>RQOL01000618.1:0-1227081 GCA_013076295.1 Sanderia malayensis | reverse complement strand
ACGATATAAAATGTAAATATATGTGAAACATATAGTAAATTAACGATACAGTAACAGTATAATATACATGAGTGAAGCAATAATGAAAAACAGACAATTTTACCAGATATCAATCTTTTAGTTTCTTCGTTATATTCCGGCTTCTCTGTGTCTATAAGAATTACAGAGGAATGTTTAAACATCTCAGCATGTATGAAGCAATGAAAATATGAATAATCAAACGTATCAAAAAATTATGCTTTGATGCATACAATAAGCAACAAAGGTCCTAAGATATTCATATATTTTGCATGTATCCTTTACCCCCTCCTCTCCAAACAATGTTGTCCCCAGAAGCAGAGGGTCTGATTGTTGCTTAAGTCATGTGGGGGTTAAATAAAGCCCATAAAAATAATATTACATTATTAGTATTTATACAAGTGCCCCTAAAGACTTTAGTCCACTATTGTACCTTAATACAGAAATATAAAAATCTAAAGATGCAGGCTAGTGTTCTGAAGGTTGAGCAGTATCAAACTGTTATCCATGTGAAACAGTTCATCCCTTTGAAAACTCACTGACAATTTAGCATCAAGTTAATAAAACAAGTTAGTTGTGACGGATCCAGCAATGCAACTGAGGTAATAGCTAAGTCTACAAATTAATCAAACTCATAAACAAGGAAAGAGTTTACCTTTATCAGATTTTTTTTCATCGGCTATATTTTCAAGCTCTTTGATATTAGGAGAAGGCAGTGGTTGTCCTGGTTCTTCATTGTCATCATCATCATCATCATCATCATCATCATTTTGACCATCGTCAGTTGGATTAGGAAAATCCGTTGAAATTTGTTCCCCTGCTTCATCACTTGTATCCTTCTCTTTACTTCCTTCTGGTGTAAGCATTGGAACCTTGTTTTTCTCCTTCACCTCTTCTGTTTTCTTCTTTGAATAAACAGAAAAATAAAATTATAGGAGAATGTGGCGCAAGTATGCAAAGAGGGCTCAAATCAACCAATAGGAAACCAGCATAATATGTGTCAAGACTTGATACAATGTACCCTCCCAGCTATCATTGCAGTGGCAACCCGTGCAGTTAAGGCAATAAAATAAAATTACAATAACAAAAACTAATAGGATTATAGTTGACACTGAAAGAAACTTTATTGACACATCTTGTTAAAATGTATAAACACTTGTTGCAAGCATACCTCTACATCTGAGCTATCATAAATCTCTTTCAAGTCTGGCCAAACATCGAAAAATTTTGTTACGTCAACCGCTTCAGCCCCAAGTTTCTCCTAAGAAATCAAACATCAACAAATGAAAGCTTCTTGAATACTTTGAAAGTTGTGAATAAAGATCATTTAAAAAAAATAATCAAAGCAAGAATACCCTAGCTTCATCTTCAGTAATGTCTTTAACAATATGAGTGCTTGTTGATAATTCCCATACAGTTAGGCTGCAAAAGAAAAGTTCATAATATGAATTAACTCTTCATTCAATAAAGCATGAATAATGGCATTAACTAGCACAAAAACCCACAATATGTTTATATTGATAGAAATTGACTGAATCGTAAGTAAAAATCTCAAAGCTTACATTCCATTTCCATCCATGTCAAGCTTCATAAAGGCTTCTTCAACCTTCTTTGCTTCTTGCTCCTCTTCACGGGCTTTCTTCAACTCTAAATTATAAGAACTCATAAAAAATCACAGCTTCCAATACTAAATCCCTTACATAGAGCCTAACATACAAAACCTACTTGTTGTTTTGATGCTCATATTACTATGCAATGCTACGCACAAAATACTGAATCCAAATACCAACCTTCAAACTCCTTGTCTTGCTTTTCCTTGGCTTCTTTTTCATTTGCTTCAGCTCTGTCCTTGGCGTCTAAAATGAGAGCAATACTAAAATTCATGTACAAATATACTGAAATAGTGCAATCAAATCTTTAAGCTCAATGTTTGATTTTAACATTGCATTGCCCTTTGTGATGTTAAGCTGTATGGAAAACACAATTTTCATTTCATTCACATCTATGCCAAAGAGTACTAAACTTACCATCTTTCCAAAACTCTTGCACACAAAATTACTAGCTCAATTAAAACTCTAGAAATCTTATGCAGAACATTCAAGCATAAAGCTTGCAAAAAACCCTGCAAAATTCTACAAATTTCATACAAGACACAGTAGGATGGTTCTGCCAAGTTCTATCTCAAAAACACAACTGCATATGCTATGGGAATTACATATAACTCATTTGGTGTGGAAGTATTTCATCTTAGAAGATATATAAAGTGTAATAAAACATCAGATATACCCTTTAACTCTTCAACTTTTGCTTTCTGTTCTTCAAGAAGACTTCTTAACTCCTTGGTTTTTTTCTAAAAATAAAATGAATCAATCAGAATTAGATTTTTGTAAAGAATGAAAATGAAGAACAACTCTGACATGATCAACCAATAGAGATAATGGTTAATCATTGATAAAAGATGATTAAAAGATGATTAATCATTTGTACAAGGAGTTATATTTACCTCAATAGAAAGTCTTTTTTCTTTGGACTCTTCAATATATCCCATCTTGAGCTGGTGTCCCTAGAAATTGTACAATACAACTTTAACACTACATCCTGAAATATATTTCTTTAATTATCAATATAAATTATAGATATGTTACAGCATGAAGCTCACTACAGTTTTTCTGTAAAATCTTTGATAATTCAGATATTAGAATATATGCTGAAATATTTTGTTTTGAAAATGTGCAATATTTGATAGATTATTTATCAATGTTTATAATAGTTGACCAAGCTTTTAAATTTCAAACAGCAGAGACCACAGAATTCTAGGACCACAAAATGTTGTCAAGACCCACCTAAAATAAGCCCTGTATGTTAGATGCAAAGCAAACTTTAAAAAATTCATCTGACACAGCATAAGCAAACTTGCTAATGGTTCATTACTTCTACTCATAAAAGTACACTATGCCAAATTCACCAGAATAAAGAATTGGAAATAATAACAAAAGCATTAATATTACCTGTTGTGCTATAGTCCTCTCTCTTTCTAGTCTCTCTCTTTCTTCTTTGCCTGCTTCTCTGTATACAAAAATTGAATGTCAAAAAAGGAGACCCTTCACTAGCAAACATAGCCATATATTCCATCAATAATTTCACTTAAAAATATTCAATTTCACATACATGCAATTATTTCCACAAGAAATTTCAGAATCATACTCATCACTTCCATCACAGCAATCTAAAGCAAAAAAACAGTTAATGATAAAATACAACAGAAAGTCATAATTATCCTAAATTAAACTATACTATACTACATTACATTATACTGCACTCCTATACATGACATTGCTATACCAGCTATGCTATATTATAAATCCTCAAAATAACCCCCCGGGTAACAGGATGTTTCACCCTCAAACCAACAACAAGCTTACCACAAACACCATCATTTACTCTTCCCGCTTGAATGATCAATTGTTTATGACCAATGTTTTTGCATGTGAAGGATCCATTGGGACAAGCTGCAGTTCCTGCAAAAGTTTCAAGAAATATGAGCTGGCAGGCCCAAACATTGCACTGTAAGCAAGAGACTAAACTAAGTTCAAGCTATTACAGCATGCTAAACATGAACATATATGATAGCAAAATATTTTGTTTACTCTGTTAAAAAAATATTCATGTAAATAAATGCTTCTTCACCCATGAAGTAAAAAACCATAAAGAGAAATATATCCCCGGAACAATCTTCTTGGCTCTCAGGCTATTCAATGCATATTTAAAACACAAAATCATAGTTTTAACTTTCAAGATATAGCCCAGGGATTTCATTTCGTCCAATTACTTGCAGAGGTGCAACATCATATCAAAGCAGTGGTGATTTCTATGGGGGGCGCAGGGGGGCGCAGGGGGGTGCAGGGGGGCGGAGCCCCCTTTGTTAAAATATATGCTGAATTTGGGGGGGGGCAGCCCCCCAAACAATCTCTGCATTTGTGCTCTGCAGAATTTCTCGTTATCCAGAAGTTAAAGTTTAAAGGCCTCATTTGTAAAGATTCTGATGTCCGTTGCATGCCAGATGTTAATTCTCGTATCGTCGGTGTCTTATTTGGTTGTTTTTATTCCTTTAAAGGTTTATAAACCATTGTTTGGTCTGGTTTGGTTTGTGTGAGCACGTTTCTCATATTTGCACCAATGAAAACATGGGTGTGGTCACAAAAAACCACACCCACTCTAGAGGTTTTGCTTTTGGAGTCCCCCTTGTTAATTTTTTACAAATCACCACTGTATCAAAGTTCAATTTGCATCTAATCACATGGCTTAACAATCACACTAACCTGGCTCATCTGAGCCATCGGGACAGTCACAGTAATCATCATTAACATATGTAAATGGAATCGTAACCGTTCCATCCAAGCACGTAAAGTCATGTTCAGGGTTGTAGAATGAAAGCTCTATAGAGAAAAAAATGTAAATTGTCAAACAAATTGAATCATTCAAAGCAATAAGCAGAAAATCGAGCTTATTTGCAGGTTACAAACAAAAGCATAAAAATAAATGTTTCAGGGTAGTAAAGAACCACACAAGACTGCGGTTGGCACTGACAAGGACCAGCCAGAGAGGCCAAGACAAATTCGCGCTTACCAGGCCAAAACAAAATCGATTTCAAACTAATTAATTAATTATAGCGACAGAAAAACGAAAATAAATGATTTAAGCATACTTGCTGTAGAAACCCCTCTAACATCAAATGATAGAGATGGTATAATGCTGCCTGCAAATACAACGATAGAAAGGAAACTCTTCAAAGTAGCAGCCATCGTGTTTGTGGAAAATCTGAAGAGAAAGGAGAAGAGGACCAGACCAAAAAAGAAAGACCACACGTTTCACAGCCTCGTTTGCAGCAAAGTTAAACGTGCGCACGCATTCAAATCCAGTGCCAAGTCAGGCAAGGACTTCATGTATGTAAACTATAAGTCCCGAAATACAATCATAAGCCAATGTATATTCTAGGGGTGGTAATATGTGTGCCCTTGTAACAATGTATATGTAGTGTATAACATGTGTATAATCAATCAATAACACATGTATAACACATGTATTAGTGTACTATCAGGGTGCATTTAGGTGAAAACACGCAAATACAGTTGCAAGGGCGATTGTTAAAGTTTGCTCACTAAAAAAAAGAAAAAGTCCCATTCCTTTTTCTATGGTTTGATTGAAAGAATTTCTCATATGTTGCCCTTCTCTCAGCCCGATCTGTCCTTGCTTCAGCAGCGTAGCGAGGGGGGGCAAGGGGGGCAGCCGCCCCCCAGTTCGCAGAAAGTTGGTCTCTGAGAAAAGTGCAAATGCAAATCTTTCTTGACATTCCTTGTAAATGTCAAGAAAGCAATATATGTGGTTGGCACTTTAGTTTAGTTGTGACGAGCTATTTTAGATTTCACAACTTGTGCAATTGTTAACAAAAAGAAATGATGTTTTGGAAGAACTTTTTCTTGAAAATGCTGTCAGTGAAAGTTTCCAAGCACATTTCGTCTTCCCCGTCCCCCCGATGGATATTTTGCTCCGTCCATGTTGTTAATGATGTTGATAATAGGTGCTTATATTTTATTGTTATTGTTATTGTTTTGTCATTAGGGTGACTCAAGGTTTGTATTGATTTGATCGTGTTGTGATAATAACACGAGAGCGTGTGATAAATCTTCTTGGGATTGGGATTGCAGAGCTGTATTGAACATTGCTTCGGGCAACATTTCCTTCCACGCTGTGGGTTTTGAGTTTCGTTTGTAAACACGACATTTCGCATGATATTATTACGCGAGATGTTGATGCTTTGAACGTGAACACACTGGCATGTGGATGGATGGATTTTGCTTTGTGGAAATGTGGTCGAGAAAAGTTTGATTTTTTGATGAAATTATTTCAAACACATTCCAGAGATACCTCAATGTAGAGTTATGCCACAGAGGGGTTTAAATTGATCAATATTTAAGACTGGGAAAAACGGCTGTATCATTTTTTCCCATTGCCGCTTGCAGTGCTTTAGACGTTCGTCGGAAAGTTCTACGTGTTTTTCTGCTGTGTTTTCAAACTGTGCTCAGCTTGCTTGAGCGAGAGATCGTCATCAAACTTCAACCGAGAGAGAGGAGAGAGGCACAGAAGGCAGTAAAGATCTGACTTACAAAGTTTGACAGAAGCTGGCACTACATTCAATTTGTCATTTAAGTCAGTTTAATCTTCAGTTTTAATAGCCTCTAATGCAAAGATTAATGACTTTCAGCTTTGTCAGGTCATGCTAATAAAGAGTCGAATCAACGATAAGTCAGAGTACAACAACAAGGAGTATAGTTGAGCAGACCAGCAACTAAAGATATTCGCATTTCTATTTAACTTTTTATTTTGTGGCACTTGGAGAGAAAGTCAAGTATTCTCGGGAAAACATATGAATGCAGTACTAAAAACGAAATCGAATAATAATGCATTCTTTGTCGTTCATCTTGGTTACAATATTTGCAGCAAACATCTATTTTTTCGCATGGGAAACTCGTGGTAAGTAAATTTGAGTATTGATGTTTGCTGTGTAATGTTAGGAAGAAATATTTTCTAAATAATATTTTTCGAAACGGTGAACATCAGCAAGCAGGTTTAAAAATAAAATTATTGGTAAATAGATTTAGCATGAAATTTTTTAAGCCTTTTTATTGTTTGCGTTGAAAATAATTGTTTCTCAAAGCTGACGCAAAACACCTGTAAATACCTTGGCACACAAAAGTAAAAATTAAGCATTAATATTGCACAACTTAATTATAGAAATTATGATGTGCCATTATAAACTCTTTTGATTATTTATTACTGTAGATTCTATTGTTGGGGACTTGTTGGGGAATATTTTACAATAGATGAAACAATACACTTGAAAAGCTTTTCAAATTCATTGCAAAAAATTTAGAGTTCAAGTTGGGGCTGGCATTTAAATTTCTGCACGTTTGATCATGTTACCACAGCTCATTTCAGTGTTGAGAATTCTTTTTAGTTTCAAGTTTCGTTTGGCTTTCTTTTCACATATATTCTCATAGTCTCTTTGGTATTTCATTTAACCTCGAGAGTTTTTGTTTTTTTTAGTTTAAACAGTTTCCCACCGGTTTCCTTTACAATCGAGATGTACATTTGATCTCCAGATAGATTTCAAAATGTCTTTTTGTTCTTCTACCTCGTAACGTTATATGGTTGACATAAATAGCGGTCCGATTTACATGCAAAAATTCCAGAAGTCATTCAATGGGTATAAGTAATTTGACCGGAAATTGAGTAGCAAGAGTTAAATTGTCAAACTAATTATCCTCAGCCAGTTCCAATAATCCCCAGACGTATCAGCCTGACAATCCATCAGTTCTCAAGAGGGGGTGGGAAGCTTCTTCGCCTGATCAGTGGTTATATATTGCCATGCTGGCATGCCAAGTAAGTTGTTAGCCAAAATCATGTTGGCATTGAAGGAAGCCACTGCAATGATAACGAAGAAAACCACTGCAATGCTAATTCATTGTCAATGTTAATTCAAACCATTGCTTGAAACCAGCTCGAATTACGGCCTGGAATATTATGTCTCCATCAGTGTTTCTAACTTTCCCTAATTTTGTTTAACTTTATACAAACATTGTTCATCGTCCCCTATTTAAAAGACAACAAAACTTTGAATGCCTTTGAGTAAGGAAAGTTTTACAGAGAATCGACGCACGGCAATGCAGGTGTTCAATACATGCACAAGGCCACAAAAAATGTCAAGAGATTTTTAGATAATCACATTATCTGTGTGAACTTGTTGAATTTTCAAATTAACATCCGAAGTTCATTTGCCTGTGATTGCTGAAGAATTCCTCGAATTGCTTGGGGATCAAATCAAATGCAATTGCAATGTGAATACAAGTTACTGACGAATTCATTACCAGCTCTGAAAGGTGCGGGCACAGGCAAGGGGAGAACAATTTTTAGCGCTCCAAAACTGTTGATTTGATGGCATATTAATCAGATATAAATGAAAAAACATGTTGTGACCTTGCTCACGTGAAGTTTTCAACATTTGTAGGTGTTGCAAAAGTGATATTATTTCGAACAAGATTTATTGCTGCACCTCAAGTCTGAAGTGCATGGTCTCTTAATCGCAGCCTCGATTTGATATCGTGTTGATTACTGGGCAACACCTCAGATGCAGTGCACTGTTGCCAATTTCCATAATACCCATAGCATCAATATACCACATATGACACAAGTCTTTATAAACAGCAATGTTTTCTAGTTTCTTATGTTTCTAATTTTAACTGCATGGCCATATACCTATGCAAATACATTAATCCACGTTTCTCGAGTACGTTAACAGGATTAAGTTGCAGAAACCACGCTCCCCTCAAATCCATTTAAACAAATTTTCCTTGTTTCCAGTGTTTTTACTTCGCATTGTTCCTTTCGAAATTTCATTTTACTTTAATCCCCATCCGTACTTTTTCAAAATCAATTGTGAAGAGGTCAGCCTGTTGTAGCTTTTAATTAAAACATCTTGTCGAAATCACTCTGACCCGAGCCATTTCATTTCCAATCTGATTTGAGGCTTAGCACTGAAATTAGTCTTTGCATTCTCGCAATTTTTGACATATAATTGATAAGTTCATATTTATCATCTTATTATGATGGTGTCAGTCACAGGAAAGGTAACACTGAGGCTCCGTAATCGAATGAAAACGTCCCAATGCGACAATGTTATTCTTTACCAAGCGAAAAGCCGGAGATATTTGTTCAACTTATCTGCTGCTATTTTGAACTCGATTATAAGCCTTTCACACTCGGGTATATTGTAGCTAGTTACAAATACTGCAAAGGTAATTCGAACTCCCAAGGGGTTGGCGAAAATGGATCATGTAGATAGAGGTTGCAGGAAACGAGATGTCCAAAATAAATAGAAAAATGGAACAAGGAAACATGATAAAATTGAAACAGGGGACATTGACAGCAAGCAGGAATCGGGAAACTCAAAAAATCAAAATGTTTTCATTGAAAAATTGATTTTCTGCAAGGGAACGTTTGGAATTTTTGTAAGGGAACACGGGAACATGACCACCCTCCTATACGACCTCGCTATGCTTCTTAGATGTTCAAAACACTCGTTAAATGCGCAAGATTTTGTAATGCTATTTATTTTCATTTCAATACTTTCTTCAAGGTCAACGCCTTCCAGATGTCCTTAAAAAGCCGAAAAATACCTTACAGCAACAGAATTTCCATGAGCCGAATCGGTGGAAACCGCCAGTCCGGTTGATTCCTTTCAAGCTGAGCAAAATGCGATTTTATCGTCCGGACGACGTAGATGAAACCGACTCCGGTAACGGTGGCAGCGGATCGGGTATGGGTGGCATTACGACATGCGATGATGAAGATGGAGATTGTGATAGAAATGATGTAATAAAGATAGAAACCGGAGGAAGTGCGGTTTCTTCTGAAAAACTAATACCAACTGCGGTTGTTTCTTTTGTATCAAGGAAAAGTACGGTGCAAAAGACTGTGCCAACTACGGTTATAAGTAGAACCAAGCCAACTAAACATATCAAGACTGTACCAACGACCATATCATCACAAAACATGAATATTTTTGACAACATTTCGAATTCAGTAGCTCAGCATTTGACGACGATACTCAGTACAACTCCTGGAGATATGCCTGTGTCAGATACTGCCAGAAACAATGACAAACTAACGACTGAGGAGCATCAACCAAGTACTACTTCATATAATGACCAGATTACAAGAACTAATGGATGCTCTGAATTGGATTGCAACGGCTCGAAAGATGTCAAATCAACTGCGAGGCCTACTAAAACCTCCTCCGCTAAGTCTGTTTCAGTTACAGCCACGCTAAAGCAGTCAACAAACAATCCAAGAATAATGGTAGAAGATATTAGTCGTACAGTTGTTGAACAGAAACTCGTACTTAATGCGACCGTGTCCACAGTTCCTGCTCGTAACGTATCAGATCAGCGTAACAGCGTAACTACGCCATCTGCTAACCGTATCACCACTCGTATCCCTACTTCGTGGTTGAAAGACATTGTGCTTCAACAAAACGCAACTGCAACAACGAGGGCAACGCCAACCGCAATCGACTCGAAAACACGCAGCTCATCTGCTGAGAAAATTGAGATTCACGATAACTTTGTCGAGAAGTCTTCGTTAAATGTCTGTGGTGGGTTATTGTGTGGGAATGGCTCATGCCTTGACGAGGGCAGGAACAAAGGAAGGTGCTTGTGTCCAATGGGCAGAGGAGGGAGGAACTGCAACAAAGGTACAGTTTGGAACTACATCCCTTGTATTTGACTCCGATGAGTCCATTCTAATTTTTTCTGAGCTTACATCAAGCTATTCATGAATCTTGCATCATCTAATGTTATTTGTTTTAGAAATGAATTTTACACATCCATCCTTCTCTGGCAGCTCTTATTTGAAATTCAATCAGTTGATGAGATTTTCAAAAGAATTCAGCTTTCAAATCGAATTCATAGCAGATGAAACAAATGGCTTGCTAATATTTGGCAGTGGCGAAAATCACGAAACAGATCATTTCTTTGCTCTCATTTTAGTCGACGGTTTTCTGCAATTCAGGTCAGAGTTGTATTATTTGTTTTTATATTTGTTGACGCTCAGAAACATCTTCTCGCTCATCTACAACTTTAACCAGTTGATTGTCTTCACTTTATACCGTACTCCTCAACTCACAAAGAGTCTATCCATGCCAATAAAAGCGAATGATGTTTAAGACTATTTGCATCAGTCGGGCATGAGTGTTTTAGAAGTCAGCTGTCCCCAACTCGGCCGGTTTATACCTACCTCACGTACGCAGGCTAATAGTACCTAGCCACTGAAATCAGATTTGTGCAAACTGATCGAAATGTCCCCTCTGTTATTAATAGACTATACACTAAATTGACAACGGGTTTGTTGTTACTAATTAGAGGCCACTGATCAGTTTGGGACTATTATCACTTCCCTAGCATAAATATTAAACAAAATTTAGAAGATATAAGATGAACTGTCCCACGTATTGATTCTTTCCATGTGATTTCAGGTTCAAATGTGGTCCGGGTTTTATAACAATAAGCAGTTCTGAAAGAATCAAACTTAAAATTTGGCAACAAGTTATTATAAGAAAACGCAAGACAACAGTTACCCTTCAAACTAACGGAGCCTCGGTCACAAGCTGGACAGGAAAATGCTTGAAGAGTGAAATCGAGACCACATTGTTGCATATTGGCGGTGTGCCACGGAATTTATTACAAAAAAGAAACATTGGCTTGGTGGAGGGGTTCGTTGGCTGTTTTAGAAAATTGATTGCAAACAGAAAAATGTATAATTTGAGTATGGAAAAAACCTTGGCACTCGAAGGAATAGATATCAGTGAGTATACTCGATTTTACTTCGCGATATTAACTCTTAATATCACCTCTTAACATTTTTATCGACTACTCAATTACACTGTTCTTGCAGTTTTACTTTGCACTCAGCGGTGAACGCCCCACTTCTGGGATTGAGGTGTGTGAGCTTAAGTTAGGTTGGACCGACCGGGCGTAATGCAATAAAGCAGTTGAGTAACTTGTCACTTAGGTTAGTTATCAGGGAATAGAACATTTTTGGAACAGAACAAAAAATGCTAAAATACTTTTGAAAATCTACTTTTTTGCATGCATTATAATGTTTGGACCGATTCAGAAAATAGTGAGGGGGTGTGACACTCTACCCCACACCCACACCCCTACTCACACACACCCCATAATGTACGTCTATGCTTGCACTGCAGGATGTTCCGATAGTATCAATTATTATCAAGTAGTACTTCAATATCGGCGTCTATTGCATAACATGGAATTGACTAATTAATTGTGTAACTATTGTTGAACATTAGATAAGGTTGATGATGACGACTTTGCATGTTTTCATGTGACCCATTACAGGTGATTGCACAAATGGCTATTGCGCATCAAGCCACTGCATCGGTCATTCACAATGTATGCCGGAGAGTTCAAATACCTCAAGGTGCCTCTGCCCTATTGGAAAGTCAGGGCCATCATGCCAAAAAGGTATTTCAAATACAGTGGAATCCCGCTATAACGAACCCCGTTTATAACGAACTTCCCGCTATTACGAACTAAAACTCCGGTCCCTTGGATTCTGGGAAGTAGTTCTTCATACAAAAATGTCCCTTCTGTATAACGAACTCCCGCTATTGCGAACTACTTTCTCGGTCCCTACAGAGTTCGTTATAGCGGGATTCCACTGTATACGTAAATGAAAACTGTCACTTAATTTTCATGACACAATTAGCTCTATGACACAAAAATATTTACTAATTCCAAATTGTATTTTCACAGATGAAACCATTTCGATTCCAAAATTCAGTGGATCTGGATTCCTCAAGTTTACAGGTCTGGGCTCGACAGCCTGGTCTCAGATTAAAATCGAGGTTGTAGTCAAGCCTGAATCTCAGACCGGTTTAATCCTGTTTAACGGTGACAAAATAAACAGTGGCGGAGATTTTATCTCGTTAAATTTGAACAGTGGTTTTGTAGAATTCGTGTTTGATTGCGGCACAGGTTCAGCTGTCATCAGGTTCTAATTGCAATGATTTTCTTAATACCCATGCCATCTTCATTAACCGAGTTATGAGTCCTATACAGTCTGCTGAATTACGCATAGAAACCGTCTGATTGAAGATAATGCAAAATAAAATTGAAGACGGAGAATAAAAAATTAATCAACTCACATTTCTCTTGTCTTTGATTAGGAGCCGTTTCAAGCTTGCTTTGAACCAATGGCACGTAATCAAGGCGTCTAGAAATGGAAAGCATGGCTCATTACTCGTGAACAATGACAAAATTTTGCATGGTGCATCCAAAGGTCCTTTTCGGATGCTGAAACTCAGGGAGCCACTTTATATTGGCGGAGTTGAGTATTTCACTGATGTTCCAATTGTTTCTAAAGTACACGCTCGCTTTCGTGGTTGCATTGAAAAGGTTAGTGGGATAAATACAGTGCCCCCAAACAACTGTCTCAAGGAATTCCATATTTGATGGATTTACTTTGTCTTTGAAGATATATATTCATTGCGATGCCCTGTTGAGTCAATTCACAAAAGCATGCACCAATTTTCGTTT
The DNA here is from genome assembly GCA_013076295.1 of Sanderia malayensis. Lineage (NCBI taxonomy): Eukaryota > Metazoa > Cnidaria > Scyphozoa > Semaeostomeae > Pelagiidae > Sanderia > Sanderia malayensis. Next base: position 1,213,891 of record RQOL01000618.1, on the reverse strand, counting down.
TTTTCAGGTGCTAATAAATAAAATGAAATTAAAGTGGACAAATTCACTCGGAGGATATGACGTCACAAATTGTCACTCGCATCAATGCTTCCAACAGCAGTGCTCGAACCATGGACATTGCGAGTACCACAAGGGTAGAACATGGTGCCATTGCTATTTAGGATTCAATGGTACAAGATGTGAACAAGGTATGTCCTTCATCTTGATGAGAAAGTAATTCGTTGCTTGGAAATATGAAAATCTTCAATACTACTCTGGACATTAATTTAGCTGTGTATACTTGGATTATTTTTTTTCAGAAACGGAAATTAATATTCCAATGTTCTCTGGAGATAGTTATTTGATGTTTGAAGATAGAAGGCTGCTCAAACAGTACGTACGATTTTATGTACTTAGTCTGGATTAATTGGTGGAAGTCAATAGAAACAATTGCCCAATCAAAATGTTTTAATTTCAATCTTAGTTTGACACACCCCACCTCGGTGTTATCATTTCAATTTAAAAGCAAATCGAAGAATGGACTACTATTATGGAATGGTCAGGTTGGTACTTTTATTAAATAGAAATATGTACACAATGACAGCTAAAAAGCAAGTCTTGAAGCTCCACCTCACGATAAGATAACTACTTTCATCATACCATATAGTCTTGTATTGACAAAATAGTACATGTTAAACTAAGGCAGCTGAACAAATGGCTAAGCTATTCAACTAACCATCAATTCAATTTTTTTTAAACATGTCCTTGTACCGTTAATATAATACCCTTGCCTGGCAACTGCTACTGTCTCGCGAAAAATTCCCAGCTTTGCAAGTATGTTTGGATACAAATAGAAAGCTATACATTACGTTTGCTTTGGCTCTGACGTAGTTATCGTTTCTGATATTTGCCTCATGTAGTTATCGTTTCTCATATACAGAAAAATGATTGACAAGCAAGGCTGACATCGTAGACGAGCTTTATTCTTTTTTCGCTGCGATTTTGAAAGGGCATCTGGTACTTAAATAATAGATTTAATATTTAAATAGTCCATCTCTTTGAAGATAAACAACGATTGGTTTAGCATTTTTCTAAAGTTATAAACTGAGGAAATTACTCCTTTGTGGTTGATCTCATCATTGAATTACTGCTAGACTGTACAAACACAGTGTAGCATGTGTTACGTTCACACATGCTATGACACTAAGATAAGTGGAACATTTTGGTCAGCAAGAGAAATTGTTTGGCGAGGACAATTTTAGTCGCCTTGAAAAGAAGAAGGCATACCGCAGGCGGAGTTTAAAGTCGATGCTTGGTTGCAGATTTTACAGAGTAACTTTTGAAGAATATTCACAGATAAGGATAAGAATAAAGAAAAGATAAGGAATAAAGAGGAAGCAAGCAATATAAACTCGAAAAGATAGTCGATGATAAGACTTTAAGAAGTATTTAAGAACTGAAGGGAATTTGAAGATCATTTGTAAAACAAGCAAGTAACAGAGCTCTCGTTGACCACCAGATAAAGAAGTATTCTTCAACATGCTTTCAGGTAACGAGTGCTTTTCGTTATGGCCGACACCGCTGCCAAAGGAGTACCAAGTCTTGTTTTTCGTAATCTTGCTTGTGTTGGCACTGTTTACAATCATAGCCAATGGCATATTGCTGTACAGTTTGTACAAGACAAATCAGCTGACATCAATTACTGGCAAATTGATTTTTTTAATGAACATTTCTGATCTACTATCCGGCATCATTGCATATCCATTTGCGGCTGCAATGTTCTTTGTGGATTATGCTGCCTGCATAGTGAAACTTGGTGCTCAGTTCATCACATTCCTATTTGCCTATATGTCATTCTTCATGCTATTCGGAGTAGCCATCGATCGATATCTCCACGTTACCAAGCTGAACAAATACCAAATGCTCGTCAACGAATTCAGAATGAAAATTTACATTACGATCAGTGTTGTAATGTCAATTGCTATCAGTCTTGTATCCACCATTTTTTCGTCTTCGTTTCCACTAAAAGTTGTTCTCAACAGTATCAACGTTATCACCATCATACAAATGCTGTTAATATATTCGATGATTTCCCGACAAATCGATCACCATTCCCGGAACGTACCGCAGAGCAATATAAGCACCCGACAGAATCGACAACAGACCCGGCAGAGATTTTCCGGAACACGTACGATCCGCATAGTGGTGATCATGATGCTGGTGTTGTTCATGCCGTACAACGTCACGTCTATGTTTTGGTCCTATTACAAGTTGCAGAAGAGGGAGAAGCCGGGCTTGCTGTTAAATGTTTTAGAGTCCTTTTCGTTTATGATAATTTTCCTGAACACAGGAGTCAATGCAATCATCTATGGCTACGGAAATTCAACTACAAGGAATTACATTGCTGGCATGTTCAAAGGACAAGCTTCAATTATAGCAATATCTAGCAGAGCACACGACGAAGGAGAACAGCAACAGACATAACATGGATGCCACAGAAAAGACAAGTCAACAAGAAGGGCATTTTGCAAATAGCATAGCAAGAACAACAGAATATTATTGAAACGATGTTATTGTCTATGTACTACGTGACGTTTCTTTGGCATCAAATTATCATAAAGCAAGCAGTAAAAGTGATGTGCATGAAAGAAGTTGCACACTTAACATGACGTCAGCAAAACAATTCTTTTAACCAATCAACATCAGTGTGATTAATTCGAACTTCACCTTGTCTAAAACTATCGGATTTCTAAAATAATGAATAAAATTATTACGCCACAGGATACAAAGTCCTTCGATATAAGGCCACTCTGCTTAATTATTTATTGAATAAAGTAAAATGCTGCAGCTAGTAGTTTAATTAAAACATGAAGGTAATGATCATAAGTTGCCAAAGTCTGTTTATGTTTAAGTGAGAAAATCTTGTTCAGCTCAGCGCAAATAAAACAATAAAAATAATTAACTTAGTTAAAATAGAAGTACATGATGTTTCATTAATTTATTAATTTGTTAGTTCTGTTGATTTTTACCAAACAACTGTATTGCACTTTGATTTCTTGTAGAAAAACATCAAAATTCGTCCCAAGGGTGATTTTCTATCGATGGCACTTGTTGATGGCTTTCTAATATGCAGGTACTCTCATCTTGAATATTATTTACCACCACAGGACTCATATAATGTACGCAAGACTAGTAATTGTGAAGGGAGAGGCAATGACGTAAGAGCCAAGGGGTCCGGAGGTACGCGCCCTCGACCTTTCTGCAAAACAAGAGCATGTCTCTTCAATGGATAAAGAGTTGTCCCTCTTGTCTTGTGGTGCCCCCTTCGCCTACTTTTGGTACGCTCCTACGCTCCTGGCTTATTGAAGTTCATAAGCCACATTAAAACCTGTCTTGTTTTTGGATTTCTGGAAAGATCTTTTGTCGTAACATGGAGCTATATCCCTCCCACCCTTCTTCTTCCCTGGTACATCAGTTTTGCATACACAATTTGGCCAATAAAAGTTGCAAACCCTTTCACATAATAGTATTTTCACGTAAAAATAAAGAGATAATTATATTGGTAAAGCTTTGTGGCATGGCAGTGTCTTTTGTTTCCATTCGGGTTTATTTCACACAAACGTCTAACCATGTTTTAATTATTCCCGTTTCAAGGTATAATCTTGGAGATGGTGATGTTATATTAAACTCGACGAAGTTACTGAATGATGGCCGATGGCACGAAGTTAAATTACTCAGGCAGGCAATCTCAGATTAATTATTACGAGTTATGATCAACGCCTGTTCAACTTTACTATAGTTTGAATATATTTTGTATAATTTATCAACGGATTCCAACGGTGTCCTAACAATGTAGCATGCAGTTACGCAAGCTTTTTTTGATTATTCTCCTTTGTTGATTATTGCAGAATGAATGGAAAAGGTGAACTGATTGTGGATAAAACCAATGTTATAAAAACAGTCACAGATGGAAATTATACAATGCTGAATACTGATGGAGAGTTGTTCATTGGTAATTTTAACCATTTCCCATTATAAACCATATTGATTAAGCAAAGCATCCATGCTAAGCCAAGCATCCATAATAGTTCAATGTAATAGACTCACTGGATGAATCGTACATTGCTCTCTGTGCTTTGTTATTGAATTGAATTGGCCCTTGATTCAATTCAATATTCTATTACTGAAAACTGTTTATCAAACATCAGATTCTCAACTGGAAAAGTTGAGGCTACAACAATAGTGGCCAAAACTCCTAGGGTAATTTAGAGGCTTGCGAATTCAGCACATATTCTTCCTCTTTTCCTTGCGATATGCTGTTTTTTTGAGAAAGGCATGTGCGATAATGGAGTGATAGATCGAATAAAGCCAATGGGAAAAAACGTTTTCGAGCCGATAGCCTTTTTCGCAATTTTACAAGTGTCCCAAATGCTTTTGGCTAGCATCGTGTTTCAACGTAGCGCTTGACTTGTCTATGATTGCAATTTGTCTTGAATCTTAGGTGGTTTGGTTGATATTGCAAGACAAACAAGATCAATTCATTCCCGTGGATTTGTTGGATGTTTCAGAAGTTTGAAGATCGGTATAAAAAGGATTGACTTAATGAAGAATGCAACAGCAGGACACCACATAACGAACTGCAAATTATAGCAGGAATCATTAAATTAGTTTTTTGTATCTTCTAATCTTCTATGCCTTGGAGCCATGTAAAGCTGTAACAAACTATGATGTAGATAATGTAAGTTAAATCCTTTTGTCTTTGTATTTGCGTGGTTTTTATATCTAATATACCAGCTGTGAATGGCGTCCATACGAATGCTGGCAATTATATATTCTGTTTGCTGTGCGCTATTGATTAAGGAATTTACAATAGTTGGATCTGAAGGTGTAAATTTTTAAATGCTACCAACAATAATAATTATCCCAAAAGCATGTCTCCTTGGATGTAGGAAATTGGCCTAAATTTCTGTTATAAATACTCCCACTTGTCGTTCTCGTTGCAGCTGGTACAGTACAATTATTAATGTGCTCATTTGGAACTCTCTACATTGTGCGAAAATAGCAGCTCTGGTCGGGTTTGTGGACATTTTCTAGTTGACTGGGAGTGTTCACCTTTTGGTATCTCTTTTCCTGGACCTGACTGTGAACCCCCTCTCCCCCCACTGACACAACAATTGGTGATAAAGGGTGTGGCCGCCAATAACAAGGTTTTCTCCAGCGCTTCTGGTCAGTGCGGAGCACTTGCATCTTGTGCCTCTAGACGTCTTTGTTGAAGCGGAGCTGTATACCTTAACGAACGACTATTTTAAGTCACATAATACTTTGCAATAAATTTGCAATAAATCACTGATCTATAAGAAAACTTTCTTTAAATAATTTTATTTCGACTCAAAACAAAGTTACATCTGACCACTAACTTTTTTAAATAATAAAAATGTGTGATAAGATAGAAAAACTCAAGATTTCTCAAAAGAGTTGACAAGAGGACACGGGCATTTTACACAACGCAGCGAAGAGCAGCATATATTGCAGCAACGCAGCGAAGAGCAGCATCTATAAGAAAACTTTCTTATAGATCAGTGCAATGAATTTGTTTTTGGAAAGAAAGCCTCCTTGAAATCTCCGGAGTTGGAAGCTATATTCTTCAGCTTGTTGTCTTGACGACAAGAAATGAGCAGCAGCCTCGTATTCCAGCAAGGGCCTAGCCAAGGCATCCGACTTTGCTTAAAATTGAAAAATATCTGTTATTGACGATTCTAACCCCGCTGATACAATATATGGAAGCTTCTTAAAGCTTATCATAATCAGGGATGTCAATGATCAATGTTTTTGCAAAGATACGTTCGAGCTTGCAAGGAGAAAATGGCGAGAAACTCAAGCTTCTCGAAGAAGACAAAAACAATGCCGCAAAATCAGGAGGAAGTGGCTCTATTTCACCCGAAAAATTTGACTTGGTATTTGAAGGAAAACAAAAAAATGATGAGCTTTATCAGGAAGGTTTTGGATCGTTAATTCAGCCTTTTTTAAATGGCCATAATGTTGCAACAGTTCTGTTTGGAGAAAGCCATTCTGGGAAGCTGAGCACTTTACTTGGTGGGGATGTAGGAAATCTTCTAAAGCCCAGCAGTAAAAAGGGAACAGGAATGCTGGTTTTATTAGCCAATGATATACTTTCTTCGTCATCAGAAGATGCAGGACATTCACATGACGAGAGACCTTTCATTAAGCTAACTGTTATCGAAATTAGAAACAATACTATCACTGACCTTTTAGCCCCAGCTAATGATAATGAAGCCAATAACAGTAGCGGTAAGATAATTTGTTACATGCAGCTGACATTCGCTGTTTTGATCATCAAAGGGAAATCGAAATTTATCCTTGATAGAGAATGTCTGAAATAAAATGGATGTCCCAAGTTGGGACATTCGTTAATGTGGTAGAAAAGTTAGGGCTCCCAACCATACTGTATACCAAAATAAAGGGAAATTGAAATTTTTTTGGGAAAGCTGATGTTTGAGATAGTGGATGTCAACTGTAGTTCAATGTTATCCCATTACCTGGAACTATATTTTTTTAGTCCAAAATTCTGTGTTGTGGAATTGCTACTTTTGAATTTATTAGGTCCTCCAATTTTGGCTGATAATGAATTTGAGGGAATAATTATGAAAAACACAACACAACTTGAAGTTAGAGGTGCAAAGGATTGTCTAACATTGATTGAGAATACTCTAAGAAGTGCTGGAATTGGCTTAACAGAGGATTCAGGCTCTAATTATGAAGATTCAACTCTTGTTTTCCAATTTGAGATGACAAAGGTAGCCCAGTTTGAGTGTCTAATTTTGAATTTGACCCTCTAGTATACATTATTATCATTACCTTCTGCAAGTGGAAGGGTAAAACAATCCAGAAATTATCTATCAACTGTTTTTTTGTAGATGTTATTTGGTTCAACTCTTCCATTAAGATCTTGGTTTAGAATATTCACATTGCCGGGTGCAGAAAAGCTATTGTCAAATCCAACAGATACCAACCTTCAATTAGAGCATAAGTCGAATAGCATTGTTGCATTTGGTAACATTATAATGCAACTATCTGAAAGTATCACTCCGAAAAGTCAATTGCCAAACTACCGGTCAGATATCTATACCCAACTTTGCTATCTGATATTTTACATTATGTTTTATTTTGATCTGCAAGTCCATAGTTCAGACAGAAATTTGAATTGTGTACCCTGGTGCTTTGTTTTCAGAGAGACAACCCTGACAACATTGCTGACTGATGTGTTTGGAGGAAACTGCATAACAAATTGCCTCATTACATTCAAACCATTCAAAACTGCAACATCATCAACAGTCATTAGATATGGTCTGCGAATGAAGAAAATAATCAACTACCCAATTCAGAATACCCCAAATTCAAAGGTATTCTGCTTTTGCTATGTTATACAGAGACAACCAAATGGTTTGGTTGTGAAATACAGTCAAATCTGCGTAGTTCGAACTCGTGTAATTCGAATTCCATCTAATTTGAACGAAATTCTCTGTCCCTTCAAGGATCACCAAAGAACCAACCCTTAAAAAATAAACCTCTATAATTCGAACTTTTTGTACTTCGAACATTTTCACGTTTCCCCAGGGTGTTCGAATTAGACAGAGTTGACTGTATGCATATTTCGGACAATGGATATCTATGCCACTCCTGTTAGAAATCGTTCTTTTGTCAACTAGGGCCTTTTGAGAAGATATCGTTGGGCAATAAAGCGTTTGCAGTTAACTTTCAGTGAAGATCGGAGTTTTGATAAAGCATTGGTTGCAGAGCTGAAGGAAAGTAACGAAAAGCTTCAAAATGAACTTGAAACGTTCAAGGACGAAAATGTAAGAGATATTTTTCAACAGTAGCTGTAGAATTGATCTTACTTGTGTAGCTACACATCTGACACTGCTTGTCTGAGACAATTATTTCATTTTTCAGGCGAAACTGACGAAAGACAACGAAGAAATGGAAATCAAAATGACAGAAGTTAATCGTAAATATGCAGACCTTACATCCTCAAGGACAAATTTATCATCGAGAATGGTTTTATCCGAGCAAGAGAAGCTCAAGGTGAAGTACAAAAGAAATAAAACTTATAAAGTCCCTGTTTATATCCAATTATACGTGACAATTACCATGTGACATTTCCGGCATAGCTACAAGACGAAACAAGAAATCAAAACATGCATATTTGTGTTGCATTTTGCAGATGTCAAAGTCAATTGTTGATTTGCAACTTGAAAACAACGCAATTAAGCAAGAAGCCGAAAAACAAGTTTTCGATCTGAAACGGAAGGTACTGTAAAACTTCTATTAAGCCCCTCTCCAATAAGTCTGGAACGCTATATTAAGCTTAATACTTCTATTGGAACCTCTAAAATTAAACAAGTTCCTTTGTATTTTTACGGTATGCAATATGGACGACACTATACATGCATCCACCACTCTGTATGGAAAGGCTATAGTTATATGAAACTTATGTTTGCTATTTCTTTCGACAGAATGTGGATCTCAAAGAGAAGCTGGCTGATGTAGAGCGCAACCTCGCGTTGGAAAAGAGGTACCGTCAAGATGCCAAGGAGCAAGCAACTCGCATTAAACAAGAATATAAAGATTTAACTGAAGAGTACATTAACCTGAAGGGAAATTTCGTCTCACTGACAGATGCGCATCAAGATTTGGTAAGTAATGCAAGCGCATTTTTTCACTTCAGATTTTTTCAATGCTATTTCTTTAAATTGCCATTGCATTGCATTCTAGTTAACTAGGTTTTCATTTGTTTTCAGCTTATCATTGATTTAAAACAAGTGTCAGTTATTTATCTTTTTTTCCATTTAGGTAACTACCAATGAGCGATTGATTGAAGAAATCAATGGCTTGGCAGAGACTAAGGGCCAAATCTTACAAGAAAAGAATCAAATGGAAATGCAACAAATTCAGGTATTTATTTATTGGTTTTCCACCGTTATGATCACAATAAAGATTGCATTAAACTATGAAATATCGATTGAGTACTTAATCAAACGATTGAGAAACCATACTCAGTCTATCTTTGCATTCTGTGTCGTAATTTACAGGAGTTTACAAGTCGATTGAAATTTATTGCCAAAAAGATTTCTCAAGATGTCTCAAGGAGTGAAAAGGTGGAAGGCATAATTTTTTCACATATTTGTATTTTGGCAACTTGCCTCGAAATGTATTAGTAAAATCTCATGTACATTTCAATAGGTTAAAAATGGAACACCCACTCTGAAATTGGCAGACAACGAAAGACTTGCGCTCGAGAAGCAGGTTTGACTGTTACATGCCTATCAAATAGAAATGATAATAATAATAGTGATAATCATAGTGATGTTATTATTTCTAGTTACTATGTAATGTGCAAGAAAGAGAAGACAAGCTTGATTCACTACGAGAAGAACACGTTTATGAACTGCAAAAGCTTGAAGAGAAGCTGTAAGTCTATACTGCTTGATATAAAGTCAATCATCTAAGTTTAATCGAGTACATGGTGGTTATGGAAATGGAAATGCATACATATCAAAAGCTGAAGGAATTATTAAATAGTATAGCCAGTCATCTGAAGCGCCAGGACCATAAATTAATCGAGTAAAGAAATTAAACCTAAACCTTTGCTTCAATATTGCCAATTTGTTATTGTATCATTCTATTATTAAATTCAGTGATAGTTTGAAAGAGGAATTAAAAGAAAGCCAAGACCAGGCAGAGCGATATAAGATGAAAATGGCCCAGCAAAACTCAGTATGTTTTACATTGGTATTATTTAAGGTTACTTCTGATATTGACAACATATTTTATATTTTTCGGTTTTATCTGAGAGACACGACAATTCGAGTTTCTCAACTAAAGCCAGCCTGCGTACACATGAAGCAAAAGCAATTTAAATTGCTTAATCTTGTGATATATTTCTAGGAAATTCTCATTCTAAGCGAACAGAAACATCAGAATGAAGACCTTTCCAAAAATTTGGACGAACAGTTGAAAGAAGTTACTCAACAATATTGCAAAAGACTTGAAACCTATGTTACAGACTTGAAGGTGCGACAAAAATGAATCCAAACTAAAAATTCGATGAAAACCTATTATACTTCTTAGTATAATGAAGCATGTTTAATAACTTTTTCGATTAACTCTGAGATTTTTTCTGTAAATCTGAAGGATTTCATTTGGAGTCGAGATGGGGAACTTTTGGACAGACCAACAAGTGAAAAGCTGGAACGTGTTGAGCAAATGATAGAAGGACTTAAGAAAGCGCATAATTCAGATGCAGATTTGCTAAAAAATCGAATCAACAGAATATCAACAGCTTCTAAAGACATCTTGCAGCGACACGAAAAGCTTCTCACTGCTTACAAGTAAACTGATTGAATTTAAATCTCTTGAATAATTTTAGTTGATTTGCTTTGCTATTACTTTGTTTTTTTTTACCTTCAATGAAGATAACTTTCAAGCATCGTTCGCTAATTTTTAGATTGGTTTTATGGAAGACTGGAGTAGGCAGTAATGGCGAGAGAGAGATTGAAAGTGATTTTGATATACCCTTGCCTCCAGATGAAGAAATTCAAATGCAGCAAGTTAGTATCGAAATTATAATCAAGGAATCTTCTCCGCCAATAACGCTAGCAAGCTTCCCAAATCTAGTCGTTTTGGAGATCAAAATAAATTGATACCAGATCTTTGAACGCATTATTCTATTTCCAGCCAAAGTCTGCGATTTTCATATATTTGCTACTTGTTTCTTCTATTTATGTAGATGAAGGAAAAGTCTGAACTGAAAACACGCCTGTATCTAGCTGAGGAACATGTCAAAGAGCTACAGGAAAAGGTATAACCATCACTGTATCTCTGATTAGAGATATATGTGTAGTTAATCAGTTTTCTTGATTTATTTCATTTAAGCTATCATCAATATGGTGTTATTCTTTTGTAATTGTCACGACTTTCCATTTTGTTTTTAGGTAGAAAAGCTGAAATTATCTTCAAAACAGCAAACTTTGAAGCTATCCACATCTGAGTAGGTTACAAATTTTAACTCAAGCCTGAACAAATTTCAAATAACAATATTGAAGTGTACTTCTTGATTTCTAATCATATCATTTATTACTTCAATTCTAAAGTGAAGTTTTCTTCTTATGCAGTGACGTTGGATCAGAACATTTGACGATGCGAAGTTTACGAAAAGAAATGCGTGATTTTACCGTTAATGTTCAGGTATAGACACAACTTATTTAGCGTGAAAATATGCACGGTTCTAAATATCCCTGTGCCTCGCTCGCAACTCGCTCAAACGAGCGAGCAAAACTAGCGAGGCACAGGGACGCAATGTAGCGAGTCTAGGTTCTAATGATATTAACGGTTGTTGAGTTGAATTGGTGCGTTCGCAACAAATTACCTCAATGTTCCAAAGTACAAAATTTATCCAGGAGTGTCTTGCCTTCAAGTGTCTGCATTTGAACTTGCGTTGCGTATTAACAAAAAATTTATTTTAGCGAAGTTGGCGGTGCGCGCTGGTAAAAATGACTGTTAAAAGATTAATGCTATTTTTTGAGAAAGTTTCTAAATTGTTGGTCCTTTTCACGCCGCCTAACGAAATTAACGCCCCTAAAGGGCCGCCACGCCATAACAAGGGCCGATAAAGTAAAAGATACAATTTGTTTTTGTTGCGAGTTAAATCTGTTTCTTGTACAACTGTAGGTTGAGTTGGAAAAAGAAAGAGCCGAATTAATTACAAAATTAACCTTGGCAGAACAGCAACTGAGCGAGTATGAACAATATATCGAAACATACGTTGGAAGGTAAACAACATATTGAATAACTATACATAAAATAAATATCCACTCACCGAGAAGGATCCCATGTTTCTGCAAAAATTCCCAAATGTCCAACAACTATTTCAAGTTCAACTGCGCTTTAAATAGCATGAAATATCAAAATCTATTCCACAAAACATACACTCCAGTGTACAAAAAAGCGAATTGTTAATTTGTTTCCTTTCAAAACGGCTTTGTCTTTTAATTATAGGCAGCTATTTTCCTTTAAATTTCGGCCTAGCTGGCAAGAGAGCAGTGACTGAGTTTGAAACCGCTGAACTCATAAGTTTATTACGCCACGTTGAAAATCGCAAATCTAAGTCATTTGGATGAATAACCATGTCACGATTCTCCGCCCCTCGAGAGAATACATTTCAGAAATTAACAATAGAATTTAAGACATTTAAACAATGTCAACATCAATCAAATGCAACGTCTCTATTATTGATTGTTAGATTTGTTAACTTTTACTTTGTTTTGAACTCCCCAGTGACAGCAGTTGTTTTTCATTTTTAAGGTACCAAAGGGAAATTATGCACCTAAGAAAACTATTGGCTGAATCTGGGCACATGCATAGTGCCGATGCGGGGTTTATTCACGATGGGCATGCGCAAAGAGCTCTACCACCGCTGCAAGATGCACCAAGGAGATATGCCGAAAGGCCAAGGCAACTCAGATATTAAAGCAGCAATTTATTTTTGCTGGAGCAAAATTACACATTAACATTAAGACTTTCCGAAACATATCTTTTTCCTAACCTCTTCGGGAAGTTTCAAATTATTTGCCTATTTTTGTTACTTTTGACAACGCACATGGTTTTATTAAGCTCATTTGTGCTTCTATTTTCGAAAAATAATTTTTTTAGCTTTGTGTACAAATGTTTATATATTTCTCCAGCATAAGCACGTTAGCTTTCAAAATATTTAAAATATATTTGGAGAATATAATTCTGATTTAAAAAATCGTTGGTAATTTGCAAGAGAATATTAATTTCTTTCTACGACCCTTCTACACATATATATGTAAATATATTGAATTTTAATTCCATGAATTGCCAAGATAAAAATTCACATTGAATACTTTTTATTATACTAAACTTTCAGACCCCAAAGTAAATTTAATACTTTTTCTATCTCAAACTCGCAAAAGACCAAGTCTATTTGAAAAATAAAGCGACATTTAATTGGCATGCATGTAAAGAAATGTAAATGAAATTAGTTCGATATGAATAGCGTTTGAGATAGAAAGATAGCTCAATTTCCATTCAGTTCTCCAGAATAAGCCGTGAAACATTTAGATAAATATTACTCAATTAATAATTACATGCTTCACAGTTGTATACTTCACTAGGCCGAGCTCAGTCATATTTCGCAGCAAACCGTTTACTGATCAGCGGAGTTCCAACCAGTGGTCCCTGAGTATCAGTTTTCCACATCAGCCCCCCGTCTTCGGCATTCAAAGCAAACAGCGAGCCGGGTGTATCTGCGGAACCAATGTAAACAAGTCCATTTTTGGCGAGGCGAGGTGAAGAAAAGAAAATCGCATTGCCAATCTTTTGGTTCCATATTTTCTCACCGCTCCTCTGTTCCAAAGCAAGAACATTTCCATCCCCGCCGCCAATGAATATTTGCCCATTCGGTCCAAGCGTAGTACTTGATGTAATATTCTCTGAAACTGAGATCGAAATATATCTGTTTACACAACCTCTCTCGACTTAGTAAACTCCTTAGGCAGATAACAAACAAGCTTCAAGTTTATACATAGCGCTAAGTTATGCACCTGTTTCGTTACAAAAATGATACAAACAGTAAAATATGCAGTGGCGTAGATAGAGGGGGGTCAGGGGGAGGGGGCCAAAAACCCCCCCTGTAGAGCTAAACTGCCGTTTTGTCGGAAAATTTCTGATCTTGTCGGAAAATAAATATCTAACAAATATTAAGGGCAAATCGCATTTGCATAACAATGAGTGCAAAATTAAATGCTCGCTTTAGAGGAAAATAATGGTAAACAAGGTTTACATATGCATATTGTTGCAGAGCATATAATATGGGGATACTAGTGAAATTTCGATAATGACGAAAAACATTTCAAATGTCGATATTTTGTTTATTTTTTACGGAACGATGCAACAGGCCTAAATTAATCGAATAACCAAAACAGTTGTTGAATTAAAAATTTTGGATGTACTAGATATAATATGTGAGCTCTAATTAAAGGTAAATGACAGAGTTTTGATATCCCAAAAGCTTGCTGAAATATTAACAAAAGCAACATTTCTCCAATTCGAAAGGAAACGCAGTTGTGGCAGATCACTGTTATAATACCTATACCTATCCCTATCCCGTATACAAGTGAATCAATTCAAAGAATTGTAGCGGCCTGATATTCCGTTACATATATACAAAGTCACTTAGGCTGAAAATAATTGATTTTCTTCGTTGTGGAACCTTTAACAAGCAAAACCGTGTGGTTTTACACAAGTTGAAAATGCAGATCTTGGTAAAGTTCTGGAATACTTCAGTAAAATCCCGTGTCGCATCAGCTAATATTTCAGTAAGCTTGTGGGATATCAAAACCATGTCACTTACCTTTAATTTGAGCATACATATTATCCAGTATATCCAAAAGTATTAATTTTTACAACGTTTTTTGTAATTCAATAAATTTAGGCCGGGTCCTTCGTTCCGCAATAAATCATCAACCAGCGCACGTCACATATGCTCCTGCGCAGTACCTATATACATGCTACTGCGCATACTGACCACCTTTCTCCTCCGCATAACCTAACCCTAACCCTAACCCTAAGGCCAATGCATCCAACAGCCTCACATCATATATGCTCTTGCGCAGTACCTATATACATGCTACTGCGCATACTGACCACCTTTCTCCTCCGCATGACCTAACCCTAACCCTAACCCAAACCCTAAGGCCAATGTATCAACCATCGTCACGTCACATATGCTCCTGCGCAGTACCTAGATACATGCTACTGCGCATACTGACCACCTTTCTCCTCCGCATGACGTAACGCTAACCCTAACCCAAACCCTAAGGCCAATGTATCAACCATCGTCACGTCACGCATGCTCCTACGCAGTACCTATATACATGCTACTGCGCATACTGACCACCTTTCTCCTCCGCATGACCTAGCCCTAACCCTAACCCTAAGGCCAATGTATCAACCATCCTCACGTCACATATGCTCCTGCGCAGTACCTATATACATATTACTGCGCATACTGACCACCTTTCTCCTCCGCATGACGTAACCCTAACCCTAACCCAAACCCTAAGGCCAATGTATCAACCATCGTCACGTCAAATATGCTCCTGCGCAGAACCTATATGTATGCTACTGCGCATACTGACCACCTTTCTGTTCCGCATGACGTAGCCCTAACCCTAGCAGTTTGGCCAGTGGCGTAGATAAAGTGGGGTCAGGGGGCGAAAAAACCCCTGTAGAGCTAAACTGCCGTAGTTTCGAAAAATTTCTGATCTCGTCGGAAAATAAATATCTTCCGCTTACGTTCGGTTCTAGCTAATTTCCTTATCTAATATTCATAGTGTTGAAGAAACAATAGCTAATGATCATTAAATTTTTCTCGGAAAATCTGAATTTCTTGCCCCCCCGCCCCCTATTAAATTTCCTATCTACGCCATTGAAAATATGTCTATATTTATGTGAATAATTAATGGGACATTTCAACATTCTAGGAATGAAAATGCTAAAGGCTCTTACCTTGTTTTCGCCACAAAACCTTTCCATTTCTTGCATCCAAGGAGGCCAGCTCGCCATAATACGTTGCAAGAAATAGCTTTGAATTCTTTGCAAATACAGGTGTCGATTCAATAGGCCCATCCAGCACAGCTTGCCACAACAGCTCCCCCGTCCAAGAATCCAAAGCATACACGTCTCCATAGCCACCACAGAATACGACCAATGATTCGTCTGGACTCAACACGGGGGATGAAATGAATCCGCCCAACCCTTCAAAATCCCAAACAAGCTTACCTGTCTTAACATCGATCGCAAATATAGTTTTGCCTTCCTCGACGTAGGCCGCGATAAACACAATGTTGCCCTTTTTATTCGTAACAGGTGACGACCAGACAGGACCGGACACTTTGTATTTCCACCTCAGCGTTCCATTCGGATGCAAAGCGTACAAAAACGCATCGTGTGAACCGATCAACAAGGTTCCATCGCGTGTCACGTGGCTGGATGAGGTCACAGGAGCCAGCGTCTTGAAATGCCAAACCAGTGATCCATTCTTCGCATGAAGGGCCCGGATGTAAGTGTCATCTGCACCGCAGTAGACGATTTCTTCATCGAGGCTGAATGCACACGACGATCCGGTCTCATCTGCTGTTTCCGTCTTCCATTTTACGGAACCGGTCTCGGCATCAAAAGCATATATCCAATGATCATCGGAGCTCACAAAAATAGTCGGTCTGTTCATAACAACGTCCTCATAAATGACGTTGTTGTATACAAACTCCTTCGCATTGCCTTGCGGCTTGGTCTTCGCAGAATCCCCTTCGCTGAGTTTGTTGTTCAAGCTGTTGATATAACCAATTTCGCTTGGCAAGAGATTCATCTTCTCGATGTTTAGGTTCGTTGCAATGTGGACGAGATCGGAAGAACGAGGTATCACTATTACGTCATTATCTACTGCCCATCTGAGCACGACCCGCGGAACGTCTGCGTCATATCTGCGGGAAATTTTGTTCAATTCTTGGTCAGATAAGACTGGATTCAAACCGTAGCCTTCTCGAACCCAAGATTCGCCAAGTGTGCTGTAAAGAAAAAACAAAATGAAATAAAACAACAGTTAAATATTGGCAACATTGGGGCTTTGTACTACTCCGATGAGTGTCAGAAGAAAAGCTTTAATGGTTATTATGTTTCGCTATGTTTGTCCGATTTTCAAAGCTATTTTGAAGTTCTGTACCGCTCAAAGATTGCTTTGTAGTATCCAAGTTACTTCAAATGTAAAGGTAGAAAATAGATGGAAAATATAAGAAGCCCAATTAAAATGCAGATACATAGCTACTACATACCTGTACCCCATGTATGCAACATCATTCTTTCTGCACCATTCTCTGATTGCATCGTCTCTGTTGAATGGGTCAAACCAATTCTGTATAGCAGACAATTTTATTTTCGAAATATCCTTCAAAAGCTCAAGGTCTTCCAGCTCAAAATTACTCACACCAATGCTATGAATTTTACCTGAAATGGAATAATCACTGATAATTATATCCTACTTTGTGTCCAAAAACTAACTGCTGCAAAACATGAGTTAGCAAACCATTCTCACAAAGCAAATTCCGAAGCAAAGCAAAAAAACCCTTTGGTCAAATGATTAGTTGCATCAAAGTACAGTTTCTATTGTTTTAATAAGCTCTCAGTGTGCCAAAAGACATGGCAATTTCAAAATTGCAGTTTGCCATTACAACTAAACGTAGATACAAAGTTTGAATACCTTTTTCAACCATGAACTCAAGTGCTTTCCATGACTCTGTCCAGTTTCCCTTTGGTTCACCTTCTCCACACACCAGCAAAGCGTTGGGACCTTCATCGCAATCTTTTGAATGGATCAACATCAAATCTATGTAATCTGTTTTCAGATTGGCCAGACTTTCCTTTATGGAAAGTACTGTTGAGTCGTAACCAAGATTTTTTGGGTGAACTTTTGACACAATGAAAATGTTGCTTCGATTCACATCTGATTTCTGAATTCCATTTCCGACTCCTGATTCATTATAGCCTTGGGCAGAGTCAATAAGTCTGAAGTGAAGAATAAGAAAAACTTATATAGTTAATTAGATTTGAGCAAAAAGACTATTTTGACACAACACTGAGTTTCATGACTATTTTCAGTTTAAAGGAAAATATCATAATGGTAATTGTTGTGTGCAGTAACAGAATCCTTGTGTAAAACTTCTGAAATTCCTCAGCAACATTTCCAATTGGAATACTGGGATCAGTGTAATGTGGAGTCAGATCTAAAGACCTCAACAAATATTGATTACCTGTAACCTTCATTCAATGCAACTTGAACAAGCTCTTCAGTTTTCTCAAAGAGGCCAGCAGTACCAAAACCAATCATAGGAACTAAAAACACGAACAAATTTTCAATACATCCTCTATTTAGCACGGTAGAAAAAAGTGGACAGCCAAAAAGCACAACAAATGAAATGCTGACTTTTGTATCCATTGTTCAATGTCTTTTCCAAAATCAGGCTTTCTTCATCTGGCATTTCTAATGTATCCTCTTGCTTCAGAACTTTTGAAATTGGGATGTTTTGAGTTACACATTCAATTGTTTCTGGAGCAGACTCAACCATTTTAGCAAATTGCATTTCTTGCTTTATAACATCACGTATTCCAATGACCTAATATGAAAGAAAAGACCTCACCCATCTCACAAATTACACCATATCTCTTGTACATATACTAGCAGAGGATGGCAGTTGGCCATTGTGTTTCCAAAATCAAGTTTTACAGACATTTGACTTTTGAATTGGATTATGGAGCTCCAACATACCTCTTCATCGTCACCTGGCTCAGTTTTATTTTCAAACATATTAAACCAAATTGTGACAGCAATATTTGGCGAATTGAATGACCTGACATGATGCCACCAATTTTTTGGAATGTAGACAATATCACCAGGCTTGAGCACAATCTAAAATATAAAATATGCCTTCTGTAAACATAGCTTATTTTTAGCTACTTTGAACAGGTCACAACTGACTCTATGTAACTGTGAAATTCTTTTGAAATCCCAAGGACATATGGTTCAGAAAATAAAAACCTTGTGAAACGGAACATCTTTAAATAGTGGCCACTTTTCAAAATCAACTCCCTCTGGACTGATGGGTGATAATCCTGGAAAGGCGTCAATATGATCAGCATAGACTTCTTTCATGTATGTGTAATTTACCAGCGTGATAACTTTAATTCCAGAAACCATGGTCAGCAAATTCTCATAGCCATCGTGATGGAAACAAGAGCTGGTGTTTCCACTTGAGAAGAGCAAATGAGCACTTGTGAAATTTGGTGAAAGCTCTGGACATTGCATGAAAAATGGCACTTCAAGATCATTCATCAACTCGCTTTGCGGAAACGGGGAGTCGAGATAAATCGTTTGATCCTTGTAGATATCAATAAAATGACTAATGTTCATTGTTTGGCGTGGATTTAAAGCATTCTTGTAAATCTTCCCCATCTCAACGTCGACTATAACGTGACCATATTTCTCTTTCATGTAATTGTCGTCTTGCCAATACTTTACTGCCATCCATCTTTTCGCAACTCCTCTGAATACAATTGGTTTTCTTTTGCGAATGAAATGTGTATAAAAGTCGGTGCCACTTATTGAGTAATCTAACTCAGTTAATTCTCCTTCAATTGGAGTGCCATGTTCGCCAAGTTTTTTGAGAACTCGTTCATGCTCTTCTTGTTGTCCTTTTGTTGACAGCTCTTTCTTCGTCAACGACTCCTCAAGATCATTAGATACGACGCCATTACTTTTAGCATCTATATCAGCATTGGTCACAAGAATAATGCAGCCAAGAATCGAGCAAACGCGAGCTAAATGCATCTTTAAAATGCTCAGTTTTTCTCTTTGTGGGCCCTCAGCTTTGGCAGAGGCCTAGACAATTATAACAACATAACAAGAAGTTGAGCAAGATAATTACAGAAGCTCGTGTAAAAGACACCTGCGACAACGAGTCTTTCGAGGATGTACCATCTGCTTCCTACATCCTGTTTTCTTAAAACATTAATTAATATTCAAAAATTAGATTAGAGTAGTAATACACATTCTTCCCGAAGCTCGCAGTCGCACACCACACCACGTGCCGAATGTGATGATATTGATAACAAATGGAAGCACCGGAAGTGTTTGAACAACATGTGCAAAGACTGGAGCCTACAATGGGGGGGGTTAAACATGTAAAACTACAAAAAAGGCTATCAACCCGCAAAGTTATGCTTTTGTGGGCTCTATCTATTAAACCCCCACTCCCCCTAAAACAATGTTGTTCTCCCAAACAGATCTCTCTGATTATCGTGCAAAAGTAATTTTGTTGGTATTGTGTGGAAGACTGTCTTCGGGACAACATTGCTTGGGAGGGACATGAAGGATACGCACAAAACAAAATGTCCCAGGACTGTTGTCCCTTACTAAGCAAGAGAATGGAAGTTATGATGATTATGATGACGATAAATGATCGCTCTCCCTGGGAAAATTCGTTTATTGAACAACAACAAAAAACAAATATGACATAAATCGCATCATGCATCCAAACATTAATTTATAAAATACATAATTGAAAACAGCCATCATAAATATGTAACATTACGTTTGCGTTAAAATTAGTTACGTCAAAATGTTTACACCTATATAATATTGAAAATACATCTTATAACGACAATGACGAGAACAAAAACACAACATATAACTTTTAAAAAATAGTCGAGTGAAGCATATAAAACTTTTACAATTTAAACAGCCACGGGAAACTGCTCTAACTTTCCCGCAGTTCCTGCATTTAATTTTATAAACCCAGTTAACGGGTTCGAAAAGCATCTGTTTAAAGAAACAATTACTTGGTCAACGAGGCTCTACACCTATACGAGGCCATGTGAATCTCGCTGATGCAATGTTGCAAAGGTTGGCAAAAGATACTAGTGGCAAAAAGGACCTTACTGAGAACTGCATAAAACGACGAATTACGAGTAACGATAATTGAGAAACGACAGTTTGTGGTCTCAAACCGACAAAAATTGCTGACAAGACACATGACAAGACCCTTTCCCATTTTATTTGCACGGGTATTTATAAAACATGTTTTGTGAAAATAAAAGCTTTCAGATTTGTTTAAACGCTGAAAAGGTATCGAATAAACCTGGAAAGTGGCATCCTTTTGAAGGCCTAGTATCGTTTGCCAACCGTAACAATAACCCACGCCCTTCTTCTGCTCTTGAGCTTTGCCAATCTACGTCAAGTTCGTCATAAGGATAAATGCATTGGCGCATCAATCATATGAGTTTTAATAAATAAAAAATTCTACCGCAAGTAATAACGAGACTCGTTATTAATTACGTACTGTTATACCCTAATGAACTATGCGATGCGCCTATTACCACAGGGGGCGAAGACGACCTAGCATTGTCCAATGCTCGCTTACTGACCGTCCTTTTCGACGAAGCAACACAAACTGCTACATATTCTCGCGCATGCGTCATCGGAGCGATTGGATACCAGCGATTCGATAATGGATCGTATCTGAGAATGAAAAGGGAAAACGTTAAACAGGTCATTAAATACATGTACCGATGTTTCATACACGTTATTACCTATAGAAGGGGGCCTTAAGACTAGTCAATAAAGTCTAATGACGATTCATTTCTGAATGTTAGCATATTTTATGATGTTACGACAAATGGTAGAGTGGAAAACATCAAACTGAAAGCCATTTTCCAGCACTGTAGATCCATATTTATAAGTGTATAACACAATAGGTCTAGCATTAGAAGGTCTATAACATTATATGCGTATATCTATAGATCCATATCCATAAGTCTGTACTTAAGGACAGTGTTCTATATCTAACATCCATTAACATTTATGTGGTCATGGGACAAAAGGACCATAACTCTATGGTCTGTATCTGCTTGAGAGTCAAAAGGAATATACTGTAAATCCTCGATTAAGCGCCGGGGCACTTGTTTAATTTTTGAGTCTCAAAGGGGGCGTTTATTCAACCGGAGCGTTTATTCGAGAATTTACGGCAGGTTAACATCTATATAGACCTATAACCATGGGTCTGTATCTATGAGTGTATAGGTCTTTGCAAATACATACCTTTCAGCCGTTTTGAGACAAGTTGTGCCATCGTAGCCACCGACGACGTATATATATCCATCGAGAACACCGACCCCACAGCCATTGCGTACGGTGAGCAGCGAAGCCATTTCGATCCATTGGTCATGGTACGGGTCGTAGCGTTCAACGGTTGTCGACTTAATGCCTTGATCGTTGCCTCCAATTGCGTATATGTAATTGCCAAGTGCCACGCACACAACGTGTTTCCTGTGCAAAGTGATAGATACACAATACAAGATCTTATACAAGATAATGGTGCTAATATGCATGTTACTTCATCATTAGTTTATCAAATCATCAAATATGAGAGTCATACAGTGGTGTAACAAGAGGGGTGGGAGGGAGAGGAGGGGGTACGCAGGGCCTCTGCCTAAATGTCTTAGACATCAGTAATCTTAAGCAAAGTCAGTATACTGTCGATAAGAATGTACAGTTGATAAACCGGCTGCTACTCAACATGAATTTTTAGCAAATCGAACGATTTTCTGTTTTACATCAGTTTGACGTGGGTCACACAAACTTCAGGTATTCCCTCGATAACTTGAAGCCTCAGGCTAGCACAACACAAACAATGATCCGTTGTTATCCGAAAGATCGGGGCTCAACTATGCCATCATCAATATAGCAAAAAACACAATTACCTTGTGTAGTTCATTGAGGCGATTTGAGTCCACTGATTCGTGGCATGGTCGAACCTCTCTGCTGTTTTCAGAGCCGTTCCATCTGATCCACCAACAGCGTAGATATTATCATTGAGAACACAGCATCCAACTCCGAATCGACATTGATTCATTTTCGGCATCTCAGTCCATTTGCAGACCTTCGGATCAAAGTATTCGGCTGTTTGCAGTGGCCTTGAACCGTCAAATCCACCTGGACAGAAAAAGAGACATGTTACTACCTGCAACTTAATTTTCACACAGGATGATAAATCATTTAGTCAAACAAAGCAAAGAAAGTAAAGGTAAGTATTGATAGAAAAAATGCAAAATTAATCAACTACGCAAATTAAAGTAAAACGACGTATAGGCTGGAACCACTTGGATTGAGAAAAACTTCTCCTATTGGTGAGACTTATTAACCTTTCGTCACATCTACTTCCAATCTGGTTTCTTTCCTTCTCTTTGTATTTTCTCTTTCTCTTTTTGTTACTTAATAACGGGTCCAACCCGAAACGCCGCTTTACTTTTCGTTGATTAAATCTATACATTTTCATCAGTGTTACACGAAATTACAACTACATACGCTGGATTGGATTTTTTAAAGAAAGTAAAAAAATAAAGAAAGTAAGAACTAAATTTCTGGGGGTAAGGGTTTATACCAACTGGACCCACATTGATAACAGCTATCATAGTTGAAGTGGTTATCCCAGTATAAATATTCGTACTTACTTACTTACTTTACTTTCAAAGGTAAAGGTAAAGGTGGTTAGTTTATAGTCTTTCTAACCATAAAACAATAACATACCAACAGCATATATCCTTCCATGGCCTGATGCCACTCCAACACCGTTTCTATTTGTTGTCATTGCTGGTACAGGTATCCATACGTTGTTAGACGGGTCGTACTTCTCGACAGTGTTCAATCTCGACTGATCATCACTGCCACCACATATGTACAAATAGGCACCCATTGCAGCAACATCGGCACCCCAGCGTCGAACATTCATGTCGCCTAATCAAAAATAAAGAGAGTTACAATCAAATCTGCATAGTTCGAACTCGTGTAATTCGAACTCTATCTAATTCGAACGAAACTTTCTGTCCCTTCAAGGATCACTAATGAACCAACTCTTATAAAACAAACCTCTATAATTCGAACTTTTTGTAATTCGAACATTTTCACGCTTCCCCAGGGTGCTCGAATTGGAAAGAGCTGACTGTAGTTAACAAATAACCCAATCTAAATTCAACATATCAATTACAATTAATTAATATTGCTATTCATTTCAGTTAATAGTTAATAAAGCCTTACCTATAGGTTTCCATTTGCCTTCTTTAGGGTCGTACCGCTCGCCACTTTTCAGTTTTTCGCGCCTGCTCATGCCACCGACTGCGTAGAGGATCTGCTGCACAGCGGCAGGCTTGCGGGGCATCTCCCTGGGGCTCAGGTTGGGCGCACGACTTTGATTAGTCACCAACAGTTTCACCGCTTCGATCAACAAGTTGCTGTAATGAAACACACTTGATTTAGTGATTGAAGTAATTCTGCAGGGAAACGTTGAATAATCCAATGGCCCAGCAATTGCATACGATTAAGCCAAGTAATCATGGGCCTAGTAGTGGGGTAACTTAAAAACCTAGTGGGGAATTTCCCAACTAGTTTGCATGTTAAAAGATCCCTTGCAACTAACCAAGCTTCGACAGGCCTCGACTTATATAGAGCTATTGCTAACAAGTTTTCTATCATTAACACAAAACATAAAACATTGAATATATCAAAGAATACGAGGTTAAATGGTGGTTGATCCTTCATATGGTCAACTGTATTCTTAATGGAATATGAATATGAAAAAGAGGAAGATGTGGTATAAATTATTACACAAGATGATACTCACTAGCATGATTTGTTCTTTCGCATGATATCCTCTGAAGCCACTCTGTCCAGCAAAAAGTCTACGGAAAGTTGAGGAAACCGGACGTATTGAAAAATCTCTGCCACATATTCCTGTGCAAAACAACAAATACAAATATCAGTCATTTAAAAATGCCGTAAATCCTCGAATAAGCACCCACCTTCAAATAAGCCCTCCCCTCGAATAAACCCCCATCCTGATGATCATTTGCAAGGATATTGAACCCAAGTTTCCAGAAATTGAAGTTGCTAAGATTGCAAATAGCAGCAAGTTTAAGCCAACAACTTTATTGATTAGCTGCATCGTATAGCTTTTATGTTCCTTAATATTGAACAATAATCCAGCTAAAATTTCGTTTTTGCAAATAAGCCCCCCGGGGCTTATTCGAGGATTTACGGTATCAGTGAAAATATCATAATCAGTGAGCTTCTATTATACAACTTCATTGGAGCTGTTGAGTTGTGCAAGGAGCAAAGCTTGCAAATGATAATAATCGTACCAGGGACAAGAAATTGACTGAATAATCAAGCGTGCTATACAATTACTGGCTGACTTACCTCTCTGCTTGGTGCATCGTATTTAACCCAAGCGAGAACTGCTTCGAACACGCGTTCCTCCGAATGTACATTGAGGCCGTCGTCAGCAATAAGCCTGAGCAGTTGAGATTGTGATATGATCATAAATTCATCGGATTGTACCACTTCTGCGAAATGGTTCTTTGCATAAGAGTCGGCGGACGATGCCAGGTCTTGGCACGAATGCGCATCTGCCAATGCTGCAATACCTGCGGAAGACGGAAACGTAAATCCTTAAATTGTACCTCTGTACTATGAAGCAGTCGATTCCATCCATGGGCGGAATGCTTGCTTCGCTTAATTCGAAGAAATTTGTGACAGAGAAATTCGTTATATGGAGATTAAGCTGCCCATACCGTAAGTCCTCGAATAAGCCCCCACCCTCGACTAAGCCCCCATGGGGGTTATTCCATTTTAGCGGAAAACATCGAATAACTGGATGAAATGTGATCATAAGCTTATAGGATGACTATTTGATAATTTTAGATAAAACCTGATAACTTTATATTTGATAACTTGGAGATTGTTTGTCATTTTAGTAAATAATTTTGATTCTACTTTTTGACTGACTTTCTTCTTGTTTTTCAACATGCTTGGACATAGATATCGCCACGAAAACAGCATAACTTACTAACCATTTTTGCCTATGCAGAATAAGCCCTCCTCCCTTGAATAAGCCCCCCCCTAATATATGCTTTGGGAAATAAGCCCCCGGGGGCTTAATCGAGGACTTACACTTACGGCAAATGCAGCAACACCAACGGATACTGGTGTATGATTATACATTCATACAAACATACATACCTAAACAGTTGTGCGTATTGATTTGTCGTTTCATGAATTCGCAGCAGGCTTCTTGCAGACGTTTCAATTGCAGCAGGCCGGATATCGACAGCAGATCTTGAACATTGTTCTCGTTGATATACAGCCTGCCGCTGTAGAAATAATCGACGATCTGTCCAAACACGGCCTCGTCCATGTCTTGCAGCGTGACCTCGTTCTGGTGCGTCTCAAGAAGACCATCTACCAAAAAGAAAGACCCATGATAATAATAATAATAACCATCATCATAATTATCTCAGACCTTCAGGCGATCGAGGACTTTGTTCAAGACAGACAGTTTCAGATAAAGAGAGAGTATTGTTATTTGAAGACCAATAGAACTGGGTGTATCTATGTCTCGAAAAAACATGGAAACAAAAACACCGTTAAGATGCTTTATGCGTCTTTCTAATGCTGACTCAGTTGCATAACGATCTTGCACAGTTATTAAACAAAGCCACAAGCGGGAGAGCTGGAGTTATTATCTGCGGTTATCATCGACAGTTATATGTGACTGTGCAGCACCTGGCTTAGCCCTGTTGCATTTGCAAATCTCAGACAAGCCTTTGATCTTAGAAGAGAGATTAAGAAGTGATCGATTGGTTAAAAAGAGGCAGGAAACTTACTCGTGAACATCGCTCGAAAGTACGGACTGCTACCGGCCAATATTAGCCGATGGGCGGCTATTCGGGCGCTTCCGATTGCTATGGTAACATCACAGAGCTCTTCTTGTTCTCTCAATGAGCTGAACACAGCCAGTAGTTGTTTGTTGTGCGTTGCATCGTCGAATACGACAAAGCCAGGCTTCACGTCTTCAATGGGTTTCAACGCGGTGGACATGTTTGCTTGCGCCATGCTAGAAAAAAAACAACATTGTAAAAATGGTTCGAACATACAAGGGCTCGAACAGCACTCCTCGTTGGAGTATCGAGCAATTGATGCGCGGGATTTCGAGTGTGTATTTGTTGAGTGTGTGAAATTTCGCGCTCCAGTAAATATGGTTCTCAATTTTCTTTATTACAAGTACTAGGGCTTAATTCAACTTTGTGATGAAATAATGGGTGTAAAGCTTGAATGTTTGTCACAGTCCAAACCGATCGACCAGAGCAAAATGAAAAAGACTATAGTGAAACAAAATTATCACTTAACTACAACCCTCAAAAGAAGCAAAACAAAATCCCATCTGTATACAAAAGATTATTTCTGTTCTGTACAACTAAATGCAACAGTTCGAGTTATTCGTATTTTCAATAAACACTTAACCAATTTACAAGACTAGAACTTACCTAACAATACCAAATTCTCTAAACATACCCAAATATTTTTTCGATTAACTAACTCTCGAGCCAAGTAAGTAAACTCCGATAAATTACATAAAGTCATTAATATAAAGCTGGTTGGGCTGCAAACTGTACAGACTGTGAAAAGACTCGATAATTAATTGGAATCGAAGTCGATTCTTAGCTGAGAATCAGATGCTAATCTCGCCTGATTAGCTATTATACGAAAATCGCGTTTTAAAATGTAACAAATGCACTTACAGTGGCAGCAGTATCCGAACCGTACTTGCTGAAGACATTTTAAAGCTTGGACGATTTCTAACAACGTTGTACACTCGACATGAAGATAGAACATTGAATACGACAGAGCACTATAGAAGCAATAAGCACAACGTGTCCAGGCACAGCATAGACAAGTATAGCTGCAACGGGTAAAGGCCTCTTGGCAAAACAAACAGTTGAATATGGTGAATATAATTGTTTACAGCAATGCGCAATAAAGCAGCACACAATGAGGAAATCATCAACAGCTGCTAACGAGCAAGAGATAATAAAGTGCATTCAAGTTGATTAAAAAACCTTGCCAAAGATTGATTTCCTGACTCCACTGGCGCTCAAAAGCAAAGACGCAGAGACAAATGAAGGATACGGCGAACAATGCCCTCAGATCACAAGGCAAAATATATTGCTATTTCTAGCCAGTCGTTCATCGTTATCTTTTCCGTTCCATCCATCAATCAGTCATGACTTGGCATTCTTGGACAAGCTGTTCAGTCCCCTTAAGCTATACTTTACTCAGTGAGAGCACAATGCATTGCAGTCTTAGCAAACTCCAGTACAAAGAACCCAGTAACAAATACAGTCAAATCTGCATAGTTTGAACTCGTGTAATTCGAACTTTATCTAATTCGAACGAAATTCTCTGTCCCTTCAAGGATCACTAATGAACCAATTCTTACAAAACAAACCTCTATAATTCGAACCTTTTGGAATTCGAACATTTTTACGCTTTACTCAATACTCCGATCGTCCTCAATTGATCAACTACGGTTCAGTTACATACTGATTTACGAGACTCATGTAGAACGATTCTATAATCTGGATTACCGATCTAACATCTGGATTGCCAATCTAAAGTCTGGATTGCTAATCTAAAGTCTGGATTGCCAATCTAAAATCACGATGCCAATACAGGGTCCCAAGCCGGATCTTTTGCTCGAGATTCCCCAAAGATTAATGAGAAGAAATGGCATTTGTTTTGATACTCGAGCTAACCAGGGGGCGCCAAGTAACCAACGCAAATAAGATATAAATCAATGGCATGTGGGAGTGGGAGTAAACGAAAATATACTAATAATAAACAAACGTAAACAAAGTAGTGAAAAAGCGAGAAATGCCCGCTGCTTTGTATTATGCTCGGGCATAATGGCCCGACGTGAAATGATTGGGAAGACCGCGCAAACTACGTCAGAAGAACGAAGGAGAACAGTGGGCCAAGATGAATCATATCCTAGAGCAGGATACATTGAACTGTTCTGTTTAGGATTGAAACTTTGATACGCTTCCTGTACAACAGTGGATTGGATAGTTGGTCAGTTGGTTGAATGCGACGCAAGTACAGTTATGCATTCAATTCAATTCAAGTCGTATCTGGAAAAATCAAACCGAGACTTTCACCAATACGAGGTTGTCATAGTTGACTCGACCCAGTCCTGAAAGTTAACAGCGAAAAAGTGGCACTATTTGCCTCGTATCTCAAAAACTACTTGTCATATCAAAAAAATATAAACGGATTCAGAATCAGCGCATTGGAATCTATAGTTTTAGCCAATAAAGAAATAAGGTGTAGAGGCACTTTAATATACATACACGTCGAGCAATGTCCATCTGTGGTGGAGATAGAGCAAGCAGATAGGTCCTTGTACACGTGTATATGGAATAAGTGAATAACCGGGACTGCGATTGAAATTGCCGAAAGTGAATTGGAGTTTATAATCCTAAAGTAGACGCTTTCATCCAGGCTGTGTTAATAACCTGGATTAATCATAAGGCAAACACACATCCAAAAGAAGAAAAAAGCCAAAGTCCAATCTTGGCAGCCAACATGAGCCAACTAAAAAGTGCGATTTGCTTCAAAACTTCTTATCAGCGTTCGCTTTATCAAACATCCTTTGCCTCAATGTTTACCGCCTATTATGGTAAGATTTGGCTTAATCTGTCTAAGCTGGCCTGTTTGCTTGACAAAATGTTGCACGTTATTTGATAGAATTGTTCAGTAATACAATGGCTGTAATAAAAGGAACTTGCATGAATAAATTGAATTTGATATTAGATAAATGAAAGTTGACATTGAAACACCAAAAGATTTCGAATACTGAAGCTTTGAAACACAGCATGCCATTTATTTCCATTATTAAACGCCCCTAGCAACGCCTCCGCGATAACCAGAACAACGCAGCCTCTAAAACGTTCTCTTGCAGGAACTCTGGCAAATTTCAGGGCCTTATAGGCCGTTTTTATTGAATGAAATATAGTAACTATAGTAACTAAACCGATAACAAGGCCTCTCGCTTTCGGCAAGCGACGACAATCCGCGTGTAAATTTTGATGTTGTGAAGTGAAGATCTTTATGCAAGCATCGGGTTGTGTGTATGCGCGTCTTAAATCGCAAATGCAAACTTCTCGCCCGCTTTCACGTTTGGCGCTTTCGTCTGCCGGCGGATATTAGCAGATTTGTGGAAAGGGTTAGGGGATTAACTGGCGACGCCAGCCAACAAAGTCAGGAGGGAGTGGGTAGCTTAGATGTTGCATCGTTTTGTCAACATGCATGAACACAGTTTAGTTGGGGGGGGGGGGTAATCTGAGGTTTGTTTTCGATAACTCCTGGCGTTATGTATTACACATGAGCACATCAACTATCGCGTTGAAAAATCGAAGTGCGCATGTGTAATGAATCCATTAAAAAAGAGTCTGCGTGTGGGACTACTTTGTATATTAAAAATGTTTAAAATGTAAGAAAAAGTACCATTGAATATTGGATAAATTTTATAACAACGTTTCGGGCTTATACCCGTTTTATTATGTAGCTAATGAATCCATGGAGGGGGTTATCGGAAACAAACACTCGACCTCATCTCCTAATAAATATTGCACGGCATATTGCCTGTGGAAAGAAGGCTGATTTCTCAAGCCTTTTGGAAAGCCAAGTTAAGCTTTTTGGACGGGCTGATTTCCGATGATATTATCGATATAAGAAGGAAGCGGCGAATACTTAAGAAGACGCCAATCCATTTCATGCAAATTAGCAACGACTATTCAAGCTTGTCTTTCGGCTTGGGATAATGGAAAAAACTGAGAAATTCGCGCAATTCCAGAAAGAACCCAAGAAATCGTACACATTATATTTGCTGTAATTGATTTTATTCAAAAGGGGTTTGCTTTAACAATTCTTAATGGAAACTTCTGTCTGTGCAACCATATTTTTAACTAATCACGGCAAGGAATAAATGTCTGGATTTGTTCATCCTCACATGCCTCGCCCCCCCCCGGCGAATTCCAAATTTGCTAATCAAAAGCAATATGAAGTTAAATGCTGCTCGGGGGTTGAATCCGATGTTTTGATTCAAAACAGAGCAAGATCGCTGTAATAACGAAACAATCGCCTCATAACGTTAGCCTGTGCAGTGGAAAATAATATTTGAGTAAATATCACGTTGCGAACGCAAGCACAAGTTAACAAGCAAAAAATGTAAAAGTACAGACAACAACGTATTAAAAAGAAAAACATGTTATGAATTGAAGCAAGCAGCCTTGGCAAATCTTATTCTTCGCGAGAAAACATATTTTATCATCATACAGCATTTCTCTGGCAATTCACATCATTCGTAGCTACTTATAACATAATTCTCTCACAATTGAGTTTGAAATTTCTCAGTATTAACCTATCAAAGCCCGATTCTAGTCAACATAGACATACATAGGTGCAGGACGACTTGGTAGAAAGTAAAATACGCAAGAAGTAAGAATTTTCAAAAGAACTTCATTTGCTACTTACATTGTGGCTGCTTTTCTGCGGGACATGACTTTATAGATCAATTTGCGTTTGCGTGAATCTGTGTCCTCGATAACTCTCAATAGCTAGATTATGTAGAACATGTTACATTCGGTGCCACCAGCGCGGCTTGCCATGCGAAGTCAACAACTATTAGCACACAGCACAACACATAGAAAACCATCTCAAACAAGCAAGCGCTGTTTGTGATTGTGATATGAGAAAACACAACTGAATAGAACAGAAACAAACAGCAGAAATCCTCAATCCAACCCCCCGATTCGATGCGAAACAATTCTCATTCATTCTATTTCCGACGAATGAGGCGACCAAGCGCATGATACAGCGGTGATTTCCCGGCATTTCGGTGCTCAGAACGGATTCGGATGCGCGGTATTGTACAATGGATAATAGCGCATGACTGTACGCTCTTGCTTTCGCACGGTGTTAAGAAAACATGCTTGCAAATTACGACGCGAATACGAATCTTTGTGCCTGTCCTCTGCAAGGAAAAGATACAGTACCACAGCCAGATAACGGGTACATTATAGGAATTGCATGTCAAGTTCTGGTGTTGTGCACACTATTTCTTCATAAAAACGAGACTCAAATTGTTAAAAAACAACGAAAATGAACGGAAATTCAAAAATAATAATGGACAATATCGAGTTTCGACGAAATTGAAATAATTTGTGTGGGTGAATGTTAATATCACTGAAAACAAGTAAATAAAGGTGTATTTTACTTGATTTTAGCTGATTGAAATATACTTATAGAAGATTGTGTGGTGCGTGGGGCTCAAAAGAAAACTAAAAATTACGAGGGTAATTACTGGGAGCAAAGGAAACTTACAAAATGTGGTGAAAATGGGACACTGTACTAAGACTCGTCAAGTCTCCATTGAGCTCTGTCTGCCCTGCCCGGGGACAACAAGAAATCAAGACAACAGTACGACAATTGAGAACAATACACGTGTATGTGCAAGGATGTTCCATGGTCATCACATGTCAAAAGCAAAGGAAAGTGCTCTTCCCTTCGCTCAAGATTATATTTCTCTTTCTTTTTCCTGCGTATTATAACGGAGTATACTCTGGTCGGCTGGCATTTCGCCAGTCTGCAGTGTAAAGTCCGAATTATTGGAGATGAAATGATCAAATCACTTCCAATTCCAACAAGCGAATACACACACTGCAGTTGAATGATCGATGCAAGAAGCTAATTTCATAACGAGGTTTCCATTCACCTTTAACAAACTGAACACCATTCTCGAACATCTTCAACCTTGGCTTAAGCAAGTCCTCGCTCAGTGGCGTCGGAAAAAGGGGTTGGAAAGACAAAGGGCAAATAAGGGCAGGGAGCAACAAGGGACAAACGCTACCCCAATGTGAAAAACTTGAATTAATGACGTCTTATTATTATTCCGTTACATTTCTCCACTGATATCAATCTTCAGATTTTTTATGACCTTCTCCCCCCCCCCCGAAAAAATCTTGGCGGCGCCAATGCTCTCAGAAATTAATTTCCCTACTCTCTTACTGCATACCTTACGAACACGAAGTAAAGAGCAAAAGGTACACATCGGAGTCGCTGAATATACATGATCTTGAAATTGTGTGTGTATACTGACATACCAGTGCATGCAACAGTTCAATGAGGTCAGAGTCAGTTAGCTTTACTCCCTTGAAAAGACTGGAAAAAGAAAAGACTGAAAGAAGAGCACTTGAAAAGACAAAGACTCTTTCTTGAGACCGCGACGTTATCTCAAGCTGGAAGATGTAGAACTATAAGTGGGGTTATAATTTGCAACCTCTTTCTGGTTACATAAAATGCGTAAAGAAATTCATATTGTACGACTTGGCCGAGTTCAATTCTCAAAATCCCACAAATAAATCTGTTGCTGAAACCTGATCAGTTCACATGGATGTAGCTATCACCAAGTATGCTCTTGTCGATTCCATTCCCCATCAAGTCATCGCAAACACCATCACACACTCTCTGCTCTTCAAGATAAGAGATTTCAAATTCGCCCAAACGCATCAATTATCAGAACTATCCTCAAAGCAGCCTCGTATTCAAAACAGCGTTGTCTGGGTGATTCCTTACATTAAAAAATCTCATTTGATGGCTAAAAATGCTGTTAAGCAAGATTACTTCATTACGAAAATGTTACGGTATTAATTCTAATCCAAAACAGGCAGTGTCGTGATAATGACAAGACTAAGAAACCACATAAGTCGGTGGAAAATATGTTTCGACTTATAATATCTTGTTGAATCATTAGGTCAACTGAGAGGGAATTGATATGAAAGCTGAAAAATACTTAAGCAACGGATTGGAAGCAGTTTGAGCCTCCTAAACCCTTATTCATTAGCACCCTTGTTGAAATCGTCTGTTTCCTGATTGTTAAGATCTCCTTACATCTTTACACTTTATTAAATAAAACTCTTTGCAGTATAAATACCCCCTCGCAGTATAAACTTTTCCAAAAAGAACAACAAAAACATAAAGCTCGGCTAGCAATAAGCAGTTCACTAAGCTTTATATTACATTGAGCTCAAATTCCAATAACTTACGTATTGCAATCACCCATTTTCTTTAAACTAATGCCACAACAGAACTTCGTCATTTGAATTAAAAAGCGATGCCTTGTCTGCTTGGCTTTCTGCATTGCAAAACCTATACTCTTTGACTGAATGGCAGAGCGCTGAAGAAGAGAAGCATTCTCGTCCTGTCCTGAGTGTGTCTGTCAGAGCAATCTGCTCTCTATTGCGCGATCAAAAAACAGCT
The DNA here is from genome assembly GCA_013076295.1 of Sanderia malayensis. Lineage (NCBI taxonomy): Eukaryota > Metazoa > Cnidaria > Scyphozoa > Semaeostomeae > Pelagiidae > Sanderia > Sanderia malayensis. Next base: position 1,180,053 of record RQOL01000618.1, on the reverse strand, counting down.
AATGACTGACTTAGTTTGAGCTTGATTCGGTGAAGACATGCCTTATTGACTCACATCGAAATTAATAAATCTACTTGTTTCAGCATATGGGGAGCGTATGACAAATCTGAGGGATATTGGAAACATGTGTTGCGAGATGGAAATAATCTAAGGAGGATGTTACATGTACGTCTGTGGTTTTATCTCTATTAGTTGTGTGATTTCCAAATCTCAGTTGGTTTGCACAGAATCTCCCTGTTGAAGCACTGACATACAGAAAAGGAAAAATGGTTAGGTATATAAGATCAAAAGTGTCTTGAATGATCTTATGTAAGCATTAGCTCGTGAGTAATTATCGCTTCGAAGAATTAGGAAGTATAGTAGCTATGTGCTCCCTATTTAGTATAAAACGCTGGAATAACTACGAGTCCTACTAAACACTCTTGTTCATGACATGGTAGACTTCTATTCCTATTATGACAATCACTGAATGAAGAAATAAACACAAATATATTCACGATGACTATCATATCGTATTAACTAACTACCATATCGTTACTTCAGAAGTTCGTTTCACAAAGGGTACAATGGCCCACTGGCCCACGTCAATCGTGGAGCAAGGGCCCAATTCTTACTGGAAAAATATGCGTTGGAAAGAATTTCAGACCACGCCCATTTCGGTTACTTTGAAGCTATAATGACGAGTGGTTAATCCCGAGTTCAATTTCTCATACAAAAAGCGTGTACAAATTGTGCTGTATTCACCAAACCAATCTATCTCTCTTCAACTGTTACATTAACAGTTTAATCTTCAAACCGCTTGACTTCCAATTACTTGCACACGTCTTGACAAACAATCAAAAACACAAGATAAAGCCTAGTAGGACAGGACGCGATAAACACCACCAAAGATTTAAAGAAATTATCGTGCAATAATGTTAAACCAATTTCTTGACAAAACAAAGTTAAAACAATTTAACACTCGTTGACAATAAAATAAGTTGATAGAGTTTCCTTCTTAGACATGTTGATTTGAAGGGTGAGTTGGCTAGGCTAATCATGTTACCAATATACAATCATTGTGGCTATCCACAATAGCGTAATTCTGTTGAACATGACCATCCTACACGACCAATCATAATGCACAAGCAACATATCTGAGCTGAGCTGGTTTAAAAGAACCACCGCATGTAAAACGATTTATGGACTAAACAGAGTGGGAGGGCGAGAGCGCCAAATATTACATTAAAAAATACTCGTGATGCGTGATCGATTTCAACCAAAGGCGCAAAACCCGGGGGCACGTGCCCTGCACTTAACATAAATATGCCCATTTTATAGCTGAAAATTGCCCCTTCTAAGACTAAATGTGTCATGTGTCATCCACTTTTTATTGCAGTGCATACGTTTTAGTACTACGCTCCTACGCCTCTGATATTAATTGGTAAGCATCTCAAAATGAATTTGGCCGGGGCAGTAAGCATTCAAGACTAAGCATGCAACATTTCTAATCTCCTCTAAAATTAACTTTGGCAAGATAACAACATAACAGCACGGCACTACCATACAAAAATTACTTAACAATTATTTATGCTGCTCATGTACTTCCTCCATATACATATGGACGGAGTGAGTGGGATAGAAACAGGACCGCCCGTTCAACAAAATGCATTTAACTATCCTCGGGTCTGGTTTAACAATTAAATTCCTTGCTGCAAGAGAAAGAGTAGGATAATAGCTGTTTACATCCAGACACAGATTCGTAAATTTCAGTTTAAATATTCACCTGGACATTCGCAACATCAGTTTGCGATTCAAACTCGCACTCGGCGTTATTCCAATCACAAAGTTGTTTCTCAAATCCATAACCATTTCACCAAAGAAATATTAGTTCAAGGTATGATAGATGATATATGATAGATTCCAAACAACCACAGCGTTTCAGTTAGATATTACTCTACTTTTATCGCGTTAAACATTTTAAGTTCTGCGTTGGCGTGATCATCTGCATCTTAATCGAATCAAATCGAATGAAATCGAATGAAATCGAATGGAATCGAATGGAATCGAATGGAATCGAATGGAATCGAATGGAATCGAATAGATGACTGGTCTCTATCAATTTTTACTCATCAATAGACACTCAAGCCAATTGGATATATTGCGGTGAAAATGTTTCCTCATGACGACCTTTGGACGTCGGGCATTCATTCATTCTTGCATCCATTGTTGACAAATGAAAGAAGAAAAATATGCTAATGTACCTGGGAGATTCCTGGATTCTAAGACAGGTCACCTCAGTTTACTTGTTGTTGCCTATGGTTATTTCCTCGCTTAAGTGCTCCCTTGGAATAAACACCTCTTAAAAATTTTTGAAATTAATAAAAGCCTCAAGGCGGCTAATCGATGAAACATGATACCTGGTGCAACAATACCCAGAAGGGGCGTTTAGGGGGTTGTGGGAGGGAGAGGTGCAACTCCCCTGCCTCAGAGACAGGACTCAGAATTTTACTCGGCAAAATTGGAATTTGGTACTACTCACTCCTCGGCAAACCTAAATTAAGGTACTGGTGGCAAGCATATATTAAGAAATCGATGATTATGGGTGGTAATTTTGACACTTGGAGCCAGGCACCACACACATTCCCAAAAAAATTCTAGCAACGCCCCTGGAAATACTTATGTTGGTAGATCGATACGTATTTACATCAACATGATAACAATATCGATCCAATAGCAATACCATGCCGACAGTTGCGGGAAAACACCCCCATATTGGCTTGCTATGCTGCACCCTTGGAAGTACCCACAATACCAATATCGATACCAGCAATGGGATACTTATTTCTAGATGCACTTTGAGCACCGAAACAATGATTCTAAGAACGGTTTCCTAAAATGATTTAAATTTTGAGGTCTTGCCAAAAAGCGAAATCAAGGAGCTCGGAAAAAACCTTCGCTTTCCAAATCTCACCCTCGCCTCTCTATTAGATGATGAGAAGTTATATTGAGCCCAGCTGAGCTGGTCCATTGAAAACATCGTAAAATAAACATTACTTTTTGGTAATTTATGATTATAAAACTTGCCCCAGACCAAACTAACCAACAGGTACACTACATAAGCCTAATCATGACAGAGTATTAAAGAGTAATAATGTCAAAATAACGGAAAGCTTGTCGAGAGAAGGAGGGGCCACATAAAACACGAAAGCTGCTTAGGCCCAGCAGCAAGACGTTCATAAATTCGAATACCAACCAAAGTTATTCACACCAAAAACAATATTAGGAAAATAAACGTACCTTGATATTTGTTCTTTTAACATTCAGCTTGGCATAGCTTCTAAGTGGAATGTTAGTTTAAAGTGGATAATTAATTCATTTTCTCGAAAGTGCTGTCGACTTCGTTTTCCAATGTGTACTAATCTTTTTAGTTGTGCTGAATTTTTTTCTTCACTCCGGAAATCCCCTTGCGTGTGTTATTATATTATCAATGGAATTTAACCAATCATCGTACAATGTCAATACAAGAATCGCAGGGAGCCGAGAAGCAAAATTGAAAAGGAGGGAGGGACCAAGGTAAATTCAAAGGGTACAAATTATCGACGTTCAGAGGGGGACTTTGGGTCGACTCCAACGAAGTATGAGGTAATTGGTAGAATATACTAGCATTGCATCATTGCTCCTTATCTTTTGCAAATTCATCTGATTATGTTAAAATATGGCAAACAAATACAAAATACTATTTTCTTTTGATTTATTCCTTGACACCAACCAGCCAATTTAAAACTCAGGGTAATGGTTAAGTAAGACAACACAAGTCATAGACAATGATATTGACTTAAAAATATCTAATAAATATTTGATTCAAGAACAGCGGAGACAGAATCAAAAGATATCTTTCCCACTAAAGTTCTTCATCCATCCTGTTTTGATTCGTTGCTTGTCGTCCCCTTTCGCGATCGTCTGTTGATTCCATCACCTACGTTTCAATCATCCAGATCCATAACTTCTTTCACCAATAGCTCTCTATTGTGGTCGGCTGTCGAGGAGAGATAAACTGACTGTTAATGCCACACTTTGTAAAGCGAAACTTGAAGATTACTTCAAAATCCTCTCCTCAAAGCTGAAGGAAATATATCTGGTCAGAGCCGCATTTACCCATGGGCCCACTGGGCCCGGGCCCAGGGGCCCCCGAAGATTCTTAGATTTAGGGGGCCCCGAGCAAAATTTCGAAAAACCTATGAACTGCTATTGATTTTATTCTTGTGTTTGAATCGAGAAGTAATGTCTTCAAACAACGCAATAATACATTGTTCCTTGAAATTGGATATCATAAACTGAGTTTGGCGACATCAGCCATGCTATGATAATTTTCATTTAATCTTCTTTCCGTTAGCAGATCGTTAGTTAAATAATCATCTTGACAATACATTTGAAATTTACACCAAGTTTATGACTGATCTATGTTTGAGACAATAGTAATTGACTACGATATTTGCTCTTCCATGACCATGACGTGACTTCATGACATGAAGCCAAAGAATCTACCCAAAACATTGATCTTATCTTATGGTTTAAATAAAGTTTGAAGATGAGCAACAGGTCTTACCCTAGCGGTGCAGCAAAGAAAAAGTTGAAGAAAATTCGTGAAACTGAATCTCTTAAAAACGTTCCAAAATTAACAAGTCTTGGTTTCAATTCAAAACCCAAAGAGACTGAAGGAAATGATGGTGAAGGCATCCAAGAAGATATATGCGAACTGTCAACCGAGGGACAAAACCAAACGTTATCAACTAATGAAAAAATAGCTTATGTCACAGATAAAGAAGAAGATCTCTCAGGCTCAGAATCGGATTCTTCTTGCGAGGAGTCCAGAGAAAGAAGTAGGAAAGGCGATGTGGAAGAAAGTCTTTTGGTCAGTCACTTTTCTAATGATGCAGCACAGTGGACAGAGATCACTGAGGAACTTCGACACTACTGGGCCTCGAATGGACCCACGCAGTGCCAAAGGTGGACATCTCCGTACATTCAGTCGGCAAGGGAGTTTAAAGAGAGAGCACGAATAAAAACTCGATATTTCAGTGAATCCCTTCTTCACAGAAAGCTGCCAGACGGCGAGAAAATTAAGAGAGAGTGGCTTCTTTATTCTCCATCAACAGGGAAAGTTTTTTGCTTTTATTGCAAGTTGTTCGAAAGTACTAACCATTCTTCGATGTTTTCCAACGAAGGCTTTGATGACTGGAAACACCCAGAGATGATTCACGTGCATGAGCGTTCATCAGCCCACTTTGAGAGCATTCAATCCTGCAGACGTTGGAAAACAAGACAAAGCTTGATTGATACCCAACACCAACAGCAAATACAGAAAGAGGAAGCATATTGGGGAAGCGTATTGTCAAGGGTGGTCGAGGTGGTGAAGTTCTTGGGAGAAAGAGGATTGGCTCTACGTGGAGATTCTCACATTATCGGAAACTCAGATAACGGTAATTTCCTTGGAATAATGGAGCTCATTGGAAAATTTGACCCTTTTCTAGCTGACCATATTGCCCGTTTCGGAAATCAAGGATCGGGATATCCATCATATCTATCTCACGCAACTATGGAAGAAATTGTAAGCATATTAGGAAACGCGTTGCGTGAAAGTATAGTAGCGTCCATCAAAGAGGCGAAGTATTATTCCATTATTGTGGACTCCACCCCAGATGTCTCCCACGTTGACCAGCTGACTTTGGTTGTGAGGTACATTGAAAATGGAAAACCCGTAGAAAGATTTGTTGGTTTTACACCTATCAAATCACACAAAAGTGAATCATTGACCTCAGACATCCTGGAGACCTTGAAAGCCCTGACGCTGGACATTGATCTGTGCAGAGGCCAGTCATACGACAATGCATCCAACATGTCAGGAAAATATACTGGGGTTCAAGCAAGAATCAAAGAAGTAAATAGTTGTGCACCTTACATGCCTTGTGCCAGCCACTCACTCAATCTTGTGGGCAATGTTGCTGCTGAGTGTTGTCGTGAAGCAGTCTCATTCTTTTCCATTGTAAGTGAAGTTTATAATTTTTTTTCTTCTTCAACCTACCGATGGGACTCTATGAAAGAAAACTTAGCAAAACACCAACTGGTGGTTAAAAAGTTATCAGACACGAGGTGGTCTGCTCGGCATGATGCTATCAGGGCACTTGCGAAAGGTTCTGTTCCCATTAAAAAATCCTTAGACGAGTTAGCTGACGATGAAGAGCAAACAATGCAGACCAGACATGATGCTGAGTCAATTTCTGACAAAATGAATGCTCTGGAATATGCATTCATGTGCTTGTTTTGGTATGACTTACTTGGGAGAATAAATGCTACAAATCTGTCTTTGCAAACGATTGATCTGAGTCTTTCATGCGTTGTTGACTTGTATCGCAGTTTGAAGTCATACATTTCAGAGATCAGAAGTGAAGGAAAATTCAAAGAGTATCTCGACAAGGCAAAATCATTCAGCGATGCAACATATCAGGAATTCAGAGATGAGAGAAGGAGGAAAATCAAAAGAAAAAAGCCAACGGACGAGAGTGCAACAAGTGGAGTAGAGCTAGCTGGCGAACGAGCCTTTTACGTTAATACGTACCTGCCAATCATCGACAGTCTCCAAACTGAGCTCTCCCGGCGGCAAGCAGCATACGAGCTTATCAATGACAGATTTGGTTTTCTCGTTAGTCTGGATAGCAAAGATGTGGACGTTGCTACTAATTGTAAAGTCCTGAAAGAAGCCTATCCAAATCATTTTGATGATGACATGGAAATGGAAATTCGGCAATATCGCAAGTTTGTTGAAAAGCCTCTTCAAACGTTCCTCTATAAGAGGAGGAATCTCCTTGATACCGACACCGAATGTCACAAAAAAAGAAAGAAATTGAAGAGGCGACAGCCCCATGAAAGACAAAAGCCTATTTCGGAGTTTCTGTTAGAGCAAATTGTGAAAGGAGGTGTAGCTGCCACTTTCCCAAATGCAATGACCGCACTTAGACTGTTACTCACCTTGCCATGTGGAGTTGCCTCCGGTGAAAGAAGTTTCTCTATGCTGAAAAGGGTCAAGAGTCAACTATAGGTCCACCATGTCACAAGACCGCGTTACTGCGTTATGCTTAATGGCCGCAAATTTTGATGTGCTGAGAGGTTTAGACGCCAAGAAAATCATCTGCAATTTTGCAGCAGTGAAGGCAAGACGAAAAGAATTAGCAGCATCATGAACTAAAGGACAAGAGTAGTTTATTGGGATTGCACCGAAATGTGTATATTTTTACAAATTATTCATTTTTTGAGTTTTTTCTATCAAACTATTTAGTTGATATTAACTTGTTTGTAATGACTGAATCTGAGTACTCTATACGTGAAATACATAAAAAAATTTTTTGATGTATTTCAAGGGGCCCAAATTAATTTTGGGCCCAGGGCCCCCACCGACTTAAATGCGGCCCTGTATCTGGTATCCAGCAGACTTTTGAAATTCAATAATTTTGTTACCAATTATTCAAGTTAATAGAATATACAACCCAATTATAGGCCCATACAATTCTGCCAGCCCCCCTCCCCCAACAGTTGAAAATTCTCTGAAAAAACTCAGCTTTTTTCAAAATGATCAATAATCTAAAAAGAACCTACATTTCACAGTGTGATTAGCGCCAACCTGGCAGTCTTTCAATACACAGTTTTCCTTGATGTATGCATGGCTACATATGACACTTCCTTGCACATTGCAACTGAAATATAAAAACAAAAACTCGTGTTACTTTTGCATTCATCAAATAACGCGACACAATGAAATTATTAATACCATAATTATTTCATCGCATTGCATAAATGATATGATTAACCTCAAGGAAACCAAACTTCGTTTGAAGTTAGTTAAACCTAAGGTTGATTATTAAATTACATTACGAATGGTTGGTTCGTTATTTGAGGCGGTCTGTTATAGGGGCTTTGTTATATGGAGTTAGGGTAAATCCTCGAATAGGCCCCCACCTCCAAGCAACCCCCCATCCTGACCATAATTAACAAGGATATTGATCCCATATACCAAGACATTCAAGTTGCGTATCTAATACCTGGCAAATAACAACAAGCTTAGACCAATAATTTCATTATTTGACTGCATCGTATAAATGTTTATACAGCTTAATATTGAATATAAATCAAGCTAAAATTTCGTTTTCGGGATTTACAACGGCATGAAATAAAACGACCACTCTTACCCATTTTCTATCGTGACATATTCCATGATGATCGAGTTACTGATTTTTACTTTAGATCCAATATTGCAGTGCTTCCCAATTGCGGACTTCTTGATAGAAACGTTTTCAGAGATGCTCGTTCCTTCCCCAACAATGCAATCAGAGCCCACCTGAAGTAACAAGAAGCAAAGATTGCATTATATGAAATATATCTCTGTTAGAATGATCATACACATGAACTCTTTCTATATCTTGAGCTTGCAAAGGGCTGAGGGATGAGTTCGAGGTGAAGATGAGTTTGATAAAAAGAAAATTGTAGCTAATACTGGAACGTACAGAAAAATAATTTGCTACAGGATTTGGATAAAGAGAGAGTCAATGCTCTTTCATTAATTGTATTAATATTTGATTGACTCATAGTCGAGTTCTTCCAAGTGAACTGTTGTGTTTCATAATGATGTACATAAAATGTGTTTCATAATGATGTAGCTACATAAAATTAAATGACACTGGCTTGAAAATTGAAAAACAGACTGAAAATCAAATCCTTTCGATTAAAATCTCCATTTCATATGATAAATAAACTTATCATATCTTATCATTTATTATTATTATCTCTGCGGCGTTAAATAAAGAAATAATATTCTAACCTGAGATTTCTCTTTCACGTTCACTGTCGAATGGATCTTGACGAACTCAGTATTCGGTGCAACAATGGGAAATATTTTCGTTATCTAAGATAAGACATATACAATAAGCCAAGATTGACACTAGGCACATAAAACACATCTGTCATTCGCTATTTTAACTGTTCACCACCTCTAACAACTTCAAACTCATTATGGTACTTTTTGCATGTATCTGACATTCTCTAACTCGATTAAACTTTGGGTACCCTTGGGAGATTCGAGATCGCATTGATATTTTCGTTATCTAAGGTAAGACATGAGCCAAAATTGACACTAGGCACATATAACACATCTGTTATTCGCTATCTCGACTGTTGAGCTGTTCACCACCTCTAACAACTTCAAACTCATTCTGGTACTTCTTGCATGTGTTTGACATTCTATAACTCGATTAAACTTTGGGTGCCCCTGGGAGATTTGAGATCGCATTGAACATGCATCGAACTAAGTCGAAAACATAGCTATATGCAGGTTCAAATGAGCTTTAATTTTGGTGGTGCTGAAGTAACTTCAATCTTCAATCCAATACCTCTCTGTTGATATGAGTGTATCCTGCAAGGTTATTCACTCTGATACAGAGAGAGCCATCGTTGATAAAACCATGACATCGAATGTTATTCTTCGTTGAAGACATCCTATTCACGTCACAGTATATGGAGAATTCTTTGGTAAGCAATGTCAACTCATCTTCTTTCATAAAACTGAATATATCTGCAATGGAAACATAACGATGTGGTCAACAATAAAACAGAAATTAAAGCATCAATTAAGTGTTCATTTTAAAAAGTTTCTAATGAATAAAGCAATTTGTATTAATGCTCCAATACTGAAAAAAACTCTGGGAATTTATGGTGCTTGACACAGCGCAATCTATCTAAAGAACGAAGTTTCAGCTGCAAGCTCAAGACATGGAGTGAAAATCATTGCCGAATTTGCTTCATTAAACGCTCCCATCGAATAAACGCTCCCATCGAATAAACGCCCCGACTAACTCGACTAAACTTTGCTGGAATTAAATGTGCTGGAATTAATCAAGGAGATTGACTTGACTGTCCCGTAGCTACAATTGTGGCCGTTGGGGCGTCTTTGCGACATGGACGATATCGTGACTGTCTGGCGGTATAATGACGTGTAGCTTTTAGCAAAATTGAGAGCAACCAAGTATTGTATTTTCAGCGTGCATGCGAGACTGACTGAAAATATCTTCGACGCGAGATTTAAAAATGCCCCTGAAAATAATTGATACAAACATACCTAGTTTGGCATCACCTTCAATAAGTGATGGGATTGAAGAGCTTAGTTTTTCATCTCTTCGATTTGGAACTTTTGAGAACTGCTTTTTGATAAGATAGGGTACAACATCACTCTTAACACTCTCAAATGACCTGTTAACAAAAGAAAAGCAGTTTAATAAAGGACAATCTGAAAATCAATATGCCTCTTGGTAAATGACATCGTGAGGATAAGAAAGGTTAAGATTTCAGAACATTTTTCAAGATCTGTTTTGCTTTTACTTACATCTTTTCACAAATAAAATCAAGGACCCACTTCTTCATTATGTACATGTGTGCATCAATTAGGTTGCTTTGAATTGTCAGGTTAGGATATCTAGACATTGAAAATACACATCAAGCTAAATAATTCTCATTTGTAAAATATTAATACATTAGAAAAAAACTTGAAGCTGATCTATTGAGTTTGTGTATATTTTCTTGAATAAGACTAAGTACCTTTTCAGTAAAGACTTTCTCACTAGAATGTTTTCACTTTCCAAATCAGCTTCATTTAACATAAATAACAATCTGTTTTCACCTTTCTCTATTGCAATAAAATCTTTTTGGACTATAAAGAATAAAAGACAACGTTCCAAATTCAGTACAAAATTATTAAACAAGAGACTGTGGCAACAAACATGATTCAGTGTTCATCAAATTGATATTCAAGCAAGCAACAGATTAATAAAAACAAACACACAATGATACCTTGCTCCATTTCTTTGGTTTTTCCTTTACTTCCTTTTCCGGCTTCTTTTTCTTGAGAAAAGTCAGCCCTTGGTGCAATTAGGGCAGTTAAACTAGAATCGTATGTCCTGTGAATATCTGCAAGTCTGTGAAATGGGGCATCGGTTATCACATCACAGCTGACCACAATGATGTCTGTCTGAGTTGATTGAAAGAAAATGGAATAAAAATATTATAACATGATAACAATTTCCAAACTTCTAGGAAGATCTTTATTGAACAGGCTAAACAAGAAACAATGTCCAGATCTAGTTTCATCAGACTGCAAAGTAAAAACTATATTTTTCAGAAACTATGATATATTAAGGCAAAATGCTTCAGCTTAGCCTGTATTATAAAGGACCCAGTTTGCAGTGAGGCTTTTTTAATATTATGCAGTTATCATTCTTCATCTCTATTGTACCATTGATTTTCTCTATTGTACTATTGTTCAACCCTGGTGCCTAACTGCCTTACTCTGCAAGTGCACACTGTCAGATTGTATGTTAGACTTAATAGTTGCAGCTAGCTTTTGATACTCACTTGTATTTTATCTTTCAGCAATCGTAGTGAATCTGCAGTGCCCATATCTTCATCATCAGGAATGGTAGAAAAAGTGAATCGTACTCTTTTATCACAGCATGACTTTAGGGCTTGAATGAACATGTTTTCCTTTGACTTTAGAACAATTATTATAAAGTCTGTAGAGAAAGCATATTAGAACAGATAGTATGATGTATGTTATAAACTGTAGACAATAAACACAAAGCACATAATTGTTAATGTGTAATTCTGTAATATATTGAAGCACTTTGAGTTAATTCTCTTGTATTGTATATGTAATTGTATGTATTATAGGCTTGTCTTGTGTCTCTTTGTATTGAAATGGAATTTTAAAAGAAATGAATGAATGAATGAATGAATCTAACCTTCAAAACCATACTTTTGTAAGTGATGAATGGGATACCATATTAGCGGAACTCCACCAACAGGCAGAAGTGCTTTCGGTATTTCTTCCGTCAATGGATACATCCTTGAGCCACCTCCAGCAGCAAGGATTACAGGCTGGAATTCTGGAGCCATGTTTTCAATTCAAACAAAATAAACAATATGCTTCCCTCACTCGTTGCCTGTATCGATCTTATAATGAATCCACGATTGTGGAACTGGGACATGAAACACACGCCATTATACTTTGCAATTGCATTTCTTCATGAACAACAACAGCAACAGAACAGCCCGAAACATGTTTATTGCCAGTGGAGTGGAGTGGAGCCAGAACCACAGAATAAGGAGAGAAATCTCTCCTTATTCTGTGCCAGAACTCAATGAGCCAACTTGAAATTCGACAACTCGCTTCGCTTACACCAAGGCGCCGACAAAATGCAAATATTCAACTTCACTTCCTTCACTGCTGTTATAATCGTATAGAAGTATATACAAATTTCTCGAAACTCAGAAAAATTACTTTGATACAGTCAAATCTGCATAATTCGAACTCGTGTAATTCGAACTCTGTCTAGTTCGAACGAAATTCTCTGTCCCTTCAAGGACCACAAAAGAACCAATTCTTATAAAACAAGCCTCTATAATTCGAACTTTTTGTAATTCGAACATTTTCACGCTTCCCCAGGGTGTTCGAATTAGGCAGAGTTAACTGTATTTCTATTCCACTGAGTCTTCGAATCGCTTTGAAACTATCGGTCTGGCACAGATAGTTCCAAAGTCGAAGAGTAGTACACAAAAAGAGTTTTTATAAGATGCATCGCCCGCTGATTTTAACTCAAGGTCGTGTTCTTCTTTGTCATGTTTTTCGTACCTTCTTACAATTTCAAAAACAAAACAACAATCAAACAAAAAGCGAATAAGGGTCGGGGTTCTGGGGTTTTATACCCGAAGTTCAAGGTTCAAAGGCTCTTTCCACCGGAAGCTACATGTGTATTTGTTCACCTGAAAATAGAAAATTGTTTGTGAACTGTGACGCTTCGCACGTGGTTGGTGTCAATTTCTGTTAATTTCTGTTGGGACGTGTGCATCACTTCGTTTCAACGAAGGAAGTACAAAGGAACGGACGAAGAAAGTCTTGAAGGCGGTAAGTAATTTTTCTCTATGATGCCTAAAGTTTTTTTATAAATATGCATCACGCACATATATGTTTCATATTTAAATAAATAAAGGACAATCCTGCATCTAAAAGGATTAGATATCATTAAAATATTTTATGTCAGATTGGCTCTCATATACACTTTTCTTTTATTATTCCACGGATTAATATGCACACGTGCAGATGCGCTTAGGCCAAGAAATGCAACCCGAGATTTCTGCAGAGTTTGGGGCTATAAAAGTTTGCAGAATATAGTAAAAATTAACGTGAAAAGTCGGGTAATTGTCGTTTATTGGTGAAGAAATGTAGTTTTATTAAAGATATCGATATGCTAATTGCCAGAGATGGATATCAGTGAAAATTTAATATGGACATTTTGCAAAAAGCTTTTCAAGAAGTAGTTTGTTTGACAACGGGGGCGTAGAAGCCGGTAAAAAGAAATGATTGGAAAAAAATTATCAATGGCTCCAAATTGCTTGTTTGCTTTGTTGCTTGTAAATATCTGAGAACGATTTGACCAACTATTTAGTGTTTTGGAGACAAGGATAACAAGTGTTCCAACAAATAAGAACAAAAATTCATCCAGAGCAGTTTATATTGCCAGGCAACTATACCTGCAAAGAAAGAAAATATTTGTGTTGAAATGAAGTGGCGTGACGTTCAACATGTGTTAGATTGCGAAATTAACAACTTCAACAATGGCCCATGAACATTTCACTATTGAATTTCATGTCATTTTCCTCTCCGGGTTTTTGGGGTGCAAATTTGAGCGATTAAACTACCTAATTTCTTGCTAGTTTTATTATCGTCTGCCAAAGTCATGAAATTCACATTTGCCTTGTTTTAATGGTAACATAAGTTAATTCAATAAAAAGTCCCCAGAATTCTGAAAAGGTGGGTCTTTGGACCATCTTCGTTGAGCTGGCCCAAACATGCCCGTTTGACATTATTGTTGAAATTTAGACTTTGAGTTTTCTCTAGTAATATGATATCTTACCTGTGCTTCCACCTTCCTTGTAAAACAGAGCGAAATACCTGGCAAGAAATCATTTTGAAGTATTGAAGTATAATCAACAGACAAAGAAACACGATGGCTCAAATCGGATTTTTGCTGCGAATACAGAAGCAAGGCATCTTGAAAGCTGGTCAAAAATTTCTTTCCAGCAGCTCAAGAGCTGTTGGATCAAGTATTGCTTGTTTGAGAAAGGATAACCATGTTTCCAGGTAAAACTGAGTAAAGTTTATATTATCGACATTGACCTTCGTGAAAGCAAATTTCTACAGGCTGCCAGGCTGCCGCGATGACGCAATTCGTGATCGATTGATTTCCCGCGTAAACCTGTCTGCTTGGCTCACTGATCTATAAGATTTCTTATAGATCAGTGGCTTCGCTCGAATGTGAAAGTATGGATTGGTGTTCCGTGCATATACAAGAATAGAAACTTTTAACTCTAAATAACACGACGTTATAAATAGAAGATAGAATGTGTTTATCTATGCTTACTAAATATTTGCATTTTATTTCACGTCCTTTTTGGTATACGAAACTTCATGGGGGGGGGGGATTGGAAGAGTTAATCGCGAAAAGCTATTATTTCAGTTGGCCTATTGGAGAGAAGGGTTAATTGAACTTTTACGTATTTGCAGTGATAAAAAGATTCAAAGTTAAGAAGGGATTGGGCATTAGGCGTTTTGCTTCAACTTATGGCGGGAAACGTGAAGGACACCTTGTTTTGATTGCTCAAAACAAAAATTTTTTCGTCGAATAACAGTGTTTACGTTCTTTGAATTTTTTCAGCAGTGGTACCAATAATGGAATACAGCAACGAAGCTACCACAAAATAAACCAGAATATTTTAGATTGGTACATGAAGCTGCCGGTTGACCCTAATAAAGTCCAAGTGACGTATACATGGATTGATGGAACAGGAGAATTCATGAGAGGAAAAACAAAGACCGTGCACAAGGAACCCGAGAGACCAGAGGATTTGTCAGTTTGGAATTTTGACGGATCGTCCACCGGACAGGCTGTAGGCAAGAACAGCGATACATTTCTGCATCCGCGTGCTTTGTACCCGGATCCATTTCGACCCGGAAAACACAAGCTGGTCCTCTGCGACACGTATGACTACAAAGAGGACCCATGCTCTACCAATAACAGAAAAACATGTCTGGATGTTGTGGAGAAATGTAAGGTAGGCAGCTATAGCAGCACGTATTACTCAGACGCTGGATTTTTCCGAGTTTTACTTGATCAGATACGAATTGAATTTGGACTATATTGCTAATCATGTTCAACTACAACATGTTGAGTAATTTATCTTTGTGATCTCATCTCTCTCCATTCAAGGAACACGTTCCGTGGTTTGCAATTGAGCAAGAATACACGTTATTGGACACAGATGGCCATCCACTCGGGTGGCCAAAGATGGGATTTCCTGGTGGACAGGGACCTTACTACTGCGCTGTTGGTACTGGCAGACAATTTGGCAGAGAAGTTGTGGAGGCGCATTACAAGGCCTGCTTGTATGCTGGCATTGAGATCGGTGGAGAAAATGCAGAGGTTATGCCTGGACAGGTGTGTAAGAACAGAATACATTTTATTCACAGTTCGTATATATTTATCTTTATTCATTTATCACACATGCCTAAAAATGTGTATATTGTTGCTTTGGGTCGTTCAAAAGTGTTTGCTGTGAATTAAAAAGCCACAGTGGAATTGCTATCAGCAAACACCTCAACACAACAAAAAATGTTCTGTCATGGGCAGTGGAACTTTACTCATGAGTGCTATTCATTTTTCAGAGAATCCACGTTACATCTTAGTGGCTTTGTTTACAAGTGCTTGTTTTCCTTTCAATATACTACGTGTAAAGGACTTCATTAAGCATTCAAAAGCTATATGTCGCCGAATGGACTAAATGGCTAACGTAGAAATGTTCTTATAATTTAAATTCTATTTACTTTTTAGTGGGAATATCAAATAGGCCCCTGCGAGGGAATCGACGTGGGAGATCAGACATGGATGGCCAGGTATATCATGTCTCGTATTTGCGAACATTTTGGCATTGTTGATTCACTCGATCCAAAGCCAATGCCTGGAGACTGGAACGGAGCTGGAGCTCACATGAACTTCAGGTAAATGAAACACTTATCACGTCATCTGTCACCACTAGCCTCCTTCGATTGCTATTGGTCTACCTTCTATTCCCTTGCACATCTGCTTAAATGTTGGACTTTTTTTATTTGATTTTTCAATGTTAAAGATAGCTTTTATCACGGCTTGTCCCGTTTTTATTGTTAATTGTTTTACTTTCAAAGATTTTGTATTGACTAATACCATTGCTACTAATTATTATTATATCAATATGTGTATGTTTATCGTTACTGCAACTAATATTTCAGTTTTGCTACTGACTGCATCTTGTCCTGTAATACTGGCACTGCCTGCCACTCATTTGTATGCCCTTCATTTCATTGTTTCTTGCAGTACTGCTGAAATGCGTGCCGAAGGAGGTCTGTCGCATGTATTCAGTGCTGTTGAGAAGTTAGCAAAATGTCACGACTACCACATCAGGATGTACGACCCGAACAAGGGAGAAGACAACAAGCGAAGACTGACTGGTCTTCATGAGACGTCGGACATCGGAACGTTCTCTCATGGTGTTGCGAACAGAGGATCCAGTATCAGAATCCCTCGTCAGTGCGCTCATGACAACAAAGGATACCTCGAAGATAGACGTCCATCATCTAATTGTGATCCGTATTCTGTGTGCGAGGCTTTGCTCAGGACCACTCTTCTAAACGAGACAGATTAATAATGGTTGTGCTTTAGATGCTGTGCTTTTTTTTCATTAAAATGTTGGACAGTTTTACGGATTATTTTACTCAGGCATTTATTCTATGAAATGCTGTATTGCTGTTTAGTTTTATTTCAGATATCTAGAAGAGAATGTAGGGGATTTATTAGGAACATTGCGAGAGTAATATTATTTTTATCGATAGAGTGTGTTAAATAAATCTTATATTGGAAAATATATATCTGTTGAAAGAGAATCTTTATATTTTGTATTTTTTTATGATTAAGAAGTTGTCAAATGAAATTTTGACTCAGTATTTTAATTCACCTTTAAATTGGATATATATTCTTAATTATTGCTTTCAATTGTTATTTTGTTTTATTATATCAGACGCTTCATTGAAAGGACCTGTTAATTTTCATGTAATAACCCTTATCTTATCGTTCCCTATTCTCAATCGACTCAATAACAAAATTATGTTAGCAATGAGGTTTGCCTCGAGTATTGAGATATTTAAATTTGTTCTTGCTAATTACTTTTTTGATTGAATACAGGGCAGAAGTTCTCGATTGATTAATTTAAAATGATGTATTTTATTTTTCTGCAGCATTTATGGGTTTTTATTCCCTTTTTAGTAATCGCTGAAACGATTCCATTCTTTGATGAACTGCTATAAAATGCAAATGCCCACGATGCCGGAAACAATTCAATCTCCTGATGATCTGACACAAAAGCAGGCAAGTTTTTTGTTTTCAGTGCAGTACTCCATTTTATTTATGTACATCTAGCTTGCGTTCTCTATTTTTAATTCGCGTAAGGAGATTTTAGTTTTTTTTATTGGGCCTTTCTGCAAAAATTTAAATCCACAACATTTCGCGCCAAAAACCAAGCTTTTTGATAAAGACCCGTCCCAGACTCCAACGACTCCGGACGTTTTTCGGACGATGAAAACAAACAGCCCACAGCCCTAAGTTTCACACGTCCAAATCAAAACACACAATCAATCACCACATTTCTGCAGATTTTGAGTATCACTTTCAAATTTTTTTCCAGAAATTCAGTTCTGAACCTTCTTAATTCTTTGGCCAGCCGAGTATTACTTTCTTAAAAATAACTTTCCCATAAAAAGTTTAGTTTTTCTGTGATGCGCATGCCTTCGTCCTGCCCATAGAATTAATTCTATGGTCCTGTCTAACAGATGAATCGACCTTTGAACAAGAACAACCCTTGCACTGGTAAGATTCAAAATGGTTCGATGTGCCACGTGTACTTGATTACAATAGATTATGCATGCTGCGTGAGCATGTAAACAAATTTTTACTTCGTTGTTTTCCCCAGTGAACTTTGGGGCGTTTTTCTTGCGCAGTAAAATTTTAGTCATCCATGTGATTTTACACACATGTGCACATGATGAAATCATGATCTGATCAAAGCGAGGCAAACTGCCATATTTGGGCTTAAAGGTTGAATAAAATTTGGCGCTTGCAAAAATTCCTGCCATTAATTACCATTATATTGTCGCATAAAGACCTCTCAAAACGTGGCAGAGTCCTTGGTAAGTTTCTATTTTTATGATGTTGTTTTCCTAGTTCAAGTTTTCCTGTTTGGAGAAGGGTTTTGTTTCGATATTTTGATATAATCAGGCGTTCATTTGAGATAGCAGCGCACCTTTTCATCTTTCAGATACACATTATTTTGAAAAATGGCAACTGTAAGCATGTATCAAGGCTTGAACCAAACCATTCTCAACAAATACATGGACTTAGACACCCAAGGTCGTGTCCAAGCAATGTACGTGTGGATTGACGGATCCGGCGAGACGATGAGGTGTAAAACTAAAACACTCGAATTTGAACCTATTATACCAGAAGATGTTCCAGTTTGGAACTTCGATGGGTCGTCTACCGGACAAGCCAAGGGAAAAAACAGCGACACGTATCTTCACCCAGTTGCAATTTTCAGAGATCCTTTCCGTCGGGGCAAGAACAAAATTGTCCTCTGTGAAACTACCAAGTATGATCACAAGCCATGCGAGTCAAACAAGAGAAAAAGCTGTAACCAGGCCATGGTCAAAGCGAAGGTTAGTAAATTTCTTTTCATCTCAGTTCAACGTGCGATGTGGCTGTTTGTTTAATTCTTTTGCGTTGTTTGTTAATTTTGTCTTTAGCTTGTTATGTTTTTGTAAATCTTGCATTCCTTGTTGAGATTTGTATCTCCGTGGTACCAGACTATTTTTTCATACCCGAGCACTTCACATCATCAAGTGTTTTGTTGGAGCGCACGGAATTTTATAGTAAAGCGAATTATAAAACACTTATATTTGTTTAGTAGTTAGGCCTTCCACAAAGATGAATCCCGTAATGATCTACTGTATCCATCTTTATATTTCGATAATTTATGTTACGCTATTTATTATTATAAAGTACAATTCCTGCCTTGGTTTCCCAACGTATTTTTATAAGGTTAAAGCTTTGGCATGCCATGTGTTCTACAACTTGGAGACATTTCGTTAAATTTCCTAGGGGTCAAAGTCCAGTTGTCCATAATTTGGGATTTTGTGTATTTTCCAGGATTCCCACCCATGGTTTGGCATTGAACAAGAATACACCCTACTCGATCAAGACAGACATCCATTGGGTTGGCCTAAAGGTGGATATCCAGCCCCGCAAGGTCCATACTATTGTGCAGTTGGTACTGGACGTGTTTTTGGCAGAGAAATTGTTGAGGCACATTACAGGGCATGCATGTATGCTGGTGTGAAAATTGCTGGAGAGAATGCAGAGGTGATGCCTGCTCAGGTAAGATTATTGGATTTTGTTTACTTTATGTTTCCATCACTCAATTGGCATTAGTAATGGAGTTAATTGTCAAGTCTCATGGAGATGATTTTTGGATAATTTCTGAAGACAAAGTGCTCTTGCAAATGATTGTTTTTGAATGTTCTGAAGATAAATTTTCCTCTTGCTTTCAGTGGGAATTTCAAGTTGGACCTTGTGAAGGCATTGACATGGGAGATCATTTGTGGATGGGACGATTCTTGCTGGAACGAGTGGCCGAAGACTTTGGTGTACTTGTCACATTTGATCCAAAACCTATGCCCGGTGACTGGAATGGTGCTGGCGCACATTGCAATTTTAGGTAAGTTAGTTTTTTATATTATTTGTAGCAAAACTCCCTATCACAGTGATGTTGTACATCAGCGATTTTCATACTTTTGTACAGTACTGTATTGATTAAGCATTCAATTGATTTTCTCTCTTAGTACTGAGGGAATGCGAGAAGAAGGTGGTATTAAGTACATGTATGAAGCTGTAGATAAGCTGTCTAAGAGACATGATTACCACATTGCCATGTATGATCCAAATTGTGGAAGGGACAACAGCAGGAGGCTAACTGGTCGACATGAAACCTCTGACATCCACACATTTTCATCTGGGGTTGCCCACAGAGGTGCAAGCATCAGAATACCCCGCCAGTGTGCTGAAGATGGAAAAGGCTATTTGGAAGATAGAAGACCATCTTCCAATTGCGATCCATATTCTGTGACTGAAGCAATTGTCAGAACAACAATCTTGAATGAAGTGGACAAAGAACAATCTAATGATCAGTAAATATTTATTCATTTGAGCTGAATATAAAGACTTGAATTTTTTCCTAATGCTTTTGCTCCTTTGAAATGGAAACATGTTTTTGAAATTTCTGGGAGCATGATTGTTTTAATTTTTTTGTAACTTTAACTTGTATAAGATATATTTTATTTCTTAACGTTAAATAACATCTGCAAATACATCTTTTAGATGTTATTTGGTTACTTGTTGCATAACAAATATACATCAGGAACTGCAAGCCACAGTATAACATGTTATAATGTATTACTATTCAATAATATTTATATTTCCTGTTCATTCTCCCTTGGTATTTTAAGCAATTTTTTCATTGGGTAAGATATATAAAAACTAGTGTTTTTATTCTAATGTGATTCAAATGACAAAAAAAGTAATTTTTTCATATTAATCACAGTTTTTCTTGATTTGCCCCTGCATCTTGGGTGCCATTAAAATGTAATTACAACAAGTTATTGGTATGTTTATCAGTTCAACATGGCCATTAGAAAATGTCTTTGGGTGGAATGTAATTAACCATGTATTAACATCATTAATTAGTTTCGTGTGACGCTATAAACCTGGGCCATAACTTTGAGGAATTAATTTATGACAGATTTGAGAAATGTAAATTATGTTAATTATGATGATAATTTTAATGTTGTTGTTCTTGCAAAATACAATGTGAGCCAGTCCCACCAGGCTCACCCTGATACATGAAATATCTAAGTCTCATTTTTGTATCGAGTCCATTCTCTTCTCTTGCTGACTGACAGAGCTACCTTCCGAAAGAATCAGAATGAAATGGCCTAACTTGCCTACTACATCACCTTTTCACCTCGATGTGCCTTAGTGAACAAGACAGGTCGCAACTGAAGTACACTATAGTAATTTTGCAAGGTACGTATAAGGTAGGTAATGATGCATTCCTAAAATTATATTTTGACATTTTAGTACTACAGTTAAACATCAATTTCCCGTTTCTTTTCCCAGTAACAACATCAAATTTTGTGCCATATTTCAGATAACTTTATAAGCCCCCCCCTCGAATAAGCCCCCCTCTGAAAATGTCAAAAATAAATAAGCCCCCAGGGGGCTAATTCGAGGATTTACGGTATTGTCAGTTCTTCAAAGATAACACCGTAAATCCTCGAATAAGCCCCAGGGGCTTATTTGCAAAAATGAATTTTTGGGTGGGGGCTTATTCGAGGGGGGCCTTATTCGAGGGGAGGGCTTATTTCAAAGTTTTGCTTCAAAGTTTGACAGAAAAAAGACGACATAATTTTCTCAATCAGCTAAACTTTTTTCACAAAGTGCTATGTGAAGATCTAACAATAATTTGTTTATCATCACGAAAATCGCGTTTCTTTTTGCTTTTTTGTTTCGAGTCAAAGGAAGTGATACTGTATAGCTATTGTCCTGTGGGGGCTTTCTCGAAATAAGATATTATTCTGCACTTATGCTTCCCTCGAATAAGACCCAATGGGGGCTTATTCGAGGGGGGGGCTTATTTGCAAAAATGATTTTTAGGTGGGGGCTTAATCGAGGAGGGGGCTTATTCGAACGTGGGGGCTTATTCGAGGATTTACGGTACAGTCAACTCTGTCTAATTCGAACACCCTGGGGAAGCGTGAAAACGTTCGAATTACAAATAGTTCGAACCATAAAGGTTTTGTTTATAAGAGTTGGTTCATTAGTGATCCTTGAAGAGACGGAAAAATTCGTTCGAGTTAGATAGAGTTCGAATTACACGAGTTCGAACTATGCAGACTTGACTGTAATAAAAGAAACTTTCAGTTGATTCGCGTCGCGCCGATATATACAGGACATAGGACAAAACACGATGGGGGTATAAGTACGACAAAGATCGTCGTACAAAACCAAACGTCATATTGTATTCGATATCCCGAAACGAAAGGCATTTTTCATTCAATCGTATGTCGTATTTCATTTCATCATAAGTCGTATTCCATTTCGTCATATGTCGTATTCCATTTCATCATATGTCGTTTGATTACGCTGTATGTCGTAATGTGTTTTCATTGTCGTAATGAAAGAAAACCTCTTCGAGTTGTCTTGTTACACATTTTTCTTATAAGAACACTTGGCTCCAGTTTCAGCCTGACGTTTCTTATTTTCCCGTATATTTTCAGCCTAAGGTGGTGTTTCTTATTCTGTTTCTATTTTTGTACACAGATGATAATACATATGAATCATGTCAGAGCTAATATTCCCGTGTATCCAGAATTGCAGGTACAGGTGTAGGATCCATCTGTGTCCATACATGTAGCATTTGCATGACATGGGCTGCTGGACCTGTACTTGTAATTTTGGATACACAGAAATATGTTTATTTCGCGCTTTCTATTGTTCTGTTCTTACAGTAGTTTGCTATTTTCGTGCAAGTCCTCCAACGGGCGTCTTACTGAAATGGGTTCGAGGCTGAAGCAGGCCTGAATATTTCTGTACCCGTTTTGGCAAGTATCTTAAGTCGAAAGAAAGAATTAAATTTGCTTTGCCCAAGGTATTCCGCCCATTAAGCAGAAGTTGTCCAAGAACAACGACTTTACTTACTTGATGAACAAATCATTATTCATTTAATATCTGTCATGCATTATGCAAATCATTTTTCATTAGTCGTTGCTGTTATCGAATCCCGCTAAATCGTACCCTAAATAATTCGGGTTTTGACTAATTCAGACTAATTTTCAATTCCCAATGGATTTGAAATCCTTACCTGCGGACTAGCTTAAGCCGGACAAATTTCTGATCACTCTTGAATTTCTAACTTAACAGGATTTTACTATGTAACCACGAAAAGCTAATTTTTCACTATTGTCGACTAATTTCCAGTGCAAAATATCTGGCAGCTGCCAAGTAAAGCACAAACACTTGATTGAATGTCTCAGCATTCTCTATATAATCAATAGAATTCTCTATTTTAATCGCTTGAATCAGAGCCAGAACTAACTGGTGCGTAGTAGACTCATTACATAACGTCCCAGTGCCTCTCTCGCAACTAGCTCAACACAAGGAGCAAAACGAGTGAGGCACAGGGACGCAATGTAGTGAGTCTAACTTGTGCGTGCACTTCTGCAGATGTGCATGCGCGATTATTCTCCACTTTAGCTTGTTCCCAGGGCTCTTGACTTTGAAATGCATGGGTTTTTCGTGACAATCTGGCTTTATTACAGGTCCAAAAATGTCAACAAATGCTCAACTTCAAAACAATATGGTAATATTAGGTCACAGAAATAAGAGACCTTTAGTGCTAAACATCGTGTTTAAGTTGTAGTTTTGGTGAAAATGTGCCTACGATGCTTTTTGTCTGCAAGAATACAAGATTTTCAAAAAGAAATGATTTTCATATCTAACTGGCTGCAACAAACGATTTTGAAAATTAACTTATGTCGTATATGAGAATCTTTTGCCCAAGGGAAGCACGAGACTTGACCCCCGGAACACATAACCTTTTCTTACCACGCTTTTCATGCGTGCATGCACTGCACTTTGCTTAGATAATTGTTTTTAATTTAATACAAATGCCTTGCTCCTCAGATCTCAGAGAGAGTGGTTCTCGGTTGGACTAAAGACACCAGTGCTGCTTACTTTGCTGAAGATGCCATTATATTTATTCCAATTTTTCGCAAGCTCTGAACGAAGAACAAGGACGTTTTGCTGTATAAATTAGTAATTACATTGGGATTAGTCGACAGCACACCGACCTACCGCAAAGCATTCATGGCACAGCGCCAGATTAGGCCGGTCTTTATTTCCTGAGTTTCGCGAAATATCTTCCGTAAACAGAAACAGAACTTTGAGACGAATTTTGGTTTATGCATGAATTAGATCCTGGCGGTGAGCTGCCGGTGATAATTCATGCAAATTTCACTTGGGCAAAACTCGAGAAAGAGACAGATGGTGTCTTGTTCTGGCTTGTTCTTTACAGGTTTAATTCCCGTTTTGACAGATAGCAAGTGTGAAATAAGGAAAGAAATCAAGAGAGAGTATTTCGCATCACAGTAGCAACGATATACGATAGGACAATTTTGTTATACTACGAACTACGAACTGCAACACACTCCACTGTACAGTAATGGGAGGTGCAGCTTCGGTTGATAGATGTTTGAAAAGAAAAACCAGACCGATCAACCAAGATGTCACCAGAAGCTTGAAGACGTCAATTTTAGCGAAACCTTCTCTCGGTGAAGACAGTTATCGGCGAAGAAAGTTAACAAAACTTGGTAACCCATTTCAGTTTTCGTTTCGATGGGCATTTGTACCTTCTTCGTTGGAATATTTCGTGAAAGAGTCCGACGAAGAGAAAAAAATCGACTTTTTTTCTGACGACTATGCTTCTAACATGATGGTGAGTTATGTTGTTGTTGTTGCTCTTGTTATTATATGAATTAGGAATAATTGTTCTTGCGATGATCAGCATTATATCACAGACATCGTAGACTGGAGAAATGCGATGGCGATCTAGTTTATTTCGATGCGGTTTGACTTTGCAATAATGATTGGTGGTTAGTAATGTCAGGAATGATATTACTTGCATTAATCAACGGGTTAATCAAGTGAATATACAATTATATTACTCTAATATAATACAGTATATTGCACAAATGTACAACTATTTCGATTTAGCTTTTAAGTTTTTTTGGCTGCCAATTGGTATCGACGTCAGTGTTTGTGCCAGACAATTTTAATTTCAATTTCAATGTTGAATTTAATTCGAACAACAAGTTAAGTTAGTCTACCTAGTACTTGAGCTACAATAATATTTAGAAATCTACTTGATATTTGTGTATATGCAATAAGATGAAATTACCATAACTTGACAATTTAGGTACTTGTTGTTTGGGACCGCTCCAAAAAAACTCAAAGGAGAGCTTATTAAACTAAGGACCCTAACTAATTTAAACGATGCCAATTTATTTATTTAGCCTATCCACATATTTCTCAATGCTTTCAAGTCATTAGTTTTGTGTTTGGGCCCTACAATAGCTAAGACGTAAGCAGAACGATATCTAGAAGAAGAATTCATTTCACTGCGTAATTCACTCGCAACGTGTCTCATATTTTTGTTAATCCAAACTTGGGAATGGAGGACTTACCCTTTGACCAGAAATGTGCATAGAGTTATTTACCCAGAGGGAGTTGTCTTGTATCCCGTAGATTTACGCTGATGGCACGGTGATTTTTGAAAGTAAAATTGACATTAACCGCTTATGTCTCTGTTTCAAACCAAGGCTTGGAGCAGAACAGAAGCGCCAATTTGTATCATGTTGCAATCACGAGTCTCAATAATGAGCCTTCGAATGCTGAACGTTTCCAGAACAATTTTTTCTTTACAAGAAATTGCTTTATAAAGAAGTAGCTTGGACTCGATTCGTCAAAGTGTTAAGGAAATTTGTTACATAATGTTTGAAACTTAAAAAAGTGGAAAGAATTAGATGTCCAAAATTCAAAGGAAAGTTTCCGTGCAAGCAAAATACCTAATGTTGTGACTATAGTATGTTACTTTAATCGGAGAAACTTTCGCGGGAAGAAACTTTCGCGATTTTCGCGTTTTTGGCCTAAATTCGCGAAAGTTTATTGCGCGAAATTTTCTAAAATATGAAATTCGCGAAAGTTTATTCTTGATAAAAATTTCAAAATTGGAAATTCGCAAAATTTATGAAAAAGTTTCACTTTGAATAAAAAATACTTCAAGGTTTCTGTTTAAAGTTTCTGTTCAGACTTGGAATTTGCGAAAGTTTATTCTCGCAAAATATCCGATTTTGCCTAAAACGCGAAAGTTAATTCTAGAAATTTCGCGTTTTTTTCGCCTCGCGAAAGTTTCTTCCCGCGAAAGTTTCTCCGATTAAAGTATGTATCAACATATAATCCTAAAATGTTATTCATATCAAAACAATGCAGTCAATGTTTGGTAACGTAAAGATTTTCGATTGTTGCTGAGAATGCCTTATGAAGGTTTTGCTGTTGTGAAACTGCTATTGTTTGATGGAGGGAAATGCGGTGAAAAGACCATTTCTTATAAACATGGTAATAGTCACGGAGCGATAATTAGGAAATTGCGCATCTGTGCCATAGGGTGTTAGTATGGCAATTAGGAGAGTTGCAATGAATGAGAAATTGGATAAAGCGATGATTAAATTTCACAATAATCCACACACTCGAAACTGGCTGGCCAGATTCATTAATAATTTAGACGTTTATCAAATTGTCTTCAAGGAAGGTCGAACGTAAATTGTATATCCACTTCTGCCCACATTTTTTATGAGAATATCTTAATTCTTGCCGAACCTTATTGTCTTCCATTGTTAATCCATTTACTTTCATTGTGTTGAGAAATTGCGAGTCGCAGTATTTTTACAGGCATTGTATTCTATAATAATAAGAAGAAGCAGATAAATGTGCGTTCGCGCCATTTTTCTTTCCTTTCCTCGTCATTATCGTCGTTTTCATCATTATTATCACCAGTGGCATCAATAACAACAACAAAAATTACGTCAATATCATCGTTATGAACACACACAGCAACGTAATTTACCTTGGCAACAGCGAGACTTGCTCTGTCTTCAACATTTATCACTTTGGCTCGATATTTCAAAATTGAAAGGTTTGTCATTTTCCCCCCGTGTGCGTGAAGCACAAAAGCAAAGGAGAATGAACACAATCACGTGACTTATTTTGTGCACACAAAATCTGCGTGGGCTATCTTCTCTTGTATCGTTCGGAAATGTTTGTCTGCTTATTAAACAAGCCATTCATTTGTAAGGTTGTTTTTCAACAAGTCACTCGGTCACAAAACACACCAGAATACCGTATTATCAACATGGTGAGTATAAGGAGATATGTGGTAGATATTGGTATTAATTAATTTTGCGTGATCCATTAATGAAACACTCGTGTCAAACAATTGAACTATAAAGAAGGTTTTGTTTCATAATGAATTTTGCTCGGACCAGTCTTGCTCAAACGCCTCTTGTTTGAATTACATAACGTTTGGGACTGTGTAGACACCAAATAAATTATTCCCTTCTAATATCTTTGGTAGACACTATCGACATTAGGGGCGTAACTTTCTGTTAAGGGTTGGAGGAAGGAACTGACGGCACTTCCATTCAAAAAAAGTTTTGTTGTATGCGAAAAGGCAAAATGTTTGTCCATGCCCCCTCTAGTGACCTGCAGGTCAATGTGTCACAGATCTAGTAGTTAAGGTTGTGATTTATCACACCTCTCGCAAGATACGAAATTGATTCATTTGAGTGAAGCTCAGTGGTAAAAGTACAAGTCAGTCTGCCTGTCCGAAATGGGTTTAAAGATATGCAAATTATAATCCACAGCAGGTAGCCCAGATGTCGTGTATGCCAATGTCAAATTCTTATGCGTTTACATATACACAGCTCTGTTAACGGTGGTGCGATCGAATTCGTTTTATCAATACCCATCCCCTCTAATAAGAGCGCTCATTTTACACTTTTTGGTATTTCTCTTCCTGTCGAGGAAAACTTTTTCATGTGCACCAAACATTTCATGTTCAATTGTTCTTATTATCAAATTTGCAAATCTAAATCTATAAGCAAATCTTTACACAAATTACACAATTGTTTTTCTAGCTACAGCCAGATGAATTGTGCTTTATTTGCAATGTTTACTCGACATCTGAAGACTTGTTTACTTGTCGTGTATGCATGAAGTCATTTCACGAAGGATGTTTGGAAAAGATTGGCAACCTTTCATCCGAAGTCTCCAAACTGCATGCTTCCGCAATCTCCAAGTCGACCATTGGCTGGTCGTGCTACAAATGCGTAAGAATTTCATGAATCATTCATGTTTACAAAACCAGGTGTATCACTACACGTTGTTTGATAAGAAACTGGTTTATAGGAAGCTGGAGTTAGGATGATCAAAGATTTTTAAAAACTTAAGTACTTTGCTTAAGAATGATTAAGAAGCTGTAGAAACAGCCCACAGGTTTTAGTTGATTTTGTGAATATTAAGAATTTTGTTAATTTTTGTTTGGGGAAAATTATAATTTTTGATTTTGATGTGCATGGGTTTTTTCGTGACGATTTGGGTCTAGCCATATCCTTTCAAAAGTACTCAGCTTCAAAACAAGGTAACTTAGGTCCCGAAAGTAAGGAACCAATTCAGAATCCTGTGCTACTAATTTAGAAGCTTTTAATACTAACTACTGATTCAAGTTTCTGATAAAATAAAAGGCGGGTAATGTTGAAGGCTGTCTTTATTAGCGAACTTTGAGGGAAGCAAAAAGGATACCTTGTTTTGTTGAGATTCAGTGTAAATCTCAACAAAACAAGATATTTAGTTCAGCCACCACAAGGGTAAATTGAACCACGGAGCAGCTAGTTGAAAAATCATGACGCAAAGCTCTTTGAAAGTTCGTGGAATGTGAAGGCCTTCGTTTATAAGACTTTTTCACTGAAATTTCCTCTGAGACATTCTCTGACATTCCTCTGACTTTTAGAGCAACTTATCGCTGCTGCTAAAGGAAGACGAAATGCATGATATCATGGATCGATTTGATGACTACGACACTAATCAAGGTAAGCTCAAACTGCTTTGTTATACTCACCTCTTCTATCTTACTCATCTTCTCAGCATTACACGAACGTGTAACTTCAGGGGCCATTGAGTGTTACTTGAAGATGTTTTATTTGATAATGTTTATTATAAGCAGCTTCATTGTTACAGATACTCAAATATCCTTGGAGGAATACATAAAATATCGAGAAAGGAAGTATAGGAAGGAAACAAAAGAAACCTTACCGAAAGATCTAAGAAATCTTGCCGAGGATGAGGTATACACTACCACGACACGTACTTATTATGACGCTTGGTACTTCCATTATTTGTGTACGCGCACACTTTTTTCTCGTTATCTCGAACTCTATCTCGAACAACTTGCTATCTCGAGCATTTTAGAGAATTTGAGCTTCTTCAATTCTGATAATCTATATTCTTTTAACAAAAGTGTGTACATCAATATCTACGATAGTCTTTAAAAATAAGTTCGAGTCTTTGCCAAATTTGCATAATTTGCCAAAGGTGCTGGCTGAGAAGAACAATTTACTTTGCAGGAGTATTACTTTGGTAATGATGTTTACTTTGTTATTGTTTTCTTGTTTTCAGTTCAAAATTATTGACCGTGATGTAACAGGAACGATAGATTGGTGGGAGTTTCTCAATCACGAGACTGTCAAGATTCTGAGAACTCGAGAGAAGGTTGGCCACTAAGTTATATAATATATCACCCACCCTCGTTTATATGCAGGTTTAAAATGGAGCTCTCTTCTTCCTTGCTGCAGAGGGGTGGGTCTATCTCCTTCATCATTATGAAGGAGTAGAGCTCTTTCTCATTGTCATCGAGGGATAGAGTTTGCACCACATTATCTCGACATCGTGCTGGATTGATTTTCTCTCACTCCACCACGATGCAGAGATGAAGTTATTCCATTCTCGAACAAACAACAAACAAACAATTTCACTTATGTTGTTGTATTATATTATTTCAGAAAGACCTTGTTCACCTTTTGTCACCGAAGGAAGTGGCAAATGCAAGGGAGAAATTCAGCGCATTAGATGTCGACAAAGACGGAAAGATAACTGCTTTCGAAGCACAGAAGGTCTACAATGACTGGTTTTGCAAACTTTCTTTGCCACTGATGTCAGGGTTTGTGTCTCAACTTCTTTCTAAAAACTCTTTTTCTAAATAATTCACTTCAGTATGAAATGAATTAATAATGTCTCTTCTACCATGCCGATCAACACTTACAGTCTTGCATATTGCATTGCAATACCCAAAAGTTTGGGACAGCACTAACGATTTCGGGGCCCCGTGCCCACTGTTTCCATAGTCCCCCAGACCCCCATAGGGAAAGGTGTAGGGATCATATTGGATTCAGCGATAGCCAGGGACGGTCTGGCATCACAATTGCAGGGTGGCTGGCAAACCAAAGGGGCCCGGTTTAGGGTGGTCCAAGTTTTCGAAAAGGGCCCGTAGTTTTAGTTTACGTTAAAAATTCGAAGGCCCGTTTGGCGATCGCCACTTTGCCACCCGGGCCAGACCGCCCATGGCGATAGCGGAATAGGGTGTTCAGTCGTAACGCAGGGGCTCTTCCATAGTAGTAGAATATGAAGGCCTGTACCCAAGAATATTTTGCCGCTCTAGAGTATTGGGAAATGTAGAATAGGCCATTTCAATGAAAAGAAATGAAGGAATATTTGAGTTATTTGTTTCTTTTTCCAGCAAACCAGTAAATGGACGAAAACCAGTAAATAAATCGAACTTATCTTCTCAGCGTTCAACTATCGAAAGTCATGCGCATAATCATGCCATGCTCGTTATGGAAGCTGATGTTGATGCAAACAAGTATGACGCAGACCCATGTCTTTCTCACAGACCTGCTTGCTTGAATTACTCTTTAATGTTACACAACAAGACCATACCGCTAAATTACAAGACAAGACTATCAATACCCTTATTGCGATGCTTTATACTTAATAACACCACGACCATTCGTGTGACATATAAGGTAGTTCACAACTGGGGAACGACTACTTTTTAACTGTTTTATACGTCATGGGGGGGGGGGACAATCACTGCACTGCCAATTGGCTTCAGCTAAGCGTAGAATTAGGTTCTCCCAATTCTATGACTCAGACAAAATTTAACCTTGACGATAGCGACAAAGATAGTTTGCAAAGTCGATCACAATGCGGCACAAGTTGTTAAAACGTGCTTTGACCACACCCAGTCTTGGCGAAATTTAAATTGGAGGCACTTCCCCTGCATTTTGGGGTCATCTCTGTTCCCAAAGTCCCCAATTCCCATCTTTTTGGCTTTTATATCTGAAATTTTGCATCTCACCCACAGGTATGTCGATTGGCAAGAATATCTGGAGAATGAAGCAATATGTATTATTGGATCTAGGCCTAACATGCCTATGCCAGCTTTGTTGAACGGAAGAGGTCAAAGCAAGGAAACTAAATGAACGATACAATGCGAAAAATATTCTAGATATAAGTGCTCGTATATATAACAACTTCCTAAAGTATCTTGGATGTCACTTTGAGCTCGCAAAAGAAATGTGTTCAATGTGCTGTTTGTAGAATAGAAAGTATCTAAACTAAAAAAATATTATGTAGAAACAATCAATGTTATGGTCACGCACGGGCGCTTTGTGCGCATAATAAACGGGAGGTTTTTCAGTAATTGATACATGCAAGGGAAGATTGTATACGTTTATTATGCACTCAAGAGTACATGGCTGGTATCAAGCTTCCAGTTGCAGACAGACACGATATTATTATTATGTTTATATGCTTTTCTAAATGTTTTTGCTCTGGAGAAATGACTGTAAATATATATAGATATGTACACAATACGCAATATTGGTATTGTCAATAATGCTTGACTTCAATCTGATCTGTTTCTGTAAAGCAAATTTTGTCACAAGTCAAATTGTGAGCTTCCCCCGGCTTTTTCACAGCTAAATTGTGATTTTTTCACAGTTCTGATGTGATTTTCTGTCTCCTCATGGATATGTTGTGGCCTAGCGGATGGTGGTTTTGATAGAAGAAGATGGATGCTCTTCTTCACGAACAAGAATCTTCTACACGATTTGTATCTGCCATGTACATGACATGGTTGACAATGGCATTTCTTCAGCTGCAAACTGAATTATTATGAAAGAAGAAGAATGCAGGTGTCAATGGATGTGGAAAAAGAAGAATCTTTTGTGATTCTGGGCTGGGCCCCTTGAAAGATGAAATTTGTGATTCCGAGCGCTTTCTCGCAAAAACGTTCGAGCATGCGCAGACAACCATTTTATGTCTTGATTAATCTCAACTGCAACTTTCACAGTTGTGATGTTGGGATCGCAAAGTTTTTTGGCTACTTCTAAAACACGGAACGGAGAGCGAATCAAAAATGTTTAACAAAATACACTGAATGGGTTGTCAAAATGCGAAGCAAACAATTGAATCGGAGATTGTATGCTATTTTGAAAAGTTCACTATATCGTTTAAATGTTTAAGATTGTTATTCCATCCTGTACTTTTTTGCTTCGCTTTACGTTTGAGTTCCGTGTTTTAGAAGTAGCCGTAAAATGTGTTTTGAAATTTGAATGCTGATTATCATATCGAAGAAGAAGAATGGCGGCCAAAGAAGTAGTTGAGATTCTGGAAGAACATTCCACGTATAAATATAAACATATAGAACGGATCGATGGCTTGATGGATCGCTGGCTCAAGGAGCTAAAAACAAATGTCCTTGTGAGTATGATACACGCGCGTTGAAGAACTTGTTTTATTGTCTCTCTGGAAGAATCGAGTGCAAAATCAGTCATGAAAAACGACCGAAATAAACGAAGACGACGAAGAGATTTGATAAAATGTTTTCAATTTGATACGTTCAGTGGGTCTTGCGGGGAAATTTTGGTTATTTCGGTAAAAGTATGAAGTAATTAGGCTTCATGCTTTCAAATCTCCCCTTTCCCAACCGTTTTGAACGATTCAAACGTGTTTTGATTCGGAGAAGAGAAGAGAAGTTTGATCATTTGTTTGAAGATAAAAATGTCTACCGACCGCACGACTATTTTGATTGGCAAATTTTGTACCCATTGTATTTTGGGCCGTGGCAAACTAAAAAAGCCAAGCTAAGCTGGGATTTTGTTCACTAAAATATCGATTCAATTTTGGTACTTTTGAGACTTTTCCAGTCCGTGCTTTGTAAATAAATATATGTAGTAACACTGGAAAGTTTGTCTCGTGGCTTTTGCTGGTTTGGTTTTCGAATCTATAAAACCTCCATTTTTATTCTTGTTCGCCAAATCATGCGCTTCAAACTAGCCAACACTTGCCAATCAATGTTTCTAACTTTTTTTCATTAATAAAGTAATCTACAACTGCGTGAATTTATGAACAGATGACTAAGTCACAACACAATATTTCACGACATTCTTCCATTCGCAAGAATTTTGAAGACAAATTGTTTGGGAATGTGTTCAAGGCCTAAAAGCCCATTTCTTATTAGTCACTGCTTGAAATTAATTGCAGTTTTGAAATTTGCAAACTATAGAAGATGTTTGGTAATAAATTAACCAATTGGTCATTATTTTTCTCACAGAATGAGTTCTCTATATTTCAAAGCTCAATTGAAGAAAAACACCTCAAAGCCATTCAGCAAATTAGGTAATGAATTTGAAATTTTTATAATTTATTTATTATTATTAAAATAGAGTGACCTTTTTGAAAATTCTTCCCACAGTAGTAACATTGTAGATTTTTCTCAAAATGACAATAAAACCACTGTTAGTCAGAATTAACAATAACCATATATGTGAATGGCATCATTGTACAATTTACCCTTATTTCAAAAAATTCTTCTTTTAATGATTCTCAGGTCACTTAAAAGTTTTTTATATCACTGTATTTTACTCTTCTTGTTATTTTTGTCATTTTTTGTGCTTAAAAGGAAAACCTCAAACTTATAAATAAATTTGTCATATATAATATATAATAAATTATAAATTTGTCATAATTAAAAAATCTTAAATTTGATATAAAGTTGTATTTTTATTTTATAAATTCCACGACATTAAAATTGAATCTGGTGATTTATTTTCTAGCAAAACATCTCCGGAAGTCGTCAGAATGAAAAGAGAAATGGACAAATTGCGAAAACTTCTTCAAACATTGGAGAAATCTGTGTCACAAAAAGACAAATTGGTATCAATTCTTGTCAAAGCATTAGAGAAAGAGGTTAGCTACTGTGAATACCCTATCTACTTATTGTTTTATTTTGTTTTTCACTTAACAAATTGCTGTACTTCTCTTTGACATAGTCATGCAGACATTTTAAGTATTTATCTTCATTGACTCCATATATTTTTGGCCCAATCAACCTTCTTTTTTGTTCTGGTGGTATTTTAAATTTGAAATCCAAACATCTTTTCTTTTTACAATCAAAGTGAGTCCTAGATGTCTCACATTTAGCTTCAGATATTGATCTGTTTTGGTCACCATCGTTATTTTGATATTCCTTTGTAATATCAAAAACCCTCATTTGTGATGAATCATAGAACATAAGGCTATAATCTGGTAACGTCGAATCGCTTTGCACCCAGTCATTCTCAGTTTCTTGGCTGCTCAAGCAGCTCTCAACAAACGGTGCAGCCATCTTTGAGCGAACTTGTGTGTTGCAGCAGATTTTCTTGCTTTCATCTTCCACATCCACCTTCTCCAAAGTTCTTGGTATTATCCTTGGCAATTTAGTTGACTGACAGCCTCTCTTATGGAATAACAGCCCCCCTGGTGGGCGAGAAGGCTTCAGCAAGGGGGGATGCTGATACAGCAAACGAAAAGTCCCTGGCGATTTGTCTTGTGTGTTTGACAACGCTGGCAACCTTACTTCGTAAATACGACTGTTTTTATTTTCCCATGAACCAAATTTTGCATCGCTGGTATGATTATCTCCTTTGAACAGTCTCCTGCCTGTCATATCTTTTCAGATATCTTTTAGTTGGTAATGAAATGTTGCTTAAAGTTTATTGAGTGAAATTTGCTTGATTTTAAACTGACAACACGAGGAAATAGGCTAATTGCGTAATTAATCTGACGTAGGTATAATATTTGCAGCAAAGGCTATTACTATTACCACCAATACTTTGTAGTTGGAGTTGGACCGAACAACGTCATTTTAGGGCTGTGGTGGTCGAGGGAAAGACTACGGGAAAAGAAGTTGGCGGGTTGATTTTTTCGTAGATTTACAAGTGTTACACGGATTTTTGGCCACGGTTCTAGATATGTTCATCATATACAATAGTGGACAAAAGTCTTGGGACATTTGCCACTTTATCTTTTATCCCCCTTCTCTTCTCCCCCAAACAATGTTGTTTCTAGAGACAGTCTTATACAATGTCGACAAAATTCCTTTTGCATGAGGATCACAAGGACTTGATTAAGAGAACAACATTTTTTCGGGAGTGTGGAGTATTTTGCCCACAAAAAAAAAATTTTACGGCTTGTAGCCTTTTTCGTATTTGTATAAACGTCCCAAGAACTTTTGTCCACGATTTTAGCCATGCTCATTACATGGGTTCGAGGCTGTCCATCGTTAAATCGAGTTGCTGAGACGAATCGAATTTTTTTTGGAGGACTTGCATTGTTGGATTGTAATACTGCAAAAGTAAACCATTTATCTTCACGTTTCTTTTTAGAAAGATAAATATGAAAAGCTGAGGGCAGTATCTTCGGATAAATTTGAAACACAAAATGATGCAGAGTCATTGAGTGAGAGCCAAGACATTGATGTAAGGAATTGTGACAATGGCTTGCTGTTAAAATGCTGGACCGCTTGGAAAGGATATGCCCAAGTTAAGAATAAACGCACCACTCAGGTTTGTGCTTATAGTATTTTCTATTTATTTCAGTTTTTTGTAAGTTATGAATTGTCTTTTAGCACACTTTGTTCCCTGTGAGCAGAATGCGATCCCCACTCCCCCAAACATGTTGTCTTTTGCACCAGTCTTTTCTCATTGCTGTGCCAAAAGAATATCGGCGATGTTGAATACAATGGTTGCCAGAGACAGCATTGTTTATGGGAGGGGGATGAAGTATGCGTGTAAAACTTGCAAAAGTCCCAGGTGTTCCAGGACTTTGGTTCCTTATTGCTGGTTTCAATATAGATTAAGCAAAGCATGAAAATAATAGTTGACGAAAAGCTGTACTTTGCTTTGAACCCGTAAGGGCATTACCTACGAACTCCCGAAACGTTTTTGAAGCCGAATGGATCGAGTTAGCTTCTTTGAAATGTCGTTGTTGTGTTTTCTTCATAGTTAATTTTTATTTTAGAAAGAGGCAGAAGCTATTCAAGTGAAAATAGAAACTGATAGCGAGGATGATGAAGATATTTTATTATCATCTGGTAACATCAGTCCCTCACTTTCTGACGAAGACACAGTCGATGATAGAACGTATCTTCCTTCTCCTTCTTCCAGTCTTAATGATGTTCATTTGTCAAGTAAGTTTGTTTCTAATGA
The DNA here is from genome assembly GCA_013076295.1 of Sanderia malayensis. NCBI lineage: Eukaryota > Metazoa > Cnidaria > Scyphozoa > Semaeostomeae > Pelagiidae > Sanderia > Sanderia malayensis. The sequence continues at coordinate 1,143,584 of RQOL01000618.1, read as the reverse complement.
TAACCAGAAGCTTCATTTTCATTAGGAAAAAACGATGTTAATATTTTCCTACAATCTATATATTCGGTCGTACAAACAAACGACCATCCTCAGAGTCAAGTAAATTCCAATAACACATATATATTGTTGGAATTCAGCAATCAATTCATTATTAAATTGATTGCCCGAATCGATATTTTTAAGGTTTGTTTCTCCTTTTTTCTCCTCTTTCATCCCGTCTTTCTATCTTTTCTTCTTTCTTTCTTTTATCTATTTTCTATGCGGTCTGTGATGATAGCGTACATTGTATTTGTTAAACACGAATTGATGTAGGTCAATGACGATTTCTTCCAGGTAACAACAAGAGTGACATCACCACGTACGCGTCAAGCATTTCTTTCGACAGCCACCCAGTTTATCAGACGGCGCACACCAACGTGAAATCGCCAGCCGCACTATTTTCCAAAATATCAACAGCCGTTCAAGAACTGCCACCACAACCAGCAGAAGATACGGTAAGAATTCAATGACAAATGATTCATTTAAAATGCCGTAACAACTCTATTGAGCCCCACGACGCGGTTTATTTAATTTTTGAGATTCCAGAAGGGGGTCTATTAGAGAGGGAGCTTAATAGAGAGGGGGCTTGCTTATTAGAGAGATGGGCTTATTATGTTTGTGTAAAATAACTGCAAAATAATTTGGAGCCTTTTGGCTTAATCAATCAAAATTTCATCACCATTCACAATTTCAAAAACATGGAGTGGGCTTAATAGGGCTATTACCGTACTCACTTTTTCACCCTATAATGCGCCCTTCCAATCCTGCTTCAACTTTTTCAGTGAACGGATGTACGGACCTCAGGGATCAGGGTACCCGTTAACAAGAGTCATAATGTTCCAGGGTTTGGGATTGGACGATTGGGGTTAAAACGCAAAAGTATCTTTGAGTGACATTGAATTTGGTTTCCAGACTGTAAATAAACGCAGCTATAAACGATTCACGGCTTATTTGAATGCACAAGGAATAATGAATAATTGCGTGATGCAGCAGTTTCGTGATGTCAAAGACCTTTTATTCGCTTGGCTGACCTTTCACGGATACTTTTAACGCGCGATTCATAAATGCGCCGCTGTGTAGAAGACAAAACGCGCGGTCGTTTTAGATGCAAGAACCAATTGCACACTTCCCTATCCAATGTTTTTGAAATCCTGCTTAACAAATTGCACGAACAAGCCACTAAAAAGATGTGTTACGTCACGAGGTCGGGGAAGCCAGAAATAAAACGCGTAAACTTTAGCTCTGATTATAAAGAATGAATCATGCCTGTTAAAATTGTGTGTTAAAGAGCCAGATAGGTGTCACGTGCTTGTCAATCACAAGCACGTGAGTTAATCACAAGACAATTTCACAATGCATCAAAATATACTGTTACATAAGTCACTACAGATGGATTAATAGTCACGTTTGCCGCAAGAATTTTACAGTAAATTTCAAGATTTTGCTTAAGTTACAAAACATAAAGGAGATGATTCTGTTTATATTAGGACTATGGCTAGATTTGGCAAGGCCAAATAAACAAAACAAAATCAAGTATGCAAAACCAAACGAAGTATATAAAGTAGAGATCAATATACGACACATATATATAATATCTTGAAGATTTGGCCTGCTTAAAAGGTCTCTACATATTATGCATTGGGCTTTTATACAGTTTCTGCAGAGTTTAACGCCTGACTATGTACTTTAAATTGAAGCCATAGTTGGCATGGCGCTTTTCGTTTCTGGCGATGATAACCAGCCTTGCGATGAGTAGGATTGAGGACAGGATGAGCAAAATAATAACGAAGGTGGCACTCGATTCTCCAACTGACCATTGCTTCTTGATGATTCCAGCTAGGCCCACGATGAGAACAATGTATTCCACGAACACGAATCTTGTGTACTTCTCGAATAGCGTGTTCTCCAACGCGAACCATATGCAAATGATAAGAAGGAGTACAGCAAGCGTGCAGTTTGCCGCTACCGAAGCGTCTACGCCCATCTCGTATTGCAAGGCGATGCAGAAATTCAAGCAGGTTGCAATCGAAACCCACGCCGTGTAGAATATCACGCCATTTTGCACGAGCGCGCGCACGCACCACACGTCCACGCGATTAGGTAGCGCGTCTTTCTTTGGGAATTCGTTGAGATACGTGTACAATCCAGTCATCGCGAAATACAACGCGATTTCGAGGGATATACCGATGAGAGCCAGGATCGCAAACGACAACGCGACATGCTCTCTGGACCAGACGATCAGCCAGCAAATGTTGGAGATGTTAGCGATAGAATAGGATACGTAGAACCACGCGGGAAGAATCTTGTCTCCATCACCTCTACACATAAAACTAAGTGAATAAATAGTCCATGCAGCCTGGTACAGGTAGATGAATGCCCACAGGGCAAATGTCGAAGAGGCTGGTGTGATCTGCGTTGGAAATTTGTCGGAGACGTCGCCCGTTGAAACGGGAAATAGTTTGGACGGTTTTCGGGAAAGCTGCCCAAATATCAACACTGCAACGAAAATCAGAAAGTTGGCAATAATCACGGCCGCTTTCAGTTTCTGCATCTTTCTGGTTTTATGGTAGTTTTGATAAGCAACAATCTTGTGTTCTATGCTTGGCAGCAACAGATATGTTCTTGTCAGTTCTCGCTTCGAAGTCTTGAGCTTTCGTGTCGTCTGTCGTCGACTCAAATTTCTTGTTTGTCACACCCGCCTTTGTAATAATGGTAGGTTTTATTCAGTCAGGTTCTGTGCGTTGAGCAAATGTCAATACAACAACCAGTGTGTTTGTCTGTTCACCAGTTGATATTTTGTTTTCAATTCTGCTGACGAAGTTATGGAATACTCAATCTTGGCCTTGCTCTTGCTCGCTTGCCAACCAAATGAATACAAATTGCGCTTGCGCAACTTCTTTATAAATAGTGGGAGGATAACTTTTGGTGGCCTGATCTCACTTTGACAATGATGTCAAATACTTGTGGTTTACCAAGATTTGAATATCATTATTGACGATCTTTGTTGTCTGAAACCAAAGCAATATGACTCCATCGATGTTCCTAAGCATTTTACCATGCAGAATTAAAATTGTATTCTGTTAACAAATGTGTTTGTGATGGCAAGGCAGGTCTACCGAAGAAACAACGAGTTATTCGTGAAACAAATGTGTCACCACCTGCCAGATCCATTATTTAACATCATTAGGTGCTGCGTTAGAAACTCTCACAATCTAACCGAGTACACACTTTTATTTCAGATTTTGCATTAGATTTTGCATTATCAAATTGGATGTTTGTGTGTTTGTCTGTGTCATTCTAGCCAGCGCGTCGCGTGGCCTCAAATCCTCCTCCGTTTAACGGCATGCTCGTTTTTAAAATTCATCGCTGGTGTTATATAAATTTTCGTGCGAATCCAAAATGGACCATTTAGTATTAGCTTTTTTGTTAGTTCAACTCTTGTGGCGAAGTGGTTGGCATTTGTGATTGCCACTCATGGAGTCACGGATCGATTCCACCGAGCTCCACTTGAAGTTGAGTTGAAGTTGAGTTGAAATTAAATGAGGCCTGGTACACCGAGGATCTACAAGAGAAAGTAGATCCCCGGCGTACCGGGACTTTTCGTTTTTCCGTTCAGGATAGTTTTTCGGCAGAAACGCCGAAAAACCGTCAACCGATCGTACTCAACTACTGACTCTGTTGGTACACCGGGGTGACGAGGCCAACAGTGCCGGTCTGTTCATATATATGTATCCAGCGACATCTGCTTGGAGACTCGCCACCAATAGATATAGATACGTCAAATTACTGTTTGGAATCGTGTGCACAGGTTTTCTAATTGTGGGTGTGAGTCAATACGCATGCGTATTTATATCATTTGCTCTCCTTTTTCTCCATAATTTAAGTTCGAACTTTATTTTGTTTGTGCTATTTTACCATATATTATGCCAATGGAAAGACGCGTAAAACAGCGTTGCCAACAGCAGCGCCCCCATCACTGCCAGCCAAGCCAGAGCCCAGTCGTAGCTACTTCCTTCATCTTTTTAAATTAAATTAATTCGTTTGAGCATACCTGCTATTTATTCTTTATCTTCAACCCTGGCTCATGAAACACTATTGTAACACACACCCGAGCAGCACTCGCCTGTTTACATCTAGTATAATGTTAAAAACGTACAGCATTTAACTTGTTATTGATTATTTACTGTCTATTTTCACCAGACGATCACAGTGCATCCCAAAGAGGTTCTTCCAGATGACCAGAACTCAACAGCAACAACAACAAGAACAGTGAAACGCAATAGAAACACATCGAGCATTGCGTCACGCAGAAATAATAGTCTTCACAAAAAGAGAAGGAAGACAGACAAACCTACCAAAGTGGCTACATCAGTTCGTTCGTTCACTACTGCGAGCGAGCGGCCTACTATGGCTATAAATTCATTCCAGGTGAGATTATCACCATTCCACCATTTCATTGATCCTCATTCCCCGATTTCTTGTTCCATTTATTAAACAGATTGTCAATCGAATCTAGTGATCAAGGCAACGCCATGTCGCCCTCAACAGGCCACACCATTCGGTCAAGCCCACTGGTGGTCTATTGATAGCCTTCTTCACTTTACACGGGCTGTGCTCGAAAATCATTGAGAGGCTGCCGCAAAAGCGTTCTCTGTCCACCAGTACCTTGTTCAATTGTTAGATGGATTAAAGGCCAGTTTTTGTGACAGTTTATTGCGCTGCTTGATGTGCAGTTAACACTTGGTATCGTTAATGATTGCGAAGAATGGCCTGATTCAACGACAGTGTAGAATTTTATATTTATTCCTGTAGATATCGGAAAAGGAAACGGGAATTCCAACATCCATGTCTGGCCAATACACAGTCCAATATGAGCCGTATCGAGATGAACCTCCCGGCCAGGCCAATCCAGATTCGGATCCGTCCACCGTCATGCATCCTAATCTAGAACAACGCATTGTTTACGTAAATGAAAATAGCAGTCAAAATCGAGACGCAGTGATGGGCAACTCGGATCGATCGGATTCGAACTTGACCGATCAACATGCATCGGGTGGCAAGACGAATAGGTGGGAGAAAGCTAAGAACAATATATCTCAATACGTGAACAGGCTAGTTGATCAGGGTGATGCAAAAACTACTGGGGAAAATACTTGGCAAACTCGGCCGGCTTGGACAGGGAAATCCTCTGCTGCCACGTCCATTGCAGCTACTGATGTTACCACTGATGTTGCTGTTGCAATAGATGATAAAAGTTCAATAGACCAGCCGGTGTATGAAGTTCCTAATCAACAAGCACAAGATAGCCGATCTTCAGCTGGTGAGTCGAATTTTTATATGACCTTGTTGCTTTGCGAAACTATGCTCTAGTAGTACAGCATTTGATTTGCGTGAATGTAGTGTAGTGATGTACGCTTGTTGCGTCTTTACATCTCTTTATGGATTGAATATTTGAATATAGCAGTAGTGATATTATTTGTGGTAATAGAAGTTGCGCACGACGGTGGAGCGTACTTGCTAATTGCATGTTGGTTTTGTGGGGTTTGTTGGCTTTCCGCGCATGTTTTTGTATGTCGCTTCATTACCGCTGTTCATAAGTATCCGAGATTCATAAAAAGGGTAACAGGCTGTTTCGCCCAAACAACCCACTTTTTTTATCAAGATCGTGACCAAGCTTTCAAGACTACACTCCTGGAGTTTTAAGACCCAACTGGTGTCGCAAAGACCAAGGTAAAATAATCCTTGGATGTTGGGTGCAACTGCAATTGGTATGTGTCCACTTACCAGAAAAGGCTCGTTACTTCTAGTATTAGTAGTAGTCGTAGTATTATTAGTGTAATGGTGATAACGTATTAATATTAATGAGTTAATACTGAATATTAACATCGAATAAGAGCAGAGAAGAGCAGGGATCTGTCCTGCTAACTTAGGTAGTAGCTATTAATTGTAACTCGTTTAAAAACAAAACACCTCAATCATTAATCGGTCATCCAATCAAGCATGATCATTCCCAATCACTCTACGAACAATAAACAAGAAATCAAAATTCGAACGGGTTTCGGTTTTATGACGATGCCATGGCTTTGATTTTTTTTGGCTCTGAACGAAAGTTTTGTTGTAAACTGTGAAAGCCATTGGCGTGGCTCCTGGCAAGCTGGAAAACTGGAAAAACGAAAAGGTGAAGTTTTATTCTTGCAAAATCAACCTATTTTTTATTGTACAAACAATATCTTCTCAAGCTTATGATATTAATGATATTCACGCAGTTTTGCCATTCTAATGATGAAATTCCATTTGTTTATAGGATTCTTGGGTTCGTTCTGGTCGAAGCCTGATATATGACAAATTTGCAATGTCGCACGTTATGCATTGCAAGAACCCCTTTCCCCTAGACTCAACGAGAAAACTTTCAAAGAAATTCGACGTATTACGTTATACAACAAGTGGCCTTCTGCGTGCAATTGTTTTTCGTTGCAATTTGACCATATCACAGCGAGGCAGTCACAACGTCCCCAGTGCTCGGCAACCATCTGCGGATGCACACCGGTGCCAAGCTATTCATCCGTCAGACAACACAGCGCTCGTCATGTATGCCAGTGCTCACGCGAAACATATTGCAACGATGTCACGCAATTCAAAACAAATGAAGATTGGAGGGCATGAGAGTAAATACGCTGAGTTGTAAGATATACACAAAGGCCTAAAATGGATGCAAATGACAAATATAGACGCATGGCTACTTGTTACACCATTGCATTTACATCAACACGCTTATTTAATCTCTTAGCCGACATTCAAAGGAGATTTCCTTGAGCAATTTGTTTTGATAGCGAGGCTGTTGAAAGAGCGTGCTTGGCCACTTTCTTATCCAACATCCAAAGGAGATTTCCGTTGATAACGAGGCTGTTTAAAGATTGTAGTTGTTTATATTATAAGAAATGCAGCTGTAGTAATGCTTGTGAAAAGTTGTGGTAATGTTTCGCTCGATTTCGTCACTTTAGCAGGGATTTGAGGGTGTTTTGTGGGGTGTGTTTTGGTTTAAGCATTTGGATTGATTTACGTTGGGTGAAATGCGCAGTGCTGTGAAGAGGCCTGCATTCTTACGCGATGTTTTTTTCTGATTTGCTTTCAAGGCGGTCGTCGCTACACATGTGACAACTGTTCGCGGGCCTTTCCGACCCTCGATAAGCTGCAAAAACACTCGTGCAAAAGATGGATGAAGGCTGTCAAGGACTGGAAGTGCAAGGACTGTGGCAAAACGTTCGTTAGCGGCAAAAGGTACCTCGAAGACCACATACTATCCGTGCACATGGGTACGTCACCTTATGTGTGTGACGTATGCACAAAGGGTTTCGCCTCGTACAATAACTACAAGAGACATATGCTCGTGCATACAGGCGACAAGCCCTATCAGTGTCAGTTGTGTGGCAAGAGCTTCAATCAGCACTGTAACCTGGTTAGGCATGGTTCACGATTTCACAGTATTGCTACTCCTGGTATGGGGGGAGTTGGAGACGGAGATCAACGGCCGGAGGCGCAAATGGAGACTGTAACGGAAGACGGTTCGCAAGACGCCACCATTGAGTGAGATCACAAACAAAACAAATTGCCGCTTGTTCTCATATATACGTGGGCTCTTGTTATTACATGTACATATGAAACTTATTTTATTAATTGTTTTACATGCTAAATAGATATAGTTATTGTAGTGTGCCACATTTCTGAGTTTTATTTCTGGAGAATCATTTTGTAAGGAATTATTTTATAGCGAGTGTATGTTTTTATTGTAATTATGCTTGCCTGCTGGACTGATTGAACGTTTGCTCCATATAAGAATCCCAGTTAAAGTTTCTTAGTTCTGGCAGCTGGAGCGTTGCTAGTCAAAGTTTCTTAATTCTGGAGCATTTTTGCCTTTTGGCACATTTTACCAGTAAATGTTTCTTGAAAGTTTCTTAATTAGATGGTTGAAAAACGCCTGGCATAAAAGATATTGGAAACAAGTTAAAAACAACCCTAGAAAATCATTAAATATGTAGTTCTTATATATAATGTTAGTCAATGAACATCATATTTACTCCATTGATATTAGCACAAGTAATAGAGTCTTGGCTTTTCATGGCTCACCGCACAAGCACAAAATATTTAAAATTTTCTTAGCGACTTTTCAGTTGCCGTGAAATTTGTTGCCCTTTTACCAGCTTTTTTTTATAAAACTGTTTCTTATAAAAAACGTATATATAGTTTTTTTTAAGGAAATTTTACTTTCGTTTCATTTTTTTGTTTTGCTGAAATGAGAAGATAGGCTAAGAGTGGTTGTGGAGTTGGCCTTGTTCAAACTTTTCCAATATTTCACTGGACATTACAGAACATCTGCAAGGCGGTTTGCTCTGTGATGTTCAGTACAGGCGGTGCAAACACCAGCAACATTTTCTCACAAAATTTCGAAATGTCATCGATTTTCGTTCATGGCCTCATTATTTTGATAAGTGGCTGGGAAAATTTTACAAATCTGGGCATAAGTCGGCGGGACACTTTTGAGAAGAGGGGTGTTCAATCCTACCGATCATCCACTGAGCTTTTTCAATCTCTGTTGATTTTCTCAGGACCCAACTGAACATCCTAAACAGGTTATCAGTGAAATTTCCCAATCAAATGGTGTATAGGGACTCTCATGACTGACTTGGCAACTATGGCTATTTCACGTTGTCCTGAGCAAGGAATAAGGGAATATCTTTCAAAATTTCAATTCCATTTGCTAATTCGCTCATTCAAATATGCAAGCATTTCGTTGGTCTATGTTCGAAGTAACTTGTCCAAAAACCCATGAATTGTCACAATTGCCGGTCAAAACTAGTTTTCAACGAGACACATTAGCAGTATGTGCTACTGTGGAGATTGGACAGCAAAATAGGGCATTCAGTTAAAGAAACGTGCAGAAGTATAGACATCTGAAATCATTTGCTAATACCGTAGTCACTCAAGTAACTACTTGAATTCTCAGAGCCCCCAGTCCCCCACACGTCGAAAGATACTGAAAGACTCTGATTATTTGCTCATACTTAAGCATTCATAAGGGGGGGGGGGTATGAGGCATGGGCTTGTAAAGTAGGCCATTTTGGTTGGCTTAGAGTTGTGAATTTTGGGAGTAAATCTACGGCTTTTTGTTAATGAATGTAGTTTTTGTTTTGCTGCGTTTTTGTTCTATATCGGAACAAGCTAGGAGACTACGACAACTGTTTGTTGGCAGCCGTTTTTCTCATCTGATTTTCAGGCGGTCAGATCAGTGTAATGGACAGTGAAACGGAGAGTCTTCGATGCCCAGTCTGTTATCATTCATCGTTTCAGTCTCGCGAAGTCATGCTGAAGCACCTGGAGTCATGTAAAGAAAAGCCAAAAGACAGCCCTCGTTGGGTGTGCGACGTGTGTGGAAAGTTCTTTCGCAGTGGCAAGAAATACCTGGAAGATCACATCAACACTGTTCACAGAGGTCTACCCGCGCACGAATGTCCAGTTTGTGGCAAAGGTTTTGTATCAATTGCCGGCTACAAATCGCACTTGGTTTTGCACACCAGTAACATGCCGTTTAATTGCTTCCAATGCCAAAAAGGCTTTGCTCAGAAGGGGAACTTCGTCAAGCACATGAAGACTTTTCACAATACCGATGTGCACGTGCGCCCCGGAATACGGGGACGTGGTGATAAGCGTGGACCATACCACTGAACGATAGTAAGAACCAGGCTACTGGGTAATAAACCTAGATGTCACATTGATGTGCAACATACATGCAACACATTGTTGGGCATTGAACCTGTATCATACTGCAGTGCAACACATTGTTAGGCATTGAGCCTGTATCATACTGCAGTGCAACACATTGTTAGGCATTGAACCTGTATCATACTGCAGTGCAACACATTGTTAGGCATTGAGCCTGTATCATACTGCAGTGCAACACATTGTTGGGCATTGAACCTGTATCATACTGCAGTGCAACACATTGTTGGGCATTGAACCTGTATCATACTGCAGTGCAATAAACCTGAAGCATACTGCCCAGTAGTAAGCCTGGATCACACTAGTGGGCATCAGTTTGAAACAAATTACTGAGCAATGAAGCTAAAACAATGCGGAGATATCACCAAAGTGTTGGTTTTCAAGCGCTTAAACCGTTAATTACAGTGCGGTGTAGTAAAGACAATAGTTCTTAGATTTTTTTGTATAGTACACGTTTAGTTTTTCTATTCAGAGATTAATTTATCGCGTTTATGAGGATTAAATGCTTCCTGTAAAGCTGTGTTTTCTTGCACGTCTTTCTTTCGATGTGGTTAGTTAAGAAGCAGCGTTATGACGTCATATTATGGACACGCTAATCTTGATGATTCACTCACTGGACATGCTCATGCTCCTCTCTTGTTTCTAGCACCACTACCACCAGCCTCCCTACCATCCGCTGCAACCGAGCCGACGGCATTGCTGCAACCACAACAACAGCGACAACAGCGACAACAGAATTGGAAATGCGCCATTTGTAAGAGAAAGTACTCGACCAAGGCCAATCTGGATGGTCACATGAGCGCCGTGCACAGAGACGTCAGACTTTTCGACGGCTGCGGTTCGAAGTACATCTGTGAGATTTGCGGCCGCGGGTTCAACTGGAGAACGTCGCACAAGAGGCACGTGCTTGTGCACAGCGGCGAACAGCCGTACGAATGCCGATTGTGCGGCCGACGGTTCTCTCAGAAATGCAGCCACGACAGACACTTGAACGTGCACAGGGCCGTGAAGCCTTTCCAATGTGACCAGTGCCCTCTATCCTTCTCTCGCATAGGCACCCTGAGTCGCCACAGAGTCCATTACCACCACTCAGTTGTACCAAGCCGGGCCACCATGGCAACACAACATCATGCATCGAATATTTGAGCTTCTTGTTGTTGTCGTTTATTGTTGATGGTCTTTATCGACGTACAGATTTGTGTTTGTGTTGATCTGAAGCTAAAAATGGCACGCCCCTGTGCGTGTCACTCCATCACTGATGGCCCAGATTGTTTCTATATAACTCTCGTTGCTACTTGTTGATTATAATGAACAGCACAGGTTTTCTGGTGGCTATTTATGTAATACAAGACATTCGTCCAATTAGAGATTTTTCTATAATTCTACGATTAAGGCTTTAATTCCATTCTAATTAGAAGCTGTGTTTCTCCACGAAAAGCGGATTCCAGATATTGCGCGCATCGTTTTTTTCCTTCGGCAATGCAATTAAACGAATGTAATGTAATGAGTGGATCACATTAAACTATAATTTTGATCCACGATTTTAAAATGTAATCTATTTAATACTTGAGAGTGTGTGAGTGTTTGTACTTTTATACTATACCAAATCCAGCAAGTACTGATAATTACTTGTGAGACCCTTACAAGATAATTGCTAATAATTAGAAGGTGGACCCGTGGTCTCGTTTAGACGGGAACCTGCATGTCTTGATTGCTCCACGCTTGCTGTCCGAAACGTGCATACATCTTAAATGCTAAGTTGGGGGTACCCTTTTAGAGAATTTACAACCAGAATTGATAATTGTTCCAGCTTTTTGTTCTGTTGATAGCTATATAATTTATACGTAGCTAATTATCCAAATATGACTCTATCGTTGATGTACACCCTTTTTTGTAAAGAACCTCGAGGCCTCTTTCTTAATGTTCTTTTGTTTTAGATCCTGTTTCGACCAAATTGTAGCACTAAAAGTTCCTTGATAGTTCATTAATTTTAGCTTCGCGTTTAATGGTTGAAGAACAGACGCAAAGAAATATCATTGAAATTCGAACTTGCTTAAATTTGTGGATAAAAAAAACAAAGTCAAAAACTCGATCAATCATGTGTGTTATTATTAGTCTCAACATGAAGTACTTCGTGCTTGCACGGCAATTTCTTCTTGAAATTTTGAACATCTCAGTTTTCAACTTTCTCAGGCTTCAAAGGTGAACTTTCGTGAACTTTCTTAGCGAAATTCTGTGGCTAAATGTCGGATTTTGGCTTTGAAGAGTCGAGTTCTACTTGTATAGCGCGTGAGCCTGTATGGCGGCAGCTCAAAGTAAAATTTGTGAGATCCACAGCTGTGGCTTTAAATGCCCGACAGCTCTTACCTCCTACTTTAAACCGTATCAGAGTTACACCGCTATTTAATTATGTTACCAAACACAAACGCAAACAGAATAGACAGAATTACAAAAGGAAATATTAATGTTCACATTTGCTGCTCTGCCAAGGGTTAATGTTTTGGATGTGTTTCAAGATATTTTTAAGGTGATTTTCTAAGGCTAATAGGTTCCTATTTGTGTCCCGGTTAAAAATTTCACCCATAATAGGCCTCTACTAATTGGACTGATTTATGATTTAAGTTTCAAATTATCTTCACTTATATTGAGGTTTATAATCAGTTCTCAATATTAAAACTAAATACGTGGATAGAGCACGAGCGTGTAAGACATTAAGGTCAATCTTGACAAAGTATCACATACTAGCTACTTATTACAGTACAGGCATGTTACGATCTGAGGCATTTTCTATTGTCAGTGTTTCATGTTGTCTGCTCTTGTTGTTTTGCAGTGACTGGTGGAGTGGCGATAACGGTCTCTTTGACGCTTCCAGAAGGTCGAGGGGAAACTGTTGTTCCAATTTCGTGCAAATTCTTCAAGGAGTGGGAATGCAAATGGGGAGTCTCTTCTCAGCTTTCTTGTCTTTCGCCGTGGACTTTCGTACTTGTCCCTGGTCTCTTTGTCCTTCAAAGGACTTCTATCTTCCACGGGGTTTTCCATAAAACTGGTGCCATCTTCGTTGTTGTTCCTACCTTTCTCCATGTTGAAGCCTTTCTTTTCTTCTCTGTTCATAAATGTCATGTTGCTGGCTTGCTTCGCTTCGAAACCTATGGAGCAACTGGATGCGTGCTTTGCTTTCTTACGTGATAAGAACTTGTTGCACCGGTCGTCAAACACCGTGACAAGCTTATTGGATGCTTTTTTAGATGTCCAACTGTGACAATCAACGCCATCTGGTTTTTGCTTGCATGAAACTAAGCTTCCCTCAGTAGGCAGGTATTTTCTACAACAGCAGGCACTTGTTTTCTCGTAGTGGCTTGCCATTTCTAGCCCTTCAAGCATACCATTTAGTTCATTGTCTTGGCGTTGTTTCATCTTCTCAAATTTAACAGCAATCTTGTGAAGATAATGATCTTTCTTTTCTCTGTTGCCAATTTTTTCGTCTTTGCACACCAATATATTTTTATTCACACCAATATTATTTCCAGTGACACCGACGCCATCCAACACCTGCTCTTTTTCATCTTCTTCTTCTTTGGCTCTTTTTTCTTCTTCTTCCATGTTTTCACAAACTTCCTCCGATAATCTTGCGTTCTTTCCCTTGCATAATCCTTTATCCCCCAGATTTCGCTCAGAAAACACTGCGTCATTGCTTGTTGGCACAGCTTCTTGTAGAAAAACACTTGCATTCGAGATCTCTTTGTTATCTTTCGCTGTGTTCGTCGCAGCAAACATTGCTTTCGTGAAATCTTGTTCAACCCTGATCCCAGAAGCAAACACTTTGCCGTCAACATGAGAATTTGCATCTTGGATATCGTCTCTTTCTTCACAGGCAGTCATGGGTGATCCAAATCCTCTCCAACAATCACCAACCTCTTTATACTCACTGCCCATCTCCCTAATTTCGCCAATTCTGCGAAGTCTTCTCGATGCATTTGCTTCTCCTGTGGCCATTTGGGTCATGCTCCAGTTCGCAAATTTGTTCTTTGGGGAAGAACTTTGCCCGTTGTCTCTTGTTCTCAATTGTGAATTTTGTTGCAGTCTTGATAAGAAATTCATTGTTTTGTTTTATTCGTTTAGTCTTAATCTATTTTATCGATCACTGTTTGTCCTAGCTTTGTTTCCATCTCGACTAAATTCCTAAACAACATCCTACGCAGCGTCCTACGCGGCGCCTGCACAGCCAACACGCGACGGCGCTTGATTGGTTGGCAAAAACACATGTCACACAACCAACATTTATCAAGCAAAAATATTGCACCACCTGGTTCAAAACAGCGTCTAGAAGTTTCCATAAGTGTACGACAATAGAAATAACAAGTGGCAGTTAATGGAGAATCAAAACAAGCATCAGATCTAAAAATCTTTAAATTTGAAATTCAGTACATAGATAGCAAATATTTGGAATTCGGTCGATATCAAAACTCCGTATAGCAAATACGAAAACAAGCATGCCCAGCAATATCAAATTCCCTTTAGCTTCACAACACACTCTGCCTCGTGGCCCAGTTATTTTCTTTGTTACTTTGCCTTTTACTGATCATTTAACGCTGCAATTGCAGTATATGGCATAGTATAGAATAGTATTGGTGTAGTATAATTATAGTACACTTTTTTGTATGATAAACCTGTTTATTGGAAGCTCAGATGGCGAAGCATTTAAGAAAGCGCAGTAAAATAAAGAGAAATTAAGAAATTGGAAAGTTTCCATTCTTAAAACAGAGTCTGTTGACTTTAGTTTGTGCACGGCACGGCATGGTCTTTGTGAATATCAAGCATTTCGTTAATTTTTGTTTGGAAAAGATTGCAGCTTTTTAATGTTAACCTGCATGGGGTTTTTGTGATGATCTTTTTTATGTCCCTCCAGTTTATGTCCCGTAATTTTAGATCCCGAAGATGAAAAAAAATTAACAACCTTTAAGTAAAAACGCTAAAATTCTCATGTTAAGTTAAGAAACTTGTTGCAGTTACTTAGGGCTAATCTAAGTTTCTTATGAAAAATGTGTATGTATAATATTGCAAGGTATATTTTTGTATAGAGTGTGTATCAGGTGATATCTCTGTTGAAGTTTTACTCGAAGTAAACACCGTACACTGTTGCAACAGCGAAAAATTCGTTCGACTTAAAGTCAGCACTGGCAAATGAGTCCACACTGGGGTTCCACAAGGATCGGCTTGCAATCTTCAACTGCTGTCCGTTGTTGCTACCGATGTGCACGAGACATATGATCCGGTATCGGTCCACATTCATTGCCTTGACTTTCGACTTGATGTCATCAGAAATGATCTTGGCTTGGTGTGCCGACGCCATCGGCTCGTATTTACTGCCTGTTAAATGTCGCTGTAGTGTGTCTGATATTACCTTTTGCACATCACAGTATGGAAACGTGTGCTCAGGCTCCAACTTGTACGTATTCTCCATTTTAGGCTGAAAACGGTTCTGTTGATGGCCAAGTCTATTGTTGTTGATCTTCTCGTCGATCAAGCCGCTCCAGTTCATGTTCAGTTCACGAGATGGTCGCTTGTTTGTGCTGAGCCTTCGATGGTGCGAGATGTCCTTGAATGCGTCCGCTCCAACATTCATAAAATGCGAAAGTTTGCGTGTCGGAGCTTTGACGGTTGATTGTTTCTTGTTGGCTGTCGACGTTGAAGCAGGAACCGTCTTTCCACCGCCGGTCTGTGATGCCCATTCAGCAACGTCTGACCTTTGCTGAACACTTTGCGATAATGTTTCTGTTTCCATAGTGGAAAAATTTCCTTGACAACACAATGACCAGAGAGAAACGTGCTCCACAATCACTCTCCGCAAAGTTCCGTTTGTCAATAATTTGATATCGCTTCAATTCACCTCAGCAGCGAAGAGTTACGTGAACGTGAACAATTTCCGTTCCGCAATGTGATATAGCCTTGTTTGATTGAAGTTTCAGCTTAGTTTTCTTGCTGCTTAAAGTTTGATGTCACTAAATTTTCGTAATTGCAATGTTCTTTAATTTCGCGTGTCCCTAAATCATACGACACCATAAATATTATGTGTATATAGAAACAAGAAACACGGTATAATGGCCTTGAAGGAGGTCTTTATTCACGCCGTTTGATCCCTTCTGTTCAGACAAGTAGAGGTCATTCTTTTAAAAAGAAGAGATTTTACGCTTCAAATCGCTCCACATTCAACGAGGAGAATGAGAAGGAAGTTTGTCAAAGCTGTTATGTCAAAACATAATAAGTACTGGTTGCATGGCAGCATTCAGAAGGTTTAATTAGGTTCAAAGTTGGAATTTTTTTCTCTATCAAAGTGGTTTTTTAAACCTTGAGCTAAACCTCAGCTGACAAGATTGAGAAACAAAGGGTGGGAGAAAAGGCGACGGATATACTAATCAACATTTGTTGAAATGTCCACACATAGCACGTACACACAAGGTCCTAATTATGAAAACTACAACATATGAATATATTGATAGATAGCATATAATACACCATTAATCCACATCAGCTTGTTTTCAAGCTGCCTTCTCTTAACCTGCATACCAAATAAGTCTTTAACTCACTTACCCATATTCCGCTGAAACAATAACAAAACTAAACATTGGAGAGAGACTGTAAATGAAAGCGAGGCTATTCCATTCCACCACGTGCTCTTTCGGAATCGGAAAGGAAACTTGCGAACGGGCCTGCCTGGCATTTTATTCATTATCAGAGAGTCATTTATGAAGAAATTCGTTTTTAATTTACAGCAGTGACACCGTATCTTGCAACATGACATCTCTATCATCCCAGCTGAAGAGCTTACAGCTACCAGATGAGCTTTCTGTCTTGAATGTTCAGAGCAAACGAGCGTCAATTTTGTTTGATTCGCGCGATGCTGCTGACATTGATTTGGACACTGTATTTTCAATTGGCTTATCGGGGCTCGCAGAACTTGAAAACATTGATTCTGACTTTGCCAAATTCGAGAAATTCCTCTTTTCTGACAGCGTCAAAAGTTTGGAAAGAACGCAGCAGCCTGGAGAATTCAACAGCAAGCTGGATAGAAAAGTGGAAGAATTTCTGGCCTATTTGTCACCGTATTTTCTCATCAAACCTGCACAGAAAACTCTCGAGTGGTTGATCAGGAGGTTTAGAATTCACGTGTTCAATCAAGATTCTCTAATGGCATGCATTTTTCCGTATCATGAGACTAACTTATTCGCAAGAGTATTGCAGATATTGTCGTTCAAGCAGCAACAAAACAACAAGTGGCAATGGCTCATTCCTGTGCAGAAAGCCAGCAGCCCTCTATCAAAAGCCACCATCATTCAACACTGTGTTCACAATGTAGCATTTCAGAGCTTCATCAGTGAAATGGTGCTACAAGCTATACAGCACAACAAGGGTAGATCTGAAGAAAAACTTAAGACTGTGATTTCATTTTACACCAGTGTCTTACTTGGGATAGTTGATTCGCCAAAGAATCTGAATGAAAACAGGGTTGGAAAAATTCTTCCGTTCATTTATAAGGGATTGAAGTCAAATGTGGCTGACTTCAAATCATCATCATACATGATCTTGTCAAAGCTAAGTCTCATGATAACGTTTGAGGAACAGATTCTTCTGGCATTGACTGAACAGATTTGCAAGGTAAACGCATGGTAAAATACTGTTAACTTAAACCTGCATCAAACTAAGTTGTATTCCCATTGAAAGCTTTGCCAGTACTTTCTAACCCTTGATAACTGGAACATTCATTAACTCAAGTCATATTCATCGGTCTCTTGGAGGTTCAACTTACTGGGGTTTTACTATATAGCACTCTATCTAGACACCTGACATGTTGTTAACACATGCTTTTGGGTTGATTTTATTGAATAACTGACTGGTTGAGCTGTGCAGGTCATTAATTAATGTCTTCCTTAATTACAGTCACTGTCTGGTGAAACAGCCCAATTTGGTATATTGACAATGGAGTACATGTACAGAAAGCAGACAACGAAGAAATTCTCAACCAAGTAAATAGCAGCCTTTGTATTTTTACAAATTTCATTGTGAATTAGTTGGCTGCTATTAAAAATAAGAGGAAAGCCCATTTTGATTCTTTTTTCTCGTTTGATTTCAGAGCCTTGGACAGTTTATGCCACAGCCGTGAAACTCTAGATTATGTTCTAGTGTGTGCAGACAATAATAAAATTCCAAATTTTCAAACTGTTTTTCTATCTGCCCTAATCAACCATGTGCTGATTGCCACTCAAGCAGAAGACGGAACAGATGATCAGTCTGTTAATTATGAATTGGTAGCAAAAACATGCTTGCAAAATATGAACCTTGCAATGGCAACTACGCAATGCATTATGAAGTAAGATAATAATACAGTTAGCATCTGCTATTTCAACTGCTCGCCATCTCGAACATTTGCTTTCTCAAGCAATTTTTGTATCTCCATGTTTTTGTGCAGTATGTTTGGGACAGTCATTATTTTGAACATTTGCTATCTTTAACAAAACTCAAGAAAGATGGCATATGTCAACTGTATGTGCATTGTATTACATTGTATTCAATTATTCACCTGAATTTTATTCATCAAATATTGAGAAATAATGATTTTTTCAATCTCTCAATCTAACTGTCGATCTGATATAACTATGTTTTCCTTGCCAGACAATTCCTTGAACACCACATCAAGTTAAGAGAGGTGTCTACCACGCTACCTCCTCTTATGTCTGCCTCTCATAACCTACTAAAAATATTCGAAACAAGGTTTGAGAAATAATTAATATTTAAATATTTTTGAGACATTTTGGATCTGGGATTCATGTTGCAGTTGACAGACCAAGACTCAACCAGGCTCACTGTTCACTTTGTTTTCAAGGTATCCAGATGCAACTGATGCTGTTTTGAAAGAATTTCTTGGCAAGCACACGAAAAAGTCAGAATTGGAGTACATTGAGTCATTGGTCATGGTCGAATCACAGTCAACAAAATACACGGTATCTTTTAGGAATATTGGATTTTAAATTATAATTAATTATAGTCATTGTTGGTTATTAAGTTATCTTCATATTTTTTTCATATTATTTACAGATTATGCCAGATACACACATGCTGCTCTCAGTAAGTCTAAACCACCCACACGCAGAAAGACGAAAGCTGGCTGTTAAGGAGTTGGCTAAGAGGATTTCTCTGCAGGTAAGATCTCTTTGATAATTACTTGAATATTTAAATAACATTTTTTAAAGGTAAATTTCCATGCCTTCATTTCTCAGATTGATTAGCACACCTATATATTCATTGGCAATTATGTTCATGCTGGTAGTGTACATAATGTACATAGTGCCCGCAGCAATGCCAGCAGTGAAGTCCTATTAATTGCAAGCTAATTTTCGTAGCCTGTAGTAATTCTATATACATATCATTTATGAACTGAATTTTTAAGCCAAGTATGTAAGCAAAGAAGATGAAAACGACCCTAATTTGTGGAGTTTACCACGCGTCATAGGATTTTAAATACCCTTCTCAAAAGTTTCCGCAGGAAGAACCATCGGATACATATTGAGTCAATGTTGTTAGCATTTAAAGCCGTTATTTGTCTTATAGCAGGGAAACAATGAAGACCTCGATTTCACGAGAAACGCCTTGATTCAGAGGCTGTATGATGACGACAGAAGCGTGTTTGAAGAAGTTTTAACAATTGGTTCCAGACTAGTACACATGGTCGGCATCGAAACTTTACTTGAATGTTTGCCCAAGAAACTTACAAGCACACCCTTTTCTGATAGGTAAACAAAGGAACGGTTTATTAAATTTTATCAACGTAGCCTGAAACATTACTACTGGAAAAAAGTTTGGAAAATCTGTAAAACAATCTTTGATCGGTACAGAACTTCAAAATAGCTTTGAAAATCGGAAACATAGCGAAACATAATAACTACTAAAGCTTTTCGTCTGACACTCATCGGAGTAGTACGTCAGAAAGAGAACGAAAATGAAAACCTGACGAATAATTGTTCCGCAAGGAGAACAACCATCTCGCGCCTCTAAAACTTCTGAAACTCTAAAACACTATTTTTTTGTATTTTAGAACTGCTTTGGTGCATCATGTTATTGACATCTTCCAAGATTACGATTTCAACGATGGCTCAAGTACTAATATAAATGCAGCTACCACACTTCTGTACGAACTACTGCCCAATTTCATTCCTTCTTCATCTCAAAGCAAACAGCAATTAAGCCTATACACCGTGTTTCGCGATTCAAAGTTTGCTCATAATCATGTGTACTTCGAAGGCATCAGAAAATCTTTCAAGGAATATGGTACGTATTTACTTTAATCATATTATATACACTTAGTGAGCAAAAGTATTGCACCACCGGATAAAAATGGCGTCTAGAAGTGGCCCTAGGCCTGAGCAAGAAAATTTACATAACAATATAAAACAACCAAACGGGTTTCAATAGCGAATTTCCTTAGCATAAATATACTCCAAATTTCATAAATTTTCAAACGAAAACATAATTTAAACTATATCATTGTATTGTTTTATAATAATATTAAAAGAAAACTGCGAAGAAGTCCCTTAAAAAATTTTCACAAAAATGTATCGAAGTTGAGTAATTAAAACGCGAATAATTATAATTTCTTTTGCTCAAAGCCACGCAAATTCTCTCTCATTTAAAAGAGAATGTTTTCAAATTTTGAAAAATGTAAAAGTTTTTCATGTAACTGTCTTGACCTTTTAGATTTCAAGGTTTTAAGTCTTTGTTTTCAACTTGGGAAGCACATGTTTTGTTTCTCAGATTTCACAATGGGTTTTGAAAAATAAAATTTTCGTTCACTTTAGAAAATTTTAAGCCTTTAAAAATTATATCAAATTGCAGTATTTGAAACAAATTATAGGAATATTCATGTCAGATTTTTCTTATGGCATTTAACCTTCTTTTTTTTACTCTGAAAAAAAAATTATGGAAAAATCGGATTTGTCAAATCACATTCCGAAAATGCTAAACAAAGACTTAAAACCTTGAAATCTAAAAGGTCAAGACAGTTACATGAAAAACTTTTACATTTTTCAAAATTTGAAAACATTCTCTTTTAAATGAGAGAGAATTTGCGTGGCTTTGAGTAAAAGAAATTATAATTATTCGCGTTTTAATTACTCAACTTCGATAAATTTTTGTGAACATTTTTTAAGGGACTTCTTCGCAGTTTTCTTTTAATATTATTATAAAACAATATGATATAGTTTAAATTATGTTTTTGTTTGAAAATTTATGAAATTTGGAGTATATTTATGCCAAAGAAATTTGCTATTGAAACCCATTTGGTTGTTTTATATTGTTATGTAAATTTTCTTGCTCAGGCCTAGGGCCACTTCTAGACGCCATTTTTTATCCGGTGGTGCAATACTTTTGCTCACCAAGTGTAGAGTGCTTTATAACGTTGTATTTACGGGGCAATTTCCCCTTTGGTCCAACGCTCCATATAAGGAAGAGAAAATTCCCCTAGTAGTTTAGGCATGTTTGATTCTATAGTATGTTTTACATGCATCAATGATAAATGTTTTGCAAGCGAATTGAAAAGCTCTAGAAACACGAGGTTTTGGTCTTTCGAAAGATTTGCCCCATTAGTAAAAATTTCATGTTAAATGCTCTGATGGCAGAAGTAGACTGTCAGACGTACTGGTATCCACTTTAATTGCTATTGTTACCGTGTGCATGTTGTTTTCATTTGTAGATATTTCCAAATTGGCTGAAAAGAGCACTCACGCTCACGAGTTTCAACTCCTTGTTCTTGAGAATATCTCAGAAATTCTTCATCATAATGAAAACAGAATGGAAATAGTAAGATGGTTTACTTTTTGCTTGTGGTAAATTGAATGTAACAGCGTTAACTGGAAGATATTGATCTTGTATCAATTGTATCTATAATAAATTTTGTGATATTTTGTTTATTTATCTTTGTATTAGATTGACGCTTCGCTGATATTTGCCCAGACCCTTCCTGTTTGGCATCCCTTCAGATCATTCTTGTTCAGCCTCCTTTTCAAGCTGCTGGAAAAACTACCGAGTTTGGACCTCGTTTCCGCTGTCGTCAAATCCCAAAAGATTGTACGCAGCACTGTCGAGTTTTTGACGAAAATGGAGGGAAAGGCGAGGCACACGCAGGTACGTTTGTAAAAATTGTTTAAATGATAACATTTAATGATTATTATTTGTTCACGTACATCTGAAATGCCTTGTTGTTGTCGCGAAGTGTTCTTTTAACATTTCGAATCGTTTCTTGTAGACGTTATTGCATGATAGAAAGGACGAAGACGTTTTTATGGACTGCTCGAAGCTTGCCTTCTCAAAGCAGCTCGATTCTCACAAAGACAAGAACAAATTTGCGAAAATCAACATGTTTTGCCTGTTCATCAAGGAGATTTTAAATCTTTTGCCAAAAGTTGACGAGTGCATGGATGAAGGTAATTTTTCTGTTTCTCGATTTGTGATCGTGTTGAGAAAAATTTATTGCAGTAAACACTTTCTGTCTGAGATAATGCAAATTGTATTTATTTTATAAGAGTATGTCATGTTTATTTATTTTATCATTACTTATCAAATTTCAATTGTTGACAAAAAAGGTTTAGTTAGTGAGCTGATGGTGGAGGTTTTTCGAGATCTGAGATAATACAGCTCGTATTTTTTATTCAAAAGTGTGCTGTTTATTATTGTAGCATTATGTATGCTGATTTCTGTTGTAGAAAGAAAGCTTTTTGTTCATAATTCCATTTTAACCTAATTATTTGTTTGTTTTTTTTGCAGACCTTGCGACAACGAAGATGCAATTACAGCTGTTTATATTCGAAGTTTTGGCAACTGGTAGTGGCCGACAGCCCAATGGCAGACCGTATGTCAGTGTTTTCAGAAAGCTTTTGCAGGATTTCTTGAAGGTATAATTCAAATATTTGGCTGCAGTACTCTTTGTGTCCATTTTTTAGTATCTTTAAAATGTTGCTCCTTCAAGCTTTTTTGCTGCTCCTTAGCTTAATTGGTACAATTTCATTGGTTTTCAAATTAGTCTACTTTGGATTTCAGCTGAATTTTGGAACGCCTAAAATTCTGCTAGATTTCCTACGATCTGTATTCAGTGATGGAAAGAGATTTGATTGGTTGAGCCATGAGCACACGTGCTTTGCCCAGGTCGAAGTTCAGGTCTGTGCCCTCCATATTTTCAAAGTCTGTCTGGAAACCCTGAACAAAAGTGCAGAAGAGACAGTGAAGTTCGAATCACAGGGTGTGTACATGTTTGTCTATTTTCTAACCGCACTGGAGTTTAAACATAGAGAATATAGCAATGTAGTAGCGAACTTCCCCGTATACAATCTTACGAGCTCTCCACATTATCAAATGCTTTTGTTTTCTATCAATGCTTGCTATTTTAGAATCACGCTGTTTATAGTAATACCATATACCATACCATATAGTAATGCAATAAACTATTTTGTTGTTTTATGCTGACCTGTAATATGTCACCTTTTTGTTCCTCCTAGCTTTGCCAATATTACTGACGCTTCTTCATCATCCACTGAGAGTGATCAGAGAAGCAGCCATGGGATGCATTCAAGCACTGAATGACGTCACAAGTGATGGAAATATCGACACTGGGCTCAAGTATTTGATTGGCTTCATTGTCAGCAACGATATGGAGATTGTGGAAGATAGAAGTCGTGTTCTCAGGTGAGTTTCTTAATGAAATGAATGCATTTGAAGCTCGTCAGGTCGGTCGAACACTTTGGGAAATGAGACATTTATTTTCGGCCTAAACCTCGATTTTTCAACTACGATTCAAGTCGAATTCTTAAATTTGTCAAGCGTTTCTGTTCCCTTTGATTTTGATTTGCCTTATGTGTGTTTTAATTTCGATCCTCAATAACCCACACTTGCTAATCCGATTGACATTCTGATGACCCTGGGTGCTCTATTGGTCGATGTTCAACTCTTGTTCTCTGGGTTTTAAGTTATCAAGAGTCGATATCTTTGCATCCACAAAGAATACTAAATTAGGGAACATATGAGATATATCCATTCGACGCATCAATGAATTCGACTTAAGCATCAAGCGATTGATCAAGGTTCCATCTATTCAGTTAGTGAATTAACGTGGTGTTTAATTTTTAGTTAACTCAGCTTATCTGTTGTTGATAAGTCGTTCGTGTTTTTACAGCGTGCTGGAGAAATTATTCAAGCCGTTATCAAGCACATCTTCAGATCGTGAAATGCTGGAGCCAATGCATCTGGAGAACCTTATATTTCTTACGAAATATTTTGCAGCATCCCTGTCAAGTCCTGAGATACATGTTCAACTTGGTATCTGCAGCATTACAAGCTCTGTTGTATTCCAAGTACGTTGTGTCTGATGTACTGGTTATTTTACCAGAAATTATCCTCATTCGATAACAATTTATAGTAAATATTCATAAAATACTTATAATGCCATGGAAAGAAAAAATAAACAGAGTACTGTATCGTTTCTTCTTACGATATTTAACATTTGCTCTTTTCTTTTAGGATTTTCTTGTGCATCTTCTGCCTGTACTTGAAGAGAATATACAGACTGCTCAGACGTCGGGTAATCTGCATTGATCATTTATCATGCATTGTTTTCCTCTTGGAACCGTGTATGATAGGCAACAACAGTCCTTGCGACTTTCCCAAATTGTGTGCCTACTCTTCATCGGCCTCTTCCCCTGAACAATTCCCCCGTCTCTGTTATCGACAAAACTCTTTTGCACGATGCTCACAGAGCCTGATTGGGAGAAGAACATTGTTTTATGGGGAGTGGGTGCTGGATTAAGCCCTCTAAAAATAAGTTTACTGGTTGATAGCTTTTATTTGCATTTTTACAAGTGTCTTGAGGACTTTGGTGCATTATTGTACGTGTAACACTTTCAGTGTTGACTTCAAACGTAAAGCTTTTTTGCTTTGTTGTTTTATGTTACCAATGTCTTTGAGATTGACATTGAATAAACCTTACTTTGTTTCACAATTTTTAGGTTTGCAGCTGGGAAATTTCTTCTTATTAAAGATGTTGCTGAAAAAATTCACGCCATCGACTGTGGATATTTTTCAAAAGTTCCCCTCATCACTGAAGCTGTTCAAGACAGCTCTAGAGCTTGGAAATGTTTGTAATGACTCGAAGTTAACTGTGCAGGAAATTGCTCTGGAACAAGTAAGTAAACTTTAACATTCATGTTTTGATACTTTCCGTTTTCCCTTTCTTTGGGTGTCCCTGGAGAACACTGAGAGAATGTCACATCCGCAAGGCACTGACACAAGGATAGCGACACCTACACGGACAGGACTTTTCTTAGGACATGTGCTGTACCAAGTAATGTTGTCTTTTGTGCCATGTCAATGCTTAAATTTCCAAGCACCGTTTTGCTGATGGTGGATTATTGTTATTGTTATTGTTATTGTTATTGTTATTGTTATTGTTATTGTTATTGTTATTGTTATTGTTATTGTTATTGTTATTGTTATTGTTATTGTTATTGTTATTGTTATTGTTATTGTTATTGTTATTGTTATTGTTATTGTTATTGTTATTGTTATTGTTATTGTTATTGTTATTGTTATTGTTACTGTTATTGTTATTGTTATTGTTATTGTTATCAATAGTTTGTTTTATTTATTTTGAACAAGCAACAAACATTTATTTATCTTTAACCTATGCTCAGCTAAAGAAGTAAATAATATCACGAGCGGACAATTTTTTAGGTGTGTTTTATATTTCTTGTCTTTGTTCTAGGTAACATGTTCTTTTTATGCTGCCATGTTATCAGCAACGACGCAAAGCGAAGTTTTCGACACCATTTTGTTTTCGACAGTCACAACTGGCAGTTTAGAAGTATCAAAGGCAATCAGGCAAAAACTCGTAGAGGTGAGTACAATAATTCTGCTGATTTTGAAGCATGTTCTCATCGACTAGATGTTTGTCACAGATCCGCGGGAAATGTATACAATTGAGCTAGACTTACTACATTGCGTCCCTGTGCCTCACTCGTTTTGCTCGCTCGTTTGAGGGTGAGCGAGTTTTGAGCGAGTTTTGAGCGAGTTGAGCCTCAATAATTCGAACACCCATGGGAATGAAAAGTTTTTGTTGTTGACGAGAGCTCGAGTTATGGAGGGTTAAGGCATGCATATGGCAAGCCAAAATCAATGGAGACAAAAAAGATATTAAACATGTTGAGGAATTCAGTTAAAATGGTAGCTGACGTATCGAGAATCGGCTGTATGTTGTTGTAACTGTATATCGTTTAATATTGTTTTGTTTTCTATAGCTGCCAGTCTGCCCCGAAGATGTAGCAAGGCAAATCTTCCATTTTAAAGAATCGCTTGAAGAGAATAATCCGAAGAAAGCCAAAAGATCTAGAAGGTAACAGAAGCTTGCAATGAGTTTTGGTTGTGTTTAGTTGTTTAGTTTTAGTTGTGTTTAGTTGTTTAGTTTTAGTTATTTTTAGTTGTTTAGATATTTTTTATCTATGGCTATTGTATCGGCAACAAGGCCATTTTGCTCTAAGGTTTTCATGGCATATGTTCTCTTGGTTTTCCTTACAATAGGCAGGACTTACTATTGTTAATTGCAGTGCATTTTTTGTAGCTTTGTAATGATATTGTTGTCTGTAGATGTTTTTTGCATTAATTTTTGTTCCTTCTTTCTATAGAATGACAAAATCAAAGATAAAACACGAGGAAGCAGAGTTAGCTGATTCACCTTCGTGGAATCGAATGATGATTTTATTGGAAGTCTTGCAGCAAAAAACAAACACTGAA
Source organism: Sanderia malayensis (assembly GCA_013076295.1). Lineage (NCBI taxonomy): Eukaryota > Metazoa > Cnidaria > Scyphozoa > Semaeostomeae > Pelagiidae > Sanderia > Sanderia malayensis. Next base: position 1,116,950 of record RQOL01000618.1, on the reverse strand, counting down.
AATCTGGAGAAATTCGTTGTATCTCTCTTCGACATGCTTTCATGGTGAGATATATTTCTATATCCATGTATTGTTATTTATAAAGCATCTCTTAATAATCAATGCCTGTGCATTTGAATAATGGTGTATCGATACGATATTCGAGTTGTGTTTGAGTAACGAATGTTTAATTTATCGAGTGTTTTCTACCTGGTGCTTACACTAAGCAGGTCTATATTAAGGCAGATTGAAAAATGTTCAAAATTTAAAAGTTTTATTTGAACTCTAGTCGTTGTATCGATATCCAACTTTGTGACTGTAAGATCTGTGTCACTTTAGTTGTATATGCACATGTATTGATTGCTGTTACGTTGCCTCTTGGTGTCCTGTTTGATTTGCCTCTTTTTCACTCAGTTGCTTGGACATTGCCACCGCCAGTCAATCAACAGTGGAATACATGAAGCAGCTTTTGCTCAGCTCCTTGCAACGATGTCTTGATTACGTCACAGAGAATGGCAGCAAGGGTAACTGAATTTATTTTGATTGGTTCTCTGTTCAAATAAAATCCTTTTTAAGAGGTTGTAATTGTGCAATCATTAATTTGCAAGCAGAATGCTCAATCTTCAATCTGCATTTGAATGTTGAACACACAATGGAATGAGAAATCTGTTCTAGTTAGCGAGAGGTCGCATTATCTAGGGTCAAATACAATGCACATATGGCAAGTTGAAATCAAGGGAGACAAAGATGTTACACACATTGATGACTTGGCATTAAATTGTAGTCTACTTGTTGAGGTTCAACTGTTTATACAGTATTCACAGCCTGGTATTTGTTATTTATTTTATTTTATATTTTCTAGGTTTGCTGCCACAAGAGAAGTTCAAGATTGCCCATGTGATTCAATGCTGTCGGACGTCGGGGAATCCCCAGACGCATCACCATGCACTGCTACTTCTTGGAAAAGCTGCCAAGCTATTTCCGGTACGGTGATTCATGGACATTCCATACGATCATACTGCATCGATTGTTTTTCTTTTGGCTGCAGCAGTCGTTCATTGTCTATTGTCGTTGTTGTTGTTGTTTATAGGATCTGGTGTTGCATAACATAATGACGATCTTCACTTTCATGGGTGACAGTGTCCTTCGACAGGATGATAGTTACAGTTTCGAGATTATCAAGAAAACTATTGATTCTGTTATACCAACGCTTGTCATGGTGAGTTTCTTCTGTTTTTCTTAATGCAATTTACTGAATCTCTAGCTCTCTCTCCAACAAAACTGTTGAATCTAATTTAGCTATTAATTAAAAATAACGAAACAAGATGCTTTATTTTAAAAGATAAAAGATGTCAAGGTTTTTTTAAAAATTTATTTTTAACCACACCATCCATGGGTTATCATCAGGGTTATCATTTGTTTATTGGTTGCATTGCATTTCCCATTTACTTTATCTACTTTTTGTTTATCTTTTTTTAACACATTAAATTAGTCTATGCATTGACTGTATCATATTGTTTATTGCTGTACCTGTTCATTATTGCATTGATCTACTTATTAACACTGTATTGAATTCTTCTACCAGGCAAGTTCAGGCAGTCCTGATGGTGTACAGAGGAAGCAGACCGATGATATAGTCAAGCTTGTGGTCCGTGTTTTTGTTGACGCCATTCCGTATATACCAGAGCACCGGCGACTCATACTGTTCGAACACCTTGCTAATGTACTGAACGCAGAACAAAATCTCAACATTGTCGTGTCAATATTGTTGGAAAAGGTTCTTTTACAGAGCCAGAAAAGTGTCAGCTCTAACGAACAGGTTTGTGTCTGCCCAATATATTTTTTGAGCCACTACATACTGAATCGTGTCACGGCACAAAGGCGGGTGGCATACAAGCACTTATTCAGCTGAAATATTTTCAAATATATCTTTTAAGGGACAAGACAGCAGCTTTTTATCTCAAAACTTTTGCCAGAGGCTTGTCGTACAGTTCCCTGTTTCTGTCCAGGTTTGTTGGGAAGTTATGTCTCTTCTGTAACTTCTATTTTACTAAAGCAGTTTTCAAGCTTCGATTCGATCTTCCCTTTCTTTCAGCTACACCGCACAACTTTATTATCATCTCTTTGTTTTACCACTATTGTTGATTATTTTACTGCATTTTTATCATTAATTTGTTCCTTGAGTTATAGTATCACTTTTATATTTTGTTTCTCAGATTGAAACGATGAAGAAGCTTGTTCAAAACATTTCAAACTTGCCAGATGAGAAGAAAGTAGGTAAGATAAACACCATGCAGAGTATTGGTCAATATAAACGTGACATTCTAAAGGTGTGGCTTGAGTTGGATAAGGAAAGATAGTAAACAATACTTCCTTGCATTTCGCCAAACTCCATAAGCTCGGCTTTCAATGGACAACCATATCTTTCTCTTGATGCAGCTCATCACATACATTATCGTATTGTGAAGAGATTAGAAAAAGGTGTTTTATGTTTTAATATCTTTCTTTTGATCTTTTCATCTAGATTGTACACCAAGAAGGGCACTTCGATCTCAAAAACCTGTTGTTGGCGAATTGGTTCCACTTTTTGATGCTAACAAGCATTCAACAAAAGAAATCAGACAGTTTAAATATATTGCCCTTGTGTTCAATACAGATGTTCTTTCTGACGAAAACTTCATCAGTAAAGTAAGTTACTGGAAATACTCTTTTGGGGATTGTGTTTTGAGGGAAGTTTTTTTGGTGGGCAGACTAATCGTCTTTGTTTTTGACATTTCTTTTCATGCATTGTAGGCATCACAAACTAAAGATAAAGATTTGAGCTATCTATATCTGAGGTATCACTCATTTATGTGTTTATATACTTATCACGCATCATTTATTATTTGCTTATTTTATCTTTCTTTAACTTCTTCATCCGTTTCACCCTGGTTTAGCTTGTTTATTTATTCATTCGTTTATTCACTCATTCATTTATATCTAATAACATCTATTTATTTACTCTTAGATTTATCGAAGAAGTGATGCAATTTGTTGGCAAATTGGGCAAGCAACTTGAATCACATCCAACGGAATCATCTGTGAAATTTTGTAAAATGCTTCTGCAGAAGGGTTCTGTATTACTTGACAAGGTACTTGATGCATTTTTGTACTACTTTTGTGGAAATTTTGTTGGGCTGGACTCGCTGCCTTAAACACTCTTCACTTGAACCTCTTTTTAACTGATGCATCCTTTGTGAATTCTGGATAGAGATTGTTCTCTGTAATACGATTATAAGGCAAAGGTAGGTAGGGGAAGCTATGATGACGTATTGTTGTATGGGTAGTTATGTTGTTTTTTCGTCATCTTTTAGGTATACAAGCTTCTTAAATTCAAAACGTTCCTGACAGTAACAACAAAACTCGTTGTGAATGATAATCCGGCTATCAGGAAGAAAGCAATGGAACTAATTGGTGATAAAATCGCTGCACATGCCGACTTTACAACTAATCAGGTATGTTGACATGATTATCGGAAAATTATAAATTGCAATTTTAATTGTCACTTCATTTGATTAATTTTCAGTGATATTCTTGCAGGAAGTAAAGCTTTTAAATCTGGCGCAAATGCTGGTAGGCTTGAGTCTGCAAACAACCGAAGAAACTGCTGTTAACAAACAAACCGCACTGTATGCATTGAAGTTTTTGATTCGATTATTAAGCAAGAACCGAACAGATGAGATTGCAGCTATTGTGCCTTCGATCATTAGTGTATTTGCCTCGGAGAATGCAGGCGATCCAGTGCGGGCGAGTGGGTTGCTGTGTCTTGCTGAATTGTGTGCCTGTCTGGAGACTCGCGTCATTTCATTTCTACCAGAGTTTATGCCTCCAGTTTTGAACATATTCAGTGAATATGGCAACAAGTAAGTAAGGCTTTAAGTTTCTGTTACACTGTGATAAAATTTTTCACTCGGTTATTCTTGATTTGTGCTGAGCTTAGTCTAGAGCGTTTTGATTCCTTGTTGAGAGCAGTCTAGGGAAGTTTGGACATGTATAAAAAAGTCAAGACATTTCCATTGTCCAACGTGTCGTTGGGGCGAAGTCAAAAGAGTTTGTTTTCCCTTGTAGGAATGAGCTGTTGCTACTTGGTGGTATCACAGTTTTGCACAAAACGGTGGAAACAATTCCACAATTCTTGAGTCCGTATATTACCAACATTCTAGACATCCTAACGAGAACATCGTTTGGTCACCCTGTGGCCTCATCGAAAGCCAACTCGATGCGCACTCAGATTGTAGCAAAAGTTGTTTCGATTCGAAAGGATTTTGCACGATTGGTTGAGCCAAGAGTTTTTATACCTGCACTTGAGACTGTCTTGGATATGAATATTTCTTCTGAAATGGTAATGATTGTCACATTTTTTCGTCGATATCACATATAATTTGTTATTTCTTGTTTATTTGAACATTTGGTTCACATGGTTCATTTGAGTAGATGTTTGTCTACCCCCTAGAATAACATAATTGTAAGCATTATCCAATCCCTTGTCGTGTTCATTTTAATATATGTTTGTCTACTCCCTTGAATAACATAATTGTAAGCATTATCCTAGCAAACCAACCGAACTTTCCGGGACTTTGAAGTAACGACTGCTGTTCAATTAATTTGATTTTTTCTTACAGCATTCTTTTCAATCGTTCATGGAGATCGTACAATATTGCATGGAAGACATATCGCGGGAAGACACGAAGACATACAATGGCAGGATTCTGTCGTTGTTTCTGAAAGCACTGGATATTAGAAGCCTGAATGCTGGCAAATCGCAACAAGAACTCTTCAACTTGGAGGGAAGTGTATTGAATGCATTCTGTACACTTGTGATGAAGCTGTCTGAGAATCTGTTCCGACCTATGTTCTTGAAGGTATGACGTATGTTTGTTGCGTAAACAGGGATGTGGTTGTTGGTGGGTGGAACAAAATCGCCCCCTTGGCTGGGATGACAAGACATGCTATTGATAACTCCGTACTGTCTAATTGTCAGGTGCATACAAGTCTTTTTATTGCTTTGAAAATCGGAAACATAGCGAAACATAATAAATACTAAAGCTTTTCGTCTGACACTCATCAGAGTAGTACGTCAGAAAGAGAACTAAAATGAAAACCTAACGAACAATTATACCCAGAAGAGGATCGAAATTGGCCGATCAATTTTGAAGTTTTGTACCGATCAAAGACAAGTCTTTTTATGTTGATACTATCCACTTCTGTTTTGAGTCTCTGAGGTACAGTATTACGATTTTCTAGATACACATTTGGGCAACAGCGACTGATGCCAGTAAAGAAAGATTGTTGACATTCTATCGCTTCTGTGAAACAGTTGCAGATAAGTTGAAGGGATTGTTTCTTCTTTTTGCTGGTCGCATCTTGAAGCCTTGTGCTGAGTTGGTGAAGAAATGCTACACTGAAAAAGAAGGTCTGTGTCATAATTCCATTGCATCGTCTTTAGATATGTTTGTCTATTTTTCCTGTTCTTCATCTTTATCTTCCTCACTTTCATTTTCATCCTTTCTATTTTTTCAGCTCATGCTCAGTCTTTTTCCTTCATTCAATACTAGTTCTTCTCTCTTCTTCTGTTATTGAAAGGCATAGCTTCAAAACATGTCCAATTTCCGCCCTTGCCATTTTAGATTGTGGTATATTCGACACAGAAGTTGACTATAAAACAGATTTACTGCTGAGGTTCATCTTCGACTGTCTTCGACGATGTTTTGACCACGATGCACAAGGTTTTCTAAACAAGGAAAGATTTAAACATCTTCTAGAACCTCTAGTTGATCAGGTATAAGAAGATTTATCATGATACGTTATACAACTTTTGAGCTGCGACACATACTGTTGTTGAACTTCAAAATACCAACCATCGTTTCACTTGAATTCCTTCACGCTGCAACAATTTCAATTTTCTTTCACTTTTTTATTGTTTCATGTTTAAGGCTTGACTCTAGATTTCTCGATACCTCGCCAACTCAAGCCATTCTGTTATTTCGTGCAATGTTTAACGATTGGAGATTTGTCTGTGCAAGGGCTCACAGTAACGTGTAGAGTAAATGGCTCTTCATGATACGGTGTCTTTGGTTTTAGATCGAAAACGTCTTCGGAGGCCATAAGATGTACGTCGAGAGAATTACCAATCACTTGATACCGTGCGTCTCATCATTTGCTGCTGACATTTCAGAACAATCGTGTTGGAAAACGTTGAACTATCGAGTCCTTTTGAAAACCAGAAGCCAGAATGCTCACGTAAGTAAAGCCAATATGACTCCCGAAACACAGGGGGGGGGGCTTATTAAATTTTTGAGGTTACAGTGGAGGAATCTTTTTGGAGAGGGAGGCTTAATGAGTAAATGAATATTTGTCTAAAATAAGTACAACTAACTTGTGTTTTTACGATTTAATCAATTAAAATTTAATCGTTGCTCACAATTTTCAAAACAAGGGAGGGCTTAATACAAAGGGGGGCCTATTAGAGACAGGGCTTAATAGAGCTTTTACTGTGTACTTGATCTTGGTCATTATGATTTATTGAGAAAGTACAATCTTGATCAGAAACTTGCCAGTAAGAATTTTTTAGCTTCAAGATTTCTTTGTATTTTATTCTTCAGTTTTGTTGATGTTTTAATTTTGTGTTACGCAGGTTCGACTTTTTGCTCTGAAATTATTGGAACAAATTCACAAGAAAATTGGAGAGAGTTACATGATTCTACTGCCAGAAACTGTTCCATTTCTTGCCGAACTCATGGAAGGTGAGATAATTGTTTCAACATTCAAACTTATCAAGCAAATACCAGTAAGTTAGAGAAAAGAAATGTGCAGGAAATGGCACAGAGGAACACAATAAATATATGCATATTAAAGCTTCTGTAAAGTTTGGTCGTTTTATTCATCAATTATTTTTTACCCTGTAGATGAAAATATGGAAGTTGAAAAACAATGCCAGCTTGTTATTACTCAAATGGAAGGAATTCTTGGGGAATCTTTGCAAAAGTATTTTTAAAAGTAATTTGTAAGTACTTAGCAGTCATTTTATTGTTCATTCTCTTCCGTATTTGGGCCTGTTGTTGTGTCCAAAAAGTTGTTAGTTCATTATATGAGGCTGCATACAATTAAACGATGATGTTTGAAATGGTTGAACTTTTATTTTGCACACTGCTACATTGTGAAGTCACTGATTTTGAAATTAATTTCTATTGAACAAGAAGGACAAAAGACAAAGCACCATTTTAATCATCTCAGAATGCACATCACAGCACAACTTACACACAATAACAATTTTCAAAACTTTGAATTTAAAATTTTGCAACAGTCTCTAAAAGCTTTCATCCGATAACTTTTCGCCAGCATTTTCATCAATTTGGATTTCTAAAGAAAAAAAGGTCAGGTAAATATTTTACAAAATTTATTTTCTTACACTAGAAGCTTAATTATTTCAGAAGTTAATCATATTGAGATCTAAACGTTGTCTTTGTCGATTATACTAGTTTTATTGAGGTTTAGTCTAGTAAAAGATTCACATTACCTTCAGTGTTCTAAGGACTTGATGAGTGCTTCGTGAAATTCTATGCCAATAATGGCTTTAGCTTTATCAGCTTCTGATGTCGAAGTTGACAGAAGTGTTTGAGCAGCTTCGAGACCTTGCCTTGCCGCATTTATATCAAGGTCTGCCATTGGTGCAGCTTCTTCTGCAAGAATCTGTGCACTGGAGTCCTTGTTTACTGTGATGGAGCCACTGCTGACAAAATATTTTTCAGCCTTTCCTGAATCAAACACTGTTATCACTCCAGGTTTTAGTACAGCAATCATTGGAACATGGCTAGGCAGAATACCAAAGTTACCGCTCATTGATGGTACATCAACTTGTGAGACACTTTCTCCATTGTAATATACCTATGATTTGAAAAAAGGAATTATTTAAGGGTAATCTGTCTGGGCGAGTTATGTGGTAGGTAAAAAGTTCATTGTGTTTGTGTTTGGACAAGCATGGATTTTGAAGTGAAGGTATAAAAAAGGGGTATTAGTTTCAGACTTAAATGATATCAGCATCACTGAAATATTAGTGAATACGAGTGAATAATGGCTTAAATTCGATGCAAAGTCTTGTGAGGCTTAAGCAAGGAGACATGATTGTGGGCCTTGGGCCTAAATTTAGTTTAGGCCTTACCTTGCTTGGGGTGCTAAAAGTAAATGATAGGCCACCACTGCTCACTTCATCTGCATATCCCCTTCTTGTTGCAGACAATACTTGGAATCCTGTGAGCCTTGAGGTTCTGAGCACAGATCGAATTAGAAAGGAAGACATGTTTTTCTATTATTTGCAGCAACAGTAAAACACGGACAACGTGCAATCTTTCTGTGTCACTGAGAAAGGGAAACATGAAGTAAGACCAGCTAAGTACATGCTGCGAGACTATTTATAGCGCGGGACAAATGCGGGATTACGCTTCATTGGAACGTTTGCCCATTACTTCTTTGTCCATGTTTATCTTCATTTGCACTTTATCTGTGCATCTTCATTCGTGCATATTTAATTAAGGATTGTTTCCATTTTATTTTGTAGACGGGCACTGCACTTGTTGAGTCCCTACAGACCCCCAGTGGAAATTACTTTGCACCATTCCTTCATAGAATGTCTTCACATACATTGAATAGCTTGAATATTGTTTTACCCTGGGGGTATTTTGAGCATTGATCCTGCAAAAATGTATTGTTATTCATACATAGTTGCATGTCATTTTTGTTAAGCTGTGACCTAGCATTGTTCCATATGACTTGTTTTGTATTTGCGGTGCCCTGTCCTTTCAGTGATTGGTATAAATACCACCGCGTTTTTCAGCTCAGTCTTTCAGTCGTCGCTGTCAAAGAAGATTGGTGGTGCTGTGAGAGACGATGCAACTGGTCAACGAGAGAAAATTCATCTGCGCTGTCTAGGTCAAGTGCTCATTAGGCCGCATGTTCCCATGCTAATTGGCCTAAGTGCAATTCATCTAATTCTTCGTGGCTGTTGGAAGTTTCATCTGTTTTATTCAGCCTTATGCCGTAAGAAGATTATTTATTTTTACTCTCAATTTTGCTTTTCTTTAAGTTTTCCTTGAAAGCCCAAGTTGGCTTAACGTAATTTATTTGCGAATGATTTATTAATTTTGTCTTGATTTCAATCATATGTTTCTCTATATCCCCTCTTTGTATTTCTCGTATCACATCATTGCCTTGATTGTACCTTTGCAACATTAATCTACGAAATGGAGCACTCCACCCGCAATGAACGAAAGAGAAATGAAGTTGACTACAAAGATAATAATCAAAACCCTTCTGTTTATTTTCATTGATAAGGTTGATTAAAATTTTGCTTTTAAGCATGCAGTAAAATCTCGATAACTCGAACCTATCCCCTTGAAAGTTTTACGGGCACTTCCTAACTCTCTATAATTCGAAAATTTGTTAACTCAAGTGATATTTATCATTTTTTTGAAGGTTTAAGCTATCGGGATTTCACTGTAATTATTTTCATTCTTTTCAGGAGAATCGATGATTGAAGACAAAGCAAGGACGAAGACATTCTAATTTATTCTTGAAATAAAAGCGTGTTGTTTGGCTTCCTTTTTTGTTGTCTTCTTTTCTTATAAAAGTCGATTAAGGCCTAATAATAGTAGTTACATGAGAAGTAAGTAGCTAGTAATTACGTAAGGAAAGTATGCGCCATAGTATCTGGATTAGGTAGATAGGAATAAATAAGATTTAGCTATGCAGAACGCAGCGCAGTGGGCCACAACGACACGACGGAGAAGACAAGAAGAAGTGGAGAAAACACGACGAAGAAATAAAGTTGGCCCGCAGCGAGAAAGGTAAGTTGAGAGCGGGGGGCAATAGAAAGTGGAGTGGAAAGTGAGAGGAAAGAAAGAAAGGGAAGGAAGAGAGTGAGAGGGAGGTAGACAGTGGGAAGGAGGAATAGAAAATAAGATAGTATAATGTTATAGTAAAACACTAAGGGGCCCAATTACTTTCTAAATTACTTCCTAGTCCCATACCTCCACTCTGCCCTTCCCCTTAAGCCAAGCCCCCTCTTTCCACCACTCACATTCTCGCTCACGTTCTCGCTTCTCTCTTTCCTTCTTCTCACTTTCTTTCTCTCCACTCCACCTTCTACTGCCCCCCCGCTCTCAACCCGCAACTTACCTTTCTCGATGCGCACCAACTTTATGTTGGGTGTGGCATATTTCTTTGTCGTGTTTTCTTCGTCCTGTCTTCTCCACTTCTTCTTGTCTTCTCCGTCGTGTCGTTGCGGCCCACTGCGCTGCGTTCTGCATAGTTAAATCTTATTTATTCCTATCTACCTAATCCAGATACTATGGCGCAAAAGGAAGCCAAACAACACGCTTTTATTTCAAGAATAAATTAGAATGTCTTCGTCCTTGATTTGTCTTTAACCATTGATGCTCCTGAAAAAAATCAAAATAATTACTGCAAAATCCCGATAACTTAAACCTTCAAGGAAATGATAAATATGACTGGAGTTAAGGAATGTTCGAGTTATAGAGAGTTAAAGTGCCAGTAAAACTTTCAATACAAATTGGTTCGCGTTATCGAGATTTCACTGCATGCTTGAAAGGAAAAAATCTAATCAACATTATCAATCAGAAGGGTTTTAATCGAAAGAATGGAAGATTATCTTTGCAATCAACTTGATCTTCTCTTTCGTTCATTGCGGGTGAAGTGCTCCATTTTGTAGATTAATGTTGCAAAGGTACAATCAAGGCAATAATGTGATACGAGAAATACAAGCAGGGGATAAAGAGAAATATAATTGAAATCAAGAGAAAATTAATAAGTCATTCTCAAATGAATTACGTTAGGCCAGGTGGGGCTTTAACCGAAGACTTGAAGAACGAGAAAAGCAAAGTTGAGAATAAAAATAAATAATCTTCTTACCGCATAAAGCTGAGTAAAACAGATGAAACTTCCAACAGCCACGAAGAATTAGATCAGTTGAACTTAGGCCAATTAGCATGCAAACATGCGGCCTAATGAACACTCGACCTAGACAGAGCAAATTAATTTTCTCTCGTTGACCAGTTGCATCGTCTCTCACAGCACCACCAATCTTCTCTGACTGCGACGACTGAAAGACTGAGCTGAAAAACGCGGTGGTATTTATACCAATCACTGAAAGGACAGGGCACCACAAATACAACACAAGTCATATGGAACAATGTTAGGTCACAGCTTAACAAAAATGACATGCAACTATTTATGAATCACAATAAACTTTTGCAGGATCAATGCTCAAAATATCTCCAGGGTAAAACAATATTCAAGCTATTCAATGCATGTGAAGACATTCTATGAAGGAATGGTGCAAAGTAATTTCCACTGAGGTCTGTAGGGACTCAACAAGTGAAGTGCAAAATAAAATGGAAACAATCCTTAATTAAATATGCACGAATGAAGATGCACAGATAAATGCAAATGAAGATAAACATGAACAAAGAAGTAATGGGCAGAGGCCATTATTAACGTTCCAACACGCATGAACAATACAATTCTGTTCCAAATGTTTTCAATTAAAAAAGTTGCATTATTCCGGGAACAAAAAACATATGCGCAGTAATGAGATTCGAGCTCGAGACCTTTTAATTAGAATCTGCTTTCTATAAAATAAGAAACGAACTGGGGGTGGAGGTGGGCAAGTAGAGCAGTTGATTAAGCAACGAGCTCAAATGCATACGGTAAAATCTGACAAGAGTTCAAGTCGACACAAGACCTTGCAGTTCAAAACTTTTGTCGAAATTTACCCAGAACTGTTGCATTGCCCAATAGAGTCACACCCACATGAGCTTACAACATTTGGCAATTAGCATTATAGTTCTTTAACTCAGTAATGCAACCCATGGCAAAGTAATTATTTGCTTGGAAGAAAGCCTTAAGGTTGGGTAAACCAGTAAAAATCTGTTGTCAAAAATGCACGAGCTCGAATTGGTGAATTAATTTTCACGTCACTGTATCATCAGTAACTCATAGCAGGTATTTTTGTAAAGTAATTACTGAAATTGGTTCAAAAATAAAGATAATTCGTCTAGATTAATTTAATATTATTAAGAGCAATTAATAATATGTTACCTGATTGCAATTGTGATTTGGCCACTTCTTTATATTGAATTAAATTTCTTCATCTGCGAATGAAGAAATTAAGAAAACAATCATTTTCATTCCATGCTTGTTAATTTCAATTAAATGGGGTGGGATGGAGCTTGGTACAGGCTTACCTGCTTCAGCACGATGCATTTTCCATTAAGTAATTAGTATGGCGATGTCAATTTAATATAAGAGAGCTACAATGTCTAGGGCAACTAGGGCATAGAGACAACTAAAATAACTAGAATAACTTGGAAGGCCAGGACAGCTAGAATATATTAGACTGCTGAGACATGCGAAAATGCTAAAGATACGTAGAGCTGCTAAAACTGGTGGGGTACTTATAGCTTGCATAGTGGGATGTCAATAACATATTTCAGCCTAACCTTAACATAAACCCTAACCCTATGCTTTAAAATATTCTTACACGAGTTTTAGCTGAGAAGGGGAACGAGAGACTTTGTCTCACTAGTTATCTTATCCTTTTATTAAAAGCAATTTAATGGCAATCTACAAACAAAACAACACGCTTGTGTATCTAAATACTTAAACAAAAGTCTATCATAATATATAATATCAATATAATTGAATATCAACTTATATTACACATAACAGAACGTAAATATATAGATTAATCTGAAAATATCAAGGCTTAAAGAAATAAACAATAGAGTGCTTTATGGAACTAAATATCAAACCCTGTTTACACTATACAAACTAACCCTGGGCAGATTTTTGTAGTGTAAACGCAACTAACCCGGGTTAGCCTCACTTTAAACTGACCCTGCAAAAGAGGTCGGTTCGCCCCGGGTTAGTTTGTGAAGTGTAAACAGGGCATTATTTGGAATGCTATTGATGGCAAGGATACCGAAAGAGCTGCTAAAAGTTTTTTCATAATTTAATGGAATTGAAACCACCAAAAATTTATCAATTTGGCAATATCTGTCCGAAACCTAAACTCGGGGGCGAGGGAAATCAAACCCCTCCCACCCATCACTACCAAAACTGTTTGCATCGTGAAAGTTAAAATAAATTATTATCAATGCAAATAAAAAGGAATCCGAGAAGAGCAATAGCGAATGACAATTCTGCTTTGCACCTTCCCGAATACGAACGCTTGTCATCTCTGACAAGTGTTCGAGTTGTTGTTCTGATATCCTGTTGCTCTAGAAAGGAAAAAAGAAATCAAATACAGAAACCTGATAACATGATCACAAGCACTGAACAGATGACAGATCTCGTGCCTTTTCATGTTAGGACCGGCAGGTCACGCGAGAAGTGTGTTCTTTGTGTTCGACTTCCGAAGCTTAGGTTCGACCTCGATTACCTCACCTAAGAGGGGATAGATTATTTGCCATGAAGCCAAATAACATAAACTTACTTAATTCTTGCAGTTCGAATGTGGCAGTATGCATTCCGGCATCATTCTTGGCAGTGCAAGAATAGTTGCCAAATTTTTCCTTTTTATCCAACGTCACTGTCAAACTCTCCTTGTTCGATAACACTTTGTTGTTTTTATGCCACGAATAGTCCACCGCAGGGTTGCCAGTGATCGGACATAGCAGAGACTTTGTATCCCCAAGTCTTGAAAGCGATGTAGCATGCACTTTTATCGTTACCATTAGAATAACTGCAAGAAAAAAATGACATAGATATTAGTTTGTGAAGAAAAACTATCTGTACGGACAGAAAAACAATCACATAAAATTGCTGTCTCAAAATAAGAATGTTTATAATATCGTTTATAGATATCATTAAGCAGGTAAGGCAAAGTCCAATTTCTCAATGTGTTGAACAATTCATTTGTTTTTTATCTAAATTTGAACCTTTATAACTTGATACCTCAATAACTCCTTATTATTCAACTAATTGGGCTCAACACCACTCTTCAGGATATGTTGATATACCATGGAAAATATATACACACATGCATTTGCAACATGTAAATTTAAAAAATTGCCAGAAAGGGAAAAATGTGTAATAACAATTTGATAACAATTCAGAGGTTTTCATTCATTTTATCATGCAATAGATGCTGTCTATACTGGCATAAAATGTTTGAAAAGCATTGATAGTGAAGCAGAGAACAAACGTTCATATTGGAAGCAGAGAGCAAATAAACCAAGAGTCATAGAAGACTGACTCTCTATGACTCTGAGTTTCATGCTAGAGAGACTATCTACCTACACCTATATAGTCTGTCTGACGATTGCTCCAGCACAAACCTCAGAATAAACAAGTCCATTCTATTTCTGTATATAGTGCTACTATCTCTGGTGTACAAAGAGGCCTCGGCATTGTGTGTGTGTCTGTTTGTATTTATGGGTTGTGATTATTCAATGATTGTTTGTGTTTATGTGTTGTGATGCATATATATAGGAATATGAAAGATTCAATGCTTACACAAGTGCTTTAAGTCGAAAGTCATGCTTTTCTCTCCAGCTGAATTCAAAGCCTTGCATGTATACATCCCAAAATCATCATCCAGTTCAGGCTGCAAGTTTAGTTTGTCACCATTTTCATTGAGCTTTTTGTTACCCTTGTACCAGGAATAAGAAGGCTGCGGTGTGCCAATGATACTGCAGTGCAAGGAAACCTTTTCCTTCAGCTTCGCCCATCGACTTTTAGATGAGACATCAAGGAGGTCAATATCTGATAAACAATACAAAAATGCAGTCATTACAGCAGAGAAATAATCAGTGTTGATTTTAATCATACACAAGCTTGTCCAACTCAAGAGCAGGGCAATTAAATCTGAATGTTAATCTTTTAAAAGCATTAAGCAACAATACTCACATGTTACTGTCACAGTAACAGCAGATTTTAATGTTCCTGCCATGTTGCTTGCGGTGCAAATGTACTTGCCAGCATCTTTTGGCTGGATATTTGAAATCGAGTAGGTCAGATTCTGCAATGAATTGCCTATTGACACCAGCTTTGAGTCAACTTCTCTATACAAATTCACCCGAGGTATTGGAAATCCTTTTGATGTGCAGCTCATATGTATCTTGCCTCCCTTACTAACTTGACTTCTTGTACTGGTTAGATTCACATTCCACAGTTCTAGTAAATAAACATATGTAAATAATAATAATAATACCCATAACAATAATAATAATGGGTGTTAACCTGCTAGATAAAAGAAAATATTTAAATAAATAAAATAGTTAACATCTTTATAAGCCTACGCTGCAATATTATTCTTCAAAATTCTTCAGCTAATGTTAAAATCTACTGTAAATGCAGCAATTCTGTATGCTCTCTGGCAAAGAATTAAACCGTATTGCTGCATAAAGATAAATTTAGCATACAAAATAAACTTGTTACATTGAACTGTCATGGAGCAGCAAGACAGTATTGAAAGACACAGAGTTTACTGAGACTTACAGAGCTAATAATTACAAACTATACAAGCAAAATCGGCTGAGCAAAACCTACCTGCAATTTTCACAGTTGCGATTTTATGAACAGGAGCGTCCCATTCAGTCTCCCTTACTCTGCACATGAAGTAATATTTTGTGATATTTTGCGGTATTCTGCTGATAGTGTAATAAAATGTGCGATTTCCATCATATCTCACATTAGTATTGTTCACAAAAATATACTCTGATGACTCAACTTCAACAGGTAATTTCTGTATGTTATAATGATCTTTTGACCATACTAATTTCCAGCTTTTTAAAAGCTGATTTGCATCTGATGAGACACCAAATTCTACTAGCTCTGGTGGATTTTTTGATGCAAATGTCCATGTTAATGTAGTATTACTACCAACCACACCCACATAAGTTTCACTGCCTTGCAAAACAGCTGCTTTGGGTGTTGTAAAGAAGTTGTTTGATATGCAAATCAGCAGCAATAAGTAAACCAAACCTTCAAAAAAAGATTTCTTACAATAATGATGAAACAGCACTTTGAAAAATCGAGAAATTTGACATACACTGACAGAGTTGAATTGTCACAATTTTGAATAACAACTCAATAATTAATATCCCAGGAAACCTCCAAGGAGATTTAAGTGATCTGATCTAAGAACCTTGTGAATGAGGTAGTATAATCAAGTATTTGTAGTGGTAAGGGCACTTAGCTTTGCAATTTTAACAGCAATTAATATACAAAAATGACATTAATTGCCAAATTACAGAATTGAATACCATTGTCTTGTTTGGGCAATTGGTATGTCAACTTCCACACAAAAGAATATCACCCAATATCTTGTGGGAAAGAACGCTAATTTTATCATGAAACTGAAAGAGTCGTAAACAGAAAACCAAATGAATACATAATTCAGTCCTCTCACTATACGCAAGTGAAATGGCGTAGCATGATATTAAATTGAAATTGATAACTTTCGCTTCCTTCGTTTCCGATCAAGATTTTACACCCTGTGAAAACACGTTTCTTGTCACAGGATGATAAAAATAATGCCAAAACGAAAAACAAGATTACAGTATTATTAGGCCTCATATAAAAAATCTCCGGTCTCCCGTGATCTAAAAATGTTTTTAATAAAAATGTCCATGGAAATTGGAGATGCGAAATGTCTAAAGCACAGCATCTCAGCAATGGCGAGAATTTCATCCGTGAAACAGAATACTTTTTTAATTGAGCGTGTTACATAATCGATTACAGACTCGAACTTACCTCTCATTTCTTTTTCTTCTATTTTAAACCAGAGAACTTGTCTTCATTTAATTCACAATTTCTCCAACAAGCATTTATTACGCAAACAAACCTTTGAATGATTGCATAACAACAGCAATTTCCATGCAATACTTCACGGATAAAATAATTTCAAACTATTTCCAGATATACAGCTGTGACTCATACAAGTTTTACTAGATTTTTTAAGGAATTCAAAACCTGCAATCTCCTAGCTATGACCGCTTCAGTAACAATCAATTGAAAGCCATTAACACCACGCCCGCTCGTGATACGTCAACGTCTGGTTTGAATTCAGTTGTTGTTGATTTGATGGTGTGAGTCAGCGAAGCGCAGCGCATGCGAAACTAAGCTCCGATGCGGAGGAGCTAGTTAATTCCGAGAAGCAAAAAAAGTGTGTACCGAGAAATAAGTTTGCAGTCTTGGCAAGGCAGGTACTGATTACTGAAACCGAAAACAAAACCTGCAAAACGAAACCTAAATTTGTTCAAATTTTACAATTAATATTAGATAATAATAATAACTTGACTTCAAAAAAGGATCGAAAAACAAGCAAATATGTAGATACATATATAGTGGAGCCTCTTAACCTGTATGTAACGGACACTTTATTAATGGACCAATACCTACTTTAGAAAGGTCGAATTTACAGATAGATGCTTATTGGGAGGAAATTTTGGGACAAAAATATTTGCGAATACGTTTGTATTCAGTGATTGTCATAGGAGCCGGGGCCAGATGCCCCCCCCCCCACCATCACCACTTTTTGGCAAACTATGCAAAATTGCCCTTTCCAAACCAGAAAGTGTCCTTTCTAATTCTAAATCCAAAAGTGAATGGTCGTGTGCTCCTTTTTTGATATGCCCTCCCATTTTTCAGATATTTCCTTCCTGCGTCCGATTACGATGCAATGAACATGAGTGTTTAGCGACGTTTCGAAAGATACTCCTTTCCTGATCGAGCAAGTGGTGTTAGTTTTTGCATTCGTCTTGAGCAAGCGTCGAGTCGAGGTTCGTGTTTTTGACGCACATGGAAGGAAGTACATATATGTTTGCATTTCTCAGTGCAACAAATTTTGGACAAAAATATTTGGCCCAAATATTTGCCTCAAACATTTGTTCGGATTCTGAGTTATCCGTTGCATAAAACTAACCGTTACATGAGGGCATTACAGAAGATGGTTAGGATGAAATGCGTTCTAAACAGTTATGAGCATGAACCTAAAATTCTTGTCTAATTTATCGCCGGCCTCGGTGCACTGTTGATTGTTTTTATTGTGTTTTGGTTGACTTGCTGGATGTTAGTGAAGATCTCATCTTTCAAGGGAAGGTAATCACTCTCGGCAACTTTCTGGGCAATATCTGGCATACAATGTTAAGCAAATATGACCGATGGCGTGTGTAATATAATTTGCAAAATATCATAGCATTTTATGGTTTGCTAATCAAATTTGTTCATTGGACCGCCCCATCAGATAAGCGCATGCGAAACAACTCAAAACGTTATAATGAGGGGATGAGACTAATGATTTAGATGCGAAATGCAAAGAAATATGGATTGGTTGGCTGATTAACATGAAAGCAAAATGTAGTTGATTATATATTTGGCTCTTTATTTACAGCAGCATGGGGTTGCAAAATGTAGTTGATTTTAAATTTGGCTCTATATCTACAGCAACGTGGAATTTTTATTCACAACACAACAACTATTTATTGAAATAGAGGTCTGGATCTAGTAGCCTAAGTAATTGCTCTAACTGCAGACGTCAGCATATTTAACAAATAAACACAACACGTGTTTACTTGGAAACGAAAAAAGGAAAGAATGTGCCGAGCCTGGTAAACAATTAAAATAAACGCAAAGAGCTAGCCAAGAAAAACATGAAAAATATATTTGCATCCAATCTGATGAATATTGAAAGAAAAAGGATACATTCTTTCATTGCAAAGTTGTTCTGTTCCAAATGTTGCCACTTGCGTTCCAGGTTGCCAAGCTGGGAATAAAATAAAAGTTCTGGTCGAATCAGGTTGATAATCGTAAAAGTTACGATTTAGAGATTATGTTCAGGAGGAAATGGATGACCATTCAGTCTACTTTGATTTCCTTCAGAACGTCTCAATTATTTAAGATAGGAAATTCATAATCCAGTTTGTGCAGCCAAAGGAAACTAATGATACCAATTAGTGTCGTTAATATCAACTTCATAGGGAATACCTAATGCATGCAGCTAGAATGGTATTAGCTAATGGGTTGACGAGAGAATGCCAGTCGGCATGTCCGAAGTCATTGGATTTGTGAGGATTTATCATCATCATCACTGTATCATCCTAATTGCGGTTAGCGAGGATGTGTAAGGGGCTGGGCAGGGCCTTTTTTAACATACAGACTGGGGGGGCCTTGGCCCCCCAGCCCTCGTGGTGCCCCCCCCAGTCAACAAAAGTGGCCCCCCCAGTTAAATCTTTTCAACTTAATTTCAATTTGCAATCATGATGATTCAAATGACTCGTTGTGTGTGAAAGCTAACTCCACTGTGTTTTCAATGGTATCTTCCACAAAGTATCTAGCTTGCTTCCAGTCCTATTGATATTATTTACAAGTGTAGTTTGACTTGTTGATTATATCAATAATACACAAACGAGTTTTTTGCTGTCCTTTCTTTAATGTTGAAAAACTGTGGTCCGTTCTGTCCGTTATAACCGAATGTAGAAATACTAGGGACGCTCATTAGGGGGTGTGTGGGAAGACCCTCCAAATGATTTCCGAGTCGGTCCAAAAAGTTGGTCCTAAATTAATATTAAAATCAATCCTGCCCTAAAAATTGTTTTTAAACGAGTCTAGCTTCACGAATCTCAAACAATAGGTAGCATTTAAGTTCAACTGGCTGCCTAATTTAAAGTGGTATTGGCCACTAATAGTAGATTTGTGTTGTAGCTCTTGGAAAAAATGTGCACCGACTGGGAAAGATAACCTTTGGAGAAAATTTGATTATAAAAAAGTACATTTTTTAGCGATATCTGAGGCACTAAATTTGTAAAATTTTCCCCTTCGGCGGCAACCATGGTGCCGCCTCAGGTAGCCAAAATTATTTGAATGTTTTCAAAGAAATGTTCATGCAAAAGTCGGTCCCAAGTATGTCAACACCCCCAAACTTTTTTTAATGTGCTCCCCCTGACCCGGCCGTTTCTCTGAAAATATAGGTCCCCTTCAAGTTTTGGCCCCCCCACTTGGAAATCCTTAAAAAAGGCCCTGGGGCTGGGGCAGAGGAATAAGATTCAGATTTGACGACGTCATCCCATTCTAAACATGGTCTATTGTAGCCATAGCGTTTCGGTTTCTTGGCAGCAAAGAACGCAAGAAATTTTGCTTCCTACTTGACAGCAACGTCATTGTTGTCATCATCATCATAAGAACACAAACCTGAGTATAAGTTTCGTTGTCTTGTAGGTCAACTTTCATGCCGTCATACTGCGACGAGAGATTCTGAACATCTAGAAAATATATATAGAGCTAGAAAATATATACAAAGCCAGAAAGTATATACAAAGCCAGAAAATATATACAAAGCCAGAAAATATATACAAAGCCAGATATACAAAGCCATACAAAGCTAGAAAATATATACAAAGCTAGGGAATATATACAAAGCTACAAACAGCTATAACATTCCCTGTCTATTTACATCATGTCTAATCTCTTCGTAATTTAAGCACGCCAAGGAAACTGCTCGGAAAGCTACTATTTATTACCTTTCTTAAGTGTTTCTCTCTGAGACAGGAGTTCTTGCTTTTCAGACATAAGTGTCTATGTATGGTAAAGATAAAGCGTGTGTAAGAAGTAAGCAATGTTCATAACGTAAATAGATACTAAAGATTTCTTCGAGCAAAGATAAATTAAATAATTGTATGATTTTTTCGAGATGATTTTGGTCAGCCCGTTTTTAACCCGTTTCATCTTATTGATGTCTTGTTTATAGTCAACTTTGATTATGATTATGACTATGACTGATTGTGATTGAATGTTGCTTTTGCAAGACAAGAAACCAGAGTCCCAAAACAATCGGTCACAGAATCCATCAGAAAATGCAATGAATTCAAATCGACTATTTTGTACAAGCGTCAAGATAACAATCTTTGCAATGACTCATGGACGATTGTATATGGCGTCTGCTGTGAATCAATAGTCCATACAACAACGTATGATATAAATGAATTAGTTTACGACATACAAAGACACGAATAAAGTTCATGTCTTTGTAATAATAAGCCAATTGTAACTGATAAACATCGTTTCCAGAACATTCCGTAATTTCACCTGCAGAAGTAACCAGTCATTGTTGTTCAAGATGCAACTTATTAATAATGTATGGTGAAGAAGGGAATGAAATGAGAATGACTCTTCCTAATACAGATCTGTCATGAATTGCTGTCAATAACAGCCAAAACGTTGTGGTTTAGCAAACAACAAACGCCTCACTCGGAGTCCATAAATCTGCCCAATCAGGGCCCGATCTCTGGTCACGGGAACAAAATTCGCAAAGTTGATTGGCCAGTCATGCGACTGACAGGTGGACAAATCAATGGATTTAATGAGAATGAAAACAGCAAATATCTGTACGCTTTAAATACAGCTTGGTTTGAGAAAGCGTTTAAATATTTGATAGGTGAATTAAAAATCTAGCCAATGCTGTACTTTATGATATCGATCTGCTGTTTTCAACCAGATCTCTGTAAAGGGGCAGGTTGAGACTGGTGCTGTTTTAATTAAATTAGCTTGCTTGGATAATAAGCTTGATTAGATCTGCATAACAAGGCTCACATCAATGTTAGATGCCTTCAGATAAACCTGCTTTAGCAAACAATTAATCAGTTTGCGTGTGTATGTATTTAAACTGGCGCTGGTTGACGTATGCTGACCGAAACAACACTTACACTGTATAAAACATAATTTCAAACATGAAACTTCTGAATTTCGCATGAACATCTTGTCACAATAGAAAAAGAAAGTTGCAAATGCTTCCTTCGCCACTGAAGTGAACTTACCCTTTTCTTCTCGTCGGCCTGTTTTTTTAAAGCATCGATATCACTGTATGTTCCAATAGCCTGCATTAAAAAAATAATGTTTACATGTGGGTTAAAAATGCAGCAGTCACCTGGTGTAGCAAACACATGGAGTAAATGCGATACATGCACTCCTCTATCTTAGAACGGTGAAAGATATAAAATTAGGAGAAACAATAATACCTCCTCCATTTCTCTGATTTTCTCCTTGAGAGTGTCCAGTTCCGTTGTAATTTTTGATTCCAGCTTTAGAAGAAAGTTTTGAATAATAATTCATCAAAGAGAAAAGTTCAGGCAAAAAAATCAAATCATATAGTCGACAAAATTAAGCCGAGCTCGTCGGATTCAAATTGGGATTAATCTGGATCAAATATGAATCAGGATTTATCAATCTAATCAATAGATCGGGTATTGATCTTAGATTGATAAGATTGAGGCTTGGATTAGCCAGCGTCAGATAACATCGGTTACACTTGGTTATAAAGATATCAGATACAGATTAAGGTAGTCAGGTCACATGGAGTGAATATCATGGCAATCGCATTACCTGATTTACTTTATCTAAATCCATTTGGAGCTTACGATGCTCTGCAAAACAAATGACATCAAATAAGTGACAAATTTAATGGTCTCCATTGGGACGAATGCATGAAAAAGAACAAAGAAAAGTTCGCGAGTTTCTCAAAAGATCCGTTTATGTCTTGTTGTCATGATTTCAATTTTGGTTGTCGCAATTTTCATTTTCATTGACAGAAATTACATGCCAGTATATTTGCTGACAGCAAAATTTGTTTTGCTGACAGCAATATTTTTACTGCAACAAAAATTTTTTGCTGCAGTAAAGATGAAAAGTCAGTAAATAATAGTAAGTAACAAATAATAAATAACAAAGTGTTAAAAAATAACAAATAGTAAGTAAAGAGTAGTAAATAAAAGCAGTGAAAAGTGGGAAGGTAAAAGAAAGAATGAAAAATTAACAGAAGTAAAGGATAAAGAAGTTTGTAGTAAAGAATATAAGAAGCACATTAAGTAAACGCAAGTATACTTGAGAGAAGGAAGGTTGCAGAGCAAAACTATGAGAAATAGAAATTAGAGAAATTGAAGCAAAAGCAAATGACATACCACCATCTAATCCTTTGTTGGTTTCTGAAGATTTGACCATTTCATTTTCTTTAAATGAAAGGTCGTCCTATTGCAGTGAAAAGCAATATTATAATCTTCACCATTAAATCAGGATTTAATCATTGGCATGGAATCATTTAAATTGTAGAGAAATCGATAAATATGACTTGCCTTGATTTGTTTGTACTCATCCACATTCGGCATATGTTTCGTCTGTATCATCGCCTTGAATAAAGAAAAAGCATCAAAATACTTTAATTGCATTAATAATCAGTCATTTCAAATATTACACTTGTTCACTTTCAATTTTACTATTGATTTGTAATTTTACACAAATGTAAACATGACGGGAGGCCTTTTTAACACATGCTGAAGAGCTACATTTTAGTTATGGGTATGCTCATAAAAACAATTAATAAATAAAGTTGAAATATAAAAAATTTCAAAGCCTAACACCCAAGGATATAACATACTACACTTTGTTGTACCTGTATAGGTTGGTAACAAAGAGAATGAGACAATAGTTCAACCTCGATGTTCTGAGCAACCAGGAAACATAGGGATAAGCTCAATATTTCAAATGCATGATTTTCTAGGTTCATTAAGCACACGTAAAGCATCTATAGCATGCATGAAGCACAGAGGAAACAAACGTGGACAATTTTAGATTCTTGGGGTCTACCATCACTCTCTCCACACAAAAAACGCTTTTTAATGGTGTGAAAAACTGGTCTTCTAATAAAAATACTCACTCGACTAATTCGCTCCAGCAAGGTGACAATGTTTGACTGCAGTTGTTTGCATTCGTCCTGTTAAACCAAAACAACGTCATGTTTACAATTTATACATTCACCTACATTATACATTTGATCCACTGCAAACCAAATGAACTCCAATACAATAACACAATAAGTACATTGTGTTTGCATCAATAACATTGGAAAAGAACTTGGCAGGGTAAATATTTTGCATCGGCACTTACTAGTTCAGTTCTCTTGTTGCTTTCAAAACTGTCAAGAAAATCTAGAGGAGAAAGTAACCGAGGTATGAAAAACAATGCATAAAAAATCTAAGCTAACAATAACTAGAGTAAAATCTCTATTGAGTTCCCTTTCTAATAAGCCCCCATTTCGAAATGAAACTTGAATCAAACCCCCGTGTCTATTTTAACCCCCCTTATTTGAATCAAGCCCCCCTATGAAATTGCGACTGGTTGAACCGTAAAAGCTCACAAATGTTATTGTGCAGATCTTTTACAGGAACATTGATCTATTAAGCCCACCTCTCCATCATATACTTAAAATGCCTAGAAATCTATCCATTTGCTGCAGGGCATTTGCGGCAGCAATGTTTACACTGCATGCAGATCGTCTGATACCTATGTGCAGCTAAAAAGTACTCAACTGCCTCATAAAAATGATTACGTTTTTTGTCAAACCAACAAACCTTGCATTGTTTCATCTCTCTTCTTCAATTCCTTGTACTTGGCAGTCCTCTCGCCTACGATTGTAAATACTCTCACTTAAAACAATACTCAACACAAGAACTCTAGTTAATATACCAACATATAAGAGAATAACAGGGTATGAACTGGTTTTTGATTAACTGTATGCTGCTCACCCTGGTGTTCCTCGAGGTCCATGTCCAGATTTCGAACTTCCTCTTGCACATTTTCAATTTTCTCTTTGATTTCTGATATTCTAAAAAACAACAAGCAATCTTAGAAAATAATATGCTATTTATCAGAAAAAAGGTAGCAAGGATAATAAGTAGCTTTCACAGAACAAACGTACTCGTCGTGACTAATAAGAGAGGTTAATGATATCCGAGTGACAGGAATGGAATGGTTTGCTCAATGAAAGGGTGGAAACCAAATAATTTCAAGACCAATAAACTGAACCCTTGAGAGCGCAAAGTATTATAACTTGTGCTATTGAAAACCCATTTACCCAAGAGTAAACTGCACATCGGAACAGTTCCAGAGATTAGATGTGACGTTCATAATACATCAGGGAAATTAATTATGTCTGGGACTAGCTATCAAATGCTAATGCAGTATCAGAGCATTATTAACAACAATGACGTTAAACACTCAGGAAAAACGTTCTAACGTTCTCCTCAACACCATCACGCTATACGTGTAACAATAATAACAACAAGAGAAACGATTACGTTGTTGAAGCCTAATACCGAATGCTTAGAGTAGTAAAAGGAAGCTTAAGGGAATCCAATTAAATTGAATCCCAAAACAACAGCCTCAATCTGTCTGTAAATGTAACTTAGAATAAACACGAGAGGAAAGATAAGAACAGTAGTCAACAAGCCGCAGTAATTATTTTAAGAGCAGCTTGCCAACCTCAGCTAAGCTTGACTGAAGTTCGACGTAGATAAAAAGAGGGTGAGTTAATTAAAGATAATATCAAGACAGATTCTAGGACATGTGCATAGCAGCTGATAGTGTGAAGTTAGTCAGAAGTCACCCAGACAAAAAGGCTTTCTAAGCCCAGGACTTAAATTATGAAAGATGGTGTATGTAGATGATAATATGATAAAAATCTGCACTAAACTGCAGGGCGATTGCACCACTTATCAGGCAAAAGTTGAGTCGTTAGTTCATGTTAATTCTCGTGTGAAAAGCAACATAAGACAATTACCTGTTTTCAATTCGTGCTATCTCTTGGTTATCTTCTTTGACCTTGAAAAATTAATTCATATTAAATGCCTAACGTGCTTAAATAACTTAAAAATTGAAATACGTACACATGCATATATACAATGATCAGATGTGACAGCATTAAAATTATGCTTCAAAGAAGTGATTTTCTAAATATATTAGTATTGACAAAGTACTTGTATTATAATTCCTGTTAATTGGTTTACCTGTTTTAAGAGTCTTTCTCTTTCTTCAGCTGGTGAACTTTTCTTATTCCTTTCCATCTCATCAACCAGCGATTTTTTCTTTTCTTCCAATTCGCTGATCTTCTCATGTAAACTGACTGAAATTTTAAATATAAAAGCTCGTCAATCTCCTGTATTCTATGCTGAAAATTCAATTCACTGTTGGCCAAAACCATAGTGGTATCAAGGCCATGAAAGCTTTATTTTCAACTGTCCTGTATATTTTATACTCTAGATCTAAGAAATGCCACGAGGGTATACCAGGGAATGCTATCAGGGTAGATGAAGCAATGCCATTAAAGTAGATGAAGCAATGCTATTAAAGTAGATGAAGCAATGCTATTAAAGTAGATGAAGCAATGCTATTAAAGTAGATGAAGCAATGCTATTAAAGTAGATGAAGCAATGCTATTAAATTAGATGAAGCAATCCTATCAGGGTGTATGAAGCTATACTATCAAAGAAAGCATTGCTATTAGGGTATGTGGAACAATTGTGGAAGCATATGGAACAATGGTATGGAGGCTTCTATCCTCTGCATATCACACAATGAACGTTGAAAGCAAATAATATCAAATTAAGATAAGAACAAGAGCAAAGAAGACAAAAAGAGCAAAGAAGACAAAAATATCAAAGAAGACAAAAAGAGCAAAGAAGACAAAAAGAGCAAAGAAGACAAAAAGATCAAAGCAAGAACGAAGAGAATAAAAAAAAAAACGTGAATTTGGAAATTTCTCAACCAAACAGAAGACGACAAACCTGCTTCTTGCTTTATCGTAGAATGTGAAACTTCCTGCAAATGAAACAACCAACTTTATATTTGTAAACCTTAGCTAACATATACCCTGACGCATGAAATTCATAACACTTTGCTCATCTCTCAGTACCCTCCATGATAGCAATAAGTTATCATCATCCACATAATACCACATACAATAAACATGATTGAAACGTAAAATGAACTCACGTCTTCAAAACGCTCTATCTTGATACTCAACTCGTCCAGCTCGGCTTCTTTGGCTTCAAGGTCCTTAAAACACAAGAAAACAATAGCATGGTAAAAAAATCCCCAGTCAGTCAGCGCGTCACGTATAGAGAAGAATAAAGTGTAAGTAGATAGCATGTTGGAGCACGCATGTTGTCAAGAACATATTCAATAATCGATAAGGAAGATCACTGGAAGCAAATTAAGCAAATGACAGACTTACCCTTTGCAATGTCAAATTGATCTTCTTCAATTGAGCGTATTTCTCTCTCAATGTAGAAGGCTAAAAGAAGAGTTGCTCATACATACTCCATGCAATATATTTTCATCGTGTAAATTACACTCATCTTGTACATACTTCGTCATCTAGTATGGTATAAATCTGCGTTGATAAAAATTGCTATTACTATTGCATGCATACCATGTCGGCGACCATACTTTCCGTCATTCGCTTCTGTTGATCGATTTCCGTTTCCAAGCCCGTGATGTTCTGCTCCTTGCTGCAAATTCAAGAAAAATTAGGGCGTTTTAACTTTGGCTGGCACCCCCCTTCACAAACCTGTTGGTCCAGAAGGAAACAAAAACAATGCCACCTTTCCAAAAGGTCGCATCTATCACACCCATGGGGACATCTATACTGTCAAACAATGGAGCATTTCAAAACCATCATGGACAGATCAAATAGTGCAACACAAAACAGATCTGCTAACTGTTATTTTAGCATATTTGTTAGATTGTTCAACAATTTGAACTAAAATAGTTTCCGAAAGACCTTGGGGCACTTCTACCAATATGAAAAAAGTCATCAATCGGCAAACTTCGTTGCCCGTGTGCTTTATTCGACCCCCCACCCATATTCCCTACAACAATGATATGTTCATCACACCGTTGTGCTCAACATGTAAATAAAATTTTGTGATTATCGTATTTGCTTTCCTCGAAAAACAACATTGGTTGGAGAACGAGAAGGACGGTGGATACATACAGAATTGGAAAAATTGATAGCCTTCCAAGGACTTTTGGCCACCATTGTATCTATCATAGCATGGATGTTAAGCTGGTCTTAATAAGAATGAATGAGAAGAGTATTGGAGCAAAATACGTAAGGTAAAGCATGACATGTTAGACCCTTGGGCACAATACGTCTGAATACAGTACCCCCTGTTTAAGAAAGTAAAAGTAGTGCAACTCGTTAGGAGAACTGTAAAGGCAACGGGGGTTAAAGGAATTCAAATAATGATACCCTTGACGCTGTGAGAAAAGTTCATCGATTGCTTTTGTTTCCTTCTCATTCTGGGACTTCAACTGCAGAAATAATTAGAAACACATCAATATATTACACAGTGTTAAATAAACAAATCATTGTGGTTCACCTCCTGGAATAATGTCTTTCAGCATTGTTCTTCAACAGAACAGGGCGTGGAGCCAATGCAGGGGTGAAGCATGTGCCATGCCAATGCAATGCTTGGCATGTAGCTACTAAGTATTACAATTCAAAGGAAAATGACTTACTATTTCGTAATCTTCTTTCAAATCGTCAAAACTTGAGTTCGTGTTCAGTTTGTCAACAAGCTGTAGGAAAAAGCAAAAACATTGTACATCACTTGCATTAGTATCGATTGTCTACAATTGGACACTAAAATATATGCAAAATTGTACACAAGGTTCAGAGCTTATTACATAGTATCCAGTCTGCACCACAAGGGGAGACTACCAGTCTCGCCTTAATCTTGAACAAAGGGGTCCCTAGGTGTTCTCAAACAAAACGACGCGACGCAGAGATAATAGATAAGAGAAAGCTTCGAAGCCAGCAATTCTTTCTATTAGAAGTACGTATCTTAATATCGATCTTACCATGTTACAATCTGCCAGTTGTCCTTGTAAATCCTTGATTTCTCCTGCAAGTGACTCAGCTCTAGAATGCAGAACATTGATTTTAATGGGAATAGAAAAAAATATTCTTGCAAAGAAAACTACGCAGCTCAGCTGTCTGTCTCTCGATCAACCAGATCTCTTCTTGGATTGGAGAGCAATAGTGGATTCACTGAAGTAAGCTGCGTCAATGTCATTGCAACTGTTGCAGCCCCATGTCTATCTATTAGCCAGGGAGCCCTGTTTCAGTATAAGTTAGCATCTCTACCAAAGCAGGCCCTGTCCTCAATCAGCATCTCTATTCAAACAGGCGCTGTCCACAACCATACTATCATACCATTTAACCATCCTTATCACATTACTCTTTATTGTGCAATTGAAAACTTTTATCATTCTATCAACCACTTTTATCATACTATTGACAAACCTTGGTTTGTTCTGGGTGTTCTGAAGTGTCCCGTCCTTTTATAAACGTCAGGCCAGAATCAGAGTGATCAGAATTTGCGAGAAAAGCAGCAATGAATTTACAATAATTAACAAACCTTTTCTCATAGCTAACATAGCTTGCATTTTCCTGGTTGAAATTGTTAATATCACGATTTAGTTTTGATATCTCACTGCTAAGTTCAGATATCTTCGATCTGTGAATAGAGCAAAATGCTGGATTGAAATGGAAACATAGATGTGTTTGCAACGCAGTTTTCTCAAGTACAAAAGACAATAGATGATAATATCTAAAATCTAAGTCACTGGATGTATTTAGAGAGCTGAAGGAAGCAAATGCGATATCCAAAGATTTGTTGAATTTCTGAAAAACTTAAAACACCTGCCACACACCAAAGGGACTCAGCTAAATTTCAAAATGCTCCAAGAAAAATTGAATAATATCTAGGTATTCCTTAAAAAAGCTCTGAATAGTTTGAAGAGCTTCGAAAAGTGCTGATAATGATGTCAGTTCAGTAACACTCTAAAATGAAAAGTAAGCTATATATTTAAACTCTACAATTATTTCTTAAGCAATAAATAATACAGACCTGATAAGACCAAGCCAGTATGATTTATCTTGCACTTGTCTTTGGGGACCTAAAAACAGACAATGAAAATTCTGGATGTTTGACTTTACAGTCAGGGGTAGACTCAAGGTTGATGTCAAAAGTGTTGTTGATAAAAATGGATTTACAAAGAGCAGACATCTATCTTATTGCATTGCATACCTTGTGATGCTGTTTTGATTCCTGCCAAACCTTGCCTTGTGACAGGCCGATCTGCAACTTGGACTGCTGAACCAAGAGCTATATCGAGAAGAAAAAAAATTAACATAGATCGTTTTATAGCATACATCCATTTGTTACAGGAAATGATGCAAAATCGTCGTACCAGAGCTTCTTAGCTATCACCCTATTTATGCTACGAAACGTTTTTTAGCAAGTTTCTAAACACGCAAACCCAAATCTCTTTATCTTCTGCCAAAAATGAATTGGATAAAGAATCAAAAAGAAATGCAAATTCCATCGCAAACAACTAAAATTTTTTTGAAATGTAACCAAACTGAACCAGGAACAAAAATAGTAAAAACAAACACACTAGACAAAATAGAAAGTTTCTTAACATCTTTTAGTCACACGAAATCTCTTACAAAAGTTTCTTAAGTTAATTGAAAATATGGCCATACAGGTTCTCATAACTGCTTTCTTATAAAAAAATGGGTGTATTGTAGTCTAAACATATAGATTAACATGCATACTCATAGCATTGCTAATTTATGTAATGCATCATTGCAACAATATGTGCCTTGCTTAGTGAACATGCACCAATTACTTACCTCCTTGTTGACCAATGCCACCTCTTGAACCTGGCCGTGCTGTTCCAGGATTCTTAAATAGCAAGCAGAAAGTACAATGTTAGCTAAAAGTCTTTGTGGCTAATGTATCATATAAAGTTAACTGTATCATATTACGTATATTAACAGAGTTTTAAATGAAAAACACTAGCTTACCTTGGCGGTACCTGAAAAAAAATTAAAAAGGACAATAAAATAATATGATTATGAGTTGATTATTTATACATTATACGTATAAATTAGAATTTTGACACAAAATCTCAGTATTATCATGGCAGAGGACAGGACGACTGACGTGTACCCCCTTGAAAAAGACCTGCATGTCATTGCCATTCAGCATATACTCACGCACCTGGAGGTGGTTTGCCCATAGCTGTATTAAGCATTAAGGATGTGAAAGGTGCAAAACTTGATGTAAAATATAATCAAGAAGAATTGGGGATAAAAATAATTAAAAATTATATGAGGCAGGAAAGGATACAACTTGGCAGATTCCTAGAAGCGGTTCCTCCCCTGCCAGCCAACCCTGAAGGTGGTCTGCCAAATGAAGCCCTGTAAAACAAAAGAAATATACACAAAATGAGACATGATAAGAGAATAAGATATAATGTGGTGAAATGATAAAGGTCTTTGCTACTTACATTTTCTGTCAACACTGCAACACAACAGCTCAGCAAAAATGAAGTTGTGGCAGAGATGTCCTGTAGATATAAAATGTTGCACTGTGCACTGTGGAGTCTGGGTGAGGTGAGACGAAAGGCCTGGTCAGAAAGCTTTTTTCTAACTTCAAATCAGCGGCGCTCGGAGCATCCAAATTATTGTTGCTATCTTTAATACGCTTTACAATGTAAATAGGAATCTTAATTCACACTGCAAACGCCCAATATCATTTGATATTTACCAATTTCATTCAATAAACACTGCACATTCAAAGCCTTGGATACAGACGCTATAAAAACATGGCGCTTCTTCATGTAAGACGTACTGGAATTGAGTTCGAGTCCTCAGAAACTAAGATCGTTTTTCATATGCAAAACATGTGTTAATTAAAGGAAATTGCCAAAGTGCATTCTTGTGGAAAATTAGAAGAAATATAGTTGAAAGCATTCTGGCGAGTTTTATAACATTTTGCATTCTGTGCAATGTTTATATTTATCAGAAAGAGAACAGAAAAGTGAGAAAAAATCATCAATTTAAGTACCACATAAATTATCCTCGCTCATTATTAGTATAATTTATCTCCAAAGTTGAAATTACATTACATTGCATGTAATCATAATATTGCTTCTACCCCACTACAAATATGTACATTAAAATATTAGCCCATAACTGCCTAAAATTAAGCTGATAGAAATCAAGTTTCGTGCTGTGTTGATCAAATGACTTTCATATTCGTCCAGCCTTGGCATCACTGAATGCGCCCCACAAATCAAATATGAAATCATCAGGGAATCCAAAATCGCCAAGTTGCTCTTCAACGGCTGATGCATACTGACTTGGGTTATCCATGTTCTTACCAAGGTCAAGTAAAGTGTTGGCTAAAATGAAACAATATCACAATAGTCAAAAATACAAATGTTTGATGAGAAATACACTGGACTTGTTATTATATAAAGTACTTAATCATTGTGTTACATAACGTTTAACGTTGAGAAGAGATGCATTTTCTGTCACTCTGAGTTACACAAACACACTCTTTTTAAACAAATCATGTTCTCAAACTCAAAGTATAACAAAAGACAAATCTTTTCTATTTGCTTCAGCATGCTGTTAGATTTCTTCAAGAAGTCTGTGCTGGCTATCCGCATTATCAAAGCTTGAAATTGTAAAACCTTGAGGCACACAAACAACAAAACAAAACCAAAGGAAGAAAAATGTGTTGACATATATAATAATAATTTAACTTGTTAAAATAAATTAAAAAAGGGGAGAAAACCATTGGCTTGTAGTTACCTAGTTCAGGATCACGAATACCAAGAAAGCTTTCCAGCAGATCATCAACTTTCTTCACAGCAATGGCCTCCCATGGTGGTGGCTGAAATTAAAAACGTTTGATAAGGGATGAACATGAACACAGGTTTTTTTATCAGAGTTTAGGTATTGATTCAATGAAAAGAAATTAAAACCCCATACCTCCATTTCCACGGTTGCTGGTCCCTTTGATCTCAATCGTAATGTGGCTTTTCCACTTCCAATAATTTCCGAATTAGCTGAAGTATTACAATTCTTGCTTTTCCTTGGTGCAATTCCACCTGAATGGACGAAAAATAAATTAATGCAATTACTATCAGAATATTTTTAATTGTATATTTTATTACATTATCTATACCACATTATTATAAATATGTTATTGATAAAGAGAAACATTGGATGCACTTCAAAAATAAAAACTAAAGAGGTGGAGAAATTATCTTTTGAAGCAAAGAATCGTTTTAATTAGGTTTCTGAAATATTTGGGGGGCCCAGTGCCAGTGGCATCCCTGCCAATATAGCCCTACTAACATGGATAAAAAAAGACATAGTGTCTCACCAAAACCCGATTTTGGCTCTATGAGCTGCATTGTGAACTGTGCACCTTCTTCAATGTCTCTCAATGTCTTTGCTACCTCAAAATGACGACAACCAACATAGCTCTTGTCACCAATCATTGATATAAGATCACCAACTTTTACATCCGGATACTTCTCCATTATGCTTCCTTCTCTTATTCTTTTGATGAAGGCATGACCTGCTCCATTGTCGGTTATTGTCAGACCCAATGCCGGTCCATCTTTTATGACGTTTATCTCTTTCAATTCACCTTTAACATGTGCAAATATTATATCGTCCAGGCCTATCTGGCCACCAAGAAGCTTCTCCATATCGACTTTAGCTGAATTCAAAGTGCAGAATATGATCTGAAAATAAAATTAACCAATCATAGCAATAATGCTTTCATTTTATGGCCTGAACTAAGCCCTGGTGTAAACAAGTGTTCAAAGTGCTGGATTTTGTATTTGTGAAAGCCATCCTTCACAATCTCGAGTCCACAGCAGTCAAAACTACTCACTACTACAAGCTGTCAGCCTGCAGTGAGTTCCCATGGATTTAGCCATCCTTCCAAGGTCAGTAAATTAATATACCCAAGATATTTGTTCTAAAGTAGCATTCTGGATGCACAAGACCCAAGCACACATCAGCTGTATAAGCTGCCATAGCCTGCAATCTGCATTGACAAATAAATATTGCTTGTTTGCTATGTCTAACTAAACTAGAAAAACTAAAGATAAACAAGCCAATGTGCTTTAAGTGTGGTTGAATATTTGTTTACAACACACAATTCACGCACATATTTACACGGTGGCTGACAGGTAAGCATCATGTAAAATAAAACGAAGGAGAAGAGATGATAAAAACTTGGCCTCCAGGTGCGGTGCGTTATGATGTACACCAAACTTTGAAAATTACACTCCTCACCTCGGTAGAAGATATATTAAATGCATCTCCAATCCTTTGATATAATTCTTTGACATTGCTAAAGTCCTCTACTTTACCCGTTGGACTACCATGAGCCAACTGGGCGTTAAAAACCAACTTCTTGGCCAATTGCTCGGCTTCGTCGTTTTGTCTTGTTTCCGCCTTATTTTCTTGTTGGTCACTTACAGCAGAAGGGGCATTTGGCCTAGGTCTTTCTTTATCTCCGTTTTCGCGATTCTTGTTTGACTTGCTACTCTTCTTCGATCCAGGCGGACTAGTTATAGAGCTCTTTTTTCCGAAGAAAGGCATTTTGCAAATACTTCCCTCCAGAAAACCTTGATATAACAAAAGCTTCGTTCTTCTTTGCGAAAAAGAAGCTCATTGTCTGAATGGGAAACTATTTGTAGTATGCTCTGAAAACCTTCTTCTGACGCAATGTGTTCTGAACATGTCACTGCTGCATCACAAGTCGAGAGCTGGGGGAGTGGGGTAAAAATGTCCCCTCCTACTATTACAATCAAGTCCCCTCCTATTATCATCAAATCAATTTGTGTTCGGTCATAAGAAATCGAGAAACTGATTCACATTTTTAACAACACGTGTTGTTCATGTATATAATAAAACTATAAACAACGGATTTGTAAGTAAAATATCAACAAAACATCGTCAACTCTTCATATAAATATATATGTTGGAGAAATACTACACTTCGGAGTTCATAGCTATCGTAATTAAAGTTTGATCGGAAGAAAATTCATTCCATCTGAACGAAGGCAGGATGATAATTTCCAGCAAGATAAAATCTGTAACTTTATCTTGAGATTCCCAAGGAACTCCCTTCTTGGTGATAAGATAACAGAGTGATACGCTTCACGTTTTTACTTCATATTTCCATCATCAGTTTGCTGTACGCCAACCTTTCTTCTTCACCACCTTATTTTTTTCTCCAAGTCTCGATAACATCCTTTTATTTCTCGTGAATTCTCACAACACTCAGCATCAGAATATTCCAACTTGTAGCAACAGAAGACTGATCCAAAATCCTCAATGAGACTGTCCCACTCTGCAGAATTAGGAAGCTCAAACTCTGCGGCATTAAGATGTTCCATTCTACAGCACTCGACCCTTTCAAATTCCCACTACTTTATGTCTCTACTTTCTAGCACGAGCTCCTTTAGCTTTCTCGAGTTCGAGCCCGCTGCATTGCCTATACAAGAAGCAACTGTCTGTCTTGCAATACCCGAAGTAGAAACAATGCAATTCGATGTTGGCGACAATATTCTACTAGAAGCGTTCTTATATGCTATAGCTGCCTCGTTTCTAAGCTGAGGTTTGGTGTTTAAACTGCTGGTTGTTGGTGTTGCTGTCTCTTGTGAAGGAAATGAGAATGTTTTAGTCAGAACATGTCGTCGGTGCACCATGTTGTTTCGAGTCTTGACCGTAGGAGCTGAAGAGGGAGGCGAAGGCATGGAAAATGGCTTCCGAACGACCGGAGCAGATGGCAGTGGCCTGAAAAATGTAAACATTTGTACAAAAACATAATAAAATAGCCTACATTCATTGACACAATGCTTTTAGAAGACGAACACTAATTCATTTCATTCATTAAATTACATAAACAATTATAATTGTAAATATTATATGAGTAAATATGCCTGGGTCTTCAGTGAAGACAGTGCCGGTAGAGGTGAATAGAACAGCAAAGTGTAATGTCTCAGTTGCACAGCATAATTTGTTATTGTTGCCTTTATTCAGGACATTCTATATTATATACATAATCAAATAGTGAAAGTATACAGAAGATGGGGTCTGTCTGTCTGACAAGTGCTCTTGCACCAAGCTACTCATTTTTCTGTACTTCTATAATTAACGCTATGGCTATGTTCTATTATGTGTTGTCTATACTGACGTAACAGTGCTGGGTGCGTATAAAGCGATAAGAAAGCAGAGTACTACAATAAGAGAAGAGACATGTTCTCTGTTAATCTAAATTATATGCGCACTTTTCAGACAGATCTCCGTCTTTAAACTCAGAGAGCAACAGAAAACATGTCTCTTTCCTAATCGGATTTCTACTATAAAAAACATAAATATTCTTTGCTGCACGGGCACCTTGGAGATATAGAGCAACATTTAAATCATGATGTCGTGAAAAAATCTCTAATTGACTTACGACGCTGCTTTCTCTTTTGTCGGTGATGAAAGCTGATTTCGTAACTTCGTGTATTCCTTTCCCTTCGGCTTTTGAAGCAATTCTTTCTCTAGTTTCAGGCCGATGTCGCTTAGTTCTAAGCAAAACAAAATTGTTCAAGACAGAGAATGTGCCAACTGTACTACACGGGAATGAGGGGAAATGAAAAATCGTTCGAGAAAGCGAGTGTGGGAGATAGCGAACAGCGAAATAGCGGATGTCAGCTACAGCTATAAGCAATTAAATGCGCTGTCCCAAACAACAATAGTCACAGATGTTGTGTACCTTTTAAAGTTGGTTCTTCGGCTGCAGAAACAACACTGTCTCTGTGAATTGATTCGTCAATTAGGCAATGCTAGAAAACCAAATCAAGTAATAAAATCGTTAAAACAACATATAAAGTTTCTTAACTTTTTCAGTCACACAAAATCTCCTACCAAAGGTTCTTAAGTCTTGAACATAGAGGCCTATGGTTTCTTATAAAGGGTTTCTTATAAAAAAATGGGTGTATTACATATAGATGTTTACATGTTTATAAACAATGTTATAGTTGCATCTTCTTCAGCTCATGTGGCTAAACGTGCAGCTCTACAATATCAACTCGAATACCTCGCCATACCTGTAAAAATTCGATGTCATCGTTGAATTCAACTCGCTGAAACTCCAGCTCTTCTCTAAAAAGAATACAAATAAAAACCCACTCATTTAGTATTTGGAATTAGTATTTAGAAATAATAGAATTTAGAAATCAAGCAATATTAAGCAATAATATTAGTATTAGTATTTAGGATAGTATTTAGTTAATAGAAATATGAAATACTTGAGAGTTTTTGGTATTTCTAATTTGAAAAACGTTTGGTGAGAAATTTTCAAGTCAGCTAGGCTTCTTTTTATCGAGATTTGCCCAACCACGCACATCAACTAAGTAAAGTTAAGCACTGACAAGTTGACTAATGCTCAAGTCAAGTTTGTCTTCTTTCTGTTTGACTTAATTTATGTAAGCTACCTAATTATTGAAAGCCTTGATTACTCAATCTATGAATTACCTGTCAATCAACTCTTTGTATCAATATTAAGAGAAAAGACAATCAAAATGTTTTTCAAACATACATAAGTATATTATTAATAAACATGAACATTTGATGTATTGCAAAAATTAAAGGTTACAGAGATAGGGAAGCTATCCTTTAAAGAAAAAGAGCATTTTAGTTACGTTTCTGAAGTATTTGGGGTCATGTAATGCCCTGCCAGTTCCAGCACC
This sequence comes from Sanderia malayensis, assembly GCA_013076295.1. NCBI lineage: Eukaryota > Metazoa > Cnidaria > Scyphozoa > Semaeostomeae > Pelagiidae > Sanderia > Sanderia malayensis. Next base: position 1,079,462 of record RQOL01000618.1, on the reverse strand, counting down.
CCATGACAATCTATTCCAGAGTGCTTGGTTGCTTGATTGAGATTCAGCTTATAACTACTTTATAACTTGAAACTTCATACCTTATAACTTCGGATAATCGCTCCAGCTCGCTCAGATCTTTCTCTTCATCTGTTTCAGAAACAAAATAGTCATTCAGCCTTGAACTGCAGGCACTATATCTTCCAGACGGTGTTGACAATGTTGATCGTATTGGGGCTTCAAAACCGTTATCTGGGTTTGTTGCACTCTGTGGCCTGGTACACAGTTTACCATCTAAGAGAAAAGAGAAGCAGACTGATAGATATACAGAATAGAAAAATCTGTATTGAACACTGTGTTGATAAAATAAGACTAATCAGATTAGGTTCTTCACATACCAGCATTTTTCTTCAAGATTTGATTCACCACAGATGATTGGCGAAGAGTCAAAACTTTGCTCATATCCCTAAAGAATTTCAAACAAGGAGAGAATTGACACAGTGAACCAACTTGCATTAATGCACGGAACATTTTCAATTCAGAGTACCAGGCTGTCAATTACATGCTATAAACTGCATACCTCTTATCTCTGGATGATTTCTCTTTGTGGAGCTTGATGAACATTTTAATTTGTTGCACCAAGTTCTCTCTGACATTTGGGGGATCTGGCAGAGACTTTCCTATAATTTAAAAAGTCACAGATTTGAAAAAAAAAACAATTGACATCTTCAAAAAATACTAGATTGCAGAGTATGGTTGTTTCTGAGTGGTCAGTGTCATATCCAAGCTCTAAGCAAAGGCACCACCATATACAATGTGCAACACAATAAATCTATAGTACATCTTACCTTTGTCTATATTTTCCGTGTCCTTTCTGTAACTTCTCCATATATCTAGCAATGACTTTGCCTGAGATAAACATGGACAACTGGCATATTCAGTTTAACATTTGTTATTTTTTGCAAAGCAAATAAACAACATCTTGATATTACAGGTTGGTTGTGTTGCGTTTTTGCTGCGACAAGACTCATTGTACATATTAGAGCATATTATACAAACCTCTTTGTGTAGGTCTGAAATTTCTTCCACGAGTGATTCACCAATTAAAGTTTTAATTTCTTGCCTTTCTTTTTCGTATGTATTGGATACAATTATTGACCAAACAGGGTCTTTCAGCACAAAAGCTTCACAGCTTTGCCTTTGCTGGCTCATATCAACAAATAAAGAATGCCTCGTTAATCACAGACATTCAAAAGTGTAATTATATGCACAATTATCCAATATTTATGCATCCTTGAACTGCAAAGCTGAAAGGATTTTCTATGAACACCTTGGCCTTGACAACAACATTTTGTCCGCCATCTTGAATTAATCTCGTTACCATACGACTGCACTGCAGCCTCGTTCTAGCAAAATGACGTCACGTGTAAAAGCTTTTAGTTTGTTCCTTTTCTGCGGCAGCATAGAGATTGCCTTTGGCTTATTATTTGCATGCCTGGCATGGCACACATTTAATGCTATAAATATTGATTGCTCATCATGTCTGCGTCAAGATATAGCAGATCAGCTAAGCGACGCGATATCTCTTTGCATATCTTTGACATCAATTTTCATACAAAGCGGTTTCTTTTGCGCATAATATTGATGCCGAGTTAAAGGTCTTTATATACTTTGGTCAGCCACTCTCTCTGACAATCTATTAACACGAAGTCCATATTACGGCATTCCTAAGAAAACGTTAGCAATTGAAAACGAGTGGAAAACATGTTTTTCAGCACAATTAAATAACATTAAAAATGACCTGTATGAAGCATAATAAAAATTTCATCCATGTAATGATGTTAATTATTCTAATAAATCCTCTTAAAAACTTCCTCTTACAATTTTACGCCATTCACTTGCAAGCCAAAGACGAGTTTGAAAACATAAAGCAACAAAACAAGAATTAAAACAAAACCACACAACGGCAACCACTGAGAAGGAGCAACACGTAACAGCTGCTGGGAGAATTTCCATTCATGCATCAGCTCAACGCAAACCAATTGACCTAGGCCTATTTTAATATCATTAAACTCGGTTCTTCTGTTCGCTTGGAGACTCCCCATCCAGTTGTTTCTCAAAACACGTCTTATTCTTTCAGTGTTGCCTGCTAACCACACGAAGAGAACGGTTGACAATAGAGCCGTCTTGATATTCATAGAAAATCTTGGAAATAAGATCACCAGCTATCCTAGGGTATAACTGAATCAGCTTCTCTGGCATTGTCCCAGGGAATTAAGCTGTTGTGTGCTGGCGTCCATGTGGGAGGATAAGAAATACAGTTTCATATTCACTCGGTTGACTCGTCCGTAGATATATTCTCAATCCAACAGTAAAAACCCACATATAAGAACCTGTAAATTTTCCTTCCAGCTTATTTTTCCAAGACAATAGGCTATTGTTCCGTCTCCAGGTTCCTTTCGTTACTGTATCACCAGGTCCGAATAACCTCGTTAAGGTTGCTAAACTTGTATTGAATTGAATGCTAGCAGCAATGCAAAGTCTTGATACCTCCCTCTTTTCTTTATATGACTCTACTTGCAGTACTCAACTAGAACACTTGTATTGCAGTAAAGAAGCTTTGGCTTCTAATTGCAGCAATGCCCCAGTAATGTTGCAACAATGCAGCAATGCATTGTGCCCTTAGTTGCTTCGAGGAGAATCGATGTTTGTTATATTGCCCTGTCTGTCATAAATCGCATCGCAAAAGAAAGTTGTTGTCGAAAAAACATATTCTTCTAGTAAACATTTAATTTCTGCTAATAGCAAAACTTGCAGTTGCAGTGAAGAATCTTCATTTACCAGATTACATTCTTCGAGCAAAAATCCACAACTATACTAAAATGCACTCTTGCAAGAACGTTGAATGGCGACAGGCATCTACACGTATTCATGTGATGAGAAATTTTGGTCAGCACTTAGTACGAAAGTTTTCTTAATTTGGCATGGAAATATTGGGTTTTATTAATCAGTTTTATTGTTTTGAAGTTAAGAAAATTTGGATGTAGATAGTCTCAGATCGTCACGAAAATAACATGCGCAGATCAAATCAAAGTTACAATATTTTCCAAACAAAAATTAACGAAGTGCTTGATATTCACAAAGAGACCATGTCATGCAGAAACTAAAGTCAATAGATTTCTCTTTTAAAAATGAAAATTGTACAGTTGGAGAATAGATCAGAAATATCTGATCTTTTTGATTGAGAATCCACGTTGTGAATTTCCTAGTTCTTCTTATTGAATGCGTTACATTTAAATACAATCACGCTAAGGAAGCTACATATAGTGCACATTCCAAGAACTTCAGGAGGAAAACACCACAGTTATTTCCTTCAAAAGTAACAGGAATCGTGACATAATGTTTGCATTGGATAGTTGATCATGGCTACATTATCATACGGGATGATCTTATCATAACTAATTTCAAGCATCTGCCACACTGCTGTTAGGTCATGCTAAGATTACTATTTACATTCAAGAGACACAGATGTACAGTTGCATTTGATTATCTAAAGCATCAATCTCACACCTGCCACTAATGCTATCCATCTTCACTGCTTATCATCCAGAGAATAAATGCAGCCCAATCGAAGGTCATCCGACCTATACTGTGTCCTCCTCATTCTCTGTTTCGTCATGATCATAATCGTAGCTATAATAACAGACACTATCAAAATCATGATCATGATTATTATTATTAACCAAAGTCTATCATTCATTATGATTATTATTAATTACCAAATCATTTTTTGTAAGTAAGGTGTTCTCCTCGGAGAAACACGAAAGAGAGTCAATCTATCGAGAGAAAAAGATTTGATGGCTGGCGATCATTTTCATGAAAACCAACAAGTTTACTCGCTGTATCAGGGATATAATAAAAAAGATAATTTGCAAAAAGATTAACTATCAATTGCCAATTTCACGCTACTTTTATCACCAAAATCAGGCCTATTTTGAAAACAAAAGGACACCTTGCGCACGACAATTTTATATCGATTAGCATACTAAGCTGTGGTACGTGACCTTTCTTGGTCATCAGAAGAGAATGCATTTATTTCTTGCTCTTTCGTTCCCTTTTGTACCAGAACGGACTTACAGTATAGTATCCTGGATATCTATAATAACGAGTGGCGTATGCTTTAGTAGGCTCTCGTGGTTGCAGTAAAGGTATTTCGAGCTATCGGCAATTCCAGTCATGATACACTAGTTGCAACGTAATGCTTAATAAACAATTTTGTTTATAAACAGATGATAAATGGATATATGGGGCACATACAAAGGCATTGATTAAGGAAGTTGGGGTATTTGAAAAAGCTTTACAACACATGTTAAATACACGTTTTTTTATAAGAAATCACTTTATAAGAAACTTACTTGTAGAATTTGTGCTAAATTACAATAGATTCCTTTGTTCCATTGTTTTCCTTAACAATAGAAAACAATATAAAAATTAAGAAACTTTTACTAGTAGGGTTTGAGCTAGGTTTCTTATAAAATAAAAACGTGTATTTACCAACTGGACTAAATACAAAATACATTCTAATCGAAAGCATTAAACGGGCTTAGAATGTAATTAGAATAAGTATGAATAAAAGGAAAGGACAAATTTGCCTGCAGCTTCAGAATCATCCAATAAGATTTATAAAGAAACATTCACACGTTAGCAAGTCTATGACCACGTGATAGCAAGCCTGCGACACGATTGGCCTCCACACTCAAAAAGAACTAATGTATTTCTTCAATACAGCTAAAACTAATGCTTTAGCTGTATTGAAAACTAAGTTTTAGCTGCATTGAAAACTAAGTTTTAGCTGTATTGAAGACTAATGCTTTAGCTGTATTGAAGAGAAATAACTAACAATTGCAAATAATTTCAGTTGGTCAAATCAAGAGATAGAGAAAGCAGTAATAGAAATGTAACTGAAAGCTAATCTACGCTAAACCAAACTTCGAACCAACCTTTCTTTTCCCCACTGTGAATTAGAAGCCATCAGCCACAAACGCCCAATTTACTTTCTTTTATCCACGACACTTAATAAACTCCTTTCTTGTTGGTCAGAATGCATACATTGCTTCCTAGAAGCCTAGATGAGGTTCGAAATCAGAAAAAAAGATATTTATATAACACACTACTTCCAAACCGATGCTACTAATTAGCAGCAAAGGCGCCAAAAGTGTATTGAGTTGAATTGAAAGCCCCATCTTTCTAAGTTGAGCAGCTTTTTAATGCTTTGGTTTGCACGAGAGCTGCATATGACCTTTCCCGCGCATGACCTCGAATTCATTCGAGTCTCTTATTGACGAAAGACCCATTGAGACAATGATATAAAGCGGCGCTTTATATCATTGCATTGGGATTGCATTGTGAAGTCACCATCGTCACAACTGCTCAACATGCTCCTACGCAGCGCAGTATGATGCACAATGACAACAATGTAAACGTGGGTGTGTGTTGTGTTGTCTTCACCGTTGTGTGACACAAATAACGAATAAAACAGAGGATTTCCTCTGCGAGCGGTAAAACCGCATAAACGGAAAAGTGAAGAGAAAGCGTTGCTTCCCTGGCCGCTTTTATGCGAATCTGTGTTTTGTTGTGTGTGGTGAATGTGGGTGCATGTTGAATGAATCTCTGTCTTGCCAGTTGCTCTCTCCTCGAGCACAGTATGGCTGGATAATAACAATAATAGAGCGTGCAAACGCATAGTTTTGTGTACTGCTGCTTATCTCAACGCCCCCCTCCTCGACACGACTGAAACATATTAAATTAACTTCGTTGGATGTGTGACGTGGTCAAAACAGCGTACTAGCTACCGAGACTGTTTGGCCGCGGAGCTCAATGCGAACAATGATTGGAGCTGGTGGCTCTCAGTGGGCCCGTGGCGACTGCATATTGTGCGCAGGGCAGAGCGTTTGTCACAGGCCATGAATTTTTAACTAGTCGGTAAAGAGGCGCCCTGCTGGGCGGGCGCCAGCCAGACTGCTGTTAGAATGGCACGCCGCGGGAACCTGGCGGCGACCTACGAAGCTTTAAACGAAGATCTTCGTGAACATGGCATGCAACGCTGGGACGTGTTAGAACCGCAATAAGAGCTGGCACTGGGCTTGCATGTCGTAAAGAGCGAGATGGTCACAGCGCGTGGAATTTCTCTCCAACATGGCCTAACCACCACTCACTAGCATATATTCCTGTTGAAAACATCTGAAACTACATATCACGCAAATAATAATAATAATAATAATCACAATAACAAGGAGCTTTCGGTTTTGTCTCGTCACTTTCGTGTGCACAGTCAACTTATGTATTATTACATTAGACGATGTCCAAAAAAGTGTGATTGCTCATGCTCTCACGATAAGAAAAAGCAACTTTTTCTAAATCGGCAGAACTTGATTGGCAGCATAAAACTATGAATTCTGTGTGGCCTGCCACATTTGCTCTGCTGTATGCGCCATACAGAATTTGGCACGGGTTTTTTTGTGTCGCTAGAGCAAAACGAATCGGTTTTGTCTCTACCTGCTGGCACACATATAATGGATGTTGATTGTCGTGTCGTGTGTAGTGCTTGCACAAAGACAATACCGTTTGCACGGCCTGGTCTGTGTGCATGTCGATTATATTTGAATTTGTTTCTGCCGCTTCCCTTGTGGTGAATGGCCTCAGTTGTGCCAGCATTTGCCTTCCCTTTTCGCAATGCAAATAATGCAATCAACACGGGCACGACACAATCAAGTCCATTTAATTCGGGCGCCCCGCGGACCGCCCTATCAAAAGCTGATGACGTGAATCAAGCAACAAAAGTGGCTAAACAAAAACTTTTAGTAAGGAGAATTTAACACTGTTCTCAATAAACGGCATACGCCAATTGCTCTAGCTATGAAGCAAAAATTGGTTTTCGTGGCTATTCAATACTTAATTACCTTTAGTAGCTGTTATCTTGTGTAAGTTTTTAAAGAATTTTTGAACGAATATTTTAACTAGACCCAGAGCAAAAATTAAGAAGCCAAGTTCTAGCAACTTGAGTTTTATGATGAATCATGAAATTCTCCAAAGTACTTAACACAGGGCTTCCGTATTCATGGCTTGCCGCTGATAAAGCCTGCGCCGTCAGTATAACGCGGCCAAGTCAGTCTGAGAAAGCGAGCGAACAAAACGAGCACATATCGCAGAGAGAACAACACAACAGCTCACTCGCAATGTCGTCCGCAACTACAAACAGTACTACGAATCGCAAGCGCTACCACCATAGCAGTAGTTGTCCAGTGGCAGCAAAACGAAAGGAAAACAGACAGAATTATGTCGAAAATAAACGAAGGAGACTCACGAATGCTGCTACAGCAAACTGCTCTAATGTACCAAAGTTAACCGATATTTGTGCCAAGCATGTAGCCGAGAACTTTGCATATCAACAAGTCGAAGATTCCTTGCAACACATACCCGAACCGATACAAGAAAGAATAGTTTTCTGGGCATTTCCAAGAGAGGAACAAGACATAGCTTTGTATTCATCAACAAATTCGCACTTTGCCTCGAATAATCAACAGAAGCAACCATTTCAACTCGGAATACGGTTGTTTGAGAGTGGAAATGTCAGCAATGTGTTGCAAGTCGGTATGTATACTCTTATCTTTGTTAGCTCACATAAACCTAAACTTGACTGTCTATTATCGTGTTTTCTCGATACACATGCTCGAGCAGTAATTATCCTTTGTAAACAATACTCAGTTTGGCCTTGCAAGATGTTAGGACGTATCGATTTATGGAAAACTAACGGGCAGGATTTTGTGGTGGAAATTATTAAAAGCGTGCGGGATACAAATAAAAAACTTTCTATATGATTGTTGTCGTCTAGATATTCAGGGAAGTCCAATTTCCGTACCTCTATTCAAAATGACCCACGCACAATGCAAACGAATATACTTTGTCTGCCATGCTACTATTGCCAGATATTCTCATTCTTGCCTGGACGGTTCTTTGAGGCTTAAAATAGGAACAATTAACTCGGAAGTTGCTGCAGCGAAACTCAACAGCAAAAAATGTCTTCCTCGTTTCTCAGTCGTCAGCCCAAAGCATGACTAGGACGAATCAGTAAATTCCACAGATTCAACAAGCTTTACGTGTCTGGCATAGATTCTGGGGTTATCAATGAACATCTGTGTTCTCCGTGCATGTTGTTTGGGACATGGATTTGGTTCGGGCGCAAAAACCCTGACATGGTGTGTCATTAACCCCACCGCGAATTTCCGAACATGATGTTGCGTGATTTTGTTGGTTGCTAGGTATGTAGACAGAAATATTTGGCCTTCCTGAGTAATTGATGGTGTTGCAGCTCTATTATTGGCCCTGTCTCGTGCTGCGGCTCGCGGCATTTTTTGGACTGCAGGTCCGTTAGGAAACTAAACTGAGATGTTATATTGAAGCGGCAAACATTTGCTCATCCGCCCTATATTTATAGACAACGATTTATATATAGAATAAACAGGGAGGGAGGGAGGGAGTTGCTTTATTGTAGTGTATTTGAATACAGACGCTGCCAATCAATTCAATTCTCCAAACAAGTACCGGTACCATCTACAATATTATATTCGAGGCTGGCGACATCATTCTAGTTGGTTCTGCATGACTGAGGGGTTCAAAAATATATCACGAATGCTGTTATTATTGTCAATGACGATGCTTTCTCTGCCAACATCTGTCTCCTTCACATAGCCGACGAAGTACAGTCATAAACAACAACCGGGAACGCCACAAATCCTTACAAACATGTATTGTCAGGGTATTTTGAACCAAAACTGCTAAAGACAGACACAATATATAATAATCAGAAGCCAGCAAGCTTGGCATAGAGTGATGCTGTCATCTCTTGCCAAGAGCGACACATGTGTCTATAGTCTGTTGGTTTGTTTTTGGCAAACGTTGGCTTGGGTTTTTTCGGTTTTGAAATGCCGCTATGTTTGCGTTCCGTCGTGTTTTCATTGATACTCCCGAGCACTTCAGTTGCGAGCAGACAACATCTCGAAAGAAAATAGAAGATAATAATTGGATGTAGTTTAAGATAATAAGGTTATTCTCGCGCTATTTTTCTATCGAATCAAAGCTCTCTTTGAAAAGGTTAATTTTTGATTGAAAAACCATCACTCAATGTATTTTGAACACTTTTTTGTTATGTCAAAGTGGAGCAACCGAACAGAATCATATGTGTTGATGAAACACACAGCAAGCATGATGAATCAATCTAGTTTTGTGCACCAAAAGAGAACATTGCTGTTTCGCTTTCAAAACACTTTGCTCAACAATTTAAGAACATTACGAAATAAAAACATGTCAATATTGTCTTGAGGGTTGTATACTCAATAAATAGAATGCAATTTTCACTCTTTATTTCCTTTGAAGCACTGTAATTACAGGAAATTTGCTTTAATTTAGTTCACTTGCTTGGCTATCATTCCCCAGTAATTTGATTATAATCTTACAGAATAAGGCCATTTGGCATAAATTGGTCAGGAACTTTCTTTTCATTCTTGTTAATTACTCAGTTTGATATTCACATATCTCACTTCTGCTCCGAATGTTTTTAAATAAAAGTCTAGTAATACTTGCGTCAGAGAATTGCGTGTTTCAAAACCCAGTGTGAAATGGCACAACAACCCCCCTTGGGGCATTTCTAAATGCTATTGTGCATTGTGGACATCTATTTGACGTCTCGTCTCCATCTTAACTGCATTGAAATAACATACGAGGAGACTTGCCAGAATTTCGTAAACCTCATTACTGACAATAAAAGCAATCTACCATCTTTTATTCGCTTATCAGTGCGCATTGTTTTGCCAGAGACAGTAATAAGCCTCAACGAATCTGAGTTTACTGTGTACATGTTGCTGTTCAGATTCGCCCAGCTTCCGACTGAATCTACGACTTGATTCAGATCGTTGTTTTTACCACAAGGTCACTATGTTGTCATTTTCTCATTGTGCACTTGCTACAGTCTCTCTGCTCAGGCCAATTTGATGAAAACGACTTGCGGGGCGCAATAGCGGAGGGTGGCAGGGAGTTGCCCCATATTTTTCGATTAAACTTCACGCTTCGTTCTCAGCGTCGTTATCTACGCCACCTTCTAGCTTGGCGCCAAAGCAAGATAAGCCAACACAGGCAGTCATAACGCAGCTAACAATGCATTGATTAGCGGAGAAGAATCGGACAATTGATCGCGAGCGAAATCACTTGAAATCCGCATAGGCGGGAGCCTAGCCGCAAAGTCGATTTGCTATTCGAGCATTGTTTTGCGTCCCGCAGCAACTAAGTGCAGGGTGTCAGACGTTCGCAACAGCGCGCCTCTTTGCTGACAACATGAGTCGTGGGGCTGATTATTTCACCCAGCTCTTCAAATCAGTGAAGTGACCTTCCTATTGAGTCGGCTTGAATTCGACGAGTGGATCCGTGCGTACGTGCCTTGATCACATATTGTCGCTTAATCGAGAAAACAAGACAGTGACCTAATTACCCCAAAGTCGTCTTATCACCCAATTTGGGAATCCCGTGGAATGATGAAGTCCTAGTTTTCCTACCCACTATTCAATAGAATTGCTTCTCAGCTAATTTCAAATTCGGGGGCCATAATTCGTACAGCAAGCATCCTTAAACAACTGTTTGCTAAAGAGAAATTGATGACGCCATGTTAACTTGCTCTATATCGCCAGCGCGTTCCCCGACTAGCTGCCTCGCGTAGCCATTTTGAAAGACATCCCCTGCAAAAGTTTACGAGGATGTGAAATGAAGAAAACTATCCAGCTTGTTGTCCATGATTTGTTTACAATTCCCGACGAAGCGTACTACATATGCGCGCAAACGGTTGTACAGGTTTGTGTTGTTTGCATTAACTTAATTTCAAAGCAAATGCAAAACACCTTTTAAGATATGAATTATTTATGCCATGCAATATCGACAATTTTGCTATAGAAGTGAAGATAAGTGCAATATGCGTGTAGTTTTTAGAAAGACCACCACTATAATTCGAATCGAGGCTGTGCAATGCTTTTAATCACAGGTTGTGGCGTCCGTGTGAATAATGTTATCTGTTTGTTTGACATATACCTCTTGTGTAGGCGGAGAATGAACTCGCTATACTGTTTCCATGCGTCTATTTTTCGTGCACTTCCGAACTGAGCGAAGAACACGCCGTTATCCCAACAGCAAGACAAGGCTGTTCTATATCTCCCACCCTTTAGACCCTGTCTCAAGCCTTTTATCACGTAACTGTGTATTCCTTTGTATTTCATTTCAACTCAATCAGCTGTGTCTCCATTTGTATTTCAATTCAATTCAATAGTTTCAATTTGACTGATCAACGTGTGTTTTTGTTCCAGGTTTCCATTTGAGCGGAACAGTCCAAGAGACCCAAGGCATCTGTCTACAGCGCAAAGTCTGCCATTACAAGGTGTCATTGAAATTCGATCGATGTAAGATTACTTCAGTACAGTGCACATGCAACAACCGGACGATACTATGGTGCGCCCACGCAGTGGCCCTTGCCATATGTCGAATTCGCCACGCAAGCAGCGTGCGAATCAGAGTGCCCATATCGGAGGGGATAATGCAACTGAAAACAACGGAACTTCAAAGTTTGCTGCTCCATCTCATAACACAGCATCATCAGGATATTCTGCCGTCGGTACAGAATCTCTTGGATGATTTGAAAAGACCGGATAGTGAAATTAGCCGAACAGCTGGTTTACCAGATCCTACTGCAGGTGCCTGCTCCGGGTCGGACTCTTTATGGTATCTGGATTCGGAGCTGATCAAAGAGGAAATTAAAACCGGCCTCGAACCGAATAATACCGGCAAAAATATCAATTCGTTGTTAAACAAGGTAATACAAAAGCACCGCTTTCTTTATTAACATTTCCATACAATTATTGTCTGAGTGTCTAATTTATTATTGATTGAACGCATGAGATTTTTGTGGTAAATTGATAAGACCCCAATGGGGGTTCAGATGGAAGAAGTCGACATGTTAGCAGTGGGTGCTTGTCCAAGGAGGTTTTCTCAAAGGGGGAGGGGCAATTCAAGAATATGTGACACAAACCCCAACCAAAATGTTACAATTATAGCTCAGCTTAGCATAGTTGGTGTCTCGTAGTATTCCAGTATTGGAAAAACGTGTCGTAAGAATGGAGTACTTTTCCAATTATAATGGCAGATAATTACGAGTGTTTTTTATTTCATTTGTACATCTGATCACTTAACTAGCAGTTGGAAGGGGCGTGAGGGCAAGAAAATTTGCAAGAATGATTCTATTGTTTACTGTCGAAGCTCCTTTCTGAACTAGACACTAGCAGCACAGGAAAAAGTATTTGAACCACAGTATTTTTTTAACCGCACTGATTAGTCAATTGATACAAGGTAAAACAATAGAATCATTTTATTTCATAGGTCCGTGAAATGTTCTACTCCGGTGACAACAACGCCTCACAATTGCTACACCTGATAACAGAGAGTTTCATGGATTCAATGCGAACATCACAGCCTCTGGCAGACGAACCGACAAGGATATCCGACAAGACCAGAAAGCTCTGGGACTGCCTGTCACTCGTGTGGTTGTGCGCAACGCTGAATCCCTCATTGGCGTCAGACAGGAAACAAGAGATGCGACAGCAGTTGGCACAGTGGCACAGACAACAACGACGCTACTATCAGCAGGCTGCAGTCGTGAACAGGGAAGGTGTGTTGTCGGTTTTCGACATGCCTTTGGCCGCTCTTGAATGGACCTATTCATCAAACGAAGGTATATTGCTACATTGGTCTCATGCAATTTATATAGCATGTTTTATCTAACTTAGAACCTTTTCAACGAATAGTACTTTGCAGCTCTTGAATTCCTGTCTTTAAAGGCAGATGTGTGTTTGCCCCTCTCTTTACGAAGGATGCATTTTTGGCCATCTGTCTTTCAAGTCGATGCCTGTCCCTCCAACAGATTCGGGTTTATCCTTCATCTTTTTCTAATCAGTGCGCGGCTTTTTTTATAGATGACGTCATTCGTGCTGCTGCCTTTGCCGATGCATTCCGCTGTCACGGTCTCAACAGCGAAGCTGTTCAAATAGCCACGAGGATAGCCGAGAAACTTCGGCAAATTTCAACGCTCAATCAGCCAAACGACAACAGAATCGAGAGTTCGCGAGCTGGCGACAGCTGGCTAGTACACAACATTGATCCCATCAGCATCATATTCGACATTCTGTCTTCGGAGTTGGAGAAAAACGACCGCAACAGAGTGAAGTATCTTCAGCTTGCAGTACACGTTGCATTTGCAGGCCTGGGCCAAGTAAAATCTCTGCCGTCGGACAAGTACGAACAGCTCAGGCTGTGTCATCGCGAAGAACAGCTGCTTACTCAGCTAGAAGATTTCGATTTCTCCAGCGAACACCTTAGGCCGATCATCTGTCGCTTCTGCGAGCATTTGCAAACGCTTAGTCATCGTAACAGCCGCAGCATGTCACCGAGTCACAGTTTCACGAGGTTCCTATTCAACAAAACATTGCTGTTTGACAAGAAGTTGGCGTACAGTTTCAGTATACCCTTGTTGGCGCTATCTCCTTCGATAGACGGTAGCGATGGGTCACACGACGATGACAACGATGTGTGTCACATTTTACCGCACTTGGAGGCGCAGCAGTGCGAGCTTGCAGCCAAGCTTCTTCGCGGCTGTCACAACGACGCGGACTACATCACATCGGTCGTTGGTAGCATCAAGGCACACATCAAGAACTCATCGCAGCTATTTCGATTGGCCAAGCTAGCAAGCTCGGTTATCGAGGAAAATTGCGAGGGTATGAGTCACCGAGTGGAAACCGAACTGCAAAGGGCAGCCGTTGAACTCGGAACCAAAGCTGTCCAAGTCACGTTGAATTCCAACGCATGGGACAGGCACGAGATGGTCCGCTGGTTGGTTTCCTCGTCCGTGCTGCGCGGGAAACAGGCCGTATTTGCATTGTTCCTTCGTTGGCGCAGCCTGTTCACTGCCGAGGAGGTGTGTAAAGATGTGGCTACGATGCTGTCCTCGCACACCGTCTTGTACAAGCTACAAATGGGCGAAGAGGAAGAGCAAAATTTCATGACGCACCTGCGCAGTGTTGTGATCGAGAGTGCCATTCACAATCCTCAGTCATGCGCACTGCTCGCGTTGACGCATTGTGAGTGTGAGCCGGAGGCTTTCGATCTCGCATGTCAGATCGTGAACGAGTCGGCAAGCAGACTCGGCACAACGCAGCTCTTCTCCATAGCACGTTACTTGGAAAGCAAAGGCTACTTGCGAAAGAGTCTCAAAGTCGCAACACTCGCTATGAAACAACTCGACATTGGACTCGAACACGAGACGCACCCTGCCGTCGGCGAAGTCTTCTGGGCATGCGCGCTAGCAAGTTCCCTCGGCAAAGACGAATTCACCCAAATCACGCCCATTCTCTGCAACTGCGTTCGCAATCCCGTGATCTTGACAGAGATCGCCCGCCGATCGGTTAAAAACTCCAGTTACGTCATCAATAGCGGCACCACTTCGACAACAAACAACAAAACAAAGACCAGCAATAAACTATACTTCGACAAGGAGCCAATAAACCGTCTGCTAGCCACTGCGCAGCAGCTTTTCATCCAAGAAGTTCAGAACAAGTTGAATAACATCACGCCGAAACAGTACACCAATTTCGTGTTGTATCTCGGCAAAGTCAAGGCCGGTTTTGATCTTGTCGACGAAGGCCAAGAACAATTTCAATGGCTGCTCGATTTTATCGCCACGACACAGAAGGGCAGAAAGAAACTGCAGAAGTTGATCAACGATACGTTTTTGAATTCGAGACTGAGTAATCATAGTTGTTTAACAAGTTGTAATTCCAAACAAGTGTTATTATGATAAGATCATGCAACAGAATAGCCAACTCTAGAGAGTTTCATAGGAATTAGTAGTTTTAAGTAGGTGGGTGTCTTCTATGTGAGTACTGGATAGTCTGATATATTTGTATTCGAGTGAACACATATTGGCAAACTCGCTAACAAATTATGGCACAAAGAAATTATATTGTCCCTTTGAAAGTTTGAAGCGAATTCCAATTTGCGTGTAGGCAAGTTGTTTTAATTCAGTTCCACCTCGACACACTGCTTGTAAAACAAACGCAATTTGTTCCAATTATAGAGGGACAAACGGAGCTTAAAATCCTAATTTTTCATAGCGTGTGCCAATGGTTCATGGCAATTGCCAATGGTTCACAATGTGTACCAATGATTGGTAGTATCTGCCAATGATTGCTATGGCTTATCAAGTATAATTACCTTCAGAACATGTTTCAGAATGCAGGTCTCTCGTAGATAACGTAGAGAATTCTCATCCGATGTTTTGATAGATGTCAGAATATTAGAACAGTCTACTTTTTAGGTATATCGTATGCATAGTTGTGTAGTGTTATTACTACGTAGTGGGTAT
Organism: Sanderia malayensis; assembly: GCA_013076295.1. Lineage (NCBI taxonomy): Eukaryota > Metazoa > Cnidaria > Scyphozoa > Semaeostomeae > Pelagiidae > Sanderia > Sanderia malayensis. Next base: position 1,063,975 of record RQOL01000618.1, on the reverse strand, counting down.
CGTTGTCTGTAAATATTCATTGAACGGTATACGGAATAATTATTTTGCGATTACAGCGTTTTAATGTATAAAATACAGTTGTTGTTATTGTTAAGAGCAGCTTTCGATTTGTTGTTTTACGATTTGGGAATAGCTAGTCGTAAAAATCGGGGATTACATAAATCACATTCATATATATATATATTATATATATACTATATATATATTATATTATATATATGTTATATAGGTGTGTGATTTTTCGTTATATTTTTCATAAACTCGTAGTATTTGTTTTTATTTATTTCGAAGAAGTATTTATTTATTGGTACAAGGAAAGAAAAGTTGAATTTTCTGTTTAGCATTATCTCTCAATGCATGCGAGCATGGTCTTGCTTCGAGTGAAGGTACAGAGGCGGATCTAGACTGGTGCAACTGGTGCAACTGCACCAGTCAGATTCTCCCAAAGGCAGTGACGTAATCGGTTAAATAATAAAGTTCACACAAAATATAGTTGACAATAAGTGCAGATGACATTAGTTATTCGAGGTCCACACTGAATCCAATTGATATTTACACTTTCTACGGACTATGCTTATATAATTCATTGACTTATGACATTCACATAGGCTGACTGTCTGGGTCAAGCAGAGCTTCATGCCATACCATGTAGTATGGAATGCTGTAAAAGCTAGACCAGTTTCACGCAGAATGGTTGTGAAAACTTGTTGCCCGTTGTATGAGAAACACGTCACAGCTTTCTACTGCACCAGTGACCCGGGTTTTATTGTATCCAAATTTCAACATTAGCCAATGAAATGAGTTTTCACTGGTGCAAAACGTCATTTCCACTGGTGCAAAGACCAATCTACCAATGAAAATGCAGGGCTGACTGGTGCAAAACGTCATTATTACGTATTCATCGGAATGTTGATATTTTCTGATCTAACTAAAGTCCTGAACTGCAACACACTCTTCATACGTTATTGAATAAGCAGAGACGAGTTTGCTTGCTTACAATTACCAACTAATGAAATTAACGAGAGAGCTGCTTTTGAAATGCCAGGTATTTAGCTTTTTGTATTTATTTCTGTTCTTGGGGTGACATTAAATACTATTCTAAAGTTAGCAGAACAGTCTTTGATCGGTACAAAAGTTCTTATTCTAAAGTTCTTAGTAACTACAAAGCAAGGAATAGAACCAAGCAATGTAACGAAAGGCTCATTAGTCGAGGAAGCCTGTGTGTTGAATTTGAAGTCAACCTTTCATTAGGCGTCGTATCAGTCGTAAAATAAAGTATATTATAAATAATCTCAACTCTCTGATACAAATATTTCACTTATTTATTATACGAAAAAGCTTCCCAACAACCACAAAATAAGAACAACAATGGAAAACAAAAGATAAAAAACGGAAGTCTCGAATTGCTTATGATGTTACTATGTATCTAGTTACATTCGAGAACCTTCTCGACAAGCAAGGCAAAAAAACAAGAAGCCAATTAAGAAAGTGCTAATCCCGGGTGGTGAACTTTTAGTGTCAAGTTTCATATACAAAGTGCCTGTTTAATTTCTTTTTAGAACAAATGGGCAAGGGAATTGTTTATACAATGCTTGCTCGATTGCATTACTGGGCAATGAAACGATTGCTAAGAGTTTACGCTGTCTTACTGCTATAGAACTTTACTTGAACTGTCAAAGGGTGTGGCAGAGGCGTGGCCATGGGGACACGCCCTAAAATCCCATAGATTGCACCAGTCAGATTTTGGCCTGGATCCGCCCCTGCAGGTAATGGTGGTCAAAAGAGGCTCTACTGTGACGACGTTCACAGAACTTCATAAAAAAATGTACATATACATGCTGGCATTGCATTCTCAGCAGTCGCAACGTAATTGGCCATCCTCACACAAGAAACACAGCATACTCCAAGGGGAGACGGTTACCAGCTTACCGTAAAATCTCAGTCCCCAGGGGGGTTGTATAACTGTTGAGGTTCCACAGGGAGAGGAGAAATTATACTCGCGCATGCGCGTCGTAAGTTAATAAAAGGAAGCTTATTATTGGAAAAGATGACTGAATAGAACGTTTACAGGGTGTACGGTGTAGTAGACTGCGACGCTTAAAACTATTATCAATGAACTGAAAAGCAATTTGCATAAGCTGTCTGCATCTGGTGCATAACCTGTAGACGTTGATTGCATTCAAAGCCCGCGGCACAAACTGGCATTCAATCACTTCTATGGTGATTATGGTAAGTTGATTTGATGCCAGACGAGACGAAGCGTCTCAGTTGGCTAATGAACTTTAGTGGATAACTTTGTCTGTGTCGTGTGAGAAATTGAAGCTGCAACTATTAGCTGTCTGGCTCCTTGCGACTTGATTTAGTGCACAAACTAATCGCTGATAGACCCAAAGGCTGGTTATGGTCACAACCAGGTCAAACATATAAATCATACGCCTTTATCACGAAAGGAATGGAAATCGCATTCACCTGTGTGCTGACCAAAGGAATGAAAGGTTCGGGAGAGGGCACCAGAAATCCTCACGTATAACAACAGCAACAACATATAGATAACTGTTCAAAGTTCTCGCACGAGCCATATCACTTTAACCGCCCTGGGCGGTTAATAGAGGGGGACGCTTATTTCACACTTTTTGATTTTAGGGTGGGCGCTTATTGGATGGAGCGGTTAAAAGAGGATGGGCGCTAATTAGGGAAAATACGGTACATTATTATGTTGCATAACTTCTACGCTCGTGTTCTACTGCATTATAAAGTACTCTATATTACTGCACAAGATATTCTGCCGTATTAGCTCTGTTGTTGTATACGCTCTAGCTACGTTGATATACAAGTTATGATGCTGTATTAGCTTTGTTGCGTATACGCTCTATGTTAAAAAGCCTGTGCTGTTTATGAGCTATACTTTGCAGCATCACCTGTTAAACTTTCGAGTTATCGACAGTGGAGCCCGAAGCCCATTCAAACCATGAAAAAACCAGACAGCACATGGGGACAAAGTAAAACAAATATCAACTTCAATACAGAACTCTGTTGCAAGCTTCATAGTGAGAGTATACAACTAAGAAGAGCGTGTCAGCTGGTGTTAGCCCGGGCAGGCCCACGTGTAGTGATCGAACAGCAATATTCCGCTATCACGCGGCTTTAATAGGAAAAAAGAGCCTCGCCGGCAGTGCTTAAAGAAAGAACTCAGAACACACAGTGATGCGGCACCAGGACGTACTAGAAGTACGAGTATTGATGGAGATCAAACGCAGTGATGTGAGTATTATTCAAACTAGCACTGCAAATCTACGGAGACAGAGTGAAATAGAAATTTGCTTCTCGCAGAGACAAAGCTCACACCGCAATAAATTTTCAACTTTTAGCTGTGTCAAGCAAGCGAGTTCTCCGCAGAGCTGGAAGAGCGACTTCCTATCTGGCGGGGCAATTCAAAGCGTGGTCGACGATCGAAGCAGGACAATCAATAGCGCATGTTGATGACGCACGATCGTTTAGGAACATACCATGTCCTACACAATGGGCCTTCACGAAACTCAGTAGACTTCTCGTCTTCGCGTTTCGACTGCTAATCTTAGCCCTAGATTCCAGTCCCTAGGCGTTAAACACGAATCCCCATTCACCCGCTCACGCGTTCAATATGGAGTCATGTTCCCGTAAAGTCCTAAACCCTAAGCATTAATCCGTAAACACAATTCTCCAAGACTTAATTTGTCCGTTGATATTATGTCGTTTTACAGAGTGAATTCTCGCGTTTGTTAAGAGTCCTATACACCGTCATACAATGCAAAGAACGCCACATTTATTGCATCTACCACCTGTGAAATGAAATACAAATAACAAATCGACTCACGATCGCTTGAATTTGCTTTAATCTTCTACGTGTAGATGTTTGGTGTTAATCGATCCATTATTCTTATGAAGATAACGTTTTCCTGAAAGGAAATAAGGGGTAATTATCCACCACGACATAAACAACCCCAAAAAATACAAATAATACTTTTCGTGCGCTGCGGAGTTAATTGGCTAATAAAACGAAATGAATCGTGTGTTGCTTCCACTGCCAAACGAAATGCATCGTCTAGCGATTACTTTTGTAATCATGATTGTAGTGATAATAGAACGATTTACCCACTTCGATAACACTTGCCGACATCAGAGAGAAACATGAAAGGAGCATTAAACAGAGAGAATGCTTGCTGTCAAATTACGTACAAACTCATCATTCATAACAACGAATTCTTTACAATTGAATCAAATACGAAAAAAACCACTCTGTAAATTATAGTGAATCAAAAATTATTAATATTGTTCCTACAACAATGCTGGAAAAATAGTCCATACATAACGCGCCTTTGTCTCTGACTCCCAAGAGGTGCGTAAAAATCCAACATGCTATGCACCAGTTAGTTCAGTTGTATTATGCATATGAAACAGATATAGTCAAACATGGAAGCTTTCTCCACAACCGCACGTGCCTTTAATATTTGGATTATTAAATACGAAGCCACTTTCCAATTTATTATCAATATAGTCCATCTCCGTCCCAAGTAAAGTTAATTGCGCTTTGGAACATATAAACAAGCGTACACCTGCAACAAAAACACAATAGTTTCAAAAGCAAATAGCTACAACACAATCGTTTATTTAAAAAACGTAGATTTTTTTAAATATAAAAAAGAACACAAAATTTTAGTAAAATTTGGTAGCAAAGTTTCGTAGTAGTTCTTCGGAGAATAAAGCATTGCCTGAAATGAGTTAATTCGTACGTGGAAATGATGCCAAATAAATACAGAACGATAAAGAATACGTACTTACAATATAGATGTATACATGTAATAGAATACGTGTAATACATTTGCTCAAGATAACATAAGATAGATATCTCTTTATGTTATCTTAAATTGCTTGCGTGTTTGAAGGTTGTATACTCTTAAGGGTCACTTCCAAATCTCGGAAATTAAAAATCTGTCGAGAACCTTTGTAGCAGAGGGATACCAGCTAAATACCACTGGTGTAAATGTAAGAAAGAGGTCCTACACTTTCCAGATGCTTCTACATAAACGAGCTAATTAAAACAGCGTCATCTATTGTTATTGCATGATTTGACTCGATGTTCAGATTAAAAAATGTTGTGAATTAAAAAACGTGGCATTTTGAAATGATCCGATGAGGAACGTCTCTGCAATTTTTCAGAGTTTAGCCTCAGGCGTAGACGCGGAAGATTTGTGGTAATCTGATAAATTAGGCCGTTTTAGGCCGTCACGCCATTTCAAAAGAGACGGGACGGCCTGAGACAGAGTAAAAACCAAGCACCATAATGCAATGCAAACAGATGTTTGCGTGCGGTGGCCAAAGCTTCTAGATGATAGCTAATTATAGACAGGAAAATATTAGCTGATTAAGATAAAATCGCAGAAATCAAACGATAGAGGAATCAAAAGAAATGGCACTTCTGAAGTTGAGTCGCTGTATAATGAAACTTGAATGTAACGAGCTCCCATCATAAACACTACTGTTTCATCCTGTGACTTAGGCGCAAGTTCAAACGCTTGCAACCAGGGAGCATAAAGGGCTCCCTGCTTGCAACCTTCCATTGAGCACCAATGTCCTCTGAAGCTCTGAACATCACTGAACCTTGATGTCTCTGTAGTAATTACGTAGTCTTTAATCATTAGTTACCAGGCCTTTTCGAATCCAAAGCTGATAATACACGTGCTCTGATATACTAATGCTGAATATGCGTATGTATATCACAGCAATGTATCAGTGGCTGATACATTACTGTGAGCTACTGTGAACACAAACATAGTGCAAGAAAACTAACTCTGTAAGTATCTTGTTTATTATCTTCATGGGTTGTTGCATTACTTGACTGTGGCATGGCTCAAACTGGCCAATTGTCAGTAACCACATCAAGGGGGGGCTGGGTAGGACAATTGGTTGACCCCATGGTAGGGGGGATGCCGGGATGGATGGGGAGGATCCAGAAACCAAAACAGGGTTGCCATTTGGGATTTGGGATTATTTGGAGGCCTTTAAGATTGAAAACTTTGTTTGGGATTAGAGGCAGATTCTGGGATTATTTTGGGATTATTTACAAAATTACTAAAAAGGATTAAGAAAAGATCTTTTGAGGAAAAAGAAAATTTGGGATTGGGCCCCAATTTCCATCTGGCAACCCTGAACCAAAACTGTAAAATTGATGAAAGCTATGATAGAAAAATACTTTTATGTCCAGAAATATTTTTTCGGACATTCACTTACCGTCTTGACTGACTTCTTCGTCAAATTTATTTTTATTTTCAGCATATTCTAAAGTGTATGTCAAACCATTGCAGCCTCTTTCTCTAACACCAATCCTCAGTCCAATCTAAAATAAATCATTTTTACATAAATAAATTCTCGTAATAAATAAACATTCTTAAGAACGTTTTTTGTGGGTTTTATAAACAAACGTACTTACACTATCACTGTCTTTCCGCAAAAGGTCTTTTACTCTGGAGACAGCAGTTTGTGTCTATAAAATAAAACGATAGTAAGTTTACAAGGCCTGCCCATAAACTTCTCTTAATTTTACACAGAACATGGGCACATAAATGTTTTTACAAGTGATAAAATTAAAAAACTTAGGCCCTACCAAAGTTATCGGTGCTCTAAGCGCTTTTAGACTTCTTCTACCTTTGCTTACAGCTCGAATAGTGGCACTAGCAACAAATCTGCTTGACATAATTTATTAAATTTCGCAAAAACACGAGTTAAATCTGATGATTTTTTAAACAATTGAAGGCATTCTCGTCAAACTGCCAGGAATGAATGGTTCTTAGTTTAAGTACTTTACCTACCCACCGTCTACCTGCATACATAACGCAACAGGGTGCCAAGGATGGTCTGGATTAATGATATGAAGCGCCTTCGGCGCTTCATATCATCAGAGAAAGCACGGAAACTAGGCACTAGGCGGGAATTTTTAAACTACTTCCGAAACTTCCGGATTTTATATATTTTATTTGAGAAAGTAGTATTGGGGTTTGTGTTTGTATACGTTTATTATTGCAATATAATGAGTTCCGAACAAAATGATTTGGAAGAATTAGGCAGGCAATGTTCTGATGACAGTGAAGGGGCATCTTCTTCCATGATTTTACTTGGAACGAATCAAAGGGTCCCTAAATATGATTTTCGAAAAACAAAACTGATGAATAAAACCAGGAAAAATCCTAGGCCCTACAAGAAAAAATGTCAAGAACAAGCAAGAAGTTCAGCAAATGTAACTAGTTCTGAACAACAGGTAGCTGTCACTAGTTTCATAGATGACTCACAAACAATTGTTGAGCAGTCTTATGAAAATAATGATGATGATGACACTGAGCCTGGTAAGTCAATTGTCGTTATATATTTATATAATGTTAGTCAATATAGAAGTGTAATAAAAGTCAAAATCATTGAAATAAAATTACTTAATAATGGAGTTATTTTATATCCTGCCATTGTTGTCAGATATTATGGACTATCAATACTATGAGCACAATGATACCGATGTTGAACCAACGCCACAGACTGTTGTAACGGTAAGATTAAAAGAATAATAAAATTTATTGAATTGTATTGCCTGCAACTAGGAAACAAATGAAAGCCCAGCTAATTTTTTACCAGATTCAAAATTATAGTGACGATTCATATCGTATGGCACTTATGGTAGCAAAAGCATTTGTGACAATAGATAGACATAACTATCTTATGCAAGACATTTTATTAAAAACAAGGCAGCTGAAGGTTTGTGTTTTACAATCATTCTAGCATGATTGATTCAATCTTTATTTTTTCAAGTAAGACCTGTCATCAAGCTTTGTTTTGTAGCTCCATTCATATAGGTTTATTGAGCGTCATCCGATCAAGTTTAAAGACGATGATAACAGTTTGGTGTTATCATGTTCTTGCAACAAGAGAAGAAAGGTTTTCCTCGATGGTATTGACTGGAAAAATATTGCTAGTGATCAAGGTTTAAATGCAACCTCTTTATTCGGTTTACATATGACCTACATCCATTACGATCTATCAATGGTGTCTATAAATATTTTAAATTTTTATTTTCTGTTCGTTATTAAGTGATGATGACATTCATTTTATATTTCAGACCTGAAAGGCACATTACATTCTCAGTTTCCTGATTGCTTACATATTCGTGTGGCAAAGAATTTTATAACAGTAATAGATCACATCAATGAATACAGACTTGAAGAAGACATATCAGGTTATTAACTATTTTAATATCACAGTGTGACTTTGCATGCTTTTTCGTACATTTTCCGAAATTTTACATTTTAATGGTTTAATTCGTACTTCAGTTAATGTGGAAGACGAGCATCAGTACAGTCTGGTATGTATTAATAATAAAATTTTACTAGTTCTTTATGTTTACCATCGGAGTGAGCAAAAAAGCTGAAAACATTTTGTCTTTTAAAATGGTGCTTTATCTTTTTTAGGAATCACCTATTTTCAAAGAGTTATCCTTCTCTGCCGAACAGTTGATAATAATTAGACCAGTAAACTCTACGTACTCAGTAATCGGCGTCGATGACAAAGGTTTTATCTGTTACGTTTGTGAATTTGGAAAACATTCATGTCCTCATGTTAATTGTTTGGAGGAGTATGTGCAGAAAAGTGCTGACGACTTGCCTGATTTTCTCACTGAAATTATTGCCACCAAAGGTTCTCTGTCGAGAAAAGTACCGACAACCATTGCTCTACATGCTGTATCCTATGGCACAATACCATGGGTAACATCAAGACAAATGCAAAAAGTATATCAATTATCAAGAACACACTATGATAATGTTCTTGACGATGGATCGATGGGTCTTCTCCCAGAACAAAGTCCATGTGAATGTGGTGGATCTTTTTCGACAGTTAGGATGCTGGAAAACTCCAAAAAAACTCTTTTTTTGTGGGCTGACGTCATTCCTGTTACTAGTAAGAAGAATTGATTCTTGTATTTCTCCAGTCTTCACTTGACAGTCTGTTTGTATCTTAAAACAAACATCTTTCTTTTTAGTCCTGTCTCGGGAGTGTGATAAATGCTCTTCTTTGAAGCTCTATTGCGGATCTCAGGATGGCATTTTAAATATGAAGCATTTTTTGATTGGACATGATGTTCTACGTGATTACATGCATCAATTTTTTACCGGAAACAGGTAAAGCATTTTTGTGTTTTGTACTATTTTTTATTCAATAATGGTAAATACAGTTTTACTTTTAATAAAATGAAAATTATTATTGTATTATGCACTTATTTACTTAGCTAGACATTATTTTTTTTAGTTGTAGCTTGAAAGGGTATCATGACAAATGGTTGCTGAATTTCATTTCCTCCGGGGTTCAAGTAAATTCACTGATTAACTACCAGCAGTGGCGGTATTCTTGGTACGCCTTTGTGAAACTGCTTTCTATCGATTATCCGGCTGGATTCGTGTGCGACATTTGTGGTAAATATCCTGAAGTGCTCTCTTGTGATGCAACAACCCTTGGATTCAAGAAGACTTATTTAGAAAAGGATGAAATACCACTACATCCAGAGCAAAATTGTTTGAAAGGCAGATAAGTGTCAATACGTTTTATTCAGTTGTCTTACTTATTTTTTGAAAGTTGCCAAGATGTTTTTGTTTCAAAGGCATTCTTTTTGTTTTATACTAGCTTCTCCAGCAGAGTCATGGTTAGAAACAGTAAACTCAGGAAGCTACTACAGTTGTATGCTAAGGAAGAAGAGATCGAGGTATCCGTCATAGCAGAATTGAAAGAGATGCTAGTAGCAAACAATGAGAATGAAATTTTGCATAGCATTTCATATTTTGAAGATCGCTACAAGCAGAGATGCTGCTTTCCAAAAGAAGTGTTTACACTTTTCCGTTGCTTGGCATCAATATCACCGGTATGCTCATACTTCCCGACTGATGCACACACGGGAATTATCATCAGCGAGATAAAAAGTGGCTTGATAATTTCACAGCATCCTCAGAAGCTTGCCGACCTAAGAACCACTTCACCAATCTTAGCAGATGTTATACTGATACTTTCGAACGAGAAGCTTCCTGTTCCCATGATTCAGTTATTCAGTGCAATGGAAGAAAAGGTTCGAAGTGCATCACAGCAACAGCCACACCTTCTTCCAAATGTAAATTACAGTACTGGCTCTGAATATTCGTTTCTCCCCCAATGGCCTGTCTTATGTGCAAGGGGCAATTACAAAAGCGACCACAAAGGAAAGTCAAAGCAGAACGAATGCAGAAAGGACTATCGAGGACATCCAAGCTTAACACCAGGAATTTTCACATTGTACTGCAAACATGGTAATCTTTGTTATTTCTTGACAGCCATTTTTTGTCAAGCATTGATGAAACATGTTTAGCGTAAGTCCTAGATTAAGCCCCCCACACCCCCACCCTCAAATAAGCCCCCTCAAATAAGCCCCCATCGAATATACCCAATGGGGATTATTCGATTTAAGCATAAATCGAATAAATGGATAAAATTTTTGATAACACTTGATAACTTTATATTTGAAGGCTTTGCAGATTCGTGTGTTATTTTAGTGTAAATACATAAATTCTACTTTTTGACCGGCTTGCTTCTTGCTTTTTTCAACATACTTGGAAATAGAGATTGCCACGAAAACAGCATGTTTACTGACAGTTTTTGCCTATGCAGAGTAATCCCCCTCCAATGAACTCCCCCTCGAATAAAGCCCCACCCTAAAATATTTTTTGCGAAATAAGCCCCCGGGGACTTAACGAGCGCTTACGGTAGTACATTTGATGTATTAAATCCAATCCATTCTTTGCACCAGATATATGCTATGGATTCGATGTTTTGAAAACACAGGAGTCACCCAACGTTCCGTTCACAATCTTACGATCAAGATTTCCAAAAGGTGACCAGTTACATTGCTCATCAAGTAATGATTTACCCAATAATATCCGTAATTTCATGACGTCCATTATTTTTGAATTTCATTTTAGCACCAAAAGTTATTATTTACGACAATTGTTGCAATCTGCACCAGTATTGCCTGAACAGAGACCCAGGATTTTTTAAAGAAATGCGATGTCTTGTGGATAGATTTCACTGGAAAAATCATACTGGTAAGTAAGCACACACTTATAGCTGTTTCATCCTACCAATATAGGGTTTCAAGTTTTTGCACCAAGCAGAGACTTGTGTTAAACGAAAATTTTTAACTTTTAGGGTGCTCAGATGGGTACAATATTTCATTATATCAGGAGCACGATGAAGTAAACACCCAAATAAATGAGCAGCGCAACGCCGCATTGAAAAAAATGAAAAATCAATTGAGCTACATGAAGCCCGAAAACTTCAGACTTCATTGTCAACTCCTTCTTTGGTTCGCGAATTCAAAGGCAAAGTCTAAACAATCAACGCAGTAAACAATGCAGTCTAAATATTTATGAATACATATTGTGTAGTTCAACAATTTATATGAATGCTCACAACGCTTACCCCACCGCTTTTTGAAGTCAACTACACTGTTATTAACCTGCAAACATTAAAGCAGCTGAAAAGTTACATTGAAGTAAAGAAAAGTTATTTGCAGTTGCATGTTTCATTAAATTTTCGAGACTTGCATAGAAAAAAACTCTTAAAAGGAAATTTTTGCGACACGACCTCACCCACCCCCTAGATGGAAAGTATGAGTACGTCCATGTGTAAAATATCCATCCCAGTAAAGGTGTAACTCAATAAATTGCATGAACAATTTTGCATACCTGAAATAAATTAAGTGCTCAAATTTGGAGCTGCTGCAAAATATGCTGTGTAACGCTAATTAACCGGAGGACGAGAATTAAGCACCCAAAAGCAAGTCTAATGGGGTTTATGCAATGCTTCGATTAACGGTACACCTCGTGGTGTCCACCTGCACTACTGTCACCTGGATCTGCACGATTTTTTGCAAACGCGCGGGGGTTTTCAGAGCTGTCCTGTTTGCTTAAGTTATTTTCCTAACTTAGGGTGTCTCCTCATCAGGATAATTACCGTATTTCCTCTAATAAGCGAATTAGAGGGGGGGTGCTTAAAAGAGGGGGGCGCTTATTTCAGAGTCCTGAAATTTCAAAACCAAACAACCTCAAAAACAAAAGAGTAGTCTTATATAGTTCCGAATTTTATTCAATATCAAGCAGTCAAGATCAACTTCAAATTCTGATCTTGATTGCATTGCATTTTCCAAACGCTTACGACCCGATGAAAGTATTTTTCCAGCCTTAAAGAGTTTCTATGTTAATTCTTTGAACCAAACAGCGAAAGTGTGAGAATTCTGAGAGGAGGGCGCTTATTTCACACTTTGTGATTTTAGGGTGTGGCACTTATTGGAGGGGGCGGTTAAAAGAGGGGGGGGGGCTAATTAGAGGAAATGCGGATAAAAATTGGAAGCGGCGTAGGAGAGCCCATATTCATTCCAGTTTGAATATTTTTTGCCTATCATTAAAGATCCTTTCACGCTTTTCTATTCATTGGTAGAATCATGGGCGGAGGTCAATAATTTACTTGACCTTGAGTACCTACATTTCACTAAAGGACTTCTTGGCCTACCAATTTGAAATGCAGTTGTGCTGCTTCAAGGACACTTTCTTTAGTCTACTATAAAATATCCGAATATCAGAATAATAGTGTTTTTGAAGGTTAAAAAATTTTACATACCAAAAGGCATCTTTGTCGTGACACCAATACTTCTCTTTGCGAAGCTTCTGAACTGTGTTTAAAGAACTTCAATTCACTGTGATTTGAAGTTACTGTGATTGTCAATTTTCAAACCCCCGATACAAGATCATTCATGCAAAGAAGAACACAAAAGAATGCAATTTGTGCGTACTCACACGCGCAGTAAATGATTGAGAAAAAACCCAAGTGGCGAACAGCAAGCTTTTATATGGAATTTTTGTCACGCTTTCAAAAATACTAAATAACAAATAACGTTAAATTTCTTTAGGCATGAATAGAAAATGTGACTTCAAGACGATTTCAAAATGCAATACTTAACTTCAATTCAAGAATTATATGCCAGCACGCTATAAATACATCAGGTAAGAGATACACTTAATATACAAGGCTGCTTTAACTCTTTCGAGTACACTTTTCCCAAGAATTTGCAATGCGTTTTTACGGCAACGAGACAATAACAGTATATTATTAAACACAAAAAGTATGCAGTTACTATGTTAAAACGAATTTACAGCTACAATACAATAATAAAACAATCACAATGGCACGTACGTGCAGCAAAATCTGAATAGAAGTAAACATATGAAATCAAACGTATTGTCTGAAATACGCAACTGTAATTGAAGCAAAGAAATCATCAACTTAAGAAGTGAAATTGTTGTATTGCTATTAAGACTTTGCTGCAAATTCAAAATGACATTTAAAAAAACTATCACTAATTAAAATTATTGTCCTCTTCAGTAATCTCCATTTCTAAAAAAAACCAGAAATCACCCTTTGTAATCAAGCTACCTGTACCTACCAAATGAAAGTAATCAACTTAAATACAATACATTTTCCTAAAATTAATTACTCTATGTTTGCAAAATAGTAGATCTGCATGTAAACAAAGTATAAACATTAAAAATCATGCTGCTTACCCAAATGTTCACTTTGCAAGCCAGAAATTACAGATGCATACTCTGTGAAAGCATTGAGGACAATATCCAGCTCCACTCTTGACATTGTGTCGGATCCTGGCTTTCGTTCATTTGGAGACTTGAACGGAACTTCATTCACTGGCCACCAGGCAGGCATATTGCTGGGATGCCATGAATCCCTTTTTGTTGCTATGATAAAAATATGGAAACATAGAAGCTTTGCGATGCGCATCAACCTTGTGGCCTTCGTCGACATCCATTGGTAAATAATTCATTGGTAAATAATTCACGTTTATTACAATACGTACATCGCAAAGATATAATTTGGGTGACAAACTTTCTCTTGTCAGACAGCGAAAAGTCTAAAACATTTCTGCTTAGCGCAAGCCCCATCATTTCATCAAGTTCTAGAAAGAAATGTTATCGTTAATAACCTTGCTCATTTTTGCCTTTCTATGATTTACAAATTCTGTTTCACAAAAATGATACTTCTGTAAGCATTATTTCAACAATGATCCTGTCAATGATTCTATCATCAACAATTCCATAAAACTCCATGAAATGTTTCAGCACCATCTTCTTGGTTAAAGTTTAAAATAATTTCATAACCATATAAAATGTACAGAATAACATTACCGCCTTCTCTACTTTCATTGCTTGCTTTATCAGAACTTTCAGTGAAAACATTTGTCATATTTTTCATGACTATGTCCTGAAACTTTGCAGCAATTTCTCTGTCTTTACCAAAATCTTCAAATTCCTTTGGTCCTAAGAAATCAAATGGTGATCAAATATGATACAATTGACAAAATTTTAATACAACTTGCTTGTTTTAAATTATAAATGTTACATTTCCAAAGATTTTATTACTCAAAATTAAATGACAATAAGAATGTCAGAATGACAATATAACACAGCACCAGAATATTTAATGCAGATACTCCCATCCATTGTTGTGCAAAATGACAATGCCACTGTTGGCATACGTGTTCGTTTGAACCAATCTTTGAGCTACAAGAAAACAGTAAAAAATTCCAATTTCTAAATAACCCTAATACTTGCAACAAGTGTAATAACCACCTATCTTAGTGTAAGAAAACTTGGTTCCAAATGTATACAAAAATGGTAAAATTGTCATGAAAAAGTTTAACTAAAAGCAGAACACAACACTCACATTTTTATCAAGGGCAATAATTTTATCTTTGTTCAACTTATTCCTTGTTTTGACTCGACGTTCAAAGAACTTCTTTCTATTCGTTCTCTAAAAACAAATAATAATTGCTAAATTGACAACAATAGCCTGTGACAATTTTACTTGTGGCTTGGAGTTGTTGTGCTTGTGCCTCAAAGCTAAGGTATGATGTTGGAAGAATCACTTCAGCTACTCTGTATTCAGTGGAGATGTTTATTCTAAGAAGAGAATTGAAAAGGGGAAATAAAAATTACTTTTTCACGTCGAATGGCATTGTTAGCATTTGAACTAGTTGCTTCTGCCTCTGCATCATCGTCTGTGGTTCTTCCAGTCACGTTCGATGGTCGTTGGTCTTCTTCAAGCTCTCCAACGGCAGACACTGTCGATGGACAAGATCCCACCGTCTCTTCAATAATATTAATATCGGGCTCCATTAAAGTTTACAAAGAAAACAAATAGCGATCGCCCCAAAAGAACTGTATATTTCTACCGAGAAGGATTGGCGCGTTACACGGCCTCGGTTTGGGAAAGTAACATAGGTACAGAGGTAGGTAAAGTACTTAAAATTAGAACCATTCTTAGCTCCAAACTGGCCTAAACAAAATAATACTTACGCACGTTGTTAACTCATAGTCTTTTTAAGGATAAACGTCATCAGACTCATTTTCAAAGCGATAGGCATTGCAACACATAACAATGTAAATGTAGAAATGCAGGTATCCATATGCAGTGAAGAAAGTTAAAAGCAAATATCACACTATACCAAATAAGAGCTTTATTGTATGTAAAATTGCCATCAAATTAGATTACATTTTAACAATGAACAGTTCTCATTCCAACAATGTGTATCATCCTTTGCAGATATCTCACAAACCAAAAGCACATTATTTGTATTTGACTAGAACACTAAGATTAAGCGCGTTAATTACAATTGATGAACAATTACAATTTGGATTTCATTTTCTTCATGAGTTTTTCGAGTTTCATCGCCATCATCATGTCACCACCAATCTTCATTTTTCCACTCATGAATGCTTGCGCAGGATTCAGTTCGCCTTTGAACATCTTAACAAAATCGTCACTGGAGCATTCCATCGTAACGCCAGCAGGGCCACTTGGGGGATCTCCTTTGCCCAACGATCCTGCATCAGTGGATGGACATAAAGGTATATAAATTGGCATCAAAGTGTGTGCTGTAATCAATCGTTATCGAACTACGTTGATATATAGTAGGTTTGAACTACGCCAGTGTATATCTGAAATCAATGTTGATACATGGCTGCAAGCTACGCTAGTGCATATCTGCAAGCTAGGTTGATACATAACTTTAAACTGCGTTGAAATATAGCTTTAAACTGCGCTGATACATGGTTGCAAACTAGCTAGTGCATATCTGCAAGCTATGTTGATAAATAGCTGCAATCTGAGTTGATATACAGCTTTAAGCTGCGTTAGTATATAGCTTTAAACTACGCTGATACATGGCTGCAAACTAGCTAGTGCATATCTGCAAGCTATGTTGATAAATAGCTGCAATCTGAGTTGATATACAGCTTTAAGCTGCGTTGGTATATAGCTTTAAACTACGCTGATACATGGCTGCAAACTAGCTAGTGCATATCTGCAAGCTATGTTGATAAATAGCTGCGATCTGAGTTGATATACAGCTTTAAGCGCTGCGTTGGTATATAGCTTTAAACTACGCTGATACATGGTTGAAAACTAGCTAGTGCATATCTGCAAGCTATGTTGATAAATAGCTGCAATCTGAGTTGATATACAGCTTTAAGCTGCGTTGGTATATAGCTTTAAACTGCGCTGATACATGGCTGCAAACTAGCTAGTGCATATCTGCAAGCTATGTTGATAAATAGCTGCAATCTGAGTCGATATACAGCTAAGCTGCGTTGGTATATAGCTTTAAACTACGCTGATACATGGCTGCAAACTAGCTAGTGCATATCTGCAAGCTATGTTGATAAATAGCTGCAATCTGAGTTGATATACAGCTTTAAGCTGCGTTGGTATATAGCTTTAAACTACACTGATACATGGTTGCAAACTACGCTAGTGTATATCTGCAAACAACGTTGATAAATGGCTGCAAACTTTGTTACTGATGCATATCTGCAGACTACGTTGATTAATAACCGCATTGCTGCAAACTATGCTAGTATATGGCTGCAAAAACAAAAAAGACTTGAATCTTACCTGAATTGTTTTTTAAATCCAAATACCAATCGCCAGCTTCTTCCCCGCTCAATTTGAACTGGAACACGCCACCAATGGTTTGAACAAGCTCCTTATTCAGTAGACCATTGATCTTGTCAAACACAGATGGCACAGTAGATGATGATGCTGATGACTGCTCGTTCTGCTTTCTCAACTCCTTCAAGTGTTGTTGTCCTTTCTCTTCCCACAGTTCCTCGCTAATGAAAAGGTCCGGCATTAACTCAATAGCTAAAATAAAAGAAACAATTAAATTATGAAACAAAGTACGTAAATAAGTACGAATATTTACATTGGATAGCCACTTTAACTATGAAAGCTGTTATCAATGTGGGTCCAGTTGGTATA
Source organism: Sanderia malayensis (assembly GCA_013076295.1). NCBI lineage: Eukaryota > Metazoa > Cnidaria > Scyphozoa > Semaeostomeae > Pelagiidae > Sanderia > Sanderia malayensis. Next base: position 1,046,554 of record RQOL01000618.1, on the reverse strand, counting down.
AACCCTCACCCCCAGAAATTCTGGGTACTCATTTTCTGACCTCGGAAGGATGGACAGCTGAGTTGGCTGGCGGCTTGTAGTTCGTGGTTCTGACTATATGTGGATTTGAACCAGTGAAGGCATGGCCTCTACAGGATCAAACCCAGGGCCTTAACCACTAGGCTACACCACCGCAGGCATCTCTAATCTAATCCAAAAATAAATAAGATCTCTATTGGTCAACATACATGGATCAAAGGCATAGTCATCGAAGTTTGTCACACCAACGTCCTTCAGCACCTCTTCATCGATAAGAAACTCTCCCGTTCTAGCTCTGCTGTCACGATTAAGAACAACATAAGCAGCGTCAGACATTATGTCAACCTTTCGACACTGTGCCAGGCCCTCTTTTCCAACCAACATCTCCATTGCAGCTGTACTTATTGCTAAAAAAACAACCAGACAGTTCTCGTCTCAGCTCTTAGTTCCATCTCAAACATCAAAAGAAAGCTTAAATGTTTTAACCTACGTGTAGACCCATAAAAGAAGGAAGGTTCTACACAACAAAGAGCAATATCTTGCCACAGTAATTTCCAGAATTCTGGAAATTTAATTTACGCTGATTATACGACAAAGAGAAAACATATCATGGTGTTTGAGAAAAAAAACTGGATGACATAATCTGTTTCTCCTTGTCCCGTGACCAGCATAAATTGCAGTTTCCAAAATTCTGGAAACTGTCATAGCAAGGTATTGCTCTTTGATTCATAGAAGCTTTTTGCTTTTAGAATAATGGAGCTACCTATAGGCTAGATTGTTCATAATGCTTTAAATTATAATATAGACTCTAGATAGGATACACTGAGAATAAAGAGTCTAGGTAAAGAGAAATCACCTGTCTTGGGCCATAAAGCATTAACTGAAATGCCATCAGCCTTGAATTCTTCTGCCATTCCAAGAACACACATGGACATACCATATTTTGCCATTGTGTAGGCTAGAAATAAAGACAATATCATTATTCCAAAACCTGTTTAACCATTAGAATGCAGAAGTAAGAATGCAAAGCCATTCTAAAGCAATCATACATACCAACATGAGACTTGAACCACATTGGTTTCATGTTAAGTGGAGGAGACAGGTTTAGAATGTGTGGATTCTTGCCCTTCTTCAAGTAGGGTAGACAGGCTTGAGAACTAGAAGGAACAACATGCATCAATCATGTCAGGAGAACGTTTATGCCGCCTTATGTATATTGAGAAGCACCAAAAGAGTACTTTTTGAAAATTAAGACATAACAGCCTGTTTACGTTCCACTCAACTCAATATTACACTCTGGCACAAGGTTGCTACCCAAGCTAATTACGTATAGGTGCCCTGGATGTAAGGTGGTAAAGTAACATTCATAGATATACTAACACTTTAATCTTTTGCTTCTAAAAACATTTAAAAATGCATGGCTCAAAGGACATGAGTAGAGGTGATAAATTAATTGATCTTACCACAAATAGGTTCCTCTTGCATTTACGCTGTTCATAAGATCATACCTATTAAAGAGAATGCAATCATATCACAGCTGATTGATGACATGATGACAAATTATTGTGAAAAAGCTATAAGACACTATAAGCAATTGAGACTTGAAGCATTGAAAACAAAGAGGAACATAAATTTGAGTTAATGGGGCTTTCAGTATTTGAAGATCAAGCCTGATGCAAGTTGAACCAGAGGAAACATGGGAGTCAAATGAATGCAGAAAGGTTCACGTAGATGCATCGATTGAGTAAGCTGAAAGTTTGCTAGTAACTCACACAACTATCCATATGTTGACTGCAAATAACAAATAAATTGCATCTGGCAAATAAATGTTGTTATTCTTACCTTTTCATTGGTGTCTCCAAAGTTCCAGTCAAGCTAATTGCACTGGCATTGTTCACTAATATGTCAATGCCTCCATATGTTCTCACTGCCTCTTCAACTGCCTTAACAACAGCACTCTCCTCTCTTACATCAACAATGCACGGTAAACACTTCCCTCCAGCCTCTTCAACTGAAACCAACAAGCAAATATATCACTATTGGCACATTATCAATATATTATAATTGTCTATACTCTGTTGTCTTATCAGAAGTAAACAGACACATGTCTCCAACAAGGATTATTCAAGAATGCAGTTAAGTAAAAAAGGGATTATTGTCATTTATATTACTTTCTTTAGCAGCAGTATAAATAGTGCCAGGTAATTTGGGGTGTGGATCAGCTGTTTTTGCTGCTATGACAACATTCGCACCATCTCTTGCCAATTTTACTGCTATTGCCTTTCCAATACCACGGCTGGCTCCGGTGATAAAAGCAGTACGACCGGCAAGCTTTCTTTAAAAAAAGAAGTATTAAAATTACTGAAAAATACGCAACATCCTGAAAATGCAAAAAAATTCATATGCCATGCCATGCCATATCAACCGAGGGCATCATTGAAGATATGAGGTGCACCCACACCCACCCAGATTGACAAATACTCACCCTGTATTCATTGCCATTTTATTAACAGCTTTGTAGACAAAGTGGGTTAGCTGTGCAGTCAACCAGTTAAGCTAAACTAGCAAAAAGAAAATACTACAGGGCAAAGGCAAAGCAGTGGCAGCAGCAAACTGTTTGTTTTTTAATCTCAATGGACTTTGTCCTCGTGGAGCACTTGACTCGACCTGGTTTTAGAGCATGTTATTTTTTATGACGTCAATAATTTCGGCCTAAAACAAGAAGCCTGCCTATTTGTTGTTGCTCCTATGAAGTATTGTGTTTTGAATTTAATTTGTCAATGATAAAGGAATCCAGTTTTTAAATCATGTCTTCAAAGCTCAACATCCTTGATCGGCCTTTGAGCAAAGGAAAAACCGAGGTATGTTGATTAATTATACACATTCCATTCCAATCATGGCTGGCAATTGCCACTGTCAAACCCCAGGCTGGGTGTTGTACTGCTGAAATCATGTTTATCGTTTTCAGATCAACATAACATCATTCGCATTGATATTTTCGGAGATGGTGCAGTATTGCCAAGGAAGAGTGCACACGGTTTCAGAGCTGCAAGAAAAGTAAGACACAAGGACAGTAGTATGCAAATGGAGGACACAGAACCTGAGAATGGAAGCTAACTTACATGTTTCTGAATTAATTTTATTTTGTTGCAATCATTTGCAGGCTTGCTGATTTAGGTCAACATGTTGGGAGACGTATAGCTGACATCCACGTGCTCAGAGAGAAAGGTTTCAAGCGTGAAGTCAAACTCATCAGGATGTTAATGTTTCTCACGTCAAACATTTGGAAGGTATGCACGCCAATCAGATCGGTACTTCTCAGCATTCACAATCTAAAATGATACTCGCAAGATTCAGTTCTTCTGTTTTGCTTTCCCAGTCTATCTTTGGGAAGGAAGCTGACAAACTAGAACATGCAAATGATGACGAAGCAACTTGTATCCTTTAGATAACTTTGATTGCTCCCAGAAATAGTCATTGCCCCTCTCATTGTGCACTGCTTCTATTTTTTAATCACCTTGACTCGCATCTGATTAGATTACATCATTGAAAAGGAATCTCTTGTAAATAGATTCATCTCTGTCCCAAAAGATAAAGGTGGGACAAACTCTTTGATTTGCATACTTTACAATAGAAAAGTTTCTTCACATTGGCATTCTGGGCAGTCTGGTATTCACATTGATATCCTGTAATTAATACATGGCCATTTTCCTTTAGGTAGTTTAAACTGTGCTGCATTTGTTGCTGGCATCTTGGAAGCAGTCCTGTGTGGTGCCGGCTTTGTATGTGCAACAATGACAATTCATCATCTCAAACAATTCATTGATATTGTCAATTGTTACCCTGATCATTGATTCTTCTTATTTTTCAGCCTGCAAAAGTGTCAGTTCACTGGCACAAAGGGACAACATTTCTGATCAAATTTGATGACACTGTTATTGCAAGAGAGAAGGCGATGGAAACAAAGTAGGCCGGATAATCAAATTTAATCAAAGTCGAAGTCTAATGGTCCAGAGCTCTGCCAAAGCACCTCCGAAATTAAATTGTTTATTTCAATAATTGATCCAGCATGTTTCTGTCACCATCATGGGAGAGAGGTTGCCAACTGTGGTTAGTTAGTGTACAGTCTGTTAGCAAAGAACTCACTAGGTAAATAGATTAGAATCTCAATTCCGCAGTTTAACCTTTTTCGTGTAAGTAAATTGTGGTATAACTGTAAGATGCATGTCTTGACATTCATTAAAACCTTTCAAGGTTCATTGAGACTAGTAAGACATTCATTCATTTGTCACATATTTAATAAGCAAAATATCAATTATTGAATTGTGGCAATCAAAATTAAATCATTTGCATTAATTTAAAATTCGAGTTGAGTATTTGTATATCAGAAGTTGCTTAAGGATACATTGGTGTCTTTAACAACGAATAGGATGGCATTGCATGCTTAGAGAGAAACAAACACATAAAAGACGTAAAAACTAGCATCAGTCCAACACACTCACACAGGTATAGTACGCCTATAGACAGGTACACAAGTATCTACAGACATGCGACAAGTTATTTAAATCTAAATGGAACTTTGCGTTTTGTCGTACTCATCTCGTTCAATTGGCGGGCAAGAGCAGATCAAATGTGAATCACCATGTACGTCATCAACTCGTCCGCAAGACGGCCAGAATTTAGAGGTTTTAAGCCACGGCTGTAAATAGATTCATGGTGTAATGATTAAGATAATGGATGCAAGCAATGTGGATAGAAAACCCGGGTATGGTGGACTAAATATCTGGTTCCTTAGACTGCTTAGTACTGCAAATTGACATGGCTGGAATAAGTATTTGATCTGATTTCTTAGCACAATTTAATACAGCTGGACTTAACTAAAATAACAAAATATACTCCTGTCCTGATTTGCTGAAACATATCCCTCCCCCCTTTGAGTTTCGAATCTCCGATGACGATACAACCGAGTCTCAATAAGCCAAACACTCAACAAGGCAATGTAAATTTTTACCGAGGGACAAATAACAAACTTATACGCAGCCAAGTACACCCAAGTTTGGAGATATGATATATGATGTCCATTCGACAAAGTAGTAATGTTACTGCTAATACCCCCTGGGTGGCTATTAAAATGCAGGCTTTTCATATCGGAAATATGAAACTGACGGAGGTACCATTGTAGAAGGTAATGAAATGAAAACTTACCGCTGGAAATGCTGCCACTTCTCTTGTGTAGGGTCTGGTCCAGGTTTCTTCAAGTAAGACGTTCTGTGTGTGAGGTGCCATCTGTTGATAAGAAAGCATGATATCATTTACCCCCGGATTAAAATCCAAGCTGCCGAGAAGCGCAACACTGTCTGTGGTTAGTCAGGAGGGCGCATTTGAGAGAAGAGCCTTGACAGCTTTTACTTATTGAAACTAAATTAATGAAAGCAAACCTTCAAAGGGTTCTCCTTTCTATCCATTCTTCCTTCTTCGATGTCTCTAATTTCTTGACGGATTGCTGGGAAATAAGTAAAGAGTACTTTATAAGTGTTGTAAACTAAAGCTAAAGATCAAACAAGATCAAATCAGATCAGGTGAGACAAGACTTGATCAAGTGAGATGAGATCAGATCGGATCAGTTCGAATCAGTTCGGATCAGTTCAATTGAAACATTTACAAGAAGGTAGAAGAGTTGGGAGAAAAATCCAAGACAAGTATACGTACAGAACAAAGAGTCACACAGCCTGTCCATTTCAGCTTTGTTTTCGGACTCTGTTGGCTCAATCATCAATGCTGTTGCAATAGGCCAGGCCATTGTTGGTGCATGGAAACCTAAAAGCGTACAAGTCATTCAGTTATTCAGCTATCAAGCACCACTTACTAGAAAGGAAACCAGGCATAGCGAAGCTTGGAAGAAAGAGCTAATATTTGTTATGCTAATTCGCGAGGGCATATTCGTGAAGCAGTCGACGCTAACCGCGAAGTAGTTCGGGGAAGCAAATAGTCAAACGAAAAAACACATGCTCACCATAGTCTTGCAATCTCTTTGCAATGTCAATTGGATCGATTCCAGCTGTTGTCTTGAAGCGTTTGCAGTCAATGATAAACTCGTGTGCACAGAAACCTGGGGAAAACAACGTCACTAATGCAAAAAAACTACTGAAATACAAACATATATGAACAACATCTATATGCTACAATTCGAGAGCGATCAAAAGTTGCGCGTCAACTTCCATAACCATCCGTACTGTTTGCAGACTCTGAGTGTTTACAAACTGCTGAGTGTTTCACGGCTAACTAGTTAGTCATGAAGTGTCGCAGTTTACCTAGGTTACCAGCAAGCACATAAACCAGGATTGAAATAATCAATCTTAGACTTGTGTGAGATGTACACGAAAAACCTACCATTTCTTCCTCTGAATCTTATGTCAAAGTCGTGATTCAATCTGGCTGCCATGTAATTTGCATTCAAAACAGCAAGCTGTCAGAAACAAAACGAACCAATCTCTTCAATTCTAATTGCTCTCCAGCTTACATCTAACACACAAAGTATAACACGATTGAAGACTATACGACCGATGGCAATCACAACCCAAATAACGAGCCTTCCAGTATAATTAACAGAAACCTAAGGTGCTCTTTGCAAGACCAAAGAGACCCTTCTATAAAGATCCATGGGTCAAAATTCCCAATCTCCTTGGTGCATCCCAAGACCAAGCCAAGAGTCTGAGGCAGTCAGGAAAAGAATCCATTGAGCTCATCTGAGCTAGGATAGCTCACCTCCATGGTGGAGAAATCCATTTAGGGAGGATACAATCTTCTCCACCCAACTGCTTCTAGTATAATATACTCTATGATTTCTCTAATCGTCCTCTTCAAGGTTCATTATACAGTAAAAACCAGCTTAAAAACAAATGAATTAAGCACCCCCAGGCTGATATTTATGCTAAAACAATAGAAGGAACAATGGCCAATTGTATTTAAATAATAGGTTGGATGTAAAGCTGTATCGGGTTTCCACTGATTGAGCACCAATTAAGCGATGCTACTGTATAAATATGCATGGGAAAATTACATATGGTCTACCTGTGACGCTCTCCGCAATCCTTTCGGTCCCATCATTTTGATGTAGGCCCAAGGAATAGTAAGAATGGCACTGGATCCATAGGGTGCAGCAGAAATCACTCCGAATGGCTTCGAATCCTTTTGCGCTGTCCCTTCCGGTGGAACAATGGGGTGAGTTGGAAGATATGGCTCTAGGTGCTTTTTTCTGTAAAAAATTGAAAATGATGGTTGATTTCAGGACAGAACTCAAGGCCGACTTGAAAAAGGCGAGCCCAAGAGAACCTCACGAAGAACAAAGAGGCGTTTGTAAAAATAATCAGAAACATGAATATAATAACTTTAGAATAAAACAAAATGGAAGCTGGCTTGAAAGCTCAAAACAAAAATGGTTGAAAAATGATTTGAGAAGAGAAAGAGTTGGAAATTGATAACAATGATCAAGAAGAGAGTGAAAAGCGATTTGAAAAAGAAAAATGTTGGAAATTGATAACAATGATTAAGAAGAAAATGAAGAATAACTTAATATACGGAAAACCCTCTGCAACTTGAAAAGTATTGAGTCCAAGGTTAATTTCGATTCTTACACGCAAATTGGTCCCATTCCAGGCCCCCCACCTCCGTGTGGAATACAAAACGTCTTGTGCAAGTTCAAGTGACAAACATCGGCACCGTAATCGCCAGGTCGACACAAACCAACCTAGAGTACAATCAAACAAATATCAGGCGCACGACACCCGGTTGAATGGCATGTTACTATTATCATGCGGCAATAAAGCACCCATATGCGCGGGTGTAATTAAATTTAAATACACTTCCATTGCTCCACAACTACAATCCAATGCAAAAATAAAGCCAACCAACCAATCAAGCCAATCCAGAAGGTAGTTACCAACCTGGGCGTTCATGTTTGCTCCATCGAGGTAAACCTGTCCATTAGCAGCATGAACCATGTCGCATATTTCCCTGTTGAGAACAGTGAGTGCGCAATTAACGATACCTACTACAGCCAGATGCAGTGATGGTAATAGTTGCAAAATATCTCGCTGCTACGTAGGTTCGACTACATGTTGTGTGTTACGAAAATCAAACAACAACAAACCTAATGCCTTCCTCAAACACACCGCTAGTCGATGGGTATGTGACCATTATTGCTGCTAAATTATTCTTGTGTTTTTCAATCTAGAATAAGTCGATTACCAGTGTCGATTAAAAATAAAACTATAAACAAGATATGAATTATAAGTGCGAATAAAAATCTTGACCTGTACCTTTTTTCTGAGGTCGTCTAAGTTTATTCCACCGATTTTATCTGTTTCAATGTATTCAACTTGAAATCCAGCCATGTGGGCGCTTGCTGGATTAGTTCCATGGGCAGATCGGGGAATAAGGCATATCTGAAATAACATAAAAAGATTAAAGCACAGCAGGGCAAAGCAAATCCAAGCCAATTAGCAAGTAAAAGGTAAGATAGACAAAGCAGAACAATGCCAAGCAGAGAAAATCCACACAAGGCCAAGCTCTCAATGCCAGGCAAAACAAAGAAAAGCCAAGCTAAGCAAAGTCAAGCGGAGTCACGTCAAAGCAGGCCAGGAAATAGCAAGAGTAGAGCAGGTAAAGCTGGATCAAATCAACAAACCTTTCTATGCCCTTCACCAATATCACTCAAATACGAAGAGATACACATCAGTCCAGTGTACTCTCCTTGTGCACCGCTGCGGAGGAGAGAAAAATAAATTACAATGATATCTACTGATTGCACATACAGAAAGCCAATAGTATATACCGGTATATACCGGTTCATACCTGTTTGGCTGCAACGAGGCTCCGTCCATACCAGTGATCTCAGCTAGATCATTTGCTAGTTCTTTGAACAGTTGGTAGTAGCCTTGAGCTTGCTCTTTCGGGGCGAAAGGATGGATGTTAGTGAATTTTGGCCAGGTGATTGCCTTTAGAAAACAATGAAATGCAGTAGTAAACCAGTCGAGGGCGCCATTGCCTTGATATGGGCTTACATGGTTGGTATATGATGTAAACAAATTGATAAATTATCGTGAAAATTCACAACGTTTCGAGCATTACTCCTCTGTGTAAAGAAAAACCGTAGAAATTTATTCATTTGCTTGTTTTGTTCGCGTTCAGCTGTACTAAATGGAGACCAAGATTAATTTACTTAAATGGCTGGCATTTGATTCTATTGCATTTGAAGTGTATTTACCATGGCAGTTAACCGGATGAGAAGAATACAGAGACAAATACGAACGCATAGGCGAATGTGAAAAGAATTGGATGGGTTTAATTGCAAAAAGTAGTACGTTGGAAGCTTCAACATGTTTGATGATAAGGATGAAGCAGTAACAGTTGGATGGATTCTTTGCAAGGAGTTAAATCTGCTTGTTTCAAGGGAAATCAGATATAACGAGCCTTGGATGAAAAGGAATCTGCCAAGCGCTATAAAAACATCCAGAAGAACTAAAGTGTGGAATTTTTTCTTGATGAGTGTAACACTACATACCATCATTTCAGTTGTACTATTCAGTTTCATGGTGCATGAGCCCTAGAAGATTAAGAGAACGCAAATTAATATTGATTAAAACTTCCAAACACGATGACACTTGGTTTCTTTGCGCGTGTTCTTTCTATAGCAACAAATAAACGTATGCAATCCACGAAGTTGCTTCATGTTAGTCTGAATTAGTCTATGTCCACTATTGATAAACTAACATTAGATAAAGTAAATGGCGTTGAAAAAGGCAAATTACGTAGCAAAATCGTATTCAAGAATACTTATGCACTACGCTCCGTTTGAGAACACAGTATAACGGAGACACACTTACTAGAGGTATCATTGCGTGCACAAGAGACATGTCTTTATTTTCCAACGCCTTCATGTATCTTGTTAAATTGGTCTCGGACTGATAGCTTAAGATAACAAAAACGCAGTTATGTTTCCCAGCTTAAATAACAAATGGACAGTTATGAAAACACGAGGCCTCAAACAAATGGACTACTTTGAAACACAGTAAAACCCGCATATAATTCAGCCTATTGTTAAAAAACAAGCCAATGTTTCTTCTATTCTTTCAAGTAGAAATATCATGATGGATGTTCTTAATGCACTGGTCCTTATATGAGGGTTATTACTGCTCATGCAAGAGGCAGTCATTGAGGCAATGGTTCCATGACAAGGAACCATTGTACCAACTGCAGCCATGCACAGTGTATGGCTGCAGTTAATACATCAAGCACAAGCATACCTGTTAAAGACAGGATGGGTAAGGTATTCGCTGGTTCTTCTAAACAAACTTTTCAACACGCTACGTTTCGGTGGATTGTCGAGCTTTGCAGCTATGGTTGCCTGCATCGTGAAAAGCAAAAACACGTCAAGTTAAGAATCGGTCAGAGACACCACACCTGGGATTCAATTCAACATTGAACTGGATTGTTCAACGTTCATTGCGTGGTAAATACTATTGAATTGAATCACTAACTGATTCAATTCAGTGGTTTCGTGTAACCTCTGATACTAGTTGATATTCATTACCACAAAAACACTAAGATTACAACCATTATAACAGCGAGGCCACCAATAACTAGCATCAAACTGGATCCAACTCTAAAACTAGACCTGTACTCGTGGTCCCTGTTAACGCTTACAACCTTAAAGCTGCCGAATGCACGATACGACATGTAAAGTAAGACAAATTCAAACTTACAGAGGATGTTTCGCAGCCGAATATCGATAACAGATCGTCCAAGTCATCTTCAGTTATCGTTTCGTCTAAAGAAATGCCAAGCTGAGGATGGAAATAGATGCACCTTGATATCGATAATCAGGATGAGGAAATAACAACAAACCAAGGTGGTGGTTGCACTTCCAATTAAGTTAATCATTAAATTAAATGTAAATCTGTTAATTGTATACAGTTGATATCCAAACTCTCGAGGAAAATGTTCAAAATAGCAAATGTTCGAAATAACGGATGTGCCAACTGCACCATATCAAAATGAAGGGAATTGAAAATTGAAACATTGAAAATCAAACAATTCAAGATAGCGGGCCGATAGTGGGCCGATAGCAGAATAGCGGGTATTTGAGGATAGCGGATGTCAAGTGTACACATAAAAATTGCTCACAACATTGTCGTCGAAATGTCGGAAGTTAATTTCTTTTTCTTTAGCTCTTGCTAATATTTCAGCAGTATCATTTGTCCCACTTTTGACCTTCAGAATTCAAGAGGAAAAAGAAACTTAAACAAGGAATAGGTGAATACAATTCTAAATTGCTAAAACACAAAAGAAGCAAAGAGAAAGCAATACTAGTCGTATGGAGCTATATCTTTAATAAAGTATAAATGTCAACATATACATACTTTCAACGTATCAAAATATAAGTTGTCTTCCACAAAATGCCCAGCTCTTTCGAGACCTACGTATAACACAGCTTTAGCTATTATACCTTTGAATGTAAATTGACTATACTTTGTGTGGTAATATATGGGTACATCATCTCATATCAACTAGGTATTTGGTTAACAATCAACAACAAACCTTCGTGTAAAATGAGCGTTGCATTGTGAACCCTTGTAGCTATGTTTTTCAATCCACTGGGGCCATGGTAAACAGCGTACAAAGCACTCATGTTGGCCAACAAAGCCTGACAGCAGAAATAATTCGAATCACCTTACAGTTACAGTAAAAACCCGCATATAACAACCATGGATTAAGGACCTTCAGGGTGATTTTGCTGCTCAAAACATTAGACGAAACAATAGCCTATTGTCTTGGAACAATAGACTGGAAGGAATATTTACAGGTTCTTACATGCAGGTTTTTGCTGTATTCGTCATGAAGGAACAAGATTGGAAAGGGGGGAGTTAGAGACCAAAAGACTATGACGTGATAACGAACCTGAGCAGTGCATATGTTACTTGTTGCTTTGTCTTTGCGGATATGCTGCTCTCTTGTTTGAAGAGCCAATCTGTAGCAAGGTTTACCAAACGAGTCTCTACGGAATGATTTTCAAAGGCATTAGATAAGACTTCAAGTAGACACGATACTGAAGAACATAAATACGGTTGACTCTTGCTATTTTCGCTAATTCCAGCGAAAAATAAAAATTTGGCCATTGGCATATCAAGGCTTATGGAGAGATATTCAAAGGTGCTATTGACCTTGTTCTCGATGGAAAATAGACAAATTGTTCAAGATAGTGGGTAAAAGACATCAAGAGTTATAGAAATATCTAAAGAAACAATCGTTTGGTCATGCTCTTGATGGAAAAAAAGGAAGCTGTTCAGGATTGGTTGGATGTTTGAGATGATCGGCATTCGAGATAATAAGACTCTACTGAACAAAACCTTGTAGCAACAAACGCATGGGTATCCTCAGCAGGAAGAGTTGTAGTTAAAAGCCGGGTATAGGTAGATAGATAGGTAAAGCTTTGTATATATTGAGCAAGAACCAAATAAAGCAACAATACAACTTACTTTGATATTCCTACAACTCTGCCAGGCACCATTCGCTTCAGCCTCTCTTGCACGGCAAAGAACGCAGCATGTGGTCCACCGTAGCCTAAAACAGCAATACGTCATACCTACATCGACGAAGCGTCATTACAACCACGCCAATCTCTTTGGTTGGATATTACTGCAGAGAAATATCCATAGGTAGATGTGTTTAGGCTATAGACAAGTTTTATAGGTAGATGTGTATAGCTATAGAAAAGTGTATGTTTCTGCGCAAAGATGTGCATAGCAATAAATGTAGAGCTTCGGTAAGGCTGTGTAGAGACGTTATAGCTATAGCTACAATACAGGTAGAAATAAACGAAGCTAAATAAACTAAGGGGGTTCCCTCTCTTCAATTAGTTTAGCTACTGAGAGAGTTCCTCCTTAAGAAATTTCCATCTTACAATAATGTTTGACTCCATGAACTTTCTGATCGTTTCTGTACTGTATTGCCTATATTGTATTATTTTTATATATTTTCATTACTAAAATTTCTGTATTGTAAGATGTGGAATTTTTAAATTAAAGTGAACTGAAGCTACTTACCAAGAGGAACACCGAATCTCTGGCTGCTGCCAACGGCAATATCACAGCCGAATTCACCTGGAGGTCTGATCAGCGTCAATGCCAACAGATCAGTTGCGCATATTGCGATAGCCTGAGGGAAAAGAAGCAAAGCGATGGATCTGTTACAAAGTAGGGTTGCAAGGTAAACGGGTATTATCAACGAAGAAAAGAAGTCCACGCTAAACATGCGAGCTCTCTAATTGCCCATGACAGTTTAAATTAGTGAATTCTGTACTTATTACTTTTACACTTTTCATCTTATAGATAGATAAATCGATAGATACATATAGATAAATAGATAGGTAGATAAATAAATAGATAGATAGATAGATAACTTTATTTACAAAGAGTTAGCTGACAGCTTGTAGTTTGTGGTTTTGACCACATCTGGTTTCAAACCAGTCAAAGCATAGCCTCCGAAAGATCAAAGCCTACAACCATAATTACTAAGCTACACCACTACTAATACTACAACTATACAATACTATACTACACTATATTTCACACTACTACCTTATACTATATTACACTCTACTATACAACATATACTAAATAACCTACAAGGCCTGACACAAATTACACCAATCTGAATAATCAAGATTTCTTACATTGCCAGCATGCGCATCTGCAACCAGACCTGAGAAATCCAAAATCCTGCCATTAGTATCAGGATATTGAAACAAAACGCCAGCAACATCTTTTTTTCTGAAATTGAATGTCTGCCAGTCACCAACAATGACTTCAACACCAGGGCCAGTAGTTCTGCAATTGATTAAATTACATTCAACATTGAGGGTAGTTAAATCTGATATACCCAACCCCAAAGAGCTAGAGATACCCCTTGGTCTATTTTGCACAGCCAAGTCTACACAATTTAAATAGTCTCACAATCTAAAGTGCACCACTCTTTGTATTTCTTCTGACCACAGAAAAACAGTATCTTGTTGACTTTAATTACCTCAAAGTCTGGACATACTAAAAAGACGTTTCTTCAGTGTTTAAAACAACAAAATTCAACTGTGGTGGAATTTACCCTTGGCTTGTAAACTCAACTCACAATGCAAGAACAATAAATAAATATTTCGTTTCCTCAAAGTTTCAGTGGAAGATTGCACTGCACTTGTCTTATTTGACTACTGAATTGCAAAGATCTCTTAAAATAAACAAGAAATTACTAACTTTGCTCTTGTTTTGACCAATGCAATGGTCTGTGGGTGGCAGTTCTGATCAACATAGAACTTCTTCTTCTTTGTAAACCTACGGATGGAAGGGCAAGATTAGATTGTTCCACTGCATTAAGCATTTAATTTTTTGGCTCAATGCAAATATTTGCACATCATACCTATGTGACAATGCCATTGCCTCTGCGGCAGCTGTTGCCTCATCAAGCAGAGAAGAATTGGCCATGTTCATCCCTGTTAAATCTGCCACCATTGTTTGGTAGTTTAACAGCGACTCCAATCTTCCCTGTGATATTTCCGCCTGGTATGGTGTATACTGTGTAGTCCTGGCAAGCAAAATAAGACATTAGGTATCAATCTAACTGAATATGTGTGTATCGATGTATGCATGAATGTTAAGAAAATTAAAGGACACTTATTTTGTAGTTAGTAGACAGGACCCGGGGTAAGATTAGTTGCTAGGCTAACCTGGTTGGTCCTCTGTAAATAAAGTTTATCTATTTACCTATCTATCTATCTATCTATCTATCTGTTTATCTATCTACCTATCTATCTATCTATCTATCTATCTATCTATCTATCTATCTATCTATCTATCTATCTAGCTATCTATCTATCTATTTATCTATCTATCTATCTATCTATCTAGCTATCTATCTGTGTGCTGAATGCTTTTTGGGGCATCAAGTACTAGCAAGCAAACAATTTCAATCATTCTCTTTACCATTCATTAACTTTAAAGTATCACCCAATATTTTGCATAAGACATATTGCAATATTGTTATCATTAATCCTTTTTCTAACACAATATACAAATGTTGGAATTTTTATTGAAATTTCCAGTTTTACCATCCTTTGTTTTCCAACACATCTCTCAGGATACTTGTTGGGACAATACAGTCATGATATCCCATGCCAATATAAGACCTCCAAACTTGATTTTGCCTTCCAAAATGCCTCAATTTAGCAAGACATTGTTGTTCACCTAAGACACATGGATAATTATGAATAAAATCCAAAAATGTCCAGCTAATGTCTCCACACATTTTCATGCTGGTTAAACCTTGTTTAAAGTGAGTAAACAAAAATGCCAAAGCAATAAGCAGTTGTAGATATTGGAATGAAATGAAATAAAATAACAGGTATTAAGGTGCATTTCTGCTCACTTATTGGTTCATCAAGGGCAAGATCTCCATGAAAACGTATTTCTTCTGGCAAAGCTTGATCCATTAGCTGATGAATTGACTGATAAATGAATTTAATAAATATTCAATAAAAACTTAGCATTTTAACTTTTAATCTAGAAAAGAATGACAAATCTTTGCCAAGCAAGGGTTAGCGTTAGAGTGGAGTCGCAATAAGGGGGCGTTGTCTAATTAGGGCTTAGGGGGCGTTGTCTAGTTCTCTACGTTCGTCACTTTCAAAAGTTTAAATGAAATAAATTCCATTCCAAACAAAAGTCTTATCTAATATAGGGTATAAGTCTTCTCTGATCTTGTTATAAAGAATTCTCGCCTGCCTAGATCCACCCTCTTACCTCAAGTTTAAGCTCTCGCAGCATATCAGCTCTTTCACTCTTCCTCGGTCCAATGTGCCTTTGTGCAAACGCATCTTGCGAGGGCAGAATTTCTTTGATACTAAAACTCGTCGAGCAGCAACGTGCGGATATTAATTTGCAGGTTCTTGTCTTGTTCCTGTCGCAAGCAAACGTAGTTTGACTGTTGCATTTTGGGCCTAACTTCAAGCCAAGCGAAGTTAATGGCGTGCCATGGGCCCTGTTGAAAATACTTGATGCTGAAAGAATCTTCCTGGCAGACATGCCCCTCCAGAGCTTGGTCAACGATGCTTTTCACACGACCAAAATGAGAGAATTTGATTAAATATTTATAGGAAACAAACTTGTTTCGTAAGTTGTACTGTTTAATTTTAATTGCGTTGTTGAAGTTCAATAGCAAATGAGAGAATTTTGAAAATTGTTGTTGCTGTTGCCTCTAAAAATTTATTTGGCACCTCACAGTGCAGATTGCAGGCCGGAGAAAATGGGGTGCAAATATGGAAAATAATGCACCCCTCAATCTCATTCTGGCCCCCACTCTCAGACTGACGACGTGATCTGGTGTATCTGCATTTTAGGTATTTTCCTTAAAATATAATGTCAATATGTAATTAGGCTGATATAAGCAAATGTTCAGCTGCACGCTGTTTTATAAAAAAGTATGTACAAACAATTTTTCTGGCGTTTTAAAGTGTTACTCTTAAATTTCCATTTTGCTTCTGGGAAGTTTTGAGCACAAATATATTCTTATAAAAGAAATCTCTGTGTAATCAGCCTCTTCAAAATGCAGAGAGACAGACAGGACAGGCATAAACAAGTCAATTAGCCAATATTCAAACAAAAACTATAAAAATATTCAACTTATATCCAAAATAAGTACATGATCGCTCTGAGAAAAGAGTTTATTAATTAAAACTAGAATTAAATTGAATGTGTATTATCTAGATTTATAACCGAAGCCGTTGTTGATAAATACTTGCGATTATTTTTTCTTTCCGATTGTATTTGAAAATGTGTGACATTTCATAAGGTTCAGCTTGATGCTAGGAGTCTCGGAGTGGCGTTGCCAAGTATTTTGGTTGATGCAAGAAAACGCGCCAATAACACCATGCCGCATGGCCTCGTTCTCATTCTCTCCATCGTCACTATCAACAGCTAATAGCCGATGATAACTTCTCGTCAGGTTATCTTTCAATATTTCCACCAAATACTCGATGATCCGTATATCTTGGGGTAAAAATCTGAACTGGAAGAATCCCTGTGGGTTGATCTTCATGGCGGGCGAATTGTTCACTGTTTTTGATAACGTTCGCGGTTCATTTCGCACCGACGCGTGCGAAGTTTGACAATCGCCGTCGGCGAAAGTTAAAGAGAACATGAGGAAGGCTTGCGTGCTTAGCTCAATCTGTATTCCGTGCAGAGCCTCAAGGAACACAGACGCCGACGGCCAGTCTTTCTGCCTATCAAACATGCCACACAAATACGTGCCTTCGTACGGTGGCGCCGTCAGCGATGAGGCCTCGAAGTCAAGCACGGTGACGTACGGTAGGATGGACTTGGATACGGGATCCCTGCCACGACATTTCATCAAGCCGACGAGTTTCACAGTGGCAAGGTTGAGCACGTGAAAGGGCCCGGCGGTCCAGAACACGACAGAGTTCTTGTTCAAAGGTAGGCCCGGTATACATGGAAGCAGGGATACGATGATGCAATGGACTTGTTGTCGGTTGTCCTTCTCTGCGCTAATCACAACAGGGCGACCAATCATCAACGAGTAAACTAGATGAGTGAAAAACGAGTAGTTTTGTCGCAGGGTTACCAGAGATATTCCGTGCGTGTTTTCTGTGCCTTCGGCGGGCGGATCGAAAAGGTCAGCGGATGGACGAGTGTCTTTCATCGATCGATTACTACTGCTGTTTGTCGTGTGTCGCGAAGTGTTGGATGAAGCGCTCTTGTTTGAACCGTGGGATAGTGTTGAGTTTTGCCGGTCGATTCGTCCCTGACTTGACTCCGAGCCGGAATCATTGCCCGAGTCTTTCAAAGAAACCTTGTTGTTGGCGACAGGCGGTGATTTAGCACGAGTTGGACACCCTGTTGCGTCTATTTCATCGCTACCACGTGACATCTGCCGATTGGTTATAGTGGCGGTCGAAGAATGCCTCGCGTCCGCCTGAAGTGACGTAACGAGGCGCTTCGCAGAGCCGGGGAGTTGATCTAGAGTCGTTCTACTACCGCTATGGCCAGAGAAATTGCTTGATGAGGGGATGGACACGGAAGAAGGATACGTGGACGCTAGTGAGATGATCTCTGCATCTTTTAAAGAGAAGTTATCATCAGTAGACGAGTTTTGAGCTTTCTGAATCAATTCAAAACTGTCACTCCTGGATATCGTCCAACTCTGGCAAGTCCACTGGAAGTTCGGATCCCATGTGTTGTTGAATTCGTCAGAAAAAGGATGCCTAGAGGATATTGAGGGCAAAGATTGTGTATCGTAATCCGTAAAATCCGTGTACATTGATCTCTTTGTAGATTTCTTCACAGGAGAAAGAAAAACATCCGTTGACATCTTAGTTGATAGCATGCTTGCTTGCCTGTCAATTTCATGCAGGTCCTTTGTGGTCCTTGTTCCGGCTATTATGTCTTGCAATGCTTCAAGATCTTTACATCTGCTGAAGAGCATGTATGTCCTTTGAAGCAGAGAAAATGCCTCTGGTTTGCTTGGGCTGGATAAGTCTTCTAGCGTTCTCAATTGAACATCAAACTTACGACCAGATGTTATTCCGACATTTCTTGGCTGGAAATCAGCATATTTCTTGTCAAGATCTTCAAGACTTGTTTCATCATCAATAACCTGTGACAATTAAGAGCAGGAATTGATTTCAGATCAAGATTTTTCAGATTTTTTACCAGTGCAAAGTATAGAGCAGGCATAAGTAAATTGAACTTACAGGAGAATCTCGATAACTCAAACCTTCATGGGACCAATGAAAATGGCTCGAATTAACAAATGTTCGAGTTATCGAGGGCTACAAAGTACCAGAAAAGCTTTTAAGGGGAATACAAAATTGCTCAAGATATCCAAATTTGAGTTACCGGGGGTTCGAGTTATCGGGATTCTACTGTACATTGGATTGGTATGTGATATTATCCACCCAAATTCATAAAAAAGGTCAACTTTGCATGTAGCACTTACATATTGAAGAAGGCAATCAAATTCCTGTGAGTATTGGTTTCTTTGCTCTGAAAACATCTCACTGTTTAAGTATGATATGATAATACTTTGAAGTTCATCTGAGTCTCTTAAAGACTCTTCAATTGATTCAAAATTATATCCTTTCATATCAAAGGGCAACTGATAACAGGAACCAATAGGTTGATTATTGTTGAGTAGCTTTTGTCTTGTGTAGGACAAATACTCGTGTCTCTTGCGCAGCTCTTGCAAGAACACCATTGCATTGCCAAATTTGAAATACCTCGATATTCGTCCAAAGTAATCACGAAAAGATGTAAAGCTGGTCATGATCTTTGGACCTTGGTGTGTAACATATGACAAGCAAAATGGCCGTACAAAGCCACGAGCGTGAATATCGTAAAGAGTGAAGTGGTGCACGTATGCAGTTGCCCCTTCACTCGGTTCAACCAGAACCACTTGGGTATCGCCAACTGTTTTGAAAGCCGTATCACTTGCTTTCATGCCTGGTTCACTTGAAGAGATCGGGGAAGTGCAATCAACTGACATGATTCTGACAGTGAATGTACTCTTGTTAAAATTACCACCTCCTTTTTCTGGGATGGTGAGCAGTGGACGAGGGCCTTCGAGTTCTGAAAATTCTGATATTAATATGAAGTCTTCGTCAAAACGACAAGCTGGCCAAGGTGTCTCGTGAGTTAGGCTCTCATCAACAAGGCTCTTGATCAAATCCATGATGGCTTTTAGGATATTCACTGCCTACAGACTCGAATTCTGAATTACCTTACAAGTCGGCTATTTGCCTTGTTATTTCCAGGAAAGCCTAAAACATCTCCTTCCTTGCTCGTGCCCTGCTTGCCATTTCTTCAACTGTTTTGCTG
This sequence comes from Sanderia malayensis, assembly GCA_013076295.1. Taxonomy (NCBI): domain Eukaryota; kingdom Metazoa; phylum Cnidaria; class Scyphozoa; order Semaeostomeae; family Pelagiidae; genus Sanderia; species Sanderia malayensis. Next base: position 1,026,605 of record RQOL01000618.1, on the reverse strand, counting down.
TTGTTGCATGCAGTGAATAAAAGGTGGGCGAGAATGGGCAGCGCAAGCGTACTGCGTCCCACCCCAACGAAACTTGGCGAAACTTCTGTATGTTCTCAAGTTTCAAATTTCCTCAGCTGAGAACTGACTTTATCAGCTTTCGAAATTACGGTTGAATACATTTAGCTCTTGACCCTCGTAGACAAAGCTTTTTAGAATGAACTACTGATACTGGAGCATACGGAAAGAAGTCAAATTGTACTTCCACCCCACCCCACCACTAAATTGCTTCCCTAGCAAACTTATACAACAGAGACCTTCGTTTAACACCATCCATATAACTTCACATCATAAATCAAGTCTTAATGTAAACATAAATACCTCAATCACATTTAAAATTGTCTATTACAAGTTTTGTTTGTTAATTGTGTGACGCAATAATAAAAATATCCAGTACTGAAATTGCCTCTAACTTTCATGAAATGGAGTTTCGTAAAAGATGTCCAATTTATTGCCATAGAATACAGCAAAAACCCGCATATAAGAACCTGTAAATTTTCCTTCCAGCCTATTGTTTCAAGACAATAGGCTATTGTTTTGTCTATTTTATTGAGCAGCAAAATCACCCTGAAGGTTCTTAATCCATTGGTTCTTATATGCGGGTTTTTACTGTAATATAAAACGAAACGGGGCGTAACTTACTATAAGAATGTGAAAAAAGTTCATAGTGAAATTCATTTCCAGTAAAAGTTATTGAGCTGACTTCAAGTTTCCCTCGAGTAACTTCAAGCCTTATGTATTTATCAGTCAGGGCAGAATTGAGAATTTTTTTCAAGATAATTAGCAACATCAAAAATTGGCTTGACATGTCTTACAAACATAAAGAATGCATTGGATAAATCTATTAGTAGTTTTCTACAGCCACGAAAGACTGAGTTTCCTAAACGATGCCAGTTTGCTTGAAATGATAGTACCTAAAATGAGTGCAGACAGTACACCTGAGATGAAAATATAATCGAAGTCCTCTTTCAGCACGTCAAAAAGTTTCGAAGGAGTGACTCTGGTGTAGTACAGGTCCAACCCGAAGGCCAAAACCAGCGAAGTCGATTCCAACCCGGCAGCCGAGGTATGTATGCCACGGATTTTCTCAACTGGAAGATACAAAAAACGAATGACTTGCAACAAATCAGATCTGCATCATCAATACCCCCAAGCAGAAGGGGCAGGGAGGGAGCAAGCCCCCATAGACCCAAATAAATGCTGTTGGCTTGTGCTTCAATATAGCAATACTGGTTATTACAAACCAATTCAATACCATTACTGCTAAATCTCCATATCCCATAAGCGGCCATCGTCACCTCAATCATGCTCTTAGACTTCATGTCAATCCAATAGCAAGTGGAACTGTTATGAATCCAGAGAGTCTATTCTATTAGTCTATATCGTCCCCCCTACAGTCAGTTCGGCTACATATAAATCAACGCATTAACTAGATGCAAACCGGGGGTACTACACATACATACCTGTCATGTTGTAATTGATAAATGTCATTGGGTGAATGGCCAGTTCTGGTATGTACGGCATTAGGCCTTCTTCGGCAAGTTCGGCAGTTTGCTCGAAGCTTCGTCGCGGGTCGAGCATGTTCTTTGGGATGGAGTAAATGTAGCCATTGTTCAAAGCGAGCAGTAGATTCTTGTGAGTGATGCCGCGTTCTGTGTTCGTCACGGCCATGGCACCTGTGTTGATGATGGGTAACAGGTATCCCTGTGACAACACCAGGGGATGGTCCAGGGATTCCAGAGAAGAAAATGCGGTGCTGAAAACAAATCACCATTATCAACATTATCACCAACATCAACATCATTATCGTTATTATCAACATCAACATCATTATCATTATCACCAACATCAACATCATTATCATTGTTATCAACATCGACATCATTATCATCATCGTAGTAATCAACTTCATCACAATTATGAGTAGACAAACTCCAATGAAACTTCGATATAACAAACCCACATGTAAAATATTACGAACTGGGGATCTAGTTCTATGACCTGCTTCAATGTACACTGTATCCTCGGTTTAACTAAGCCTCAATAAAATAAAGAATTACACAGCTCCAAAGCTCGTTGCATCGGAGCTGCAATGCATTTGACTGGTGACTTGTTAGTTCAAGCGATGAGCATTAACGCAAAAGTAATACCTGTTTTGTTCTTCGAATCCTTCGTACATCTCGACAACGGAAATTTCAGTTCGCCTCGACTTCGTGTTGAAAATGAGATAGACAAGCCAGTTCTCGGACAAGACCATGCGAACAGGTCCCCGGGCGCTGCGGTGGCGACTCTGGTGGACAATCTGGCCTGGAAGTTACAAGTTGAAGAAGCATTGTGAAAAAGAGTCATAACAAAGTTCGGTTATCCATAAAAACGTTGACGAGAAAGAAACCATATTCACTAAATCTAAATAATAGAGTTATTATAGAAACTATGGTGGCAACCAAGGATGTCGTTACTGGAGAAACATCAATGGTGAAACAACCAAAAGTTATCCTTGTTGATTCACAAGTCATCTCTTACACCCCTCACTGTGAAATACTTCCAAAGTGCTTGGTAGTGACCATTGAATCCCACGCGGCAACAACATGACTTGACACAACAAGCGTATAACATGCATAGCAAACACGGGTTTGTCGAAACGAAATGACTACAGTAGAATCCCGATAACTCGAGCCCCCAGTAACTCGAACCTTAGATGTCTCCAACCATTTTGCATTACCCTTGAAAGCTTAGCTGATACTTTGTAACCCTCGATAATTCGAACATTCGTTAACTCGAATCATTTTCATCGGTCCCATGAAGGTTGGAGTTATCGGGATTTTACTGTATATATCATATACATATTACGAACATGCACGATTGCATAGGCATGTAACATTCACGACGTCAAATGACATTGATACCTGTTACTGCATCGATGACGTATATGAATGTGGATGGCTTTGAAGCATCTGGTATGACAGTTGCAAAAGCTATCAGATTCGGATTGAGGTATTTGTACAAGACACTCCTATCACCCAGCACCCTGCCCACCGAATGCACGTGCTCATCAATGCGCTTGCAAGCTGAAACAGAAAGAAAATCATGCACTTGATAGGCAAGAACTACTGGCTACACAAGCGTGGTTTAAACAACGAATAAAAGTTTTAATTCGAGGTGTTAGATGGAGACCTTCAATAGGAAATAGGAAAAGAGTTCATTAGGCAGAGAGACGGAGAGGATTTAGAGCAAAGAAAACATAGACTGGATGAAGCAGAGTATGATTGAAGAGAGTAAGCGGTTCTATAGAGAAGTGGCTGAGCACAGATTAATCTTCAAAGACTACTTTCAAAGAAATTACTCCTGGATAGAGAAAAAGTGTCTTCTAAAATAAAGAGAGTGTTATTAACAGTAGAGGTATTGACTAAAACAATGAGGCACCATTATAAGGAAGGGCTCAATTAGTTTGTGTTTCATTAGAGAAGGTACTATGAAGACAGGAGCTGTTAAAATATAGGAGCACAGCATGGAGATAACTTTATAGGACGAAGAATGAAATCAGAAAAATTAGGGGGTTTGGAGAAATGTTCTTTCCTTCCAAAGCTATGGCTAAACTAGATTGATTTGCTAGCAAGAGAAGAATAATAAAGATGTGAGCTACATGAGTGTTTAATAATATATTTCGTTCATGAGTATGCCATAAAAGATAGAAGAAAAAACGAGGTATGAAAACTTGTGAGAAATAATTCCGGTTACTTACCGATGCTCTGTATTTGCTGATCCTCGGGAAACTTAACAGACCAGGCCTCTTCCACTGTGGCAGCTTCCTTGCCACTAGGCTTTTGATCATCTTTGAGAACATAGCCTTTGACAGTGTTCTTTTCTTGATCTACCAAATGCATATAGATCGAGTTGATTCTCTCGTGCAAGTGAGACACAGATTCGTCCGTCTCTGGAAATATGTGAATCTTCAACTGGTTGTCAATGAGTAGAATGGCCTTGCAAAATCTTTCATCTGGAGGGAATAAAAAAGAACGGGTCAGCAATAAAAGCAGAAATCCAATACAGTTCAAACACAATAGGTCTAGTGCCTAGCTTTCTTAGTCTAGGCACTACAGTATTAGAGCAACAATTATTAGTAGTATTAACAAAACGTGCTTACCTGTCAAAGGTAGGAGGGAGACCTGCATAATGTCATAAGGGAATATGATTCCGTCAGGATCATTCTGATCTGCAGGGTCACCAGTTAGAGGATTGAATGCATACACTAATGTTCCGTGGCCAGATTTCTTCCTGCCAACAACAACGCATTGTGGTGGCAACGGAAAGTGTGCTGTTGTTCTCTGCACAAACAGCATCATCTTCTCCTCACCCCTCACGTGAAAAGGGGACAGATCACCCAAGAACCTACTCCACAGGATTTTACCCTCTTTGAATAAAAAAAGCATGTGATTAGGATAAATAAGGATGAATAAGGGTGAATAAGAATGAATAGGAATGAATAAGAATCAATAAGAATCAATAAGAATAAGTAAGAATGAATAGGAATGAAGAATGAATAAGAATGAATAATGAATAATGAATAAGAATGAATAAAAATGAATAAGAATGAATAATGAATAATGAAAAATGAAAAATGAATAATGAATAATGAATAAGAATGAATAACAATGAATAACAATGAATAAGAACGAATAAGAATGAATAAGAATGAATAAGAATGAATAAGAATGAATAAGATTGAATAATTCCTCCATCAAAGTTTTGCAACTTCACTCCCTGATTGAAACACATCAAACACGCACAGAAATAATACCCTTACACTGCTTCATAAAAATCACTTACTTGCTGTATCAAGTCCAAAAAGCTTTCCTGAATCAGTCAAAGCAACAATGATCTTATGAAGACCAAACTGATCCCGTGTCAAACTGCTCGACTGCTCTCTTGAAACTGAGTCTGGAAATGCGTAGTGTTTTCGTTTCTTCAAGCTTGCCATCAAGAGTTCCAGTTGTTTCAGTTGTATTTTCACCCGTTTTGCAAACTTTGACAGAATACCAGCTGGAAATAAAAAATTTTGTTACACCTCGATCTGATTTAACTCTAAAACATGCCAATTCATGCTGCTAATAAATAAGCTTGCAAGAGGACAATGTAACAAAACTACAGTCAAATCGATCTCGCTATCTCGAATCTCGTTATCTCGAAAAACTCGCTATCTCAAACAGATTCCCATGTCCCCTCGTTCTCCATTCCTGTGAATTTAGTTCAGATATCTCAAACTCCTGCTATGTCGAACAAATTTTCATTTCCCCTGCAAGTTCGAGATAACAAGAGTTGACTGTACCTCTTATAACACACAACTCTAAGCAATAACAAGATTCAAGGTAAACAACAGCTTACAGTTGGGTACACTTGCAAACTCTTCATGCAGCAACTCTAGTCTGGAAGCTGATGTAGCAGCAGGCAATTCGATGAATTCCACAGAAACAATTCCTGCCAAGGCTTCCTCTCTTTCCCAGAGAACGGTGCCAGATTGTTGTATTAAGCACAACGCATGGTCCTCAAATGCAACCATTAATCTGTAGCCAAGTTCACCATCCTTCTTTGAAAAGATGTAGGCAGACCCATATTCTGGCATTCCATGCTTATGCTCTAGAGGAATGGCTTGCTTGAGACTTTCAAGCTCTTTGAATGCATTAAGTTCGTACACGCTTGTCTCGTACCCATTATCTTTGAGTTCTAACGACACCAAATACACACTTGACATAACATTTGAAGCTATCAGCAGACAATCTGAAGAAAACTTATGCACAAAATCAACCTTGTTTTCTTTGTTAATCTTTGCCAGAATATTCCCATGTTGCTGTACTTTGAAAATAAACTCACTGCCATAATAGTTGTCCTGTGAAAGTGGGCTGATGCTTACTTGTTTCTGTGATTCCAAGGAAGCTGATATTTTGCTAAAAGGTGTGCTTGTCATCGTTACATCTTCTGTATTCATGTTGATAATGACCACTTCTGAGCGTTGCCTGTTTAAACATGAAATGAAGCCATTTCCAACACCTGTACATGAAGTACTATTGTCAATGAGCCATGGTGCTGGCATAACATTGTTCCTGTTAACATGTCCAGTTTGAGTGTCAAGAACTGTAATTTCCATAAAAATTTCATTTTTTTGCATAACAACAAATATCTCATCCAAACCACCATAGACTGCAAGGCAGCTTCTGGAATCTTTGCTGTCTTTACTGGGTCTCCAGGTCCAGTTTTCTCTTCCATCTTTTATGGCATACATGTGAACGGCATTGTTATACAGGGAGACAACCCCTGTGCTGACATGGTCTGATTTTCGGCTTACCAGAAATGACCCCCAGCCAGGGAACCCTGCGACCAATTTCCCCCCAGTCGACGACAAATGTTCGGCTTTGACAACTTCCCATTGCAAGTGGCCTTTATTGGGCTCCCAGCTTCTAATCATTTTGCCATATCCTGACACTGATACGAGCGAACTCGTGTGGTGTAGCAACGCGTCCAGATTACCATGCTTGTTTTCAAATACTTTTCTCCATATGATCGAGCCCGTGCGTGCATTGAGCGCGGCAATTACATTGGACTCGGTGCCCACAAGGGCACGCCTGCTGCTATGTGAATACTGGTTGAAATAAGCGAATTTCACCTTACCGATATACTGCTGCCGCCAATCGAACAGGCCTACTTGATCTTCGTACAAAGCATAGCAGATATTAATGAAAAGAATTATCACCAGTAAAGCAGAAATACTAGAGAATCTTATGAAACTATTCATGGCTATAATGCTGCATCACATTCACTCAAAACCATATCACAAATCTCCCTCTCCTTCACAAAGGCCCCCCAAAAAGCATGGTAGATAATCTTTAACATGCACCAAAACCGACAAGCCTGTTACAGGCTTGCGCAATGATAACTTGCGCAGACCTGCCCACCTTTATAGATTGAAACGTCACATCTTCATAACGTCTGAAGACTAGAACTTACGACACTATATATAAGTGTGACTGGTTAGCCTAGTCGGTAAGGCGTCGGCGTGACAAGTCGAAGGTCGCGGGTTCGAACCCCGCACCAGCCACATTGTCTGGTCAGCATGTTGTGGTGGCAGCTCAGCATGCTGGCGTTGGAGGTGAGAGCCCAACTTTCAGGCAACCATAACCTTCATGGATTTCAGTGGCTCCGCCATGATGCTCGAGAGTTAGACTTCATTTAATATGTACTCGCTAGAGCTCATGGTAGTGCAATACCCAAGAAGAGTCTAGGGTGTTGCTAAGGGTGGGAATCCAAGCGCACCAAGGATGTTTCAGCGCAAAAGTGTTTTATTTTTTATTTTATTTTGATTAATGTTTTAACTATTTTGTTTCTATGTTTCATTTAGATTACAAATAAAAATCTGAATAAAAATAAATAAGAAATATAAAATAGAAATAAATACAGAATATAAGAATAAGTAATACAACGCATGTTTTCACAACTTAGGCTAGTTAAGACTGGGAATCTGAGCGCGTAAGGGTGTACAAACGCAAACAATATTTCATCTGTTTTTTAGAATATAAATCAGAGAAGTGCAGCAGAAAAAGCTCACTGCAGTTCTTCAATGAATGCTCTGATCATTCAATTACTTTTCATCAGAATAAGTGATGTAAGACGTCAAGCAATAGTTGGCTTGGAGTACTTATTCTGAGTCTTATGGGTTGATGGATAAAAATATTATCTGCCGAAGGACTCAAGTACTTAATGATCAAAAGGCTGTGATCAAAATAGGTTTTGAAACAGTGTGTGGTTATTGGTCTTCGTAGCTTAAAGTGCTCTTGAAATTGAACTTTTCTTTGAAATAGACACTACCAAGTCTTCATGCCATACCAGATACTGTTATACTATGTTACACTTTGATGCTGTTATGCTATTGACCTGGATGCCTTGCCTTCATTATTGACCTCTTGTCTATTTTCCTTTGTGTGAATTATGGTTATTTTCGCGCCAGAAACCTATAGCATCTGATTGGTCGCATTTCTACGGAAGCCGAGAAGGGTCAATCTCGATTTCATTTACAAATCCTGAAATATATTACAAATCTTCGTTTCGAAAAGAAATCTGCATTAATAAATCTATGAAATCCACATTCCATTGGAAAATCCAGAAATATTTTTAATATCCACAATTCATTTGAAAATCCATATTTCATTTGAAAATCCACATTTCATTTGAAAATCCACATTTCATTTGAAAATCCCGAAATATTTTTAAAATCTTCATTTCGTGTCGAAATCCACATTTCGCTGAAAAGTATGGAGTCAGGTAGTGGACAAATTGGGTGACTTTGTTGAAACACGCTTAGTGGAATTGAATTGCATGATTAGTGGAGCCCAAAAGCGTTTTGTGACATTGAGTTCATTTAGTGGAAGAACTCTTTTAAGGAGCTTTTAGTGGGTGAACTCCGAGGTGGGTAAAATGTTTACGCCTGTATAATATTGACAAGTACAATAGCTTAGACCTTTCGTTCTTATCATGTCCTTCCCACGGCAGAGTCCAGAAACAAATGTAGGAGATTACATGCTGACAAACTTAAGACGTATACCCACCTCGGAGTTCACCCACTAAAAGCACCTTAAAAGAGTTTTTCCACTAAGTGAATTCACCCACCGTTCACCCACTAAATGAATTCACCCACTAAAATTCCAGTCAATCACTTCTTGTTTCTTCTCCCATTAATTAAGTTCGGCGTCGCCCACTAAATGAACTCAATGCCACAAAACGCTTTTGGGTTCCACTAATCATGCAATTCAATTCCACTAAGCGTGTTTCAATCCCATCAAAAAAAGTCACCCAATTTGTCCACTACCTGACTCCATACTTTTCAGCGAAATGTGGATTTTGACACGAAATGAAGATTTTAAAAATATTTCGGGATTTTCAAATGAAATGTGGATTTTCAAATGAAATATGGATTTTCAAATGAATTGTGGATATTAAAAATATTTCTGGATTTTCCAATGGAATGTGGATTTCATAGATTTATTAATGCAGATTTCTTTTCGAAACCAAGATTTGTAATATATTTCAGGATTTGTAAATGAAATCGAGATTGACCCTTCTCGGCTTCCGTACATTTCCGCACCACGCTCTGTGAATCTTTTTATTCCGTTCCGCCCCAACAACAATTTTCGATATTCAGAGTAGCTCGGACAGCAAGATATATGGAGCTTGTAGAAACAGCGACGGGTAAGCAAATTTCACTACTTTGACAACATCTAATTCTCTATGCATTTTTTTAAAATGACAAAGAAATAGAACTTTAACTTAAATTTTGATTTGAAGCAAATATCTAGTCCCAACTAGGTATCATAACTTGACCAACTTTGTATTCTTCACAGAAGTCAAAACATGAATGAATATCTTCTTTTATGCCCGCAACAAATATGAAGATAAACCACGAACTTTTTCAGAAAAGGTAGTACATTATCTAACTTGTAAACACTTGCATATATTTTTTAATGCATTTATGCTGTATTTTTGAGATTTAAGGGCTTTAAAGGTTAACTTAAAATGGCCTAAACTTTTTCACGCGTTCTTAAGTTCTGTGATCCAGACAATAATTCGAAATTAATAAAAATTCGAAATCCCCAAGGAGTAAATTTCCTTTGTTTACCAAACTCGCAAACTATAAAATGTGGAAAGTGATGAAAGAAAACTGCTTTAGCATGGCAAAACAATTGGGAGCAAAGATAAGATTGCACGTATTTTTTTATAAGAAGCTACAAAATTGGGCCAGTTCCGAACAATTTATTGAAATTAAAGAAGGGATCTTTTGCGTTACAGGCTGAAGCAGAATATAAAAACGCTAAAAATGAGTGCCCCTCTTCAAAAACTATTTCCACACCACATTAAAACTAAGTACAACACAAAAAATAGAAGCTCTTATGTTTCACTAACAATATACAAAATTATTAAACAAAATTTTCAATTACTGGGGATTCTTAAATTTTTGGCCATTCAAAAGTCTGGATTTCTTATAACGAGTTTCTTATAAAATAAGTACGTGTAGTGGAGTGAACGAGATGTGACTGCAGATGAGAATTAGCAGCTATTAGAAACTAAAATACAAAGAGCATTAGCACATGAGCACACTATGTTATACATTAGCAAACATAGAAATTGTCAAAAAAAATACGATTTAATGGAAGCTACCAGGTCCAGAAAACTACTTCCACAGGGCAGATTTTTACACGCAGACAACAATTGAATTACTTTATATATCGATCATGAATTTGCTACAGAGAATCTTTGAATTTTGGAATTGCCTGAAATATGGCTTTCAAGTAGTCAAATTAGACAGGTTTCAGCTCTCTGGGATAATTGGATCAACAGTGGCCCCGACAAATCAAACACTTTGTGTATACTCTATGAATGCTCAAATTCCCAAATCGGGATTTTGGAATGAAAACGCTCAACTTGCCACATTGACATTTTGAAATAGACGGAAATTTGGCAAACAAGTAGTCGAAACCTACTAATTAGGGCCTTCTGATCATTTGAAACAAGTTTTAGCTCTCTAGGACAATTGGTTAAAAAGTTGGTCCCGAGGGGTGTCCGCGACAAGTGAATTACTTTATATATACTCCATGAATGCTCAAATTGCCAAATTGACATTTTGAAATAGACGGAAATTTGGAAAACAAGTAGTCGAACCCTACTAATTAAAGCCTTCTGATCATTTTGAGACAAGTTTCAGCTCTCCTGGACAATTGGTTCAAAAGTTGGTTACGAGGGGTGGTCAAATGACGTCCAAGCGTCTAGTTCCTGGACTGTGGCTCACATTTTCTAAAAATGTCCCAATTGTTTTCGATATTCTTGTTCACCATAGGTCCTTGCAAAAAACTAAGTTGATCTGGTCTCTCTAGCATAAAGACCTGGAGCGGCATCTCTGAATCTAGCGACCTTTACCTTACTTAGTCAAAAAATCTACAGTCAAATGACGACCAAGCGTCTAGTTTCTGGACTGTGGCTCACATTTTCTAAAAATGTCCCAATTGTTTTCGATATTCTTGTTCACCATAGGTCCTTGCAAAAAACTAAGTTGATCTGGTCTCTCTAGCATAAAGACCTGGAGCGGCATCTCTGAATCTAGCGACCTTTACCTTACTTAGTCAAAAAATCTACAGTCAAATGACGACCAAGCGTCTAGTTTCTGGACTGTGGCTCACATTTTCTAAAAATTTTTTAATTTTTTCGATATTTTTGTCTACCATAGATTCCTGCACAGAACCATGCTTATCCGGTCTCTCTAGCATAATAACTTAGAGCGGTAGCCTTGACACTAGCAACCTTTTCCTTAGTTAGACAAAAAATCTACTGCAAAATGACGACCAAGCGTCTAGCTTCTGGACAGTGGCTCACATTTTTTAAAAATAGTCCAACTTTTTTCGATATTCGTGTTAACCATAGGTTCCTGCACAGAACCAAGTTTATCCAGTCTCTCTAGCACAAAAAACTGGGGCGGCAGTCTTGAAACTAGCGACCTTTACCTTACTTAGTCAAAAAATCTGCAGTCTAAAGATGACCAAGCGTCTAGTTTCTGGACTGTGGCTCACATTTTCCAAAAGGTCCACGTTTTTTTCGATATTCTTGTTCACCATAGGTTCCTGCACAGAACCAAGTTTATCCGGTTTCTCTAGCATAACAACTTGGAGCGGCAGCCACGAAACTAGCGACCTTTACCTTACTTAGTCAAAAAATCTACAGTAAAATGACGACCAAGCGTCTAGTTTCTGGACTGTGGCTCACATTTTCTAAAATGGTCCAAGTTTTTTTCGATATTCTTGTTCACCATAGGTTCCTGCACAGAACCAAGTGTATCCGGTCTCTCTAGCAAAACAACTTGGAGCGACAGCCATGAAACTAGCGACCCTTACCTTACTTAGTCAAAAAATCTACAGTCAAATGACGACCAAGCGTCTAGTTTCTGGACTGTGGCTCACATTTTCTAAAATGGTCCAAGTTTTTTTCGATATTCTTGTTCACCATAGGTTCCTACACAGAACCCAGTTTATCCGGTCTCTCTAGCATAAAAATTTGGGGCGGCAGCCATGAAACTAGCGACCTTTACCTTAGTTAGACAAATAATCTATAGTCAAATGACGACCAAGCGTCTAGTTCCTCGATCCTTTTGAGACAAGTTTCAGCTCTCTGGGACAATTGGTTCAAATGTTGGTCCAGGGGGGTGGCCGCAACAATTGAATTAGCTACTTTATCTATACTCCATGAACATTCAAATTGCCCAGTTGACATTTTGAAATAGATCGAATTTTCCAAAAAAATAGTCGAAACCTACTAATTAGGGCCTTCTGATCCTTTTGAGACAAGTTTCAGCTTTCTGGGACAGTTGGTCCAAAAGTTAGTTTTTGGATCTGCTCGCCATAAGTGAATTACTTTATACGTCGGTTATGAATAGGCTACAGAAAATTTTTGAATTTTAAATTGACCTAAATAATTTTTTTCAAGTAGGCAAATTAGACTAATTCGAACATTCTGATCACTGTGAGCCAAGTTGCTCCTCTCTCGACAGTTGGTTTAAAAGTTAGTTTCTGGATATGATTTTCGAACTTATTTGTTGTTAACTTTAATGTTTATATAGTTTTGAAAATGAAACACTTTGTTATTCTTTTCTCGGTTTTAATCTTCAACTTAGCGACGCTGATTATGTCATATTTTACCCTGTAGCGTCATGTATGTTTTTGCATAATTACACAAATAATTTCACACAAAAAAGTAGGAGGTAAAGTCCTGGGTGCGAGGCGCGAGGTTGGGAGGATGGGAAAATTTTACTTGAGCCCACTTGAGCGTACTTGAGCTTTGTCTCGATTCGGCCTACATTTTTTTCAACTTTCCCGAGAAGCGTGCCTTGTAGTCATTTAAATTTAAATGTAATTCGAGGTAAGATATCTTTCTTCCAATCAATGTATACTGCGGAGAAAGGCACGGCATTGTACTACGATCATATTGCTTTAGATTTAGCCTCTCGTGTCCTGGCCTAGGCCTAGTACAGTCGAACCTCCACCTCGCTATCTCGAACTTTGTTCTCGAACAGATTCCCATTTCCCCTCGTTCGGGTCGTTCTCTAGTTGGGTGAATTTAGTCTGGATATCTCTAACTTCCGCTATGTCGAACAAATTTTATTTTCCCTTGCAAGTTTGAGATAGCGGGACTCGCCTGAAGCAAGCACGCTAATTTTTTAGTACAAAGGTTTTTCACAGTGGCATAAATTATAATATCAAAAGTTTTCTGATTCATGCTGCCATTGCCATTGGTACATAAGTCATTTGCTTGCCTAACTATGTTTACGTATACTACGTTTTTCATTTTTATTTTTTATCCACAGATAATTTCTATGCCCAGAAGAAGATGCCTGATAAGAACTCGTCACTCAAGATAAGAATCCTTTCAGAATTATTATGAACGATAACAGACATTGAAATGCAAGTCTCAGGTGAGGTTTTCTATCACAGTGTTCTTTTCATTATTCAGTATATTTACAATTTTCAGAGGAGGGATCATGTTTATCTTGTACATTTAACAAGTGAAGGCCTTCTGCATGCAATTTGAAAAACAATATCTGAAATATTTTCAGAGTATTTATTGCAAATAGAAATGCATTTATATTGTTATCAGCTGGATTCAGAATTGCTCTTGATGCAGAATTTTTCAGGATTTATGTGTTCAGGAGGTCATTTTTAACGGTCTGGCTAATTTTCATAAACAAACATGGAATCTTACTGATTCTAATTTTGTAATTTTGTAATCATTGTAATTTGTGTTGAGGGGCCATTATTTATGGCCTGAATGGGGTTTTCTATTCTAACATGAAGAATTATGTGCTTTAATTTTGAAGCAACTACCTGGAAGCTTTCGTTTCACAGCTTCTATTGTACTTAGTTCTTTCTATCTCCTTCCATTTTTCCTTGCTCAAATAATCTATCAAAACATTGATTTTTGAACAACAGATATTGTTTCTTCTCAAGATACATAACAAATACTGAATACTTACTTTCTACAAGTTGGACTTTTACTGGACTTTTAGGTCTTTTACTTATTATCAATTTCTTCATTGTCAATTTCATTGACTAATCACACCAGTATCAATCAGCCTTTTAGAAAAGATTTCTATTGATACTTTTGGATAGGCTCTCATTTCTGAGAATTTTCCTTAATTTTTAAGAATGTTTTCACCATTCAAGGATTGGCCATCGCATAGGGCAGCCTTGAAATACCTGTTGAAGCACTTACAAATAAGCAGGACTCTTTTGACCCTCTTTTGAGTCAATTACACTGATCTAAAACTCTTCAGTTTGCTTTTCTCTCCTCCACAGTTCCTCCCGAGGTTTCTATGCGAAATATAGAGTTTGAGCAAGTCTTATTCAAGGGTTGGCGGCAATTACCGTATTTCCTCTAAAGAACGCCGCGTTCTTTTCAAAATCCAACTTTTGCATGCGGCGTTTAATAGAGGGCGGCGTTCAAATTTTTGAGGAAAAATAAAATGTAAGTAGCTACATGTTATGTGTGTTTAATTATGGTGCAAAAATGAGTTTACCAAAATATAATTTGTCCTACAACACACGCGATCTTTTAAAGAGGCTAGCGCTAAATGTTAGCAAAAGAAATAAAAGTGAGATGAACAAGGTAAAAATAGACAATGTCTTTTTTTCCCAAAAACACTTAATAAAAGACTCTATGAAAAATGTTTTAAAGTTCATAAATGGTGTGTTCACGCTAAAGTATGTCAATGTCACTCTCTCCATCAGAGTCCTCATCTATGACACAAAAACTTTCATAGCTTTCGCTGACGTGTGTTTTCTAATAAACGCCGCTTTTGAAGATGCGGCGTTCAATAGAGGGCGGCGTTTATCAGAGGGCGGCGTTCTTTAGAGGAAACACGGTAGTTTGTCTTAGGCCCTGTTTACACGGTACCGGTCAAGTTTTTAGCCGTTCAAGTTTTTGTACCGCTAGGTATACCGGTCAAATATTTGTACGGATAGGCCTCCCGTTTACACGATGGCTTTTGCTAGCCGGCTTTCTTTGATCGTCATGCGCAGTATGCTTTTTCATAAATCGTTGGGGCCAATTCGAATTATTTTTTGTGTGTGGTGAGTGAAATGATTTGTTCTCTGGGTTTTTATGAAATTTACGATCTTTGTTTTTATTACTGAAAGTTAAGCTTCGTCGTAAATAACAAAAAATTGCTTTTAAATTTTGAGCGCCAAATCCAACATTTTGAAATTGCCTCGTTTGCTTGACTTTTTCACCTCTTTATGAATCCGTACAAATATTTGCACGGTTAGAAGCGTTTACACGGTACCGTTCAAATATTTGACCGCTCAAGTTGTCAACTCGTCCTCTTCCTAACAGGACAAGTTTTTGCACGTACAAATATTTGTACGGATAGCCGATCTCGTGTAAACGCGACCCCTATCCGTACAAAAACTTGAACGGCTAAAAACTTGACCGGTACCGTGTAAACGGGGCCTTAATTTCACAACAATCAGTGACTTGGAAGAGATCTCCCCAATCAGATATTTACCAGGGCGCCATAACCATATATAACGTATTTACTCTATTGAAAGCCGCGGCGCTTTTCAAGGGCGGCTCTTAATCGAAAGCGGCGCTTTTTAAAAAAATATGTCATTTATGAATTATAGCAAGTACTTTTAATAATAAAATATACAACTTTGAAATGTCTTATGTTTTAAAAGTTCACAAAATATAAACATCACTGTCATCTTCATGGTCTAAGTTCAACTGTTGCATTGTGTAACCATTGTTGGAGGTGCCTCTTCAACATCAGACGACGCAATTTCGTCGCATTGATCTTGTTGTGAAACTGATGCCTTTCGTCTCAACGATAAGCCATTTCGCTTCATGAAACGTGTGAACCAGCCTTTTGAAGCCTTAAATTCTTCAAAATCTTTGTTGATGTCGGCTTTTATATCACGATAAGTTATTTCAGCTTTTTCCGTGATAAGTTTATATGAAACATGTAGACCGCTAGCACGTCTACTCTCTATCCATTGAATTAAAGTTTCTTCCAATTTCATGCTCCGCGGTTTTCGACCACCTCCACTCAATTTGCTTCTTTGTTTTCCTTTATTCGACGCTACAAGTTTTACAATTTCACTCTTTTTCGATCTCCATTCTCGTACTCTCCGTTCGTCAACTTTAAATTGACGAGAAGCTGGTCGGTTTCCGTGTACTTCTGCAAATGCAATCACTTCTGTCTTAAAATCGAGGCTGTATTTCTGAAATTTTTTTCCCTTATGAGAAGTAGCAGCATTATTCAAACCTTCCATTTCGTTTCTGCTCCTACCTTTGACGAAGTGTATATTCTTGAAGGTTTCCTGACAAATGCTCAACTTGCCACTCTCTCCCATTGGTCAATACGGTGAGAGTGGAATTTGCTAATGTTGTTATGGGATATAGCATGCCAGAACAACACAAAGCAGCCGGCCGCCAACAAAAGAAGCAAAGAAGTGGCGCTTATTCGGAGCGGCGCTTAATCGAGGGCGGTGTTCTTTCAACCAATTTGCTCTCAAATGCGGTGCCCTTTAAATCAGTTTGAAATCAAATGCGGCTTTATTTTATTCCGAGCGGCGCTCAATTGAGTAAATACTATCAATCTTTAACGTCCTCGTGCCGACTATGATTAACCTGACCATGGTAGATTTGTATGGCTTGCATTCCCTGCCAAAAATGCAACAACGAAAGTTTAAACGGTTTTTCTAATTTTTAATGACTGCTTTTTTAAACTGGCAAGTTCACATTTTTCAAATTGCTTTATTTTTAGTGATGTCTATTAATTTTAATATCATTTCGATTAACGTTGTCTTAATTTTAACAATGTCAAATTCGGTACTGTTTCAATTTCAATGTCAACTTGATTTCAATGCCAACTTGATTTCAGTCTTAACCTCGTTTTCGTGTCAACTTGATTTCATTCTTAACCTTTTAAACTTTCGTTGTTGCATTTTTGGCGGGAAATGCACGTCATAGATTTGGGCCGCTGGTCCAACTATTATAACTATTTCAATCAGATTCTTATTAGTATTTAAATTTTTTCATCCACAGATAATTTCTACAACGCAAAGTTAAAGACATGATTAGAGAATTTGAAGAAGAGAACATGGAGTGCAGTTGTATGGACAAACAAAATTTTTCTTTCTTCTTGTAACAATGTGAATTGTTTTCATTAATAAAGTTAGGGTGTGTATTTTTTTGGGAACGTTATTGGGATAGGCTAACTTAAGATATATAAAGAGTAGCATTACTTAATCAGATAATAATTTAGAATAATTAAGGGAAATCTCTTCTAGATATAAGATTTTGCACTAAGATAATTTAAGGATGCGCGTTCAACAAATAGGATAGGCGCTCTAATATAACGTAATGACGTAATGCTATACTTAGTCTAGTAGGATGAAGGGTGGGGTAGTTGAGGGTGGACATAACAGGGGGGAAGGGCAGTGTAGCTGCGATGGCTGTAGATGGCGGAGGCCTTTACAGTCATCGCAGCTTATGGCCGTAGGAAACACGTTTCCTACGGTCGCTGGTTTGTCCCGGACGGTCTGTTCCGTAAAAGGTGGGAGAAAGTAAAGTAAATAATTAAATATACCCGCCCATGTCCACCCTGCCAAGTCCTGTTCTGTGGAGTGCTGTTGGTTTCCTTGCTTTGTCACATGGCCCCATTGTGCTCAAGCCCCGTATCCAGCCCAGCCAATCTGGCAAGTCTTTGAGCAATGCCTCTGTTCCCAAGAGATGACTTGTCTATACAATGTTACTCAACATCAATGACCTAGATCTCAAACTCCAAGTTCAGTTTCCCAAAAAATGTTTTATAAAAATAATTGGCATTAAAGCATGTTTCGAATCAACAAGTCTTCAAAATAGAACTCTTGAAGTTTGAAAACACAAACCGTTCACAGGTAAACGAAACGTTCCTTAGCCTCGGAGAAAAGAAATCAATCTCTTTCAACTGTGACATGAATCTGAGGCGAGTTGATGAGAGTATTAAGCATTGCCCCCCGTAGGCCATAGCGTCATTGCATTTACTGCACCCCCCAGGCCGTATCCATCATTATTTGATCAGACGAATGGCTGAACGTCACAATACAAAAACGAGGACCACGCTAGATTCTAGCCCGATTCATGCGAAAAAATCCACGTGAAACAAATGACATTTTTTGTGCAAATATAAACAAAAAAATCTCTGTTTAAACAAAAAACTGAGCATAGTTGAAAAAAAGTAAATAACTCATTACTAATAGTACTAAACGACATCATCATACCGTGTCTTGCAGAACCTCCACAACACTTATCTGCGAGCTTGAGACTGTAACTGAACTCAAAATTGCATATAAAATAAAACTATACCTTGTAAAGTTAATTCTGAGGATAAAATAAACAACTGAACAGTTTGGTGTTTATAATTAATGTTGAAGCATGCACAACACTAATCTGCAAGGCCTCTAACTAATTTCAAAATTGCATGTAAAACTCACAAATTATAACTAGACTTTATAAACCTAAATCTAAGGATAAAATAAAGAACTGAAGACTTTAAGTGTTTAAAACTAATGTTGAGGCGTATCGTCTAGAATTAAAACGTAAACTTTAATCTAATATTGCGGTAATTATCCTGACTAAAAACTTTCAACCATTACCTACTGTTCCAATTGCAAGTACACTGTCCATATTCCTTCAACTTGCATAGAATACAAATACTTTTAACTGTATCTCTTATTTCTCAAAAGAAAAGTGGACTTTTCGTCATCGCTTGTGTAAAATACGTCACAAAAAATAAAAGGTTTTTCAATCTAAGAAATTGGGAACTGAATTTAAGTCAAGGACGTGATAGTTGCTATAACTTGCAAATGAAATTAATCTGCTTGTCTACTTGATTCATAGCACGTCAATAACTATAGATACATCTAAAACGGCAACTACATGCTATACTGAAACTTAAATAAAAGTAATCTTGACTAAAATGATACGTAACATCAAAACTGTGATAATTTTACAGAACTCGAAAAATTCTTTGACTATAAAAGTTGATAAATAATAATAAATTGCAAAGTTAAAGCAAAGAAAGACCCCATTCTTTCCTTTACTTTATCTTTCTATGAAAATACTGTCTCTCTGGAAGACTGATTATCAAAATATAAATCATAAAACAATATTCTACCTAACTATGAAAATTAGAAAAAATAATAATGCACAAAAAATTCATTTGAATCAGTGAATTATAACTTATTTGGAAACCAGGGTCAGGGTTCAGGGTACAAGCTTTTGCGTAAATGACGTCAGAGCAGACCGATATCAAATTCAGCGACCCAGGCTTCAACTACGATGACGCGTACAATGCTTAATACTTCTCCTAGTTTTAGATGTGAACAGGTTGTAATTTTCTTACTACTTGAGAAATATTTCGCAGAAATGAAGAAACGCACCAGCTTCACGCAATTTAGCCCCGGTTCTTACATTTTTCGAAACTTGGATATTCGTGCGAGATAAGAACATTGATGAAGAGTAACAGTAGTATAGACAAACATTTTATCACCTTGAGAACAGTGAGCACCGCCAAAGATTATGCCAGAAAGGTTGAGCCAGAAGCAGGGATAATGAGCACCACAAAGACCATGTGACGCAGCAAGGTAACCAAACAGCAACTCCACAAAACCAGGACTTGGCATGGTGGACATGGGCGGGTGTTTACAGTCACCAATTCTACAAAAAAATTACAAAAAATTATTAATAAAAAGTAAAGCTATAAAGTTTCTAAATATTAAAAATAACGTCCACTCTTCCTTCTTCTTTCTTCTACAGAATCTTCCAATAACGTAAAAACTCTATTAAGCCCCAAAAAGGGGCTCCTTGGAGAGGGGGTCTTAATAAAATTCTTCAATAAACTTCAAAATGTTCGCGTAAAACCACAGTAAAATAAACTCCATGAGATTTTATGGTTTAATTAATCACAATTTCAAAAAAGGGGCTCATGGAGAGGGGGGCTTAATAGAGCTTTCACGGTACTCTTTGCTTTTCGATCTTCATCAACCAATCACCGACTTCATCGAGCGACCAAATGATCCAATAGTAATCTATTCTTGCAAATATTGCCAAGGAACGACTCCACACACAAACTATGCATACCTAAAATTTAAAGCAAGAAGGTAATTATGGGCCATATATTGGTAAATAGACATGCATGGATTAATAAGTTATTGTGCGCGATGGAGGAGCATGCTTACTTATCCGAAGCATGCTTACGACGGAGGAGCATGCTTACTTATCCGAAGAAAATGAGACAACGCGAGCGTGTTGAATTATTACGAAGCTAGAACATGAAAGTATGCCCAATTAAAAACACGCCAGGCATAAACAAAGCGAATGAACGCGCGGATAAATTCAACCGCGGATGGCGTTTTCAATGACGTCATTGACTTGAATTGCACTTATATTCGTCAATGAAATATTTAGCAAGCGGCATTCGAAAATCCACGCATATAACGTTTTGCAGAAAAAAGTAATTTCCTAACCATTGTTTCATTCACTGCAAGCTACGCTAGAGACTGTGTTATTCAATGTATACCGCAAACAAATACCAGTATACAGGCGAGTTACGTGTACTAGTATATGCCAATGCTTAGTGCCTTTCGCTTGTTGACAATACTGCCACAGGCTAGGCTTATTGTGTCTGCGAAATAATAAAAGCAAATTTTTGCCATTTTTATCAAAACGACAGGTACAAAATGGATGAATCCGGGAATTCAAACATGTACAAACTACGCAGGTGGTATCATTATCATCCTGATGCAGTTGAGTTGACATTGTGAAAAAACGTGTTATCGCCAAAACTCGGTTGAATACAGCGCGACAAATTGAGATATATTACACGCATGAGAATACTCGGAGCAGGAGATAAGCGTTTTACTGTTTGATGGTTTGGTTGTTAAGCAACGTATGCAACAGATGCTTGCCCGCTTGGCATGTCAAAGTAAAGCTGTTAGAATTCTCTTCAGCTCAAAACGAAGCTGAGTGATTTTGTTGCGTGAACCAGCGAGGTAAAAGTAACGTCATAATATCTTACATGTTATTATACATTTACCTCTGCATGTCGAATTCTCTTTGAAATACAAGCGGCAAGTCTAAGAAAAAAACAAACAAAAAAGCCAAAAACAATATCTGTCAACTGTTTATATATTGAAATAAAGAGCTTTTGTTTTGGCAGAGAATCACTTGCAGGCGACAGAAATGAGAAGAAATCTGAAGGAATAGTTAGAAAAAAAACAGGAGGAATAAGATAAAAGCATGCGAGAGCAGAGTCTAGCGGCAACAGCAATTTAGGATAAAACACATGATTGTTGAGTATAATTAAAGGTAAAAATTTATATATTCAAGATGGAATCGGTCAGAGCAACCAGAGAAAGAAATGAGAGTAGATCAACAGCTTCTATGAAACTTCCCAATCATAATAGCCAACAACATCGTTTACCGTCGACTAGAGATGCAAGCATAATGACATTAGGCCAGAAAAACCGGAAAATCAAAATCAATGTCGGCGGCGAAATACACGAATCATTTGTAAGCACGCTATCGAATATCCCGGATTCACCACTCGCGTGGATACTGGATGAGAAATACAGGAAGCATCTAGACTACGAGGTTGAGAACGGAGAGCTGTTCTTCGACAGACATCCGGGAATCTTCGCACAAATACTCGACTATTTCCAAACAGGGAAACTCCACTCCCCGCGCAACGTCTGCGGTCCGATGTTCCAAGAGGAGCTGCGATTCTGGGGAATCCAGGAACAGCAAATGGAGTGTTGCTGTTGGCACGATTACACGCGACATCGTGTCACGCAAGAGAGCTTGAAGGTATTCGAGGCGGCAGCAGAAAAACGTGACACGACGATAATAACAAAAACACACGAGCTGATAGACATCGAGCATGGAAGCGAAACACCACAGAGCTCCATCACTGGTGGATTTGAAGAAAGCAAGTCAAAATGGAAGACGAAAAAAGCAAAAATGTGGAAAATACTCGACCAGCCCCAAGCCTCGTCTGCATCAAAGGTTGGTATTGATTATAATTAATGTTGGTTAGAAAGCACAGTCAACTCAGTGTGCTTCGATAAGCAAGGTCGCAAAATGGTGGGTTCGCTTACGAGGGCGACTTTTCAGAAACAGTTGAAGGAAATTGTTTCAAATCAGATACCTTTTAATTTACAATGGTTTAAATTAATTGGACGTGATTTGTAGCAGAAGCAGTGAACTTGATGGAGGAATGGGCGTTAGAATGCAGTCATGGTCCAATCCATAAAAGCCGCCTCGCAATACGAGCTTAACGCATGCAGATGTAAACACGCATATATTAAGTCGTATGCTAGTCTTGAGTAAACAGTCAAACAAAGGGCAAGTTCTTTTACAAGAAAGTTTGCTTTGGCTCAATATTGAAATAATCTTAATCAGTTCATGATTCCAATGGCAACACTTCTTATGACTTGCTCAGCAAAAATAGCTTTACATCATACAGAAAGAGAGCCTTTTTTTTGAGGTATCAACTAGGTGTTTAAGCAGACAATACGCCATTGTAAAATGCGAGGAAAGACGTAATCTACAATTCAAAACTAGGTTTGGCTTTGCAGAACCTAAATTGATATGCCTTTGAAATAGATCAATGCATAAACAGCAAATACCTAAGTATCAAAATGACTCACGTGTACAGCATGTCTCCTTTGGGATGCAGTTTGTCTCAAATGGTGCAAAGACTTTGTCATGATCTTATTTTCCATTTCAGGTGTATGCATGGATAACACTTGGCTTTATCATCCTGTCCATTGTCTCATTCACTGTTTACACCATCGACAGCAGCAATACCATCTTAAAATGTGATGTAATATCATCAAATGCATCTGGAATTAATACATCAAAGCATCAACTTGAATCAAATAATACCTCAAGTAACAGTGAGTACCTTACAGCATGGTAATTGTGAATATCAGAGAATATCCTGTTTTATACAAACTTAATAAACTGGTATACCTTTGTCAGATGTCAATCTGTTTTTTCATTGTGCTTTCCCTTCTGGTTGGTAAGCTCATCTTTTTCTGCATGGTACATTTCTTGTTTCATTGCAGACATGATGAATTTTCTTCCTTTATGCTAATTTGACTCATTCATTCTGTTGATTTCATCTTCTGTGATCACCATCTTCTCTTTTCACAATTTATCTACTTTGGAAGATAATTAATCCACTGTTTTTCAATGTTTGCTTTCCTTCTTAAAACTGATTTGACACTGTCTTCCTTATCTCACTTGATAAGAATATCTTCTATATCTTCTTTCACACTAACTGATCCATTTTCACTCAGTGTTACTTTCAATGAGATTTCTCTTGTCTCTTAGTATTATGTTGTCTTCTTCTTTACACCTCATTGGTATGGCCTTCTTTATTTCATCTTCTTTGATTCTGCCATTCTTGCTTTAACTTCATTGCCATATTTTCTTTGAGTCGATGCGTTTTCATTCATCTTCATTCATTCATCATTCATCTATTTTCATGCATTCATCTATTTTCTTTGCATTTTTATTCATCTTCTTTTATGCAGCCCTTCTTGTTGAACCTTCATTGATGCAACCATCTTTATTCCAGGTTCATCAAATTGCAAAAAAATTAGCAATTCCAAACTGTGGTTCGCAATAGCACCAATCGAAGGATTGTGTGCCACCTGGTTCACTTTGGAGATCATCTTGAGAGCAATATCGTCCCCTAACAAAGTTGAACACATGAAGAATCCATTCACAATCTTGGACATCATCGCAGTGGCCATGTCGTACGTGCTGCTTTTTGGAACCAACACCAACTCAGCAGACATAGTTGGCATATTGAACATGGCCAGACTCTTTCGCATATCTCGCTTCTTCAAAATTATTTACTCTTTGCAAGTTCTTGGAAGAAGCTTGAAAGCAAGTGCTTACCACTTTATGATCCTTCTTATTCTTCTCATCATCCCAGTCATACTTTTCTCAAGTCTGATTTACTACACAGAGCAGAACTGGGGAACGGCCAATTCCAAATCAGACATGAGTAGCATCCCCAAATCCCTTTGGTGGGCAGTGGCCACCATGACAACAGTGGGCTATGGTGATGCAGTGCCAGAATCCATCCCGGGTTTCTTTGTCGGCGGTGTGGCTGCTGTGTTTGGCGTGATAATCCTGTCGCTGACCGGTTCGATACTCGGCAGCACCTTTCAGCAGTATTATAACTTGGCCAAAACGCAGAGGAAAATCCCAAAAAATCGACAGAATCGGGTTGAAGTATCGCTTGAAAGTTTACACGAAATGGTCGGATTACCAATCACCCCCAATGAGCTGCCAAAACCAAGCATCGAGTCTGGTCATTCGAAATCTAGTGGCCGGGATAGCGGCTATGGGAAATCTCCTGTTGTCATCATTGCCAAGAAGAGATTGGTGCGGTCGCTCAGTCATCCAGCAACCCAGTGCCAAACTTCAGGCAAGACGCAGCTTGAAGCACCATAACTTGAGCAGAACGCTCGAGACATAAACACAAACATGTACAGAATCTCATACAATGTAGAACAACCAGGACTCAAAAAGCCAGATGGAAATTAAACAATGTCTTCTCATCACAATCGCGAGCGAATGTGTAGACACAAAAATGGCCTAAACGAGAGTAGACTCTACTGACTCGAACTCGACGTCACGAGCACAAGACACGAGACCGAGACCACAACCAACGACCGGACACGTGTTTTATGAAAGCGAGGGTCGAAGCAAAACAGCACTTACTCGGTAACGAGGCTGAAGATAATTTACCATTTGTTGTCGATTACATTGCATTGCCTCTTTGAGCCCGCAGAACCCCCTTACTACCATGACGACCTCTTGTAAGCTACGAATTAGATATATATTGTCAAGTGGAGCTATTGCATAGTTTTCAGAGATAAAAATGCTTAGCTTGCGATTGCATTGTCAAGCTCCTTTCAGTAATGTAGACGCTATAGCTATATGGCTAAGGAAATATTTACAAAAGGCGTATCTCACAGTAGGAGGCATTGAGAAAGTCTACCCGTATCCAATAAAATGCACCTCGTTGTGATTAATATGTTAAGAACTTACAACAAACGTTGCACCTAACAGCTTGTCCTTGCATTGTGTTCAAAGCAATAGAATATACATGAAACTGACGCCTGGCTATCTAACCGCAAGACCCAAGCAGGCTTGATCAATGCACTATGTTTATATGGTTCTTCTCAATTCCGTGGCTGTATACAATTCATCGTATGCCACCTTTATGCAATGTTATCACACGAAGACTATCCTGTTACAATTGTAGACGACAAGGTAGAATGAGATTAGAATCATGCATCAATGCCAATTTGAGAGATATTGATAAAGAAGAGCCAACGAATGCTTTTACAATAATTGAATGCATATATGACCTGCATGGGAAATCTTTCCTGATTGTTCAATTCGGCTGATTGATATTAATGAGTTATTATAATGTCGTATTTTGAGGAATAAAAACTAATACAGTAGCGATAAATAAAAACTAATACAGTAGCGATATTGTGCGCCACTGTATTAGTTATGTACATGCTATGTACAATAAACAATTTGATTCCGTGTAGCCTGTCAGTCTAATAAAAGACACTATAAAATGGGAGTATTGTAAACGTTGATTCAAGAATTTAAGGTTTGCAAAATTATCCCAATCTATCGACATCCTACATATTATCTTTTCATGTATCTGCAACATCTTGCATTGCAGACGAAATTTCACAACTCTCTTACCATAATTTTCTAATAAGTTCATTCTGACCTAAGCTCTGAGAGAGCCAGCTATCCCAGTCCAGATGTCTCTAGATCACGCATCTCTCAAGGATAATCTACCACTAAAATAGCCATTATTGGTGTAGATACGCCGATTAAGAGATAGCTCTGAGCATGATTTGTGGCCAACTTGTTGTTTTATCCAACATGTTAGCCTCCAGTGGACATCTTACAGGTGTCTGCTTAGTCGTGCAACGGCTGGAGTCATATAACATGCAGCAGTGCCAGTCTCGGGCGTGGCTCTATCTAATCTCATCACACCGGGGCGAGACCAAACAGCCAAACAGGAAAACGATGTGAAGATATGCAATGCTGAATAAGTGATATGTTCACACTGTGTAGATGAAGGACTAGCTAAAATAGAGCATGCAATCACTGTATGGGACCCCACCTGCGCTTATACACACCACTATACTCAGATTAAGCCTCCTTGATCTGCTGATAAAATAAATAGGCGAAAGAATACAAAGCTTTCAGTTGATATTATCAGATACGAGTTTGTTAAACGGTTAAACCGATCGAAAGCAGAGCTCATCAGGCTGGATGAGTTGTCTCGACAGGTCGGTTGCCCAGATCTGATCAGTCGCAAACGCCTTCAATCTGTCATCATCTACACTAAGAAATCTATCATAGTGCTTATTAATAGTCTCCCCAGCAGCACTCTGAAATTAATAACTGCACGTAGTTGTTATGTTGTGGTATAAATGTATTGCAGGTTCTCTTACTGCGAGATGAGTAGGCAACGTAGCCATGCGTGTGTGTATTTTTGAAGATTTTGACATGTTTGCTACGACATGGAAAAGAAAATCGCACGACCTCAACAGATTGGGTGAACCCGATTGACAAGTTTGCTGCCTTCACAATGTAAAACAACTTCTCTTCATCTTGCTAATGAATAAAATCACCAGCAGTTTATTCATGCTTATCTGAGAAAGATATGGCAAACAAAATTGATAATGATCTCTTGAAAACAAGGTCAGAATATTCAATTTTTTCAGAAACCTTTACAATATTTTTTTCAAATGAACATGCATAAGCTTCTGGTGACTTTATTCATTGTCAAGCTATTTGTTCCAACTAACGTTTTTAACCTCTCTCCTGTTTGGCGTATTAAAGCTGGGTACTGGTAAATTATGAGAACACAGCATTGCTCAAAAAGGTTGCGCCGTAATTTAAAGGACATCAATGCACAGTAGGGATTCAGGATCTGTATCTGATATGAACAGAAATCGCAATACATACCTACACCTTGTGCGCCTGAAATAACTAAGAGATACTTCTAACTCTCTTTCTCAGATGACCAAAGAATGTCAACGACTAACGCAATAATCAATTGATGGGCAGCCGTCGCGGTCTAAATGCGGCATCTTAACCGCGCGGTGCGCGCGGATTGAATTAAGCAATTACATTTCTCTCAAAAAAGCACTATAGCACAGCACAGATAATATCTAAGCAATGCATTTACACTGACGCTTAAGCATTCGAAGGCAGGTAGAAGATTACTGCAAAATGAAACCCATTATTTGAATGGTAAGATTTGAATGCATCAGAGCTGTGAACTGCATCAGGGAATGATCAACTTGTCCAGTGAGGGCGGATTATTCCAGCTGGGGGGGGGGGTTACATCACTCCCGAAGTGCAGTGATATATGTAATAGTTCTCTCGGCATCCCAAGTATCCTTATTGGCCAATGTGTATCGCCGCATTCGCTACAAGATTTCATTCACACAAAGAGGCAATGCCCCCGTCTTTCTCCCCCCTTTCCTTCTCCTTCTCTCTCTGTCAAGCTGGTAGAAATATCAACTTAAAACACTGTTACTGTGCAGTAAGAACTAATACAAGCAGCTGGCTGACATAAAAAAGGTTTCAGACCATACATCATAGTCAGGCTGGTGCAAATAATGTTACGCCATCATTTGATTTCGGCCATGAGACGTGAGCCATGAAACGCCAGCGACTTTAATACAGGAATTAACAAGCAAAAATTCGAATATAATACAGCAATAATACCAATTTTGGAAAGCATTGATCTAGCGCCCCGGACGAGATGTAAAAGGTTGAACAAGAGTTAGCGCCCCGCGGCGCTTAAACGAGGCACTAATATAATTATGACATTCGTGTATTTCGTTGCTTTGTCTGCTTAATACGGTGTGCGTGCATAACTAGATCAAATAATTTGCAAATCAGACAAACTGCTAAACAGTGCGGTACACCAATCAACTCCTTGGAGAAGAGAATACCGTGAAGCAAAGCGTATTTAATGCGGCATTGTTCTCAATCTGGATTGTGCTGGTTGATTCAGCGACTTAACTGATGCGGTACCCGAATCTCGCAAAACCCACCAACGTGTCAATTGGTGAAGCACAGATTATAGCTTGCAAGTTACCGCAAATGTGGATCTGGACGGCTTGATAGGCATTGAAAGTGCATCAAGTAATTAGTTCCCTGAATATATAATTAGATCACTGATTGTTTAGAGTGGTTCGGGTGTATTTCTTGCGCTTCGTGCGAAGTTGCAGTGCAGCTAATGACATTTTCGCCGGTAATTGCCCAAGTGAGCGGCAACTGGATGGCTTTAGAGTGGGAAAATATCTCCTGTCAGTGGTATCCAATAATTGAATAGAAAATGCTCGAGAATTTCTTCGTTCACAGGCAGCTACAATCCTTCACAAAATATGTTGAAACTCGCAGAAATAAAAGATACCAGTGCTTTTTTTGCACACGTTTCAAACAAATTATTGAAAACATCTGACTTCCTCAAATAGCTTAACAAACACATAAACAACATTGCTTGTTCGGGGGAGGGTAAAATAACAAGATTGTCTCACTATTTATTTAAACGATTGTAGTATATTAACTTGATTTTGTTATCACGACACACGTCCTTTTTATAAGAAAGTCGTTTTATAAGAAACTAAAACTTAATGACCAAAAATTGAAAAGCTTTAGGCTCAAAAACAATTAAGAGACTTCCATTCTTAAAAAAGATCCCACTGACGTTAGTTTATGCACGGCATTATCTCAGCGAATATCAAGAAATTTAATATCAGGAAAAAATTATTTTGATCTGCATGGGAGAAATAATCTTTTTTCGTGACACTCTGGTTTTATATCCTTCCAAAATGCCCAACTTACGTAATTTTAGATCCCAAAAATAAGAAAGTTTTGTCCTGAAGCGGCAAGATTGTCATGCAAAATAAAGAAATTTAATGCTAAACTGCTGATCCAAGTTTCTAACAAAAAACGTGTGATGGTCTAGTCGTTCGTCGAAATCGCATGAAGAATTAGAAAAACTAACTAAGTTTACCAGCTAAGACGAATGGGATCGAAGAAGCGGTATTTGATCAACGGTAGCTAAAACCAACTTAGAGCTATAATTGCATGAAACAGAATCTTATTTGCGAGTCAGACGAATCGCATACACGGACAGGATGTTTCTATAACATTGTGCGTGGTGCAAGTAAGAAAATCAAAATGGATCCTGGCTTTACAAGATTATACTTCTCATCACAACACGCCCAACAGCTTGCAGTGATACGTAAGAAATTTCAATGCGCAACACAACGCAACACAGCTAATTCAAAAGCAAGATTAACGAAGCATTGTCATGGCCTATGCAGTGTAGCCGGTACGAGCAACGGCCATCACAACGGCGCTAATCAGAACGTGAAATCTTGTTTTTGTCGACTACTTGCACGTACTATTTAACTATACGATTAAAGTTCTCAATCGCTCAAAAGAGCAGAGCGCGTAAACTGATGACGTGATGATTGTAGATATATGTGGCTAACTGTATACACAAGATCAGCTATTGAACAGGTGCCACGAAAAAAAGTATCTCGTCAATAATTAATGAGCTGCCTTGACAATCTCTCTCGGGTGGTAAACAGTTTGTGCAGGTCTATATAGAAATTACTCGAATGTGATCCAGAAAGTTCACGCGCCTGATATCAATAACAAATATCGCACTGCTGCAGAAAGACACTCCGAAAAGACACGCATTCTACTCTGTAGCACGAAACGACATACCAAAGGTAGAGGAGACGGGTTCAATACACCAACTCGAGCATTTAGCGCCAAGAAAATTGGATAGTAGTTTGACATCGAAGGATTCGATCAAATATTGCCTTTCGTACTGAAACCCGATTTGTTGTCCTTCTGTACGCATCGGAGTAATGGCAATTTATATATCGCTCGTGGAATGACCAACGTTGATTTCATATAGGACGATGGGAGAAGTGCGTTGACAATTGACAAGACTGGAACCCACTGCGT
This sequence comes from Sanderia malayensis, assembly GCA_013076295.1. Lineage (NCBI taxonomy): Eukaryota > Metazoa > Cnidaria > Scyphozoa > Semaeostomeae > Pelagiidae > Sanderia > Sanderia malayensis. Next base: position 996,383 of record RQOL01000618.1, on the reverse strand, counting down.
TATTCGATATTTCCTGCAGCAGTTGTTGTTGGCATTTTAGAATAACATTGGACTGAACTATGGTGCTGGATCATCCACCGTTCAATGCCGCTTTGACGCAGGCGACAACGTCATTTCAAGACGGCACGGGCAAGGCAAAGGACCGGGTCGTCATCAACGTTGGCGGCAAGCGACACGAAACATACATAAGTACGATACGAAATTTCCCTGACACGCGGCTGTACTGGATTGCTGAGACGGCGGCGAAAATGGTCGACTTCGACCCGGAGCGCAACGAGTTCTTCTTCGACCGTCACCCGGGCTGTTTTGAGAACATCTTGAATTACTGTCGCACTGGCAAGCTACACTGTCCCAACGACGTCTGCGGTCCACTGTTTGAAGAGGAGCTGGCATTCTGGGGCATTGACGAGCTACAAATGGAGCCATGCTGCTGGGGCACGTACACGCAGCACCGCAACGCACACAAGCATTTGAGAATGTTCGATAAGATTAGAACGGAGGGTGCAGAAGGTGACGACGAAGAAATTACGGATGAAACCAATAACAAAGTCGGGGTCGTGAGAAAAAGCCGCTTGAGGGAATTTCTCGCACGATACAGACCGATCGTGTGGTCGACACTCGAGCTTCCTTATTCATCGAAATATGCCCAGGTAAGCAAAAACCTTGACATAAAATACACGCAGATATTCATAAACATGCGTGTATGGTGTCTGTCCATAATGTTGGGCAGAAGAGAGTATGTAATTTGAAGCTTCGTGTACAGCAATAAGCACAAAACTCTAATTTACAGCAGAAAACCTATTTTGCTGACAATATAATGAAATGTAGAATGGCTGTACAATACAATAAATTAATACAATTCTAGCCCCTGTTCTTAATATTGTATTTAATTTTAATTTACCCTCGGGCAAACAAGGTCGAGAATAAAACTAAGTATTTGCTGCTCCCTTCGTGGTTTTGGACAATGAATACAGAAATGAATGTTCGATTTATAACCAAGCATTGTCGCATAAAACACTGCACGACTGATCACGGTATAAGTCACTTATTCATGGTCTTCTTCAAACTGTAGTGAATTAAACACAAAGAGTGCGTGTGAGTCCAAGTATAGCAGGTTGTGTACAGTATACCCAACACGAAAAGATTGATTCAAGCGTGTATTTAAACCGCCTGTTGATCGCTGGGGTGGAATTTCATTCAGAAGTTAATAATTTGCGAGCGCAATTCAGTAAATATCTATTATAGGCAGATAGCACTGTGAACACCACAACGGGTCTTCTTTAATGGCAATTGCAACGATATGGGTAATTTAACCACGCGATTAAAAATACGGTAAACACCCGCGTATAAAACCCGTGAATTCTGCATCCTCCCTATTGTCAAAAAACAATAGCCTACTGTCTCTTCTATTGCTTTGAGCAAGGGTTTAAGCCTGGAAGGTTCTTATACGCGGGTGTTTACTGTATTGCAAATTGAATTTGCCCTGGAATTGTTTGAGGTCGTGTTGTGGCCATCATGATATGTCGTTGCATCACATACAAGTGTGGCATGCGATGTGGGAACATGTCCTCCCTCCAACTCAGGAGAACACAGAGTAAACGTTTGATTTAACAACAGAATCTACCCACTACTGCTTCATTGTTTTATTGTATTTTCAAGCAACAAAACAATAGCCTTGTGCATCAACTTTATATCATTCGCAAACAGCTAGCTTTCATAGGACCGTCGCTCGCATACTGCTGTCTCTATGCCGGTTACGGTAGCAAAACAAGCTTCGAAGAAGAACAAGACAAGACCAACTGAAATGAATTGAAAGAAGAGTAAGAACAAGAAAAGCTGGAAAAGCTAAGAAGAACAAGAATATCAAGATCATGAGAAGTAAAAGAATGATCGGGTTGAAAGCAAGAAAGTGGAGTAAAGGACAAAAAAGGGAAAAAACATGAACAAGATTACAACAAGAAAATAAAATGAAGGCTAAGAGAAGAAAGTATAGAACGAGATAAAGAAGAATCGTGAGATCATGGAAAAATGAAATCCACTTCTTGAGAATATAAAGGCCTGTCAGCTCTAAGCTTATCTTCTGGTCACTTATCTAACTTATCATCCAAGCAACAAAAGCATGACAGAAAGCCTATAACTTCAAAGACGTGTGTGAAAAACTCAAAGTCAATCATCAAATTTTCTCTCAAGCAGTTCTTCAAAGAAATGTATAATTCAAAGCATTATTAGGCACTTCTATTGAAAACGAGCAATGAAAGAAACATGAGGTGACGGGTAATTGGATAGCACAAAGAAATTGCTATTTTGTTTTGAAGATCGTAGCAGAGTATTATTCTTTTTATTCAATCAAGTATGCGACACTTTGACGTCATTAGACAACGTAGTCTGTAAATAATATCAATGTTAAAGTTGAAATGCTTATATATAAGTTAAAAAGGAAAGCAAATAGTACCCGTATTGGTGGGACAAGTCGAGGTGCTACGAATGACAATAAATTATGTGTTATCCAAGCAGGTGCCTTCATAGTTTTGCGGCCTTCATGCCCGTGGAAGCAAGAAGGCCGCACGCAACATTATAAAGAAAAGCAAAGGACAGCCACAATAACAACAAACATTGTAAACATTGAAACCATCACGGCATTGAACACAAAGAGAATTGACGCTGAGCTCAATATATCAGCTTGAGAACACGATAACATAACATAAGTTTACATGTTGTTTCATGTAAACCTTGCACGAGACCCTCAAAACTTGAAAGACGCTCCCTTGGGTGCTCGAAACTGAGAGTGCACAACAGTAAATACATCGGTGTAAGAAAGAGGCTGCAGGGTGGGGCAAATTGCCCCAGGGCCTCGTCCTGAACAAGGCCTCCCTCCAACACGATTGGAAACTTCATAAGGAGGAAGGTTTAGGTGTATATTAGCCAATAAATAAGGGCCACTTATTGATTTTTGCCGCAACGTAAAAGAGGGGTCACATCATTAATAAATGAGCGGGTGCACCACGACTTGAGCCAATCCAATGCGATGTGAGACCGTATGCAACCAGGGCCGGTTCCAGAAAATTTTCTTCGGGGGGTGTAAGCTCTAATGTACCGAGCAATTTAAAAAAAAACCTTACCACAAAACCATACAAACTTTCGTAACATAATTTTACCGACCAAAAATCGAAATTTACCGAGTAAATCGCTAAAACTCAATTCTTGGCGGGGTGTCACACCCCCCACCTCCCCCCCCCCCACCCCCATGGAACCGGCCCTGTATGCAACGTGAAATGAGCCTGGCCACTAAAATCTCCACCTCCGATTGACGTCAGTCGGATCGTCGGATCAAAGTCATCAGAAGAGATCATCCCCCTTTTTAATAACTTTGGTCAGATCCAATAACATTTTTTGCTGAAGAAAGACTAGAAGATAACCATGGACACCGAGTTTTGCCGATAACATCCTGAAAACGTCTGTTTTTCATTGGCTACCCGTTTATACTCCAGTCCTTCATTGTCTACTCCTTTATCAAAAGCAATATACAGCCAGAGGCAGAGATAAAATAGTGAGAAATAAGGGGCAGTTGCCCCCTCCCCCAATGCCTCGCAGCTCGACTGTTTCCTCAGAACCCCTATAAATGTGTACGAAGCATTGAATGTATTGCTTAAACCATACTAAAGAACCAAATTAACATTGGACCCTGGTAGCGTTTAAGGTAGATAGTGTGATGCAAAGTACCGTCTATGACATGTTAATTAACGGATTGCTTTTGGACTTACATACTGTCACAAACTGTCACAATAGCCTCTTATACACACACACAGCCAACTGTCTAATTCGAACACTCCTTGGAGGGAGCATGAAAATGTTCGAGTTACGAAAAGCTCGAATTATAAAGGTTTGTTTTAACATCAGGATTGGTTCTTTCATAGTCCTTGAAACATAATATTTTGTTCAAATTAGATGAGGTTCAAATTACACGAGACCGAGCAAAACAGATTGACTGCTTCATCGAGGAAAAGCCAGATGCGAAATTTGTTACTCGCATTAGTCGTGTATATTTGCCATGAACTGGTTTAAACGTGTCGCAAGCGTTAAACTTTCAAGTCAGTTGAGGCTAATGCGTTGGCTTATCCGACTAAAACGATAACCATATTATACAGATGATTGCCGACCAGAGGATTACGGCGTTAGCAAAGCTTCAATGATAGAAATAGCATCAATTGCATTGCAAGCTGTTAAAGTCCGAAGCAATATGAAAATCTACAATACATGTGAGGATCACCGTATGCCTGATCTACTATTGAGGTGAATTAAATTTTCTGGAATCCGCGCATTAGTTTCCTTATTCTTCATTGTAATAACTTGATGCGCAGAGCATGAGGCCAATTTTTTCTCACGAAACAAAATCAAGCATGATCACAACATGACAACAAATAATTCTATTTACAAAACAAACGGTCGCACGGTTTGGTTCGTGGAGATAAACCTGGCTTGATTAATAATTTGACACATCTTTAGCATCGTAATCAGCTTTAGGATGTGAATATAAATAAGAGGATCAGGAATGGATGAACCTGTGAGGTAAACAACGGCGGGGCTTAGGTTGACTGCGAGAACAATTGCATAGTTAGGAACAAAATTGACTTATTAATAGACCAATTGGTTATATAAGATGATCACTAGCAGGTATATTGACTAATATCCAGAACACGTATATTCTGGATGAGTTACAGCTATATTATCAACGAAATATCGACCAACTTTTACACGGAGAACTAACTTTTTCACTTATATCTGTTGGAGATATACTTGATTCATAATATGTTGTTAATAGCAAAAGGTTAGACTTGTAGCCTGTGACCCAAAGAAGCTACTCGATTACCTTCGATTGAAAATGAGACGGAAGTGTTTGTTAGCCTCGATTTGATATCGTGCGATTCAAATTGAGGCTGGAAAACATTTCGTGACACGCGATAAGTCCAGTTCGTCATGACACTAGAGATGGCACTGTATTTATAGTCACATCGTAGTGGAAACTCCAAAATAACCCCTTGATAAATAAACTTTCGAATATAAATAACTAAACGTTTTGTCCCTTCAAACGCCTGGTGATATAAGTTACAAACAAGGTAGTTTTCCATCGCCTCTATTTGACGTTCATATTCCAAATTCCACATTCCGCGTTTTACAGATAGCCGTTTTGAAGTCGTCAACAGTTGTAATTGATATTGCTAATAACTTAACCGTTGAGAAAACTAATAAACGATCTGCATTAAATAGATGCATGATTAAAGCCCACAAGAGCTGATGTGAGTTACGTGCTTTACTATAAATAGACTGTTCTCTACTCTATACCTCATTGCTTTTATCTGATGCGATGACCAGGGCATCTATTTCTAGCATCTCATTATCTTATCACGCAAGGTGTTTATTTGCGTAATCGCATCCTAGGATGGCTCGATTTATCAATACATATTTCGTTTGGGGTTTGCTGCAATTACACTGCTTCAATGGACTTTCGCTTATGCCAAGCGCTGTGGTGTGTCAAAAACGTATTGGGTTTTCTTCGACCCTCAGATCTTCTTTGATCTGAGCTTCGTTAGTTTTCAACTTTGGTGCGGTTGTTTATTCCCTCTATAGTCATCACCCCCGTCAAGGTGATATAGTATGCATTGACATATGATGTTGATCAAAGACTCTCATAAAAACAACATGTATTTGCCTCTCTGGAAGTTTTTTCTGCAAACACTTATCAAAGCCAAAGATATTTACCAGCCACGGCAAAAGCCCTATACACTGTGTAAATGTTTAGCCAGTAGTTCGATTGTTGATTTGTCTAATCTTCTCAGAATGGACTTAATTATTAAAGTCCTAATTGGGTTAGCATAAGAAGTGATTAGATTTACCGCAAAATAGTCAATACGCAGCTATGTAAACTAATTCATTTAAGGATTCTGTTTATGCAATCACATGTGGACGAGTGATACAGTTTTGCTGAATTTCCCCACCCTACGCTCAAACACTTACGCTACGTGGAGCTAAAGTCGTTGCATGAAGCCTGCCCCATTATAAAAATCACTGAATTTCAAAGAAATCTAGCCCAGTTCCCAGAATTCAGAAGCTCTTAAGCGACGCTTAAACCGAGAGGCAATTTAACTTGACTCGGTTAAACAATGGTCGGTTAAACAGAGAAATTTTTTACCAACCCACCGAATCAAGGGCGGATTTCGTGTAAGGGGCAGGCACAAACATTTTCTGAAAATTCTGAAGTTTAAAGATTTCGTTACTTTGTAAATAGTCCCGACGAAGTTTCCGAAGATCGGACAATCGTTTAATATGTCCTACCCGACCATGGATTATTAGCTGAGACCTTTTGCTGAGACAGCAACGGAATTGCTTGCAATCGAATTGGAGAAGAAATCATGAAACTCAATTTGTTGCAGCTGCAACATGTGTTTGCGAATCGAGATTTGTCTGAACTGTAAATAAGAGCTTACTAATTGAAAATTTGTAAATAACTCGGGGCAAGCGGATGGAGAGAGCAAGTGGGCGTATTAATATTAATTCAAATGATAAGCCAAAACTTAATTAAAAATAACATGCCCAGCAAATGCATTATAAAATGCATTGATAGCCATCTAATTGTGACCTATGCACTGTCTACATCCATAAAAAGGACAGTAGGCATCTAACTATGGTCTATGTACTGTCCATGTCCATAAAAAGGACGGTAGCCATCTTACTATGGTCTATGCAATGTTCATGTCCATAAAAATGGCTTTGAAGTATTTCCTTGCTGCGTAACAGCGTAACAATTACACAAACCATAATACGCCCACATCTAGCCCATATGAACATCTTGGTTAAGTCACAAGCCCAATAATGATGCATCCAGCTTCCATATCAACTAAATTCAATGGATTTTGCATGCATGTAGAACAAAGCAAAACAGGGTATCCACTGTCCACATGGTGCCAGCCTGCGTAGCTACATTATTCCTACGCAACAGTAGTGTTATTCACAGCAAACATTAGTATCCCTAAATTGTCGGGATAGTTATGTTTTATCCCTAAGTATAGTGATACGACACAAAATGATCCCTAATTATCTCTTTTTTAAACAGGGCATGGCATTGGCCAATCTACTTGTCATCGTTCTTTCCATTGCATCATTCTGCATTGAAACAATGGATTTCGCCAAGAAGCATCGATTCGCCTTCACGATGTTGGAATACTTCTACTGCGCATTCTTTACTATTGATTTCGTCATACGACTCTGTTGTTGCCCGCACATTGGAAAGTTCTTCCAAAGCCCAATGACGTGGATTGATCTCGTCTCGATCGTACAATTCTATATCAACTTCTTCACGAAGTCGGACGCGCTAAATTTCTTGTTCGTGCTTCGCTTGGTGCGCATATTCAGGCTGTTTCGTTTCTTCAAGAACCTCAGTGGCATGCAAGTGATAGGACAAACATTGAAGGCCAGTGCCCGTGAATTGTTTCTGCTCGTCCTGATTCTCCTCATTCCGATGGTCATTTTCTCCACGCTCGTATACTTCGCAGAAAAGGTAAGACCCGGTTGGATTTCCTTGCATTTGTCAAGACACGCCACTACATGATTGACTCGCTGATTGTCATATTTAACATAAGGGTTCTTCTTCATTCCAGCAACAGCAATCAGGAACATTTAGAAGCATCCCGGAGACGTTTTGGTGGGCAATTATCACCATGACGACGGTCGGGTATGGGGACGTGACGCCAAAGTCGTCGGCTGGCAAGGTGGTAGGTGCTCTGTGCGCATGCTCCGGCGTGTTGATCCTTGCATTGCCTGTGTCAGTGATTGGTAGTAACTTCACACTGTATTACTCGTACGCACAAGCCAGACTGAGGCTGCCAAAAAGAAAGCAGCCGGCATTGGTGATGGCAGACAAAGCATTGGTGAATGCAAAGATCGAGCAACGAGATACGGATCATGGATCTGAATGTGAGTATGTTCAATCTGATTGCTGGTCTGGCTTGGTTGGTTAACGAGATATTTTGAGAATTAATTCACTAGGGAATGATGGATACACGAATGAATGCACATCAGATTGATGATCAAATGAATAAATAACCGAGTGAATAAACCAATGAATAAACGGGTGAAATAATGAATAAACTAGATGTAAACAGCGTTTAGGCGAGTGCTGCTCGGGTGTGTGTTACAATAGTGTTTGATGAGGCAGGGTTGAAGATAAAGAATAACTAGCAGGTATGTTCAAATGAATTAATTTAATTTAAAAAGATGAAGAAAGTAGCTACGACTGGGCTCTGGCTTGGCTGGCAATGATGGGGGCGTTGCTGTTGGCAACGTTGTTGTACGCGTCTTTCCATTGGCATAATAGATGGTAAAATAGCAAAAACAAAATGAAGTTCGAACTTAAATTATGGAGATAAAGGAGAGCAAATGATATAAATACGCATGCGTATTGACTCACACCCACAATTAGAAATCCTGTGCACACGATTCCAGGCAGTAATTTGACGTATCTATATCTATTGGTGGCGAGTCACCAAGCAGATGTCGCTGGATATATATGAACAGATCGGCACTGTTGGCCTCGTCACCCCGGTGTACCAACAGAGTTAGTAGTTGAGTACGATCGGTTGATGGTTTTTCGGCGTTTCTGCCGAAAAACTATCCTAAACGGAAAGACGAAAAGTCCCGGTACGCCGGGGATCTATTTTCTCTTGTAGATCCTCGGTGTACCAGGCCTCATTTAATTTCAACTCCACTCAACTTCAACTCAACTTCAAGTGGAGCTCGGTGGAATCGATCCGTGACTCCATGAGTGGCAAGCACAAGTGCCAACCACTTCGCCACAAGAGTTGAACTAACAAAAACGCTAATACTAAATGGTCCATTTTGGATTCGCACGAAAATTTATATAACCGGTATCAATTTGTTTCGTGAATTTGACGAAATATCCGTAAAGAAGTAAAATATTTCTCCGTAGGCATAAATTGTTAGACTAGCTGTTAACATTGTTAAAATGAGTGCTGCTGTGATGTAAAACAAATAATCAGAACTAAAGCATCTAGCATTTGATTAAAACGATATGTTTTGAAATGATTGCTTCAAAAAATATGGAGAGGGGATGTTTAGCGTGCTTGGAAGCTTAGATATCTATATTTGATGTGATTGAATGCTGTCATTTGTATTTGACATTTGTGGGCTAGAATGACACAGACAAACACACAAACATCCAAACATCCTCACATACAAACATCCTCACAAGATTTTTTCTCGAGATGGACTCGATAATATTCTGTTGTGCAGCCGCTTCGCTTCGCTCCGCTATGCAGCAGCAATAAACGAATGAAAAGATTAATAAATAAATAAACGAATGAATGGTTTGACCGAATGATAGATGCACGAATATAATATCATTTATGGATAGATGGATTGATATGCTAAAGAATTTTAATATATAAATGAATGACGAAGAGGTGAAGGAGATGTTGAGGTAATAAGAGGTTTTTGATTGCCCTAGATTCTGAAGATGAGAAGAAAACACCGCGATCACGAAGACAAGCAATCTCAATGACAGCATCCTCCATGAACAGCACACCAAAATTGGGGAAAAAATCAGGTAATCAATGTTATACATTGGCGTCCAGCCACTAGCGCTCTGATTGCGTATTTAGTGATTTCGAATCACTAGGGATAAATGGATAAAACCAGGGTCCGGGTGCAGAAAGGTCTTCCTTCACTGTAAACAGCCGATTGCATGGAATGGAGTGGTTTATTTTCCAACATAATGCTACCACATCATGCTTTACAACCAATGCTGCCTGTAATCCTGTTTGGGTAATTAGGAGAGGCGTATGAGCGTACCAGAAAGGAGGCACCGCAGGAAAAGCGCGTGAAGCGTGATATACGTTTAATCTGAAGAGAAGCAATTTCTTATCCATAAAAACAGCATGCCTCATGCTTTGCAGAGAAGACGGATACATTTGCCACAGGGCCCCATGGCTCCTATGCCATTAATAGCTAATAACTTCTCCATGTTACTGTATACCTGTACCTATTTGTAGCAGCAGATGAATGTAGGAGGGACTTGCGGGGCAGAGAGCATGGCAAATTGTATTTGCTAATAGGGTTGCATACGATACCTGGTTGAAGTGATTGATATAGCTTATTGATTTGTCTGCAACAGGAATGGTATCAAGCGGGTTGAGTGGCCTTGCTCACGTCATGGTTGAGATGACGGTGCCCGGTCAGCGGAGAATGGCACTGACGCCTTCGTCACCAATAACAAGTCAGTTAAACACGAGGAAAACTATGTGCAAGTCCATTTCGACTATCTCCTCAGATACCGAAGGGACAACGAGCAGTGACACAAAGCAACACGAAAGCAGCAAGATGATGAAAAAAATCGGCTCGTTTTTCGAGGGTAGAAGATCGCAAACGACGCCGAATAATACTGACGAATGCCACGGAATAGAATCAGGTGTGAATCTTCGCACTTTGGATGATGGTTGTTGCATTGATGATGCAATGAGAAAAACTCTAACTCCACACACTGCAATAGTAACACCACAGTTTTTGCAACTGCAAACAGACGAACAACACACGCTGGAGAATAATGAATTTGATATGGCAGACGAACTGTCGCAAACACCCAGGCTCAATAACAGTCTGGAATCATTGAACGGTGGCATGGCAATATTTGGCAGCAATGACTCAAAGTCGCCGAAAAAAACGCCGAAAAAGACGAAGAAAAAGAAGAAGGGTAAAAGCAAAGAGAGAGGTTGTGATAACCTAAGTTTAAGCGACAGAAACATACCGCTTCGGATGAAGAACGGCAGTGCGTCTAGTCCGCTGCTTGCGCGCCTTACCAGAATTGGCAAGTCGAGAAGCAGTAAAAACCTGCCTAGAACTGATAGTACGGACAGCGAGAACTTACTCAACGTCCACAGCGGCGGTGCAGGCGATTTCCGCGGCAATCACTTATCGCCTGGTGCGGAGAATACTTTTCCGCGCGGTAGAGTTAAACCGCGCGGTAATTCTTGCATCGATATCTTCGTCACCGATACGGACACGAGATTTGATTGCACTGCTGGGCCTTCAAACTTTAGCAATAATAATAAGCAGATCAGAAACGGGAGAAACAGTACAATTGATAGAGCGGCAAGATCCATATCTTTAATAGACAATCCATTTACTGATATAAGTCAATAAGTTTCACAAACACAAATACAGCATATAGTGTCATCAATAATAGCTGTTATAACCAAAACCATAATATATTGCAAACAATAATATTAATTTTCATCGTCTGAATTAACCATGTGCTGTAACGGGAGTATATTTAATGATGAGTTTATGACGCAGTACAGTAGTACAACAATTGTATAATAACATCATTGCAACTGTGGCACAAAGCTTACGCAGCTACGACAGCAAAGGTATGGCACAAAACAACAGCATTACCAAACCATACAATATGGGCCACTATGCCAAATGAAATGGTAGTTGAACATCGCCAGCTGAACACACTTGTTTAATAAAAATAATGTTTGCAAGAAGACTGAAGCGCAAAATTGCCAAAAAAACAATTGCTCAGAAAAAGTTATTTTTATGAAAAAAGTGTGTATAGCAAATCGGATGCTCGTAATTATATCAAACACACGCAATCGCCGCAATTCCTTGTTAAAACGCCCTTTTAATTTGAGAGCAAAAATTAATAAAATCCCTTTTCATTAAAGTAGCTATGATATCATGGCACAATAATCATACAGCAGGGGCATCTGAAGCACAAACACAGAAGCCAGTTATTATTGCATTGCACATGATAGGACCCAAGTAGGTGTTCACAACGTATACTGTAAGCAATACAGCACACGCTTAATCAATAATATGTCGACGTGATTAGCAACTATGGTATACTCCATCGATGTATACTGCAGCAACTATGGCATACTGCATTATAGAAACAATGACCAACTCCCAGCGCCAAATAAATATCTAATATGCACCTAATTCACTAATTATCTAACTGGATAATTAAATATCAAACTTGCTGGCTATAATTAACAAATGAAGTATCCAACTTAGTAGTTAAGTATCCAACTTATTAACTAAGTAATATGAAAACGGTTTGCAATATCGTGGATTTTGTTAAATAGTTTGATTATAATTTTTCATTGTCTTTCAACGAATTTAATGAATTAGAGTAAACATATTCATTGTTAATCGGTTAGCAATGCGTATATCATATCTAGTATATCAGAATCAGATATTACTCAATCTGTGTCTCAATATAATGCAGCTGAACGTTGAACTTTGATATACTCTGGCATAGCAATGGTTAACAATTGCCTTCGTAATCCATAACATATGGTTACTGACAATCTGATAGAAGGGGTTAAGCGAAGAGCCTCAACAATCAATACACTCTTCAATGAAGAGCCCCATCATAAGGAACCTACATATAGAAGGCCCAAGTATTTAAAGAACTTATACCACTAAAGAACATAAGATCTGAAGTCCTAAAGTTCCTAAGACAATATCCATAAGGAACTCTTAAATATTGAATATTTTAATCACTGCAAATACCTGAGAATGAGGAAGCCCGTTCCATCCAATTGCAATTGAAACTGATATGAACTGTGGGGTGCAGGTATGAACTGTGGGGTCCACTTTCCAATGTCCCTGTATTATAGTAATAATGCCCCGTGTGTGGGATGGGAAATTTAGTACATTAAATATACAGTTAAAATAAGGAACTGTTAAGGGATTTTAGGAGCTAAAATTTGGTAAAATGAAGTCGAAAATAGCGAACTTTTAGAACCATGGCTGGAGGTAAGCTGCTCATAAAATAATTGCGTGTGATGGACGTGTTTGAGCTGCTAAAACTTCAACAAACCATGCAGGTTTCCTATAATGGTCGGATCCTTAAGACCTGCCGAAGGGACGGAGAATGTCATAACATGATTACACAAGTTCGAACTAAACAGATTACTCTGTGTAATTTGCAATTCAGCTGCAAGTGATCCAAGTCCAAAGACGTGAGTTCGAGTCAGAGATTATCGAGAATGACTGATGAAATGGAGCCTTGTGTTGACTGATCAAGGCTTTGTGCTTGACCGGGCGATATTCCCAAGGCTTGTCAGTCTCGAAATGCGACCATACTGGCACAGCTGTTGCTATTCACGTTGCATTGGCATCATTGGCTTTATTGATTGCTTGACGTAAATCCATTCAAATTGCAGACAATGTAATTTCAGAAGAACAACGAGGACCGTCTTCGAGCTAAGAGCCTGAGAAGCGATAACCTTGTCCATACGCAGTAACGACTGTTCTCTTGATTGAAACAAGGTCCTTATTGCTGAAATATCCCAATATGGCAGGGCGGGCCAATCGGTATCAATCCGATATATAGATTCAAAGCTCATTATTTGATATTGTTTGGTTGGCCTGTTAATGGGCACGTCCTTTCGCACGACAATGACAAACAGAATAACACATTTAATCGGAGCCCCAGACTAGCACATTGATAAATGCACATGAATGTGGGCAGTAATCAACCAGCGTTGAATGAAGAAGCAGAAAGGTCCGTGGAGATTCAAGGCAGGCAAACGCCGCAGCAAAGCACAGATTGTTAACAATTCTCAACCAGGTGAGTCTCATAAAATGAGTATACAATATATCATTAAGCTTGCAAAAAACGGCTGTTTCTGCAGTCACAAAGACTGTTTTGGAAGCAACGTTAATAACTTTTGAAAAGGACTGTTTGCGCAGATCGCGTAGCGTAAAGCAACAATAAGCACACCCATTACAGGTTCGTGTATATTCTCTGAACACCGGCGGTAACTAAAACGCGATCGATATAACCAGGCACATCGCTCAAATATAATCCACGTTAAACGCACGAAGTTAATTGTTGAACGCTTGATGTTAGTAGAACGCTTGAAGTATCAAAGTTTACCTGGTATTAGAAGTAGTAGCATAGTATTGGCGGTTGTTGTTGATTATCAAACTGACCAGAGCAACCGTAAATTTGAAAAGGAATTACCAGTGAGATGCGTCAAAGATTCAAATATCTCCAGCTGAAATAGAAACTTGAGTATTTCAATATTCAACGATAATGGCAGAAAAAAACTACTAAAACCATATAGGACATATACATTGGCAATATGATTTCAGCGTCAACTGGTGCATTCAAAGGCCAAAGGTCGCTTATGGTATAAATGACCAGACCGAGCAAAGGCCATTTGTTGAATCTATAATGAATTTATCTAAAAACAGTCTGTTTTTAGATAAATTCATTTTAAATTCTCACAGAAATAGATTCAACAAATGGCCCTTGCTCGGTCTGGTCATTTATACCATAAGCGACCTTTGGCCTTTGAATGCACCAGTTGAATTGCCAAAATATATTGTTGATGGTATTGCTGTGCAGAAGAGCAGTGGTTCGTCAATTTCCAGGCCCTTAATAAATTGTTATTTCGAACAAGTAAAAGCTCAATTGTAGCGGTGTTCAACAAACCGTGTGAGAAGTCAACTCTGTTATTCAGTAAAACATTGATTTGAATTTGTGTCATTTTCAAGTACATCACTTCTGGACTTGCCTGTAAATGTGAAAAAAGCAGAACTCCCAATTAATAAGAAGTGATCGATCAAATAATCGCTCCTTTAATCAGTAAATCGCTCCAGCAATCATCAAAACAATATCTTTCAATTGATGACATGTGATAGTAATCTACCATACTGAAGTGATGAATTGACTCAATCAGGGAAGAAAACAAACGAAATGAAATCCAGTTGAAGCCAAATTTCATTCTCTTTTGTGGTTGAGATTATATCTGAGATAATCGCTCTCCATCGCCCATTTCCAATAGCTTAATTATTCAGTCACTCGTCTGCAGTCACTCCAAATCAATCAATTCCCTCTAATCCATATTCAGATCACAATCACTCTTAATCATCCACGAATCGCTTAATCACTCGCTCACAATCACTGCCAATCACCCTGCTTACAAGTGATCAAGGAACCATTGTGTAGAAAGCCAAGCAATTAATCAAATATAGACATTAGCAAACAATTCAATTCGACTAATATCCTGGTTAGAATATCAACTTACCATGTATTCATCATAAAATGCATTTCCCAGAGCCATTTTTACAGCATCGTCAACATGAGGAAAATTTGTCACAAAATACTAAAAAAATACAAAGAATATTATACCTTCAAAGCTTTGAAAGAAATTAAGTTAGTAGACAGACAATGGGGAGGTTTTAAGAGTGAATAAAGTTAAAAGAAATCATTTTTAGAATCATGCATAGTAAAGAAAGCTGTCTGCTATAAGCTTATGGGCTAAACGACAGCCTCAAAAAGGGTAGAAACGACAGTGGATAAAATAATAAAAAATAAAAATAACATTCAATGATACTATTAATAATAACAAATGATATTATTAGCAAGTTAAAAATATCTATTTGGGCAACGAATTTAATGATAAAAAGTGTCACCAGAGGCTTCATTAAGAAATAGATCGAATATTTTCTTAGATCTGTATATTCCATATATTGGACCACACCAACAAGTAGTCATAATCTCTCTTTCTTTAATGAAGCTTCTAAAGATACGCTTTATCATGCTATTAATAATAATAAATGATCTATTCTTACTTGTAAAGCAATGCTTGCCTGTCTTTGACTGTCAGCATGCTTATCATTGCCCATGGCATACAATAAGCCATTGATAACACCAAGCTAAGAGACACAAAAGTACATTATAGCAGCTTTTCTTCATGAATTAATTAACTACCAGTTCGTATTGGATGCATTGATGCCATTTTGTGTTAAATACGGGTCTGATGCTTTGCATCTACAAAGCAGTTTACAATAGAATGGCACAGGACAAAATCAAGGACATGGCATGTCCTTCATCAAATACAGCAATGCTTGATGAGTAGATTTCGTGGAAATTTAAAAGTAGGTTTCTATGAATACAGTGCAATAAGAATTACGAGTCATAATACCTCAATTAACAACTCTGCAATATCGCCATTCTGCTTGGCCAACATACTGAAAACGAAATTAAACATTGCAATTAATAAATCGTTAAAATATGCTTCATCCACGCATTCAACGGCTTTACAGCAAATAAAATAACAAGTTGTGCGAGAAAAGCAATAATTTCAGTTGAATTCTAATAAGTTGAGCACCCAAGGAATCTGGAAATTAGGTATCGAAAGTCACATTTAATTAGGGATCAACAAGCATGGAAAACCTTACATAAAACTAGTCTGGATCGGGGAACGAACAAATGTTTGATACATCGAGGCCTTCTACTTGACTATTTGGCAATTTATCCAGACGCAATTATACATGCATTGTGATGGAAAGGTAATTTATATAGGAAAGAACAAAACTACAAAAAGACAATAGGATACAAAAGCTACTAATAATAAACGCGAGGATACAAAATCTACTAATAATAAGCGTGATCATACCCAATGCATTTTGCAACTGCAGCTTGCTGAACAAACACTGGCAATTGAGCTGAAAGAAGAATTGAGGAAAATTCTTGACCTGGGTTCCATTTGCGAGATTGCTTAAAACCGTCCCTTCTAATCCAATTGTCTTCACTGGGAGGTAGGGTTGGGCAGCGCATACATGGCCGTTCGTGGCAATCTTAGGATAGCACAAACTCTCACCTTAGGATTGTGAACAATTCAGGTTCATTAGAATAAAAAACTGGGAGATTGAAAACAACTTACCATCAAGCTCTTCGCTGTGTTCTGTAAAGTAATGCAAAAATCAAAGTGAATATTTAGAACAAAACTCCAGAAGAATTGTCACAGTTACGGCACCAAGGCGTGCACATGCCTGCATTTTATGATGGCACTAGCCGAGGGCGCTCGCGTTCGCTTGCTTCCCGGAGGGGGGCAAGTGAAAAAAATTAATGTGGTAGGCGCACTTCGTGCGCTGCATTCGCTAACGCTCATGCCCCTTTCAACCCTACGTACAATGGGTTAGCTCGCTACGCTCGCCTGTCTATCTATTATCAAAAAACATTGACTGATAGGGCGCACTTCGTGCGCTGCATTCGCTTACGCTCATGCCCCTTTCAACCCCACTTACAATGGGTTAGTTCGCTGTGCTCGCAACTGAATGCTTGTTTCTATGGCTTCAACATGAGCCTCAGATTTGAGCTCAACTATCACTGAACTAAGCATAAAATTGATGGCAACTGTCAAAAATAAAGGTTTGAAATTATTATTCCTGTTTCTTTTTCATGCATTGAGGCAACAACATTTCAAAGAACAAAATCCGTTCATGGTCTTACCGTTCAAAGAATCTTTAGACTTCTCCAGATCGATTTTCGACGGCTTGAGGTGGGAAAGAAGGCGTTGTAGAATGTCTTTCTGAATATCGTATTTAACGAGATCCTTGATCAACTCGTAGGCTTCGTACTGAACCTCAACGTGAAGTGATCGTAGCAATGACAATGTGGGATCGACAATGCTTAAACTGGCTTTCCCAACGATTCCCTATACAGTGAAGAATAATTTGTTCGCATTTAAGAAAGAAACCGAAAAGCGAAACTAAGTCGTTTGGCATGCCTCAAGCTAAACCAGGTCCAAGTAAAAATACAGGTGGAAAACAGCACATTCTTTAAGCACTGCTATTGTTTATATAGATTAATATTCCGAAGTAAACACCGTCGCTTTCAGGTACAATAAAGTGGTTGCCACTGTCAAGCAGATTCCACTATAAAGTAGACACCGAAAGCTTAATATAAGAAAGACACAACATACTGTAGTTAACTTTGTAAGAAAAACCTATTTTCAGAAAGTAGACACGACGCATGCACAAACCTCCGCATGCATAAACCTCCGCATTGAAAGCTAACGCATGCATAAAACTCCGCATTGAAAGCTAACGCATGCATAAACCTCCGCATTGAAAGCTGGGCTTTAAGGTAGACACCTGGGGTAAAGAATGGAATCACATACCTGGACATATCGTAGTGTATGACATGCCAGTTGCTGTGCTTTTGGCGATACACTGCTAAGAAGAGATGTCAGTGCTTTGTAGACTTGAACCTCGTATCTCGGATTTCCCTGTGAGCAATACAAGATTTTTTCAGGGCTAAAAGCTCCAATTGGATTAATCAGTTGGGAGAATCAACATTGAAAAATTCAAACTCACAGTGGCAAGATCTTGGAGAAGGTATTTGGCATGGTCTTGAGTGTCAATCGTGGTGGATTTCGCCAGACATTCGGCCACAGCTCTTACTCCTGGAATTCCAAAATAGCAATGACTGCAAAGATACTAATAGATTGAAAATTTGGCAGGCACATCCATAAACAGGGCACCTTGTTAGGGTGGGCACCTTTGGTCAGATCCCTGCCAATAGGGAATAAGGTGTAAGGGTCCTCTACAAAGATGACACCTAAGGTAGGTTCCAAAGGTTTCTGCCTTGGAAAAACTACACTGAATACTATTAGTTTTGCCTATTATAGTTTGAAATGGTGAAAACTGGAATATATATTGCATAATAAAGGCCATCAACATTGCCAAAATATAGACCCAAAACATTGGAACAGAGAAGAATTTGCTTTCTTGTTGTTTTTCATGAGTCAGAGAAGCTGTAGATTTCATTTCTGTGTAATTCATTAAATTGAGTTGAGATCAGCTTGAAGCTTACTGCTGCGTAAAAAAGAAAAATGGCAAAAAGAAAAGAAATGCACAAATTACCAAAGCTTTCGCAAATCAACTCCTTGTATTTTCTGCCATTTGCAGCTATGCATGAAAGTAGTTTCAAACATTCTGCTTTGTCCTCCTACAAAGGAATAAATTATAATAATAATCTGAGACTAACATGAGTGTTAATGCAAAATAGCAAAAATTTCCTTAAGTTGCAAATTAAACAAATTGTGGGCTGAGTCAGGGGTAATCCCCACCTCTTTGACTTGCTTCAAACCAAGAATTTCCAGAAGGGTAAGAATTCCTCCAACTTCCAAAAATTCTGCCAAGTATTTGTGCCTACCATAAAAAATATAGAAAACTTAGTAATAACCCAAAAATAGAGAAATATGCCAGCAATATACCAAGAAAAATTAACTTAAAATGGAATGATGAGGTCTCTCATACCCACTTGATGCTCCAACGAAAATTGCAATTGCTTGGAGTTGAAGCTGAAGGTGTGTTCCTGTCATATATCTTTGTACTTTGTAAAGGACAACAGCAATAGCAATATGCATCAATGAAACAATGACATCAACATATATTGTTCTATATACAAAACAATAGTATACTATGCTATTACATACTATACTATGCTATACTAACTGTACTTTAGTATACTATATTACACAATACTAATGTCATTGCTATACCACACTACATAGTATTTTATTGCAATGTGCTACTATAAGCATTATCTGCAAAAGTCTATGCTAACAGCAAATGCTGAAAAAGATACGTTAACCTTAACCAAGCAGTTAAGCGTGTCAAAAATAAGCTGGCAGCTCTGGAAAAATGGCTTTCCAATTCTGGTGCAGTCTTGCTTTTGCATTCATTGACAAAGCTTTTCAATATCTCCGCTCTGCTTGACTTAGAACCATTGTCCCACAGATTGAGTAAGTGAGTTATTTCAGAGAAATTCATGGAAGGCATAATGTTGTTGCAATCATCCAATGCGAGTGTTTGTTAAATGAAGTTTGTTGTTGTCAACAAAAGCACGTGCAAATGTGAACTAGGCCATTATCGACACAAGAGATGCACTAGCAGTGCGAAGTTCCTTCGAAATAAGTTATTCGCTATTTAATAAGTTGTATGAAAACTGCATAAAAATTATGTTGATTTTCTTACAGTCACAGGCACACTCTTGAGTTCCAATTCAGCAAAGTGAAATTTGAAAATCAAGAGATTATTGCTAACCGAATGTAACATGGTTCACACTAATCTTGATGTATCCCATCTCGATCCATTATTGAATTCGCAATTCTAAGACATTTGAGCAAGTTCTTTTTATTCAATATTTAAAATACAAGATACTTACATTGAGCAGGTTAGCTTTGCATGTTAACACGGTTTTGGAAACAGTAAAATCAAGTTGCAGCTACTTCCTTCAATCTTTAAATCGACAAGAATGTAGTGCATACTATGGAAATCAGACTTGAGTTGATCTTTATTATTTCACCATGACTACTGGCATTAAACAGGTCTCATAAAAATAATACACAAAATATTCCACTTCTAATTTATAATAATTATATACTATTAAACAAAACGTAAAACAAAACAAAACTGTCTAGGTGAAAGTTATAATTCTTACAATTGATTGATATTTTGAAAAATTACAGCTAAAATATGTAGATATGACATTAATTCAATCCTAAAATTAGATACATTTCTAATAATGATATTCAGATGTATAAAGTATGATATACACTGAACCTGGATAGCCTGACAATATGGCCAACTAAAATAAGCTGCCGAATATACAGTTGCTAGTGTGCCAAAAATTATGTAGACATGTTGGCCCATAAATCAAGCTTTTGCAGTAAAAACAAAAATATGCCTCTCTGAATAAACAAAACATGATAAAAATGAGAAATAAAATTCATGAAAATCTGAAGCAAAAAGAACAAAATCGCAAAGAAGTATATTGGTAACAGTAAAAATAATCCCACTGCCTGGAGACCTACAAAGATCTTACCATTCCCATGTACACCCACCATATATATGATATATATAAAGCTTTGTCATATAAAAGTTTGATATAAAAAAAGTTGTTAAAACTTCTCAAAATATCCGAGACAATATAAATTTAGCAGTGTGCTATTTCTCGGTTTTCTGAAGTTGAACATATTACACATGCCAATGTGGTACAGTACCATCTTATCGGAAGCACAGAGCAAAATCTGAAAAAAAGAAAAAAATTTCATCATTTCTATTTGTTAATTTTATTTTAAGCATATACAAGAGCATGGGATGTTAAAATTTTGATTAAAAATAATACCAGTAAGGTACAAGACAAAGAATCTGAAGCATTCAAAAGAGGTTGGATGCAAGCTAATACCAGAGGGCTGATATGTACTTCGTATATTACTGGAGAATGGGAACCCGGTTTCCAATAAGAAGTTGGGTGTGCAGAAACCAATTTCCACAATTTTACTATATTACCCTATTATTATCATCAGTTTAAGAGTGTCATCCTCTGACAGTTTGAGACAGACAGTATGCTTTCTCAGCATTCTAGCTTGGATTAGAAACCTTGCATGCTTTTGCAGTTAAATTTATTTCAGTTTTAAGTGAAATGAGGTTGATTTCCAATGTGAGGGAACATTTGAATTTGCATCCTCAAATGTTCACACAACTGCAAGTACACAAAATATTGTATTCACCAGTTTCATTACTGTCTGTTGTGAAACTGGTGAATAAAAATTTTAAAGGATTCATAGGGACAATGCATTTTCAATCCCCAACAAAAGGTCACACCCCCTCATGCTAACCTTATGGTGGCAGCATCTCATGCAGTCTGTATCTATCTCTAATGTGCGGTCTGACGTCTTGATTCAGCTCTGCAAGCTTCTCCAAGAACGGTATCAACTCCAGCAGTTCACAGTCGTGTTGGTCAACAAACCAACTCTCAATGGGAATACCGTTAGATAAATGATAGGCAAAGGCTTGTGGGGAATTATCAATTATGAGTGTTTTGCTCAGGTCTCTGCCAAGTGCCGTTAGATCCTTGATGTAGTTCCCCTCCACGTAAACGCAATGCTCTCTGTACAGACGGTGCCTGAAAAGCTTTTTGTGAGGATCAATGATGTTGAGTAGTTTCTCAGCGTAGACCCTTTGCGAAGCAGTGAAAAGGATGACCTCGAAAAGTTTTGAAACACGCTGCAGGAACTCTTGCATGTAGGGTCGTGTCCTCACAAACACCTGGTACAGCACATCCTGGTACATGACATCAAATGTCATTGCAGCATCTTGCAAGGCAGTCAAACTGCAATGAACCAGAGTTTCATCCAAGTCCAGCACCAACGACATTTCTCGTGATCTGCGAGTTTTCAGAGGAAGCAACGGCGCCCGACATCTCAGCTCTCTCGGTGGGGGCGGAATGTTTTTGATAAAATAATATGGGTCAAAAACATCCGCTTCATCCTCGTATGAGGAAGAGTTTGGTGGCCTATTCACGACTTTATAATCAGCTGTGTAATATCTGTCCACTGTATTATACTGAACTTCATTTGTAAAATCACTTTCATCGTCGCCATCATCATCGCCATTGCAATTTTCATCATCGCCATTCGCACGTGCTCCATCTTGTTGTTGTTGGCCTTCGTCTGTTTTCACCACAACGCCATTTTTGCCAAACAGTGAAAAAACTGGCGAAAATAAAGTTCCCAAAATAGACTTTCTTTCCGGTTTTTCAAAATTATTATCATCAACATAATCTTCATCACTGCTATCAGTTCCGTTACCGTATCCATTTTTTAAAGCTCGCACTTTGTCTTTCGTGTAATTATTCGCTGAAGTTGGTGAAGAAATCTCAGGTGTCGAAGTTATGAACGAGTTGTTTCCATTTTGATCTTTGCAATCTAGACGTCGACGTTTCAGTCGCTTTGGGGTTTCAGCTTCACCATTTGACCAAAGAAATGTCTTAATTGACGACAGTATTCCATTATTCTTGTCATCATTAACAGCCCCCTCAGCAGTAGTCGATTCTGTCTGCAATTCCTCCACTTCGCGATCACGCTTTCTTGACTTCAACGCGGGTGACATTATGGCCTAAAACTATAATATCCGCAAGAATGCAATACTTCAAAAACTGCTTCTTGTAGATCCCGCCTACACAAAGTAAGCAACACTTATGTAAAATCACTGATAATACCTACTTCCATCCGTTATGTTCAAGTTTAATATAACAAACAGAGAGTACAACAAATTCATTCATTCAAAAATGATAATGGAATATTAAGCATCAGCACTCACATTTCCTTTCAAGATTCAAGAAAAGGTGGTTCGAGAAAACGATAAGGGTCGGCTTTTCGTAAATAAACCGCAAATGTCAATCAACCACATTTGCATAAAAATGGGCGGGAAATAGAACAGCAGCTCGAACCCAAAAGCCAGTGGTGATTTCTAAAAAAATTAACAAGGGGGGCTCCAAAAGCAAAACCTCCAGAGTGGGTGTGGTTTTTTGTGACCACACCCATGTTTTCATTGGCGCAAATATGAAAAAAGTGCTCACACAAACCAAACCAAACAATGGTTTATAAACCTTTAGAGGAATAGAAACAACTGAATAAGACACCGATGATACGAGAATTGAAACAGGCATCAGAATGAGGCCTTTAAACTTTAACTTCTGGATAACGAGAAATTTTGCAGAGCACAAATACAGAGATTGTTTGGGGGGGGCTGAGCCCCCCCAAATTCAGCATATATTTTAACAAGGGGGGCTCCGCCCCCCTGCGCCCCCCTTAGAAATCACCACTGCCAAAAGCTGCCAGATGCCATAAAAATTTGAAATATAAAATTTCAAGCAAATAAAAAGTAGCCATCAGAGTGATAAAATTTATCTCATTCAACGTGCTAAACTGAAGAAGAACCTAATCGGGAATATATAAACTCACAAGTGGCTGGAGGAATTCTTTCTGAATAGGCTGTTATTTGGGCCCAGTCCCTCGACAATGCATGCTCTGATATCTTCAATACGATGAGAATGTGATATTGAAAGGCATTTGGTGGCTGAAAATGACCGGAGATCTATTGCATTTGCTTTCAATCATCAAAGCTACGAAGACTAGAACAGTTATAAGTAAAATGCATATCATCTGAAACAGGTAGGTTTCTTAAACAAACAGATTTGGTAGTAAGTAAAAGAATCAAATCTAAAGTTTTTATAATTCTGTCGAAAGGTTTCCAGCTGAGAGAATATATCATATATGTTGTTTTTTCTTCTTTTATGTTCCTGTTTTATATGCGATAACGCTCAATTTGTTAAAGCTTGCATTATTTAGTAGATAGCTATATAGATAGATAGATAGATAGATAGATAGATAGATAGATCGATAGATAGATATAGATAGATAGAATAGAGCAAGGTATTAGACTCATTAACGAAATATCAGAATCAAGTGAGTTGAGATCTCTCAGCACTCTTCAAATCAACCAAGTAACTGCAGATATCACCTGGGATGGTCAAACTCAGGAAAAAACAGCACATTTTCAAGCCAGGTTTATAAACTAGAAAATAGATGAATAACAAAAAATGAAAAAGCTTTTAGTTTGGATAAATAATGCATGGAAAGCAGCTATTTGTCAAGAATAGGACGGAGAGTCAGGGGATGTAAACCGTAATCAAAACATTTGGTTGAACAAAGAAACAAAGAAGCGACGAACACAAATTCTGTTCTTTTGAGTCGCGTATATGAGACAAAGCATTATCCAAAATTATATACGTATATGGTTCGCGATTTAGTAAATATTATGCACATCAGCGAGTCAAAAACGCGTAACTTATTAATTGCATTTGCAATGAAAAATACGTATATGACGAATTATGTCGTTTGTCTTTTGTCCTTTGTCCTTTGTCCTTTGTCCTACATATCGTGCGTCTCTATCCTAATCGATTGCTGCAATGACAGTTACGGGCCAGTAAACACGAGCAAAATGGGGACATTCTTTCAGGCATTAAGGTCATTAGCACTCGGGTTGCCTGTATTATAGTTTCCTTTGCAAACTCGTGCTTTATTTGTCTCACAAGTAAAGGATGAAAAAGACAGGCCAATAACATAAGGGGTGCTCTCGGGTCGGGGCAACTTTATGTTAAGGGCTCATTACTCTCCTTTGATCCCTTTAATCGGAGATTAGCACCGTCTCGATTAATGTTTCATTTAATCCATGTTTGCTCTGAAAGAAGGGTATAATGTCACAATGGAAACTTGATATATCATAAAATATCATATCTGAGGAGAAATTTTCTGTTACTGCTTGTGTCTTTACTTGCTCGAGTAAAATCAACAACATAGGATACAAAGAATAGACAGTCCACAGCCTTACGCTTTTCCCAACTCTTTTGGGAAACGATGCTGGCGTATATGGGCCTACAGATTGACGTATAAATATGAATTCCCACACGACATGTACAGATTACCATAACAGCATGATGTCATCATCATCATCATAACAGGGTTTTTTGTTGTCGCTGGAGAAACCCCTCCATAGATGCTGTGGCAATTCCCCAGCGAAGGCGCATAGCATCGCAGCGTTAACCACACAGCCATGTGATATTTACTTATTATGATTCATCATTCAATTCTAGAAAATTCTTTAGACTTTACTTACGTAAACACCTCATCTTCGAAACGAGGCAGGAAACTGACTAAGTCTTAGGTGTGTTAGTCGACTTAGGTATCTTATTCTTATTGGAAGCCTTTTACTTTTATTTCACCGAAAAACTCGTTATTTAACCTTAATATGGCTAATTGTATGCAAGATTCTCTCCGTGTAAAACACGTTGTAATGATTCAGTGTATCAGTCTTTTTAGAATATCGCAGAGTGTGCACGCATTTTTGATAGCGATAAAAGTGTTATGTAACGAACAATGTCTATTTCTTGAGTGAATTCTGAGATATAACTATAAAAGAATCAGGGAGAGCCGAGATATCTCCACAGATGCGTTTTACCTGGTCTTGTCCCTGGTTAGGTGTGACAAGTTGGCTGTTGAGGTCTTCTCTACGTCTATTTTCTAACCAGCCACTCGGTCTTTTCCACTTTCAGTCCAGTTTCATCGACAAAAAATTAGCTCACAAATAGTCGACACCTAATAATTAGGGCCTTCTGATCACTTTGAGACAAATCTCAACCCTGTAAGACAATTGGTTTAAAAATTAGGCTCTCTAACTGGCTGCGACATGTGAATTACAAATGTATAATCCGTTGAGCTGTTGAATATGAGCTGTTGAGGTCTCCATCTATTTATTGGCCAACCTCTCGGTCTTTTCCATTTCCAGTCCTGTCCGTCTTTTTGCATGTCCATCTATTTCGAGATATGATAGCCAGTCCATCTGTATTTGCTATTTGAAATCGTGGTGACAATGTCATTAATCATTTTAAGAACCTTCATCTTCATCAGGTGTGATTTTCTCACTCTTTTTCTTTAATCTGAGAGTAGGTGTCATTCAAATGTTAGTTTTTAAAGATGTTAGAAGTCTTTCTTCGCAAATCTATATTTTTGCCCTGTGAGGTTTTCAACTTTCATGACTCCAGTGCTGTTCTCAATTTCTCTCTAAGTCTCCTTCCAGCTTACGTTGGTGTCGGGCAAACAATACAAAAATTTGAGTTGACATGGAAGTCTACTCCTGAATTCCCTTTCTCAATATAATCAGCATTGCTAAATGGTCATCAAAAGAGCACTGATGTTGCTAAATCTTATTGCATAAATTTTAATCTTTTGTGAACTGTTGTGCTTTGCTTTCCAGTTTACGGGTGAAAAAGAAGTTAAATAAAGAAGAAAAACCTGAAAAAAAGCGAAATTAAGAGCGCTTGACTGGAAAGATATTTGCTAACTTCTTCCAGATCTGTTCACTGCATCACAATTTGGTAACAATTTGACTATTTATTTATAACGTAGCAGCATGTAACATTCAAGGATTTACGGTATACACCAACTGATACTACTTTTTAACTTCTTCATTATCTGGCCATTTCTCTTAGTTCTCCATTACCACGGAAGATGAGGACATTTCCAGTTCGACTAATCTTCTACATCCTGATGCTGCGTTGCCAAGTGTCGGAATTGACATCAGCATCCAACACAACGACGGCAACCTCATCGGTACCATTGTGGCCAGCAGCAAACAGCACGGCGTCACCGTCACAAAGGCAGACAACATTGTACACTTCACAGCAACCGAATTTGGCCGACACAACCGGAGAATCAATGGGAAGGGCGTATGTGCTCACAGTTTTATACGCCACCATTTTCATCATAGGCATCACTGGCAACTTCTTAGTACTGCTGACTGTGTCGACAAAGCAAATGCGTTCGGTGACGAATATCTTTTTGGGCAATTTGGCGGTAGCTGATCTGATAACATGTCTTTTGTCCTTACCGATAATCGTGATGAAATTGTACGTGGATTGGCCGCTCGGAAAGTTCGTGTGCCTTTTTATCTATCCTCTCACTGACGTGTTCGTGTCTGTGTCTGTATGCACGTTGTGCGCGATAATGCTTGATCGCTTTCGTGCAATCGTCTATCCGTTCACACGCAAGTTGAGCTTGAAGATGACATTGGTTGTGACAGTAGCGATATGGATCCTCTCGATCGCAATCGTCGGCATACCACTTATTGTGCTCTACAAGTTTGAAACTTATTCAGGACAAGATTTCTGTTATATGGAGTGGCCATCTAAGGCATACTCAAACACTTACCGGCTGGCAATTTTCATATTGCTCTACATCATACCAGTGTCCCTGATCTTCTTCTGCTACATCTGCATTCACAACAATATCAAGAAAAACCTGCGCTTGTTGAAAAAATCGGTCAGTGTTAAACGCCAACATTTACAAGGAAGAAGCAGGATAGTGAAGTTGATGTTCGTCATATTCATTACTTTTGCCATCTGCATGCTGCCCATCCAGCTTCTTCTCGTCATTGGTGAATTCCACAAGCCGATAAATCACTGGCAAGGCATGCGAATGGCCAACAGCGTGTCCTTGCTTATCCTTTTCGCCAACAGTTGTATGAATCCTATCATCTTGTGCATAATGAGCAGCGCCTTCAGGGAAAGTTTCAAGAAAAAGTGTCTCTGCTTCATGCTGTTTCGCAAATGTAAGAACGGAAGGAATGATGGGAATGGTTCTGATGAGGCAGAAGATGAAACCAACATGATGGCATTGTCCATGGCGACATATAACGCTTAGAAGCCACTGCAAAACATAACCTTGAACATGAACATATCCACTTATACTCTTTCAATGACATAACTTAAATTAATATGACACTTCTGTTTTACACAATGGCACCATATTCATTGTTTTTAATAGCATCAATTTAAATGGCATCAAATTTTTGTTTCTTATGCAAGTCCTACACCTATACATAGCAAACACTCAAGAGATATGATGGTGGTCGCATGTTGCCATTCTTGGATAATGTTCAGAATTTACCCCAATGTTGTACTCTGTAACTTTGCCGACTCAGCTTTCACGTAGATTGTCAGTTTGGGTGTTGCTTTGTCAGGTGGGGGACGTTTTGCAAATATCGGGTGCTAAGTTCAAAATACCGGAAAATGTATAAAACCTGGTATAATTTTCAATATTAGCCAAACATTGAATAAAGTTGATTTTCAAAGTCAGCCTTTTGGCAGATTATCAGTCTAGATGTTACTTTGGTACTGTTTGGTAGCTATTGCATTCTTCGTTATGGTAGTACATGCTTTAAAATAATAAAATATTAGCTAATTTTTGCAGATTTCTCAATATTTCCCCACAGCTTCAAATCATGCAAATTTTTCTTCTTCATTTATCTGCAATTACTCATTAACAACATCGCGATATTCCAGGACATGGCTTTCTCACACAGTTAGACATATCTTTTAGCCAACCGTGATTCATGGGCTCTTCTACAATGATGGTGCTTTGTCAGACTTTACCTCCAGATCTTTCCTTGCTACAATACTTGCACCAGCAAAGTGCTTTTTGAAACTGCACCACTAACCTCATGCAGTATATGACAAGCTGAGTAAGAAAAAGCTTGTCTATAAGGCTGGAATTGCCAGCTCGGGTGTGATTACTCCTCTCACTCTGATTTCTGGTCTCTGTCTCTATTGGGTTCTCCAATTGTCGTCGTATCTCCATAAGTCTATTAACAACAGGCAACCCATATAATTTGATAAATATCCCAGCCTTTAAATGTAAGACTTGGCTTTCAATAATTAGCAAATGCTTCGCGTGCATTTCATTGCCCGTCACATGAATCAATGAAATAGCAAATAATAAAAAAACCAAAAGCATTACAGGTATTACAGGTGTGTAATATTGAACTGGTGGGTATATACACATCCGGACAGAGTACAAAAAGTCTGTAATGCAGTCGCAGATGAAGGACGTGCATAAAAATCAAACAATTCGACAGAATTTTAACAGCGTAGTGGCCTTTAACGCACTTGCATTGTCAAGTTGTTTGACTATTGCTTGATTCATTTGTAAACCATTGCAAGTAGAAGAACCTGAAAAAAAAGAGTAAGACACACTCTGTCTAATCGATCGGC
Organism: Sanderia malayensis; assembly: GCA_013076295.1. Taxonomy (NCBI): domain Eukaryota; kingdom Metazoa; phylum Cnidaria; class Scyphozoa; order Semaeostomeae; family Pelagiidae; genus Sanderia; species Sanderia malayensis. The sequence goes on along the minus strand of RQOL01000618.1, from coordinate 967,111 downwards.
AGTCGCGTTCACTTTCTCGTCACATGCTGCGTCATAATCTGGCAATATTTGATTTACTTCGTCATCGCGTATGGCATATAATGTATAGCATCTACACCAACTGAAACAATTCTTTAACGTTGTTCATCATATTCTCTTAGCTCTCCATTACCACGGAAGATGAGGACATTTCCAGTTCGACTAATCTTCTACATCCTGATGCTGCGTTGCCAAGTGTCGGAATTGACATCAGCATCCAACACAACGGCGGCAACCTCATCGGTACCACTGTGGCCAGCAGCAAACAGCACGGCGTCACCGTCGCACAACAAGACAACGTTGTACACTTCACAGCAACCAAATGTGGCCGACACAACCGGAGAATCAATGGCAACGGAGTATGCGCTCACAGTTTTTTACGCCATGATTTTCATCATAGGCATCACTGGCAACATCTTAGTACTGCTGACTGTGTCGACAAAGCAAATGCGTTCGGTGACGAATATCTTCTTAGGCAATTTGGCGGTAGCTGATCTGATAACATGTCTTTTGTCCTTACCGATAATCGTGATGAAATTGTACGTGGATTGGCCGCTCGGAAAGTTCGTGTGCCTTTTTATCTATCCTCTCACTGACGTGTTCGTGTCTGTGTCTGTGTGCACGCTGTGCGCGATAATGCTTGATCGCTTTCGTGCAATCGTCTATCCACTCGGACGCAAGTTGAGCTTGTGCGTAACATTGCTTGTAACGGCAGCCATATGGATCCTCTCGATGGCAATCGTTGGCATACCACTTATGGTTCTCTATAAGTTTGAAACTTATTCAGGAATAGATTACTGTTATATGGAGTGGCCATCTAGGGTGTACTCGCACACTTACCGGCTGGGAATTTTCATATTCTCTACATCATACCAGTGTTCCTGATCTTCTTCTGCTACGTCTGCATCCGCAAGAGCATCAGGAAAAACTTGCGCTCGTTGAAAGGGTCGGTCAGTGATAGACGCAGACACTTGCAAGGAAGAAGCAGGATAGTGAAGTTGATGTTCGTCATATTCATTACTTTGCCATCTGCATGCTGCCCATCCAGCTTCTACTTGTCATGATCGAATTCTACAAGCCGATACATCGCTGGCAAGGTATTCGATTAAGTAACAGCGTGTCCTTGCTTATCCTTTTCGCCAACAGTTGTATGAATCCAATCATTTTGTGCATAATGAGCAGTGCCTTCAGGGAAAGTTTCAAGAAAAAATGTCTCTGCTTCATGCTGTTTCGTGAACTCAAGAACAGCGAATTCAACTCATTCTCATTAAAAAAGAAAACCAGCATACATTATCACAGAAGTCAAAACTGCATCCAAACACACACTTGAAGAGATCCACTTGTACTTACGTTAGGTAACATTAAATAACATGAAACACTTGCTTCATTGTATCTTCTTTTCGCAGTTTTTGGTTAAAGATCATTGTTATATTGCACAATATTGTAATGTTTCAGTATCGCAAGTGACCGAAGAGCCGGAATGCCCAAATACTTAGGCTTAGGTTTAAATGTCAAATTTATTAAATAAACGCTCCGAGACATCAGGGTTCAAGTTATAAATAAGCGCCCAGGCTGTTATTTGGTCAATTACGGAAAACTCTTTTTTATAAAAACACATTTTAAATAATTGTTCAGGCTCGATTTGTTAAAAAACTAAAAAAAATAAGAACAGCACAATTGTAAGTCTCTAGATTTGAAAATAAAACACTTGCTGCATTCCTAAAACTAGGAGTACCGCATCGTTAGTAAATGCGCGCGCGCATACCATGCAAGTCAATTTTGTTTACGTTTGCTGCTTTGCTGCACCCAACCCAACATCCAACATTACTCGAAAGTGTTGTTTTGCGTTTTGTTAGCAGTTCATTAAGTTTCTTTCACTGGTTTACACCCTAAATATTCCGCTAAATTAAAATTTTCAGGATTGTTTTGCATTTCGATTTTCTCCTTATCATTATTCAATATTCGTTTTTATCGAATGATCATACTTCTGAGCACAATTTCATATCATATTCTTCTTTTCTCGAAATCAAAACTGTAGGCCATCTCCTCTTTACCTAAAGACTACGCGGGGTAATAATTTGCCGGCGCCTCTTTTTGAAAATGCTCGATGAAGATAAAATAGATGAGACCCACAAGAGCAGAGCCCGTCCAATTTTTTGCACATATTTTTTATATGAAACACCTTTATAAGGAACCTACATGCAAAAGACCCAAATAGAGCGTTTTATGCTGGCTAAATGCAATTTAAGCCGGGTTAATCAATTTGTTACTTTTGAGCAGCGGTAATGAAGCAATATATGAAAACATGCGTGGATAATGGACGAAAATCAGAAAGCGAAGTGTTCTGTTCCGAAAACTATTCATCAAAACGAAATTTCATGAATAGTTTTCTTATGGCTATAGTAGTTTTAATGAGAGCAGTGTTGAATTGGGGAGGAGACGCAAGAGGGGAAACATCAGAAGTAAATTACTCACCCTGTGTAAACTATCACATTGAAATAAATTACCTTAAATTCTGTGCTTAAATTCCAAAGCTTTGCAATTCATATATATTAACCGCTGTGCTAAAAATAAACAAAGTTGATAATTAGACCTTAACCCCAACATCTTTCTTGTTTATCAGAGTTAGTTATCATGATTTACGACCCCAACGGAGCTGGTATAAAAATGGATAAAAATTGGTGAATAATAATGGTCAATTGGACAGAAAAAATTTGCCTTGCATTCGGAAAAATTTCTCACCAATTCTTTTTGTACTTGAGTTCACGTGCACGTCATTATCATATCAATACTTCATGCGGCATGTTGTTAATGACAATGACGAATAGCAATAACAAATAATTAATGTTGAATTGGATAGTGTAGCGTGCCTATTTTTATCAGTACGTCATATCTAATTTTAATCCATTACGTAATCAATTGCATCATTTTATTTTTAACTTTGTAATCATGTTGTAATCTTTTCTTCTCGAAATATCTAAACTTATTTTGCTTAGTCATCATGACCTTTAACTTTAATATAAATACCCTGTAAATAGAATGATCACTAGTTAGTTTTATTTCATCGTGTTCAGAATATTCGAATCAAGAGTAAAGTCAGGGAAATTGTTTGTTTTATATATATCGTACTTCTAGTCGGACAAGTTAAAGTTGGCATTCGTATTAATCAATTCGGCTTAGTAACTTCATCATTCACAAGTTACTAAAATAGGACTCAATGTGAATTTTGTAGCAGCAAAATTGAATTAGTAGGATTCACTCCAGATGAATAATAAACCGCAATTAAAGGTCCTGATTTAAATTCACAAAAACCCAGCTTCAAAATAAAATTACCTTTCATTTCATTTCCAAACCAATGCTTTTACTGATTTTTTCTTTCCTTGCCTGAATGCCTGAAAGATTACGACAAAAAATAAATATTATGGTTACCTTGCAGTAAATAATTTCAATTTCAATTTCAATTTCATGTATAAATTCAAGCTTTTAATTACAGGGTTTAGCAACAATATAATAATGTAATCAAGGATAAGCTTTGGACACTTGGAAAGAACTCAAGAGAGCTATCGAGCCAAGTGCCCTTATGTTAGACTACATGCCAATATAAAAATTTTAATTACATGAATTGAATATTGCAAACAGTAACAGTAACAGTAACACTAAACATCAAAGAAAAAAAGAATTAAAGTAAATTAAAATTAAAATTAAAAATTAAATTAAAAATAAAAGCCAAAAATACTACATTATAGCAATAGCTTGCATCAATATCAGTAATCATGCATGGTATGATAAAATTGAAGTGTTTTGTCTAGGAATTGTTTTCGAGGAGCCATAATTTAAGAAATTTTTTGAAAGTAAATTTTGATTTGCAAATCTTTATATCTTTTGGTATGATATTCCAAATTTTAACTCCATTGTTAATTACACTGTTTTGCATTGAATTTGTTCTCATAGCAGGCTGAGAGAACGAGCCTGAGGTTGCTTGCCTGGTACTTATGGAGTGTTTAGTACTCGTCAATTGAAACAAACCACAAAAATGCTTTTCCAAAATATTCTTATTTATATCAAACATAAATTTACCACATTCATTTTTATAGCTGTCATCAAGACATAACAATTTCAGTTTGTTAAATAGAGGTTGACTGTGGGCTCTTTGTGATTGGAAAGTAATCAAACGTACAGCACGTTTCATGCTTTTTTTTAAAGGGTCTAAAATGCTTTTATATGTCCCTCCCAATTTATAATGCCATAATTAATGTGTGGTTGAATAAAAGCATTGTAAATGTTAATAAGAACATCTTTACCAACAAAGTGTCTCAATCGAGCTATTATTCCCACACCCTTTGATATTTTTAAATTAGTTTGTTGAACATGGGTCTTCCAATTTAAGTTATTATCGATTAAAACACCAAGATATTTCACGCTCTGTGTTTCCTCTAATTTTTCATTGTTAATGTGGATTACAACTTCTTGGTTTACTCTTTTATTTTGGGAGGAGAATATTAAATAATTTGATTTTTTTGTGTTTAAAGAGAGTTTATTAGCAATTAACCAGTCAGAAATGTTATTCAATTCTGCATTTATATTTGATTCTAAAATATAAAGCATGAAGCAAGTACAAGTTATAATTCAAACAAACACGCTGTAAAACATCAATACTATATTATACTACACAAAATATACCATATTGTACCCTGCAAACACACCATGCAAACATGCTATACCACATTTATACCATACCATACTACACCTTACAAACATAACCTGGCAAGACGTATTATTGTTTCACTACTTATTATTGTACCATGAATATTCGATGATTGCCATTGATGTGTCGTTGCCTTCGATGTTGAATGATTCATATGGAAATTCATGCATAACGGGACACCAGTAATTGACTGTGGCCTAATCTTGGCATTGCCCTTATCAGCTGGGTCATCTTCATGCAAGATCTCGGGCCTTGACAAGGCGGGTTGGTCCTTTTTAGAAACCGCACGATAAGCGACATGTGAAAAATGGTATCTCGCCATCCGGGCCAACCAACCCAAGCGAAGCTGCGCACAATAGTCCTGCGCATTGTATTTAAGACCAAAGCAGTGAAATTATGACGTCAGAGCAAGAAGCCTTGGTCATCGGGTAGATGTATAGTGTAAAACTGGATAGATGTGACATTTGCTAGAAACATTTTGTTTTTGACTCCGTAACGGGCCGGGGGCCAGCTTCGGCTCCTGCCTTGCGTTAAGCTTCTCTATGTGTATCTAGAATTGAAAATAGTGGGTGTAAACATTGATTAAATAAAATATTTTTGACAGCTTCAAGTTCCACGTGGCTTTTCTGGGCTGAGATGGATGGCCTTTGCAAATAACAAAAATCAGATTGAGTTGAAGATACATAGATACATACCAAAGTACCAGGACGTTTGAGTTGGGTTAGAATAATAAAAATCCTATTTGTAAAGTTGTAGCATATTTCAGTGGGAATTTTATTTATAACCAGAGAGCATTTCTTCTACTTCAACTTCGCCAGCCATGCTCTTTCATTTGTCTGTCTTCATTTGTCTCAGGTGGGCATGGCATGGGCAGGGCAGGGTAGTCGTCTTTAAAAGTGGGCAGTAGTAGTTTAGGACAAGCCAATTGATTGAGTTCGGAGGTGTCGTAAAAGGAATTGACCAAATCTGCAGAAAGACGTGCACAAATCCTAGCTTAATCGATAAAACATTTGCAGTGAATGCGCTTATTCTGAGATCCAATTTATATTGTTCTGCCTATGCATAACTTTCTAAGAATGTTAAGTAAACAGAGCAATTATAAAAGCCGAAGCTAGGAAACAAGCTGGCTTGGATGTAAAAAATAGAAAACAATCCTGAAGTTTTAGAATTCCAGAGTGTTACAGTTAATATGTCTTTAATAACATTTTTGAGACATAATTTACTGATATTTAAACTACCATTGTTGTGAGGAATGGGAATTCAATTTCACGGTTCGTTTTAGATAAATGGGGTCTTGAAGTAGTGAGATGGAGGGAAGAATGCGAAGGATTAAAATATCTCAATATTTAAACTGGGTTACTGGATACAATAGACTTAAACAATGAAAGAATCATAGCGCTTGAAGTTGGTAGAACAATTGTTAAATGCTTCAAGTTTCATATCGTAGCTCTGTCGATCTAAGAGGTTGGCTTCAAAAACCACATAAGCATAAACGTGTTTGGATATTTGGATAACGTTCACAGAAAATTTACGGTTTAGCTAGATCAGATACACGTCTTTGTTTGAAAAGTTGTATCCCAAGTACGAGCGTCTTGGATCACTTGTACAACAGGAAAAGTACGATCGACTCACATTACAAATAAGCAGATTTAATATAACAGCCAGGAAAACACACTTGTTGCTTTGAAAATATGGATGAAGCATTGAAAACCCTGAAAAATGAAATGGTAAGAACTGGATTGGTAAATTTGTATTCTATATAAAGTAATGAAAACAATGGTTATGAGTAATCGAAATTGGCTTTGTGGATCAGTTCGTTATTATCAGCTTCGCTGTACACTGGTCTGTTATTGTCAAAATATCCAAATATGCTCTTGTTTGATAAGCAACTTTACTTAGGGTCAGAACATTTTAAGCATCTCGACGGTGTTCATCGAGCAAGCTGTAACTTCAACTTATCAAGCTAATTGACTCTGTTCAAAACTCTTTTAACAACAAGGAGTGTTACTACTGGTGTTACTACTTGTCTTTCTGCGGTGAAAAACTGAGCAACTCAAAAACAACTGATTGAGCACTAAAATCTCAGATATTTAACCGATTTTGTGGCCTCGGTCTGGAGAATTTGGTCAAGTGTAACTGAGTGTAACTTGCTAACAAAAAACTCGTGAATATGAGACTGGTTGCTGCTTTTGAGGATTTTTCGTTACAGGTAATTTGACCTGACCTTAGGGTGTGTTCCAAAACATGTCGATAAAGCAGTTAGAAAATTTGAACGAGAAAACTCAAAGGCGAATTCAAGGGGTCGCACATTTTCAGGCAGGAATAAATGTCAAATATAATCTATTCAGTGATTCAGTATACTACGCAAGATTAGATAGGCTCTCGCCTGTTGTCATGCAATGCTTCACTGCTACGCTTAAATGTTGGCAATCAAGTTAAGTTAATGTATTAAAAACATCTCATTTGTAAAATGTTAGGAAGGCATTCGATTCATATTGGATGGAGGGAGGAGAGCAGTCAAAAAAAGAGTAACATAGCCTGTGCGGATTTCATTAATTCTGTCTTTTGTTCTGAGATTCGATGTTGCTATTTTGAACACACCGCACAACAAATATGATATGCGTTCATTACATTCATTGCGCTTGCGCATCCATTCATTGACTTCAGTATGACAAATCCCAATGTTGCAAAAATTCCGACTTTAATGCATTGAATTGCGTTCTTTGCTTATTGCGGGGAGAGGGCCCTAATCGGGCTTTGTGAGAACGGGTTTCATAAATACGGGTGCTTAATAGAGCTTTTTAGAGCATTTCACCATGTTCGTTCATGGAGGCTCATTGTGACTGCGGTAGAATAACGATGCATCTATCACACAAATCTACCCATTGCTATTTCAGTTCATTTGTTTTTGTTCCATTGTTAGGCCAAGCTTGCGTTTCTCAACATCCAACTGATGGAAACCATGATGGAGATGGAAAGTTGCATTGAAAGCATAAAAAATAACCGACTTGAATTCATGCTTGATAACTACAAGACCCAACTGTTTGATGCAAAAGTTAGTCGATTTGCTGGAAAGGAAGATGAAGACACTGCCAATCGTCATGATGGTAGAAGCGATGTCGGCTTGTTATCATCTGTCAGTGATGAACTCAGTTTCGTCTTCGGGACGGAGCTTGTTCATAATGGCAGCTTGGAGTGTAACACAAGTGATGATTCTTGCTTTGCGGAGATAGACCCTGTAGAATCAACAAAAAGACTTTCTTTGTGTGGCCAGGAAAATGGTCAACAGATGACAGAGGTGGAAAAAGTAGACTGGGTGACTATAGACCCAGTGGAAAACAACAATGACGAGGAAGTAGACGGTTATTTCAGTAGCAGTGTAACCCACAAACTAATAGGCTGTTCTTACCGTTCTTCTGAAAATAACACGAGACTGAGAAAGCTAGTTGTAAAGAAAGGTTCTCTCATCGACAAAGGCATGGATCCCAATGATATTGACACAAGTGTGATAGTAAGCAGTTTGTCCGATGTAACGAATGAAGCAAGCATGACAAACAAACATGCGGACATCTGCCAATGCATCAAAAATAGCACATTTGAAGAGACTACCTCAAATACGAATATTGCAGAAGGCAATAGTGTAGAAGATGTTGCATTGGGGAAGGTGAGAGAGCACGGAGACGCTAATATAATGATAGACATAGCAGAGGGGGGCAGGAATCGAACAGGCTCATTTGCAAGCAAAATAAGAAAGATGAGCCTAAGATTGAGCAAGGTAACGAGTATAATTACAAATAATGGCCAAAACAAAGGTATGGTTAAGTCAAAGGAAAGATCGAAAAGTACTGGCAATGCTGCAACTGTAGAGAATAACAATGTTGATTGGGTTGTAAATGAAAGCGATGCAACAACACAAATTAAACTACCTGTGTTTGAAAGGGCGTTAGAAATAGACAAAGCTGGAAGCATGGCAGAAGATTGCACAGGGAGTGAGAGGAAATCTATGCGTAGCAGTAGGGTCGGTCAAGACGAAAGGAAATATTCAAATTGTGGAATCTTACATCATTCTGTAATAGAAAGAACTGATAATACAGCTGATAATAATGGTCGTGGAAATTTAGGGGTAGAGAGAGAAGGAAACGCCATTGTGGATTTTACCAATGAAATAGTTAATAGAGGTGGTGCGGTGAATAGAGGTGATGGTGGCAAGTCGATTGAAGATAACATGCTTCAACAGAAGGCTTTGAATAATGCACAGGACAGCAATAGCAATGGCAGTTGTACTAGCATGGACATCTCGTTTGGTAATCGCTTGCGAGCTAAAAGCACCCCGTCGTCAATGAGCAGTTTGCACAACAACAACGACAACAATTCAAAAGAGAATTGTTCAACTGATAGCGGAATTGACGTCATGAATTATGAGCAAGACTTGCCGCACAGGTTTTCATTCATGATGGCAACCACATCAAACCTTTAACGAAAGCAACACAAACTGTATATTATTACTGTATTGTATGCATAACTCTTGCTCAACCAATTTCTTTTCATTGCAAGTGAAAGATAAGTGCTCACTAAACATGTATATAACATGCACGAGAGTAAGATATTAAATTTTCTCTTTTCACATTTTTATAATTGATGTGTTTTCACCTCGAAACAATATCTTAGCCTTTCAAACTTTTCCTAACTATTGGAATAACCGAGATCAATTAAGATTTTAAGTGGCAGTAAACGTCTCTCATAGAAAACAAACACGTCTTTGAAATGCTATCAAATGATAGCTTTCTAAAGACGTGATGAGTCATTACTTGTGACTTTGCCTGCTTGGCAACAGACACAACAATAATTAGGCCTCTGTCTCTGACCTGATGAAGATGCAAAGGTCCCTCAAGACTCAGGCAAAGGCCACAAATCTTCAAATAAATTCCGTCCTTCGAATAAGCTCCTCTCCACCTCGAAGAAGTATCCACCTAATATAATAAATTTAGTAAGAAACTCGTTTACATATAAGAAACTAGAATAGAACTAGAATGGCCAAACAATCTAAGACTCTAGTACCAGGCTAAAGTACCAGGAATATTTAACAAGCCGTAATGTAAACAAACAAATAATCTTTCCTTAATTGCGAGTATTTGAGAGGAAAACAACGCACTGAACTTGTTGGGTTAAAAACAAGTTGTTTTCTTTCCTAAGTAATAATGATCAGGCGTGAATTTTAGCAGCCATGTTTTTAATGCAAAAAACAGGCCCACGATAAATGTCCTTGCCTCCAACATTATCCTTTGCAACCACTGGCCTAAATGTCAACGAATTTTTTCCCAGGACATTTCTGGATATATATGTTAAATAAGATATAATAACAAAGATAATAACAAGGATACTAAGCTTGAAAACAGTATATAAATAAATCTCGAAGCAGTTTGGACTGAATTTGACATTGGGTTTGTTGGTGATTAGGAAATAATCGTGGAAAAGGTTTTTGTAAGATAAAATATACGTATTTCTCTATTAAGCGCCACCTCTATTACCGCCTCCAATAAGCCCACCCTAAAATCAAAAGTGTGAAATAAGCGCCCCCTCTATTAACCGCCAGGCGGTTAATAGAATTCTTACATTTTCACTGTTTGTTCAAATAATAGCGAAGATACATGTGAATAGACATAATTCTTTTTTTCAATGGCAAATAAGCAAGTAGTTTAAGACCAGAGTTAGTCATTATATCTTAAAGAAATATCCATTTTAATGTTTGTCAATTCAATGTCCATGTGTGGCTTTACCATGCTGTCGCTTCTTCATTTCTTCTGAAAAAATGCTAACATAGCATTTACTAGCTCTTCTCCACTGTTCGTTGTTTATAAATTCCAAGATTATATAAGATTATTGTTTTGTTTTTGAAGATGTTCGATGTTAAATTTAGGACTATGAAATAACCGCCCCCTCTAAAGCGCCCCCCTAGTAAGCCCACCCAATTTGCGAAATATTAATAAGCGCCGGCGCTAATAGAGGAAATACGGTAAGTGAGATATAAGTAAGATAAAGGTTTTTGTAAGATAAAAGTAAGGAAACAGCATGTAAAAATGATGAAACCGAGCTTTAAAAACCGTTTGGTGAAATTATCCGTCGAGGAAACGAAGAACGAAATCGTCCACAAAAACTGACAATACCAGGCAGGCCGACTTTAACCCGGGCAGTTGACAAAAAGTTCTTTTCCTTCCGAGCAGTTCTTTTCGTGCTGAGGAGCACATTTCTTTCTCGCAATGCTTGCTCGCCTTTGGATGGGGATGTCCCGGAACAATGGGTTTGAAGGGGAGTGCGATGAATATTAGTCGATCATTCAAAGAAAACTGGCGACCGACTGGCATGAGGAAACAGGACCAAACAAATGATACGTAAAAACTGTTCGCATATTACATTTTGTCATGCACCATCGCATAATTGATTCTTGGCTGTATTAAAGTATTAAAGCAAACGAGAAGAACGCAGTCGACCTTTGATTGGGCTTTAAAAGAAATTGGACTTAAAGGAGAGTAAAGATGTCTATTTATCATTTTCCAGCCAAGGGCAAAATCCGCGATCCAAGATGGCTGAAGATGGACGTGTGTCGCGATCACACTAGAGGTAACAAGTGCGAGAGGGGAGAGAGTTTGTGTCGATTCGCACATCCAGACGACAATTGTGTGATAACAAATGGCAAAGTAACAGCCTGTTACGACTCAATGAAATCTCGGTGCAATAGAGAGGCCTGTAAGTTCTATCACCCACCAGAACACATCAAGAAGAATATACAAGCACTCGGTAAAGCGTTTGAACAACAGAGATTCAACCAAGAGCAGCATGGAATGTTGGAACTCGGTCCAGAAATGATGCCTCTTTATTTACACCAGCTTGGAAAAGGCAAGATGTCTCGACGCATTGATTATTCAGACAAACTGCCTGTCTGTGATTTTTATTTGAACAAAAGTTGCAAGAAGACAGAGGATGACTGCCAATTTGCCCACCCACCCAGTCAAGTACAGCTAGAAGCGGATGGGTTTGTTACCGTGTGCATGGACTTCGTGGCTGATCATTGCGAACGAGGGAATTGTAAATACTTTCATCCTCCAATCCATTTAAAGGCCAGAGTCAAAGCAGCACAGCTAAGACACGCACCACCAATGGCGACTACAACTGTTGGAGACAATGGTGCAATAACCCTACCACCTCCTCTTGTGAGAAATCAGCTTTATCCCATGGTTGGGACATCTAGGCCGCAAGCAGTACTGCCGAGCACTTTTTATCAACACATACCTCCACCTGTCTTTTTTTATAATGCTATGCCTGCTCCACAAGTGGCCTACCCCTTGGTCCATGATCATCATGAGCCGGGCAAATAAGCGACCTGTATCGAAATGGAAAAACTTTGCGTCTATTCAAACAGAACAAAGGTGACTATTACGAACGTGACCTTGTGCTCGTGTCAAAGTAGCACATTAACGATGATAAATTTTCTGTGTGCTTTATGTGAGCAACAGCGGAAAAGCCAGATGAAATCGGATTCGGAAGAGTATACAATTCGAGAAGAAACAACAGATACAGACATGTCGCGTCCGAGTTAAATCAGTTTGGGACATTAGTTGTGAGTTAGCCGAAGTCAGCATGACAGTGTTTGTCTTGGTTTCAATTATTCTCATGTTATATACGCGAATTACTGACTTCAGAGTTTTAACATTTTATTTATGTTATTTTTTATCGTACTCAGTATAGATAATGTATGCACAACACAAATTCTGAGAATCACTGAGTACTATATATATCATACAAATTTTCTAGATAATCACAAATCAACTTCTAATTTTCGATTAGGTTTATCTTATAGCTTATAGTTTTATAGTTTAATCTTCGGTAAAACTATAAACTAGTTTTATCTTTGGTAAAGGTTTATAGATTTATAGTTTTATCTAAACTGGATGTGTCTTGTATTGAAATACCAACTTGACCAATATTTAGGGCCTTATATGTTTAGGAATTGTGAGCCCCGGTTGTAAAATAAACATTGGAACCTTAAAAACGAACATTATAGTAGTCGATTGTAAGTGAGATCATCGATTGTTTCAAAGCCAACTTCAAACTTAGGTGTCGTGTCACATATCGTATCTATGTAAATGTAAAGCAAAAGCTAAAATTAGATGTTTTGAGAAACATTATAACTAGACTCGTGTATACTGGGGATTTCGAGCTCTTATTTTGTCGGGGCAAACCCCAGGTAACTTAACCGGGTTAGATTTTTGTAGTGTAAACGCAACTAACCCGGGTTCGACCAACTTTAAACTGACCCTGCAACAGAGGTGGGTTCCCCCGGGTTAGTTTGTGTAGTGTAAACAGGGCTATAGCGACTTGTTCTTGATTAGCCAGGTATCAGAAGGTTATTTTGTGGATATTATTGGCCAATTATGTAAAAGGGCCCCTTCGAAATTTAAAATTTTACCTTTTTAGAAGGCATCTAAAAAGCGAGAAGCTTTTTACCTGCTCCCTCGCTTTTTAGATGCCTTCTACGTCTCTGCCACAATTAACACCCTAGCCAGCATAAAAGCCCCTAAAATCTCACTATGGCAATTCAAAACACATTAATTACTTTTTCTTTTCCAAAGGTGTTGTTAAAATTGACAATCTAATGCCTGCTTCAAAAAACGTGCAGTAGAACTTGCCAGCATGTCGTAATGATTTCTTGTTCCTTCTGATCATTAATATCCTAGGAATGTTGGTTGGGTTTGTAAGTAGTTGAGCTCGCTATGGAAACTCCAGAAACTTTCAACGTCACCTCGTGCATGCTGCATGCCAAGGTGTCCAAGCTCTGTGATGTCATAAGAGACTCTGGAATGTCACCATTACGTGACTGAACACAACATTAGGGGCTATAGAATTTGTAAGAAGGAAGTTGTTTCAAAACGACTGTGCCTGCGTCATGAATGAATAGAACTGGATAACCCGACCTCATACTATGTGACGGCGGGAATTATGCCCTGATGGCATTGTGTTTGCTGAATCGCTTTGATAAGATGATATGATTCTGACCAAAGTACAACAAAAGTATTGAGGAAGAGACGAGAGCGGAGAGGCATCAACGTATCAGGTATTTTTCAAAAATCAGACAATATTTTATTGCAGCTTAAGATTTCTAATAAGCTTTCCATACAACGAGTTGACATAGGAAGATAACATAAGAGAGCAACAAAATACTTTTGGCACAGAGTGATACGTAGGGTAACAAGGCTTCAGCAATGACAGAAAACAAACAGCAGCGTAGAGATGGCTTTGAAGGTCTGAGATAAAGAAAGTTAAAAAAGACCAGCCCATTGACTATTGCCAGTCTCAGTTACTTGGGAAGAGTAGACAATAAAACATTGCTATTCCCCGTGTATACCTATCTTCAGTACGAGTAACTTGCATTGTGAAAGGATATAAATATTCAATTTCAAGATCATTTTCAAATCTTAGCATTCCAAATTATTTAAACTTTCTTACAAATTCCTTTTGCACTGAGGTTTATATTGCCGAGTTTCTTTTGGTGCAGTTTCTTATTGTGCAGTTTGTTATAAAAGAACGTGTGTCTCTTTCACCTTTAAGTTCGATAAAACTCGAATAGGTTGTAAACGCTTTTCATACGGCTTTTGGAATTCGATATATAGAGAGCAGATGCCTTAATGAAAAACGTCTTTCTAAAGATGAATGTTTGCAAGAACTTTACAGTTGTTGATACGCAATATGTCAATGAAGAGAATTATATAGTTGTAAGCCACAAAAACGACTTGCTAAGGTATAATCTTTTGCAAAGCAAATTGGTGCAGCAAATGCAAAATTCACCCATTCAGTTTTGCTTTATGCGTTTATTATATTTTCAAGGCAATCTCTGTTTATTTTGAATTAAAAAAACTGTCAGAAACGTTTGGAACTCTGGACGAAACTGAGAGTAAATGGTCACCCAAAAATAAGAAGCTTTTACTAAGACTTGACCTTGCGCTGCTATCAACAGTTAGCGTGCATGAAATTTTGAAAAGTAAATTATGACCTTTGATTTATCATTATCACTTAAGAGATATCATATTACATTAGAAATGTGGTAAAATTGACCTTTAAGGATTTTCATCACACTAGAGATGGAAATAAGTGACCTTTGGCTTCACATTAGGGGTGACAAAGAGTAACCTCAGGGGATATTTTCCATCTATGTAGAATTAACATTATGATGGCTCACAATTTGCAAGTATGTTTTACTCCTATGTGTTTACAGCAGTGTACTAAAATATTTTAAGGCATTCACTCGCTACACGCAGAGGCATTGGTCAAGGAGGGGGCACTCTGCATTATTCAGTTAGTCAAAGATGTTCCCTTCTTAAAGTGTGAGCAAACTTGCACCATATGACACTGTTAATTTGCTGTAAACCGTTCTATACATGATCCACTTTTAGACTTACTGCACAAGACTGTAAAATGACATTTAAAAAATAATGACATTTTGCGCAAGATGCTTTCTTTGTTACTCACTTCAAGTAATAATGAGGGGAGTTTTACTGAAAGTTGTTAAAACCCAAAATGAGTTAAAACATTGAGCAATAATTTTGCAAAATTTTTTACAATGACATGAGTGTAAGCTCCCCTGGGAATAATTTGGAAACATGAAATTACAGGCAGCAGCATATTTGAATTGAGGATTTATAAACGCCACATTTTATGCATAGCTGCCATAGTAATTGCAAGTGTATCAAAATCTTTATATTTGTCCTTGAATACTCGCAAATACCCACAGCAAGTAACGCTTAGTGAAATGGGTGTATTTGGAGGTGGGTCCAAGCTGGAGATTATTCAAGCACTTAGTCTTAGAATCTAGCCTCGATCGTGTGTGACAAACACATTGACAATGCTTTTATTGTACCCTCTGAGTTGGCAGTGACATTGAAGGGCAAGTGATATATGTAAGTGGATTGTATCTATGTTACCAGGTATGCCAAGGTGTAACAACACGGAGACGTTTGGAAACAAAACAAGAACAACGTCTAGAGACCCAAGATGGTTGAGAATTGACGTTTGTCGGGATCATTTGGCAGGAAAATGTCTTAGAAAGGCCCAAGAGTGCCGTTTCGCTCACACAAACGAAAACTGCACGATTGATAATAACAACAAAGCTATAGTCTGCTACGATTCAATGCAAAACCGTTGCAGCAGAAAGTTCTGTAAATTCTTTCACCCACCCTATCATATCAAGGAATTTTTATTGGCATTTGGCAAAGCACTGGAACAACAACACCGTGAAGACAATGGTGACCCACGTTTTAAAACTGATGCTGAACTTGAACCATTCAATAGCAATAGAGGTGTGGAAAACGCAGGCTACGTTAAAAGTAGCATAAGACGTGAAAGTACATCATCAGTTACTTCAACAAATGATGCATCTGTACACATAGATATGTATGCCAATGCCTATGCTACTACTCCTATGGTTGTTAGTCAACAAGTATTGCCAACCATAGGCCCGCATTTTCGCAGCGAAGGGGCCCCTCATTTTTACAATCAATTGCATCCCATTGTGGGACAATCGCTAACATTTCAGAGACCAAATTTGTTTCCAATAAGCTCACACGCATTCGTCAACCCTTACTATGGAGACTTAATCATTCAACAGAGCCAAAGTTCATCAGAACTAGGCCATAACAATTCACATTATCCACAGCTCGGGCAGCATGGAGATATTCATGTTGCCCATCAAATGATGCCTGTATACATGGTGCAAAGTCAGCCTCCTTTCCAGATAATTCCAAATGTACCTTGCGTACCTTGTCAAACTGGCTCATTTGTGTCTTCTCGCGGTGGCATCACATTGTCTGACCCAATGTACGATAAGGCCGATGACCAGATTGTCGACTGATCCAGGTTGGTCATCATGGCCAACAACTTGTTGCACCACGCTTCTTCTCTCCACTACTAGCTCAATTTTATACTCAATTCAAGCGAGCTTGTCAGTGTCTCAGCGAAGAAGCATTCTCAATTGCGTCTTGCGTAAGTTTTAATTGTATATTGGAACAGTGTACCTTGTAGTACTGTTTCTTCTCAAGGGAATATGCAAATCCTAATCTATCTTAATCATTTATCAATATGCTTTAGTTAGGAAACAATCTGAAAAGGAATGGAAAGAAATTGTGCAAAGTGGAATAAACTCTTTTCAAGAAAGTTAATAAACCCCGGGGAAGGAAATCAATCATTTTTTATTCCGTAGTTTTACATTCAATTACCTTTGATTAGTATATGCATTTAAAATTAGTTAATCCTATAACTTGTTGGTTTAAATAACTTCCATTATATGTTATAAGAAAATTGTAATTATAACAACAATTTTGGTAATTAGTAAGGGAGGAAAAAAACATTCATAAATCCTGTAAAACAAAATCGTTGACGTTAGGGTAAATGACGTTTGAGCTCAGAACACCAGCTATCAAATTCTAAAACTTTTAATGTTGAAGTTGATAGAAATTTTAAAATTGAAGCTATATTCTTCCAATTCATGTGACTTGATATTCATTTGTAGACCCTACACCACATAGATTTGACCTAATGACACTAGACCTTTGACCTGCTACAAATGCCAAATTGACTTTTGCCATGCAAACCTTGGGGTCATTGAAAGGATTAACAATCACACAGATGCATTGTCCAAAGTTGATTTTAATCCTTTGAACGACCCTCAACGACTATATGGAAACCAGGCTATAGTTTCAAGTTCCTCGTGGAAAAAGAACGCACCCAATAAACGGACAAAGGAGATCGGTTGCTATTTTTGGTAAGAGGAAGAGAGTTTCTTTGACGCAATGGGAACCACACTGCAAATCATGTCAGTGCTGCACGAATGTGACGTCATCTACATGTTTCGTGTAACCAAACCAGTAATGATACGTGCGGAATGTCGTGCAATTAGCATCAGGTTTGGACAAATTAGTTCATTGATTGGCTGCATACTACAGTAAAATTCCAGCTAAAGTGTCTCATGAGCCTATTTGAGAAGTTACATCATATGTGATACGCCAGACGTATGGTGGAAGGATATGAGACAAGGCTTCTAGAATCCAATGGAATTTTCGACCAACAAATTTTCGATAAAAATACCTCAGCCTCGCTCGAGCGTGACTATTTTGCTTCGCAGTAGAAGTTGTTCTTGGTTTGGTTTTGACGCATTAGTTTTCTTGGCGGTTGGCTTGCTAGTAAGGCTACAATAATCCATGCCGTTGCATTCATTTGCATACAACTTGTTAAATTCCAATCGATACGTGGGAATTTCGTGATAACATGGGAAGATATACAGAAAAGACAAGTTCAACGTCTAGAGACCCACGATGGTTGAGAATTGACGTTTGTCGGGATCATTTGGCAGGAAAATGTCTTAGAAAGGCCCAAGAGTGCCGTTTCGCTCACACAAACGAAAACTGCATGATTGATAATAACAACAAAGCTATAGTCTGCTATGATTCAATGCAAAACCGTTGCAGCAGAAAGTTCTGTAAATTCTTTCACCCACCCCATCATATCAAGGAATTTTTATTGGCATTTGGCAAAGCACTGGAGCAACAGCACCGCGAAGACAATGGTGACCCACGTTTTAAAGCTGATGCTGAACTTGAACCATTCAATAGCAATAGAGGTGTGGAAATCGCAGGCTACGTTAAAAGTAGTACGAGGCGTGAAAGTACATCATCAGTTACTTCAACAAATGATGCATCTGTACACACAGATATGTATGCCAATGCCTATGCTACAACTCCTATGATTGTTAGTCAACAAGTATTGCCAACCATAGGCCCGTATTTCGAAGAGCCTTTACAGTACCACATTCAAGCAATGCAAATGTATCCTATTATGGAACAAGGAACACCACTTCAAATACCAACCGTCTTTTCATTTCCAGCGAGTCGACAAACATTCAATAACCCTTGTTACTACGCAAATTTATACACTCAACCTTCGCCAAGTCTAAACAACGAAGATGGGGAATTTACACAACCTATACAGCATGGAGGCATTCACATGCAAGCCCGTGCGAGAACGCCAGCTTACGAAACTATGCAGATCATACCTTCATTGCAGATAATGCCCAATGTATTGTACTTACAAAGTTGATGTATTTATGTCTTCTGGCGGCGCAACTTCATCGTGTCATGTCACTACCAGTAGCAAAATTGCATCGTTCTTCTTGAAACGTTCTTCCACGCGAGGTGGCAGATGACCGGCTTGTTGAATTTCCCAGGAAAACATGTAACAGGAGTGGTTACAGCATGTTTTCTCCAACTCAAATTCAAATGCTGATTTGTTAATGTCTCAGTGGAGTAGCATTGTTATTTGCGCCACGCGTAAGTTTTATTTTTTTACAAGAATGGTTTTCCACTCGCTGCAATTTCATCCCAAGGGAGGTGTACAATCATGATCTACTTATTCCCCTTTAAATATTCATGACTATTTCTTAGTTAGAAAAGAAACTGAAGGACAATGGAAAGATGTTGTGTAAAATACAATAAACCTTTTGCAAGATAAATAATGAGGACCACCCTGGAAATTAAATTCAATAATTTTTATTCACTAGCTATACATTCAATTGCCTTTTAGTTAATATGCATTTTATATTAGTTAAATATTATATAGCTTGTTGCTTGCAATAACTCTTATTGTATATTATCAATATGTAATATCAATAATTTTAGCAATTTATATAGCAAGAACCAAAAACATTCATAATTCCTGTAAAGTCGTTGGCATTTGCTTGCGATATATGACGTTGAAAGACTAGAATATTCAATATTAAGTTTAAAGCTTTGGAATTTATTTGGGTCTTTGACTTGAGTCTTTCAGCTTTACATGTTGTGCCATATACACATGAGCCATTGTCCCTAGGGCCTTTGAATTTCAAGCGGATGAAAACTATTTGAAAGATCTAAAACTATTGTCAAATATTTTTCCTTTAAAATCGCGGGCTGGGTAACAGGCAGCAAAACATTCAGTTCATCATTCCCAGACCCTTTATGAGCCACGTAAATTCCCATCGCAGCGAGGACTACGACTTGGTGATAAATTAAGTCAAGAACGACAATAAAAAAGCTAAACATTTTTGGACAATATTTTAATGAATTTTACTGGACATTTTGACTGAATTAAATGGATTAGATACATTTTTACTGACAGCATAATTATTACTAGTAACATTTGTAAAAATAATGTTTCTAATTCAATATATGTATATGTATATAAATACGTCATCTGGCCTTTTCGATAGTTCTACCAAGTAATAATAGACTTGGCCAGATCGCTACGGTTTTTCAAAGATTCAATATTGCAGCTCTTGAACACTGTTTAACAGCTCTAAAATTATGAAAAAAGGAAATCATCAATACGCAGAATAACCCTGACAGTTTGTAAAGATTCAAGAATGAAACTCAGAAATCACAGAAGCGAGGTAAGTAGCGAACATGCTCCATAACGTGGCCTCGGTTTCAATTTAACCCATTGAACTTCATTGATTGAACCTTGAACTTTACATAAACACCGATAGGAAACTCTGTTCGTCTTGAAAATGGGTGGCCTAAATTTTGCAAGAATACGGGTACTTGAAAAGAGCTCAAATGCAAATACGCAAAAGCCGGCCAAATAATGGAAAGTCAAAGAATAGAGTTATTATATATTATTATAATTATAATTATTATTGATCAAGAATACAATTGTTCTTTCAGTGTTTACGGAGTTCAATGTACTTGCAAACCAAACAGTCATTAGAAATTCCAGAAAAATATTCACTTCCTTACCAAAACAAGAGCTGCAGCGCCATTCTAGATTAAACAAATTTCGGTTCTCGTTTAACAGGAGAATCACAACTAGCCTGAGGCCTGTCGTCGTGATTCTCATTAGTCTGAGACTTCAGAGCAATGTTTTTGCGGCCTGAATGCACGGGCGAAGAGCCGACCTTGAATGTTGTAGGTACGGCTGTTGTCGATACTGAAGCTACGATTTCCCGATGCGCGTTCACATCAGAGGTGGAAATCTTCTTGCTCGCAGCCATATTGGATTTGGATGATGACTTCTTCACGACTTCATCGTCATCTTCATCATCACCCATTTCATCCCCAGACTCGAACTGCTTCAGTATCTTCTTCACAGACACGCCTCTTGGCGAGAGCGGCCCGCCGTCCACGGGGCTGCTCTTACGGCCTGGTTGCTTCATTTCGGACTTCCGAATGAACTTTTCAACCAATTTCGCCGTATTTTGCGTGCCCCTCTGACCCATGACCGTCGCTTCTTGCTTGTCGTCTCCTTCGGTTTCAAACGAGGATTGCCTTGATGAAGAACTCTCTCTCTTCATCTGTTGAGTTTTTATCAAATCGTCATCGCCTTCAATGTCGGCGGTTTTTGTACTATTACCACTGCCATCCAACGCAGCAGTAAATTTGTCCCTAAGTTTCCGAGTATTGCCGGATATATGCACGAGTGACCTCGACGAGTCCTCTGTTGCAGAATCACAACTGCTCGAACAATCAATGTTTCGCGAAATTTCTTCGTCTTCTGTCCTGGCATCTACTTGAACGCAAGACGCGCTTTTCGCAACAAGGTCCTCTTGTTTCGATGTTGACACAGCTGGACTCGGAGGCTTCGGAGCCACTCTGGGTCCAGTTTTCGACAGCGTGCCTCGTTTCGACGTAGACACGTTCTCTTCAGACGAATATTCATACTTGGATTCGATGCTTTTCTGGGATACCTGTTCGCTCGTTGTTTCTTGACAAGACTCTTGTTGTGACGATGGTGGTTCCATATTCGAAGAAGGAAGGACACTCTTTGCTAGAGTAGCCAACGTCACCGCCTTGCTTTTCTTTTCAACTTTATCCAGAGAGTGCACCGTTTCATTAGCGGACTTGTGTTGCGAGTCTTTCGCAACAATAGCAACGTTGCCACTACGACGGCTACGCCTCGGCGTTGCATCATTGGTTTCATCATTCCCAGACGGGCTATTATTTACTTCCGCGTAGCGAGGGGACAACGACGTTGCATGTTGTTCTGTCTCATTCACAACAACAACCTTTTCAAGTTCTAGGCCTTCCAAGATCACCTTGGTCGGACTTGGTGACTCATGTGTTGGTTGAATCACGGGTTCTTCTTCAAGTTTCACACTTAAAGACACGTCCGGACTCGGACTCGTATCATCCGCCCACGATGTGTCCGGTAAATCAACCGGACTCAAAGAACTGAAGCTCACATTTGATTCCGACTTGACAGAGGTGGCCATCGGCGAAGGTGGTTTTTCTGGATCCGATTTCTCCAGCATCAAATTGCTTGATAAGCACCTATTGCTGTGATGGCCCCCTGTGAAGAATCACAACCAATCAGAATTAAAGAACACAGTTCTAAGGCAGGAATAGGTGTGGAGTTAAAGCGAATTTCCACGAAGCGAATTCGCTCAAAACAAAGCTGCATCAAAATTGAACATAAAAACGATGGAAAAGCGGGAAGGCAGAGAAAGGAACGTTTACATAGTGTATAATATAGCAAACAAGCAATGGCTTACTGTGAACCAAATCTTTCAACTCATCTTCTATGTCAGGTGACTGTGAATTTGAAATGCCATCCACCGAGCCTAATGATAAACGAAGGTCCTACAAGAAATACAATGATAGAAATTGTGTCATTTTCAATTGGTCATTCACTTTATTTCCACCTATCAAAGGGATTCCATCCTCGTAATCCGCAATGAGCTATCTGATCAGAGGCTCCTGTCACAACCATATGTGAAAAATGCAGTGGGGAGGGCTTTGAAAAGACTCAGGGCCTAATCATATATTTACCCAAAACAGTGACAAGCAACAAACTGTTATACTGTTAAGCTCTGTTATACGCTAAGCAAACTACTCCGGTTGGAGCCGAGATGGTTTTATGGAAAACAAATGGAGATATTATTATATAGAATGAAAACATTTGCGTATTCTACAGATCGAGTATCATTCCGATAGAAAGAAAGATGATTGGATATTTTAAAAGAAAAACAGAAATGAACATGAAATGAAATGAACAGGTTGCATTACTTACCCTCCCATCGCTCTCAGGTTTAAACATGGCAGGAAAATTAATCTGAAGTTCGTCAGATAAGCTGAAAACAAAAAATATTCACGATTTTCTTCCATCAACAATCAAACAATTCTGTGTTTGTAGAGTTCTTATGATTTATTAGGAAAGAGAAACCTCAAGAAATATATAAAAGTTTAATAGTATGTATTGGTGGATAGTCTTATGCATTGGGTTGCAACCTTTAATAGTATGAGGTTGTAACCCAATGCTTTGTAAAGGAGTTATAACTATGGTTCGAGTTATCCCGGGTTGGAGTTATCGAGATTTTACGATAACTAAATTAGTAAAAGTGGTAGCAAACAAAGAAAATATCAGTTAAACGGGCTTTTGTTAAAGAAAGGGTAGTTCAAAGGCCCCCATCCTTTGGTCCATCAAAGTGAAGAGCTCTTTGTAAGCTGGGGTCGTTGTATCAAAACTCCACTGTATTCTATTCTGAAGATAAATCATGATACCATTGAGCATTACCTTAACTCCCTCTTGCCTTTAGTTAAATCTTCGAGCGACAAATTGTCTTTGTCTACGAAAAAATCATGACAATATCAGAAAACTGGCTGACTTTATTCTCCAGATGTTTATGCAATAATGATGCCAGTGGTATTGTAGTATTTCAAATAATGTCAAGATTTTCTTGAAAATTAAACTTCTCTACCAACCTTTTTGAGAAGGTCCCTGCAAATCGATATCGGAACTTGCTCGTAGTTCCTTGGTGCTCTACAAAGAGATATGACAAAGATATGTGACTAGCCGTAAACACGATGATTCAGAAACGCATCATATGGACTCAAATATGCGAGCAATGGAATCAAATATCCATGAAGATGCACGGTATTCTACGTGATTGCTATGGATAAAGCCTCAGCTTTATCGAATAAATGGAACACAACAAGAATGGGGAATTTCATCGGGAGGTTCGAGTAAGCAAACACGACGCACACATGAACTAAATCAAAGGTAAGGGTGACAGTGAAAAATAAACTTTTCCCACCTACATCGATTTATAAATATGAAAGAATTAGTTATAGTTTATAGCTATAGTAATTAAATAAGCTGTAAAATAAATGAAAATAGTAACCAACCGGTGAATTGCTCAATGCTTTTGTTGTATCTAGTTCGTCAAGTCTAGCTTGGATATTGAAATCGTCCTCAAGAATCTGGCGAGAGAAACAAACAGACTCACAACGAGGCCCCACCAGTAAGAGACAACGTGCACGAAGCTTATAGACTCATATTTTCAGAAAAACAACAAGAAAACAACAAGGTTCAACTTGAAATAACATGTTTCTAAACTGCGGGGTCTTGCTATTTTATTCAAAATGTACGCAGCAGGTATGGTGAGCATCGTTTAAAAAGGGGTTGCTGCTTCACAGGGTGCTAGAGTATAGACGATGGATAGAGAAATAGAATAAATATAAACAATGTTACTTACGCGGCTATCGATTATCAATTCGACCACCTTAGCTTGATGCGTCATATCCATTAATGCTGACAGTGACGAAATATTGCCTCTGCAATGAACACAATCATAATCATAATCACAGTCACAACAATCACAGTAACAATTATCATTTGTAAATTACGAAATGATTGACTTATATAGTCACCAATATCTATATTTACTATATCACGAAATATAGAAATATAGAAATATATAGCAAATATAGAAATTTAAAAAAAATCATATGACAAAACACTTGGTACCTCGGTCTGAGAAGCGTCGGTCCAAATACAATTGCCAGATTACTAACTGACATTTGGTTGAATTCTTCATTGTTTGCTACTCTGAAAGATAAAAACAACAGGACTCGATCAAACACTGAAAACGTGAGACATAGAGTCATTAGCACAGTCAACTCATGGGTCAAACGATACATCTTTCAATTAATATAAATCAAGAAACCAATTAATCGTCGAGACAATGGATCAATCGATCACTGACCCAGTGGATCAATCAAGCATTTAATCGATGATCGATTTAAACCAAGTAAATCACTAATCAGATCATTCGTATTTGAAATGGAGTTGCAATCAACTGAATACTGTACATGCCTTCTAAGATGTTGAAATAGTCGGACAACAGTGTAGTAGTTAGCATGTGGTAACTTCTGAACGCAGCCGTGCAGCTTTTTGAGACATTCTTCGCACTTTGAATCATTGTCATCATCACGTTCATCAGTCGTTTCTGTGTCCTTGCGATCAAACTTCAAGTTGCTGCTTTCCTAAAATAATGCACAGTACACGATACACGATACACGATACACACGATACATGATACAGAAGGCACCACACGCAGCACAATTTCCATATAAATATGTTATGTTACAACACCACGAGTACTACTCTGACACACAGTGTAAGCATTGTTCACAATAGAGGGGAGAGAAAGTGAGCCATTAAACCCTGGCTCGTTACCAGAAACAAACATGCAGCATAACTGGAAACAAGAGCACTAAGAAACATGCAGCATAACCATAAATAAAAAAAACTTACTTGAGCAACTTGTATGAATGTTGGGTATAAGTCGAAAGTCATCAAAGGTTCAGGTAGCTACGGAAAAGAAATAAATACTTTTAATATGCGGACATCCCATATACGATAGTTTCAATAATGTTAACTGTATCATTTGAGCTAAATGAAGACTTCTGTGAATGAAAAAGCTAAATGAGGCATAGTGTTTGGATTATCATTTATTTACATAGGTAATGTAAATCATTGGGGATAGGTTCCTTAGACTATTATTCTTATTATTAATATTAAATATTACTATTATTTGAAGGAATGAACCTTGAAAACAATGAATTGTATCAGAAGCTCATTAGGCCGAGATTAAACAGTGCTGTGAAGAATGGATCAAGCAATGTTATGCTAAGGCGTTCGCTATATCGAGAAGCTTTTTACGTCATTCGACTAGAATTTGTTACATGGATTTGATATAAGGTACTACATGGCCTACTCGCTTATCAAACTGGATAAATAGTAGGATTAAATTGATGCATAAATTCGAACCTCTCGTAAATAAAGCTTCAACACCGATGATATCAGATTCGGATTTGTTGTGCTGAGATCTACCATTTCACCAGCGGTTTCAAATTGCTGAAAGATAATTAATTACTATTCAGGTCCAGATGCTTTGCTAGGTGAAACGGTTGTAACAGAAGTTGCATCGCGACTACTAAACTACATTATGATATATGGACTTGTTTGCTATATGACAGCTCAACTTGCGAGGTTTACAAACTGCGTTACATACCTGGCTTAATGTTTCGACTTTGGTTTTTACTCCAGATAAGCGATAAATTCCCTGAAATGTCAGTGAACAATCAAGTTGGGATCGTTAAAGTGCATAGAGGACGTGCTAAGAAAATATACGGTAAGGGCGTGGAAAGGATTAAGCGGCAACCCCAGGTAAAACAGTGAAAGAATCGCAAGGCATGCTGATAAGATGTTAGGCCATGCAAAGGACATACGAACAGAAGGAAGTAAGGTAAGATATTATTTAACTGATCGGACCTGTTTCCAAATCAACGTACCTTAACTTGCAGACAACGCCTGTCCACTTCAGCTATGCACTTCTCCATGATCAATGGGATGTTCTTTCTATGCGTAGCATCTAAGTGTTTGTGGAAATCAACTCCAAAGGTCGTCATCTTTCTTGGCAGACGCTAAACAAATAAGAAAAGAAGATCTATATTTTGCACTACGGAATTTTATGGATAGAATCCTACGAATCTATCCATAGAATTGCTTCTTGGCGTTCTTTGGCATTTATTGCAAAATAATCATGGCAATTAGCGATTATTATAATCACAATCATCATGATTGAAATCATACCGATCGTCCGCATTTGATGGCCAAAGATTCAAGGCATTTCTTATGACATGTCAACCCACACTGTGCAACAAAAAGGACAACAAATGAGACCAGTTGAATTAGAGTAAAAGGGTGTTATTTAGAGTATTTCAGTGCAGCAGAGCAAAAGAAAAAGCTTGTGGCTTGAAGCAGTGAAATAACTACAGCTTTTGAATCGTCAGATAACATGGTATAAGAGGAAAGAGGTGGATCAAGAACAAGATAAGCAGTAGATGGAGCAGTGGACGGAGCAGCAGATTCAACAGTAGATCGAGCAGTAGACCAAGCAGCAGATTAGACAGTAGATCAAGCAGTAGACCAAGCAGCAGATTAAAAGGTAGATCGGGCAGTAGACCAAGCAGCAGATTAGACAGTAGATCAAGCAGTAGACCAAGCAGCAGATTAAACAGTAGATCGAGCAGTAGACCAAGCAGCAGATTAAACAGTAGATCGAGCAGTAGATTTAAATGGTAACCTACATGTTCGCATTCCGCTCCGTTGAAGTAAACATAGCTATCGCAATTCTTGCACTTCGAAGACGAGCGCAGTTTTTTGAACTTGTGACTCAAAGCTGGCTGCGATAGCTTCACATTGCGGAATGGGCCGGGTGGTTCTTCTAAAACCAAAATAAACATCACGTTATATGCGCATGTCCATTGCATTGCGATGTAAAATAATACGGTATATACAGTTATAAGGATTTCGCAAAAGCTATCTTTCAAAAGTGTAGATACACGATTACATATAAAGTCGTGGATATTTCAGAAGTTCATAAAGACTATATTGAAACATCGACTTTTCATAAATGCATGTGAAAGTATAGCTATATGGGAGAGATTCATGGAAGTATAATTGCAGGTTTCTCAATCGTAAGCTTATGCAGACAAACGTAGCTAAAAGATGGGGCCTACAGGATACATAAACAGGTAATGTAATTAATAGCAGTTAGTTATTTTAGATAGCTTTAAAGTTTGTAAATTGATTATTATTATGCATAACTTTAGTCTGTAAAGAGTGGGGGGGCTGGAATGATTGCAAAGGACATCATATAAAATATAAAGTGTTCATAAATATGTACAGGAAAAAACCACAGTAAAATATAAATATTGTGGGGGAGACAAACAAAGAATATAGTTTAAATGATAAATGAAATAACATCGATAAATAAAAAATCTTGCTTACTTCTTGACATCTCCTTTGCTTCCAAATCATTGTAGCCAAGCGAGCGTCTATGTGATTTGTCCTTGCGTTGCTGGGTTGGACTTCCGGCTGGCGAGCCGGGAAGCGATCGACTGCTGATGCTTCCAGTATCGTCGCTGTTCGAGTGGCGGTTGGGTGGACCCCAGGCGCCCCGCTGTGGTCTCTTAGAGCCGTTCGTCGGCGAGCCGGTTCGATTGAGCGAGCTATCCGAGCCAGCCGAAATTGTGCTGATTCGTCGTCGACCGGACGGCGAGTAGTCGTCTGACTGGTGTTGTTGCGATGGTGATTGCACGTCAGCTGGACCGATGTATCCTTTGTGGCCATCGGTCCTGAATTCGAAAAACAAAACACAAAAATGTAAATTAGCAACTTAGCTTCACAAAGCGACAACAATAGACATATCAAGTTTAAACAAGGAGTTGCTTATCGAAACCTTACAACTAGCTTAGGTTAGCTGCAAGTTTGAATAAAAACATAACTAGCTATATAAATGGTAACTTTGTCTTAAAAATTGTTGGCGAGCTTACATCTCCATCAGGCGAATTACATTTAATTTTAGCTTGGGGGCTACTGCTCCAATGATCGTAGTTATCAACTTTAAATAAGAACCAAGTCTCAAATATTCTAGTTCAATGTAAACAAATATTCTATGCATTGACATCTTCGATGGAATAGGAAACAGCAACGAGAAGGCTAAACGCTTCAACAATGCGTTGCATTACACTGTATGCATTCTGTTAGTCAACACACTGGAATTAAATTAGTTGGAGTTGTGTAGGTGGGTGGCGGGTGGAAACAATACGTACTTGTCACTGGCAACATAAAGCTCAAAGGTGAAGAGCTTCGGCGTGGCGGCTTTCGACGTGGCTTTTTGGATCTTGATAAATTCGGCGAATTGGGTGCCGACGATGTACTGCCTGCTGTCCTCCGCCAAAGTCTGATACTGAACACGGAGTGGCGCCGACAACGACTTCACCAGTTGGAAATAACGACATGTTATCTGAAACAAATAAAAGATCTGGATGTAACCCCCTGATTCAAAATCAAAATTCGCGCATAAATCAATGTAAAAGCAGGTGTTCCCGGGGGTATTTTAAGAGATCTGAAATTCACCCAATGACCACCCGAATAGAGTGAAAACTCGCACACAAGTAATTGTAAAAGTGCATGCTAATTGCAGGGTTGCATTGCACCGCGACCAGCTAGAAATACATTGAAGGTATTGAAGGAGCATTATCGCAAAAAAGGCTGGATTGAACAAACCTCTTTCATGGTCAGGTCACATTGGTAGATGAGGTCTCGTAGTTCCAGCAATATACTCTCCTGTTTGAGACAATGACACATGTTACACGACAAACGCAACACAGCTCCGTCACATTCTATGTAAATCTCCATGTAATATCTACCATCTTTGTAATATCTACCATCTATGTAACATATACCATTTTTGTAACATCTACCATCTATGTAACATCTACCATCTATATAACATCTACCATCTATGTAACATCTCCCTCTAGGTAATGTAACATCTAACATCTATTGGGGAAAAGAAATATAGCCACGAAGAAACAGAAAGGGTTCCTCCAAACCACACCAGGTTAGGCAAGGATTGAACTAAACGATTGAGCTAATAAGCATTAAATTGCATTTCTTTGGAATTCTCAAGATAGCGTAAAGATACCGATAGCATACGGTGGAAAATAATGCTCCTGTTTCTTATACAATATAACCTCTGTTAATTTCATCGTCACAATGTGACAGTGAAATTAACTCCCGTGTTTACTCACCCTCGTTTTTTCCACTTCGTTCTGCCGACTATTTGCATCGTCGACACATTTTCGGTAATAGTCCTCGGCTTCTTCGGCCCGCTTCGCTATGTCTTCTTCCTTCTTCTTCTTTCCAATGTAAAACGAATGCACAACAGAAGAAGAATTTGCGTTCACTTCTTCCTTACCATCTTGCTTATCCACGAACTGTAAAGAAGCAATCGAGAATACTAAATAACAAAAACATAAAAGCACTTCACTTTTATCATTCTTACCTTCTTCACGAGTGCATCTTTACTTTCTCACCTTTTCCACTTCACTTTCTCACCTTCTTCGTGCCCTTCGTCATGAGTATCTTCCTTTCATCTCCCTACTCAGATTATTCTGCATCTTTTTCGTCGTCCTTTACCATTCCCGCCCCTTACCATTCCCGCCCCTTATTCTTCCCCCTGACTCTTCCTGTCCCCGTCCTTGTCCCTTGTTACCCGAAATCACAAGCAGTTTGTTTACCTTTTCAAGTTCTTGCTGCTTTTGTATGTACACTGACTTCGCTTTCTTCAGATTATAAACACTGTCATTCTACGAAACAAGATGTTCATAATTTAACCGCTACTAGTCACAATACGAAGCGATATGGAAAGGAAAATATGCGACAGCAACTTTAGAAGGGGAAATCCCTTCTAAGCCATCGTCATGATTCGTACCAATTTCTTGCATTCCTTTGTCCATTTCTCCTTTACTTTCGATCTGACTCTATCATGCTCATTCCTCTGCGCTGTCAACATCTACGAAGGAGGAAACCACAGTCAAATGCACATTGAAACTGAAACACCAACTATTTCCACTCACTTCCTCCCACCCACGCAAAACACGGGCACAAACGAACGGAACGGGGCATGAGCTTCATGAAGGCCAATCATTCAGCATTATCTGTCATCAAACATGGTCCACGAAGTAGCTATCACCACCACAGTGTTAAGCCAACCAGGAGCAATTATTCAAAATGAGGCTATCCCCTCTATTCGTTCGAATTTGGAAGAAAAAGAGCGTCCTCCTTTCTTTTCTCCCAGTTACTCGGATAACTTTGAACATTTCACACATCATCATCACGCATAATCATAAGATCATATCACATACCTTGACGATGTTACCACGAAGATCCAGTTGCAACTTCTTTTGACAGCTGGCAGCATAATTGAGATCATCTTCAAGTGACGTAGCATAGGTCGATTGGAATGGAAGATAGCTCTGTTTAAAAAAGAATATAAATGAAAATCAATTTATCGCTCAATTTACCATCACACCCCCACTCCCCAGCCCTCGTTCACAAACAGCTACGTACGAAGACAATCAATGAAAATAAACACAATCTTAAGACTGGTTGTACAATACACACCTCTTCAGTGATATTCGGCTTGGTTGCTTGTGCGAGTTTAGCCAGCTTGTTACAGTACTCGGCCTCTGCAATGAAAACACAACGTCAGTCTACTAGTGAACACATCTGAAAGCTACCCAGACTGCCACATTGATTAAGCAGCAATGAGACCAACAAGCGATGCTCATCGCATACTGCTGTGGAGACAGAGAATGCAATAGCTGCGCAGGAGCCTTTCTAATATGCGCATGAGCTGTTGTCCTTCATGACCTGTAGTTGACAAGTGCGACATTTGAATGAAGTAATGACAGATCTGCGCTCTCAAATGACACCTACGATGATGTACGGTCGTGTAGAAAGATTTCTATCTTTATCCAACTATCAATAAGCTTAAAAATGCAGTTGGATTTCACTTCAACCCCCTCACACGCCACCCCACCCCACTCCATAGTAACATCTTGGCTACATGGATTGAGCCAACGTGATGCAAAGAGGGTATGGTGGTAATATAAGTAGATCAGATAACTTGCCGATATGGGCTCTTCTTTCCATATAGCCGATGATGTCTTTGGCATACTTTGACCAAACTTTTGTTCGCTATGGATGAGAGGATTAAGAAGACTAAAAGTTTGACAATCAGAATTTTAAGAGTGTTAGCGAGGGGATGAAATTGTTATTGGGAAGGGCACTTAATTGAGAAGGGGCACAAAATTCAGAGGGGCACTAAATAGAACTTCTACAATATCTCTGCTCACAACGATACACAATTGATTACAAGGAGCTTATTGAGGGTAAGGTGCACTGATGAGAATTAGTATATTTACCTGCAAAGCAATGTCTACACTTCCTTCGATACTTAGCAGAGCTTTGTCCAAGCTTTCCATTCTGGCAGCAGATGATTCTGGAAATATCAAAACATGTAGTTGAAGCTTTACATGTCAATAACCCCAGGAAACAGAGACTTACTCAAATAATAAATCTCACAAAAGCTGTACTTCAATCAGTGCACAAATACCTGCATTGCTAATTCGACTCCCTTCAATGGGTGTGCTGTTTGCTTGGGCTTCAACAGAAAGAGGCGCTGGCTTCCCGCCTTCATAGGTCACTCTATCCAGGCTCTCTTCACTGTCTGCCCTCACACTTTGGTATTCATAATCAAGAAACTCTTGCCCATCCTCTAGGTAGTCCTGCTTGTCATCATCTTCATCAAACCCGGTTTCATTTCCTTTCAAGTTCTCAAAGGACTAAAAAAACAAGAAATCACAATAAAACATCTATGAAAATGCACGATGGGGTTGAGATGAGACGGAGCTTAGCCAAAACTGGAGAACTCAACATTCAACTGCTGCCTTACCCTGCGCATATCTGACTGGCTCACTGTAAGACTTTGAGGCATATCTTGATCTCCCATAAGATAATCTGACACACTAAAGAGAAGGGATAACATTATTATCAGGAATTAAATGCAAGCATTCTTGTAATGTTTTAGCACATGTATACAATAACAAGTTCAACAACAGACGGTCATGCAAAACACTTGGCAAAGCCCAATAAAAGCAAGTAAATAACCTAGTTAACAAGCAAGCATGAATATTAAAACTGGATAGCCACTTCAGTTGTTGTCAGCATGGATCGAGCTAGTAAATAACTTAGTTAACAAGCAAGCATGAATGTTAAAACTGGATAGCCACTTCAGTTGTGGTCAGCATGGATCCAGCAAGTATATGGAACCCTTGCCCCAAAACATGTTGGTTACTCATTTACTGACAAAGGATGAATGGGCAACTGAGTTGGCTGACAACTATAGAAATGATATGATTGTGAGCATATCCAAAGCCTCTAGGACTGTCAAGGACTGAAACCCAGTAGAATAACCATTAGGGTGTACTGTGGGATGATAAAATAACAAGAGCAGCACCCCTAGAAGGTAGTACTAGCATGTGGAAACTCATTAAAATTACTTCTAAAACTTTTACCCACTGCCCTGAAACAGCAATTGGCAGCCTTGGGTTGCTATAAATCTATAGTTTATTGCCAGAAATGTACAAGGCAAGTATGATTGACTCCATTTACCTGCTACTAAATGTTAATGCCAGTTGATCTGTGGCCTCAAAAAGTCCTTGCGGTTCTCCAATACTGGAATAGCCATGGTCTTTGATTTTCTTTATCACAATGCCAGCAGACATGAGAACTTCATTGGAGCTAATTGCCGGATACCCCTCCAGCACACCCTTCAGGATGGAGAGAACACTACCAAGCTGTTGGTGTGCCTGAGCTTTGACTTCATTGGGGTTTCTGCAACCTATTGAAGAAGAGCATGAGAACAATTACTTGAATATCAATACAAATAATAAAAATACTGATAGTAATAGTGTAAAAATAAATACTGAAGCCTTAGTGGGAACAAATGAATCACAAATGAAGCTGGATAATATAAGTCTGGATCTGCAATTGTCAGGCCATGCTACCATTTTATACATCAGTGTGATGTTGATTTTTTTTTATTAGAGAATTCATCTGAAATTCGGTTTCGAAAAGAGATTCAGACTGGGAGAACATCTTTTGCAGCTTTTTAAAATCACAAGAAAACTACCTATTGATTATAACCTTCAGCATGATTGCTTTGAATCAATTATTTCACATCATTTTCACCAACTCTGACGGATAAATAACAGTGGGAGCTCCCATTCGAAATATTTACATTTATTAAGCATAAATATGTAGCAACTATTCAATGGAAATGGAACAATACGTCTTTGTTGATTCGAATGTAATGTAAATACAGCCTATACCTGTCATGTTGACAAAATGTAAATCGATCGGAGTGGACAGACAGATTATGCTTGGATTTGAAGAAACTCGGATCGTTTAATAATAAATAACATAATCATAGACAAAAATAAAATAGTAGTATTAACGTGTTAAAAATGAATCAAGTGAGCGATTAAATTTATGCCGGTTAGACTTCGCTTTTGGCTTTACGTTGAGATAAGTGACAAGGAAGAACGACTTTCAAATCACATTTTGATCCCCACTAGC
Organism: Sanderia malayensis; assembly: GCA_013076295.1. Classification (NCBI taxonomy): domain Eukaryota; kingdom Metazoa; phylum Cnidaria; class Scyphozoa; order Semaeostomeae; family Pelagiidae; genus Sanderia; species Sanderia malayensis. The sequence goes on along the minus strand of RQOL01000618.1, from coordinate 933,039 downwards.
TTTCTTATTAGGGCGGTGTTTTGCACATAAACATTCTAACAATTTGTCTGATAATTTCAAAGCTACCATTCTGGGCTTTTAAACCGATATTCTATAAAGCATGGCCCACGGCAATCAACCTAGGACTTAAGGTAATTGTTCATTCCTGACCAATATCAATTCTCGAGTTCTCTTCCGTGAGTTATAAGGTTGGCCTAAACCGAATGGAAAGAACTGCGGATGTGCTGTTCATTTGCTTGGGAATAATAAGTAGCCTTACTCACCATTATCGAGTACGAATGTATCTCGTAAAGAGTTCAGCGAATCTGAAAAACTTCGAACATGTCGAGTCAATGCAATAATATCATCTTGATCAACCATTTCTGACAACTCTGTTTGACCAGGCGAGCTTCCTGGGCTGATATTCTCTTGTGAACTTGTATATTTTAATATTCCTCTCTTTTTAGTCCTATCTTTTCGATTCACAAAAGTGTAATCCTTCAAAGGTTCGCTTTTAATACCACCATTGTCATCTGGAGACAACAATTCAACACTACTTGAAAAATATGAAGGAAAATCTGGATGGGAAAGACTCAAAGATTCAAAATGAAGCCTTGCACCGCCGCTGTATGTTCTCCTCTTGTGATCAATAGAACAATTTCCTCCTTTTCCGTGATCAATGCTATCCACGTTTCCTATATCACCATCAAAAGAACGTGAATAGCCGTGTATTCTCTGCAAACAAACAAAAAATAACATCAAAGATACAGTTTTGTGTGGAAATGAAACTGTACCACCATGATCGCCGTCAGAGTTCCGTATGCATAATTGTCATTCCTTTCCTCATCAAATCAAATTCAGTCAATAAAAAACAGACATATCAAATGAATAAAGTAAAGCACTGTTAATTCACGTACAGCAATAATTTTTTCTTTGTAAACCTGTATATATAACGTCGATAAATTCGAGTTAAACTTTGATAACAATTATCCGATGCACTTCTTTTTAGATGTGTTTCAGTCAATCAATCTGGCAGTCAACTCATGCAAAGTAATCTGTCAATTACTCGTCAAATTTATTGATAACAACGTCAAATGAATAAAGTTAATTTCGGCGCTTTATATTCATTATGGACCGTGTCATGTGCACATTAGCAGAAAATAATAGTTATGAAAATTGTGTCATTTCATATGTTACCTCGATATCCTTGGACTTTTTTTTCGATGATGACGAAATAGATTCTGTTGGAGTGGTCGACTTCCATTTTCGTAAGGAAGGAAGGAAACCTTTCATCTCCGCAGAAATAAAAGAACCGACTTTGTTGATTTACAAAACAAAATCCACCATTCTAACTACATGTTCAGTCGCGATATGTTGTTTTTTAAATTTCCTGCTCTCCACTCGATGCATTTTCGACAAAGAATTTTTTGTTATTGACTTCATTTGACTGGAATGCAGCGCAGTTGCGTTCATTTCTCATTATATCTCATTATCGAAAAGTCAATGAGCGGCTTATCATTTGTTGTATTTGTTTACGGCCAATATGTTAAATGACAATTACTGCATTCTGCATTTTGAATGTATGTCATTGACGCCATTCACATTTCTAATTTTGCATTAAAGAGAGGGGGGAGAAGAAAATGTTAATTAAGATAAGATATTTCATTCAGGTAACATAACAATAGCACACCGGTATTCTGCCAATTGCAAAAGATAACAAAGAAAGGCTTAAAATTGTATGCAAACAAATGCATACCGTACTTACTCAAGTGAGCGCCGCCCCCGAATAAGCGCCGCATTAAAAGTACTCGAAATTGAATGAACGCCGCGGCGCTCACTCAAATAAATACTGTAGTTGTGATTAGTGCAACCAAATAAAGTACTTTCATTGTCAACACCACCTATTTCATCATTGGGGAACAACATGGTGGGGAAACCTGGAACCTCAAATACCAATGAATCCCGTTTTGAGTAGCTAAATAGAAGTTCAACTTTATTTTAATTCAACACTGAGATTTGGGCAATGTTTTTCTGAAATAAGTTCAGGCCATCATTGGAAAAATTGCCTTTCTCGTGCCACTATTGAATGAAGAAATCAACGGGGTAAAAGTTCCATTTTCTTCGTTTAAAAATTGTATTTTTGCTTCTTCCATTGATCCAAAAGTTGAAGCTGTTATATTTTTCGGAACAAAAATGTTTATGTCCTCATAATAACAAATGCTGGTTGCATACGCTTTCAATGGCGTTCTCCTTAATTATTTTTGTGGAAATCGAAAAAAAAACATTATGGAATGGATGAATAGACGCAAAGAAACGAAAAACAGAGCAATGAGGAACAGAGCATGAAATTTCAGAGAAATTAATAAAAAAGCGAAATAATTTATTATTTTGCTCAAAGGTTTCAAAGTGGTTGGGCTTAGTATGACATGAAAGTCACTTGGTTATTCTCTGGTTCCATTAGCCTGGGTTCCAATCCCATTAACAAACATCATCTTACCAAGATTAACTTTAATCCAAAATGTTCTGAGCAGACTGAACTTGCCTGGTCTTGAGGTTAACCATTCAAACTAAACGTGTACAAATGGATAACCACTATGTACTAAATTTTTGGCTTCACTGATATAAAACATCTTACTTGCATTCAAATTCAAAAATGAGTCTTGATTTACCAAATTGACGGGGATAACACAAGCGTATTACCATTAAAAGTTAATTACTTTTACAGAATACAGTCCAATACAATCGCTACTACCGTAAATCCTCAAATAAGCCCCCACCTTCAAATAAGCCCTCCCCTCGAATAAGCCCCCATCCTGATAATGATTTGCAAAGATATTGAGCCCAAGTTTCCAGACATTAAAGTTGTTTAGTGAATGTATTGCTAGCAGCAAGCTTAAACCAATAACTTCATTGATTGGCTGCATCGTATAGTTTTTATTTTGCTTAATATTGAGCAATAATCAGGCTAAAACTTTTGCAAATAAGCCCCCGGGGGCTAATTCGAGGATTTACGGTAGTAGAGCTTCTGATCCGTTGCGTATTCTACGAGCTTCGGGAAAATACACACAAGAATTCTTTTGCTCAGCCTCGATATTTTCCTTGTTATTTTTGAGTCTAATATCTTGTGTCATACTCTATTGGTTTCATATCACATGCATATTTCTTTATTGTGTTGGGTGTTGTTTATAATGTACAATGTGGCTGTGCTTTCGATAAATCGAGCTTTTAGTCCTACCTCAATCCAAAACGGTTGTATTCTGGCATGCATTGCCAATAAACCTTCACGAAGAGAATGCAAACGGAAACCAAGTAAACATGGCAAAAAGCTTCTTGTTAGAAGAAGAAATGCAAAATATTATATGTATTGTTGAAAAGCAGCATATATGTCAAACAATGCCACGCAAAAAACTCCGATAGCTCAAGCCCGCGATAACTCGAACCTATCTACATGTTTAAGCACTTTTTCGGGCTGTGAATTTTTGGGTAGTTACCCAGGAAGAAGAGCTTAAATGCACGTTCAAAAAAGACGACTATTTAATTCAAACGAACGTATAATTGATATGATTCTAATTCAAGTTATAACCTGAACAAATGTGATTCCCATGCATGTTATTCCTGCGTATCTTATGGATTAAAAGCTCTCTAATGGTGTTACATACAGTTGTTGCGTATTATATACCAGGCATTACGCCTATTTCCACGATTCGCCGTTTTGAGAATGTCGAAATAACAGTTGGCTACAGTTAAAACCCACATAGAAGGAAGAATACACTTTTATAAAAACCTTCAGACCAAAATTTCTCTTCAAAACAATGGCACATTGTCCTTGAACAATGAGTTTGATGCAAAATCTGTAAATTCTTCCATGTGGGTATTTACTGTGTCGTGGTAATATAAAATGACAGTTTATGTATATTATTGTATCTTGCTATCTTGCTAATAATCTGCTTCTCCCAGAAGGTTGCCGACATTCAAAGTGTTTTCCAGAGAATCCACGCGACTTGTACAGCTACTCCAGTTGTCGATAGATCGTAGCATTGGTGGAGTTTCGTTGTCCGGGCCGCACGGCGTAAAATGAAACGACGGAACGGCGACAAAGTTGCGACCACCGCGGCCGAAACTGCTTGCAAACGAGCTCTCGAAGCTCGCTCCGTACAGCTGTTGAATGGTGCCGCGCGGTAAAAGCGGGCTTTTTCTGTCCGCCACGGCGGCAGACGGCTTCGGCCGCACCGGTATGAATATGAAGTAGTTGAAAGCACCTTGAAGAGGATTCAAAATTGCCTGCCGAAAGGAAATATACATGTTTATATACTTTATTGCTGAGAATACTTCAGTTCAGTCACATTGGTAAAAAAATGAACCAGGGAGCTGTTAAAAATTGAAGAAAACTTGAACAAAAATAGAAGAAAAATAGAGAAAAACATACTTCTGTGAATGCAAGTGGCTGTAGCGCATATTCTCCAGCTTTTGCGAGAATTAGAGCACCTTCTGCCAGCGTGGATATCCAACTGAAATTAGAAATATTGCATGTACGGAAATTAGTAGTCTTTGGTAGCTATAGTTTGGGCTTGCAGACGTGGAGTATTGTAAAAATACGTAAAGTATTGTAAAAACAAGAATATTTGAATCGAACCAACGTTGACATACCATATAAAAAACACAACCACAAAAAACACGAACTTTCCACGCACGTTCTGCAAAAGTTTTCTTTGATACGATGTATATGCATTGCTCACCAAACAAATGTCAGCTTTCACTATAAAATGAGATAAATTATTTATTTACATTTTAACATTGATTCTCAATCTTTTGAATGCTGGTTGATTTAACTTTACAAATGATGGAACACAGTACCATTGAGAGGGGGGATAGCCAGGGTAAAATTCTCGGGGCCTGGGTCTCAAGAAGGGCATGCGAAAGGTTTCGCTAACGCAAAGCAATTTTAAAACAACCCCTTGTTTGTTTATAGCCCCAGGGCTCGAGCTGGCTCTGGACAGGGTTGACGGAACACTACTGAGCTGAATGTCTGGAGATTTGGCAGAAAATATGTGATCTATAAATGTCTTGAATGCACCAGGATTCTCTGTCAAAAGCTACGTAAAATATTACCTTGCCGGTCAATGAAAACAAGCGTCAAAGTGCACAGAATCAGCAATGCTAGAATCACCGAAATCCAAACAATTATAACATTTGGTAGCTGCTTTTCTGTTATGCATTTTCTGCAACAAAACATCAGTGATTGATTATCATCCTGTCACACTAAGCATTCACGATAATAGGACTTCAGTAATTACACCATACAGAACATCATAAGCATAATAGGTCTCAAGTTAAATAGAACATAGAGACTGATAATGTTGAAAATTGCCAATACCTGATGGAATCCCTGTCAGAAAACCTCAGCACTTGAATTAAAACTGTGAACAATGTTGTGAGACACCAGCAAGTAGCATGATATGTTGCAACATGACTGGAAAAGGAGAGACATGCAACAAGTGTTAGTGAAAAGTACAGGTTTAAACTATGTCATATTTTAACTGTTGCTTGCTGACAAGGAATTACTGTAATTCATGCTTTACTTGCTTTACTGTAGTTCATACTTACCAATTGACTTTGTGAACTTGCAAGCATACATCAAATAGATAAATCATAGTCCAAATAGAGGCACAAATAAAACCAAAATCAGACAAAATCTGAAAGAAAATGTGCAGAATGGAAATCAATGTATGAATATATTTCTAATAAGAGTTAAAAAATAGGCATGGAAACAAGTGTAAGACTTCAACTGTGAATGCAAGATGGATTGACAATTAAACGGCAACATAACCCCTTTCCCTATGAAAAGCTCCCAGTATAGCAAACTAAACATCCTTAACTCAATAAGTAATTAAGTAAGTAAAACATTACGAATATTTTTACTGGACAGCCACTTCAGCTATGATAGCTGTGATATCAATGAAAAGATGCTGAACTCATTGAAAAGTTTATTAAATCCACCAATAACTTAGTAAATTTGCAAAATAAAAAAGACTTTAGAGTTCCAAGGTTTGCTAAATAATAATTCCACTGCAAGCAAAATTTTTGAAAGTTGGAAGCACATGTTTTGAGGGGGACATATGAGCCATGGAATGCTTTTTCTCACCTGAATAGGAAAGATCCAGTAGATATCTTGCCTTGCGATGCTTTCTGGGATCAATCCATTCTCGATTGGGATATTGACAAGAAGAAATGTAATGCCATGCACAAGAGATGCTAGGAAACACATTGATCAACAATAAGTATATGCAATCATGTAATTGATATTAAATTACTGCAGCTTGATGAAAATCAAGCAACTATTGAATAGAAATGAGAACATCATGCAGGGAAGCAGAAAAGAAAAATTCAGTACAAAACAATTGGTAACTTTCCAAGGGGGGGGGCAGATGACCCTGTCTATGGAAAGGTAAACATGGAAATTAGTCCTTGAGCACCCAAGGTCTCCTTTGGAAATGCTATATAATTGGATTGTGATAGCAGAGAAGCAGAGCAATATTATTCATTATCGTGAAGCAATAATATAAATGCGTGAGTATGTGTAGTTACCCAGGGATGAAACCATATTACCAACAGCAAGGTTGAACACAATGTGTGGATTTGAGGAGGGCTTGTGTCTAGCTTCGTGTAGCTTCAAGAATCCCTTCCACAGGAACATTTGGAATATTGACCCAATAAGTCCGAGAGCAGAAGAAGCTATTAAACAACCGCTGTAAATTTTCCTGATCTGACCAGTGAATGAGTCGCAGAAAATGGACCTCAAATGCAACCCAACCAAAATATCACTGTCCATTCTTACACACCTGGAAAAACAATAAAAATTCGACTGAAAAAGCAACTGAAATACAATTTCATTAGTAAAAACAAGATAAGAAAAAACTGTTGCTCACCTTCACAGTAAATATTATGAATTTTGTATATTTAGCACGATAATATTATTTTTCCCCGATTTCGAAATAGGGGATCCATCGAAATAAAAGAACTCATCATTTGGAATAAACACTAAACAGACAACCCAGATAATACGCATGCGCGTACTGTAACACGAAGTGAAGGGTGCAAAGGGTGCATAGCAATCAAATTAATTGTGTGTATTTAAATTGTCATTTTAACTTCAACATGTTTAAATTGGAGAATTTTTGCAGATTGACAAAGAAGCACCAAATCTTGTGTTTTGATCTGCTGTTTGTGTTTGGCAAGCACAATGTGAAGGTAACATGATGCTGCGTCTAAACGTCGCAAGTCCTGGAACCATAAATTGTTACAAAACCCCCTCCTCGCTTGAGCCCCCATTTTTCACATGTTAATATTTGCCAACGCCAATTTGTCCCTCCTGTTGGCGCTTTACCGAGCTCGCATAGAAAGCACACGCAAACAAGCCCTATGGGACCTCATTTAAATGTGGAGAGTGGGCGCTTATTAAATATTTTTCAAAATTACTAAATATTTTTCAAAATTACAAAATATTTTGCAAAATTATTTGAAGCAAACAGTGGAAATGAATTACCGTATTTCCTCTAAAGAACGCCGCGGCGTTCTTTTCAAAATCCAACTTTTACATGCGGCGTTTAATAGAGAGCGGCGTTTATCAGAGGGCGGCGTTCTTTAGAGGAAATACGGTAGTTCACATTTGCTGATTTTAGGATGGGCGCTTAGGAGGGGGCGCTTAAAAGAGGGTGGACGCTAATTAAAGGAAGTACGGTAATTGCCCCACCTGAAGTGGGGCCCTATTAGCCCACCGCCCGCATACGAAGCTGCCATGGCTTGGGCCTTCAAATCTCAACTCCTTACATTCTTGGAATTCTTCGTCGTTGTCCAAGGATGAGCTGGTTTTTATTTCTGGTTTAAACTGGTTTCGCACAAACTGTTTTTTTATTGGTTTTACGGAAGGGGCGAGGTAAAAAAAATCATGATGTGATCACAGAGACTTGAAGATACGTGATGCACGTACCGTACAGTATTTGTTGGCAAAGATAAAGTACAAAGGAAGGTTAGGGAGCCCAGGCATTAATTTAAGGAATTTTCATCACTGCACAAAACAGCGTAAATCACAGTTTTCCTTATCAAAAGGGTGTGGTAAAAAGGTGTGGCAATACGTTTGACTGGATTTCTTGTGGAAAGAAAATAAGAGTTTTATAAGAGACCAGTAAAACAAGGGGGTACAGGGGGCGGAGCCCCCGGCAGCTCATGAGATTTCGCCATTCTTAAGGTCTTAAAATGGCTTAGAATCCTGAAAATTCTCTATCTGCACAGTAATATAGAGTAGAAATGGGAATGGTATCAGATAAAAATTTGTTGCAAGTACTGATCAAGCGCTCAACGTCTGCGGAATCTGGCATTGCTGCCACGATCCTGGCGATCCCCCAAAACCCCATCCACACTTTTTAATTTCCAAGACCACATTTTGGAATTCCAAGACCACAAAATGTGGGAAAACCCACACTAAATTAGGCTCTGGAAACTATAGTAGTACTTTCCGTCAAGGTTAAGAAACCGTGTCACCTGGTACAACAGGCAAATGGGGCAGTTTCAATTGTATTTTGAAAACGGCAGTGATGATTATTTTGAATACGAAGACCTAGATTGAATTGACACAGTAATTTAAGTATTTTATGGCTGCAAAAATCAAAAAGTGAAACATTTCATCACTGCACAAAACTTGTTTCATCACTGCACATTTTTGATTCATCACTGCACAAATTGGTCATCACTGCACCTTAAATTAATCCTTGAGGGAGGCACTGTTTGCTGATAATACTGGTCAGATGGTTATTTCTATATGGGGGGATTTAATCAACCATGTGCAAGAATACGTGTCATGTGAAGTAACAAATGTTGTTACGGTTAGTTTCAATGGCCTAAAGTTGACTCTTTCCGTATGTTTTTCTTGTAAAAACTTACTTCTCACAAGGGCCTATTTTTGTAAACAATGAAGACTGCGATGACAAAGTGTGTTGTATACATCTAATTTTTCATAAAGATGACGTTATGCATTTTTCGACCGATGAACTTATGAATTCTTTTGTAAATAAAAATACTCTTAGAAAGAATACGTTTTGGGTATCCAAGTAGAAAGGTTACTGCTTAAACTGATATTACTTGTTTTTTTTTGTTTCCCGTATCATAAGAAACCCAGAATGAAGTTTCCAAAAAAATTCCACTTGCGCCCCCCCTGGAGAAAATATAACTCTACGCTTATGTTCCAGATCAAAATAATAAATTTGTAATTTCATATTCTTAAAATATAGATCTCCACGGTGTGGTCATAAATTTTTGGCCGCTCTACTTTATTTCTTTCCTACAAAAATTTAAGTCTGAAAACGACTCAGCCACGAAAAAAGTGCTTAACCTGAATTCTGTAACAGTGTGCTGCTACGGAATGGACATCAACAATAAGCTTCGCCTTTTTCTCAAAAATTCTTGGTGGGGCATCTAGTGTCAACTATTGCTAGTTCATTGTTTTGGTTGGTTGGCTCTGCATTGTTTCTTGCGCTTGCCTTTGTCGATGGTTATGTTTTGAATTTGAACTGACCTGACAATTTTCTGCTGACCATCTCAAATCAATCTCACGATCTCCAGAGCTCAATACGCAGTGACGCAACCACCCGGGGTAATGTCTGTGCAGTACAGTGGAGGCTGTGCAGTACAGTGGAGGTTGTTCAGTACAGTGGAGGGATAACATCAGTACAGTGGGGGGATAACATCAGTACAGTGGAGGTTGTTCAGTACAGCGGAGGGCTAACATCAGTACAGTGGAGGGATAACATGATGTGTGTGGGGGATAACATCAGTACAGTGGAGGCTGTTCAGTACTGTGGAGGGATAACATCAGTACAGTGGAGGGATAACATGATTCATGTGGGGGGATAACATTGAGTACAGTGGAGGCTGTTCAGTACAGTGGGGGGATAACATCAGTACAGTGGAGGCTGTGCAGTACTGTGGAGGGATAACATCAGTACAGTGGAGGGATAACATGATGTGTGTGGGGGGATAGCATCAGTACAGTGGAGGCTGTTCAGTACTGTGGAGGGATAACATCAGTACAGTGGAGGGATAACATGATGCTTGTGGGGGGATAACATTGAGTACAGTGGAGGCTGTTCAGTACAGTGGGGGGATAACATCAGTACAGTGGAGGCTGTGCAGTACTGTGGAGGGATAACATCAGTACAGTGGAGGGATAACATGATGCAGTGATATATTCTGCAATGGGAAGTTGTCATTTGCCACTAGCTTGAAAAATAACGTTAGATCGTTTAGAACACCTGCTCTTTTCAAAGCAGGAGTCGCCTTTTCGAACCAATGTTTTAAGGAATCCTCCTCTGATGAGGCAGCATCTTCAAACGAGATCTCGTTCGCAAAGTCACTAAGAAGCGATTCATCCAGGCCTTCTGAAAAGAAATTTTCATTCCCATCTATATAATGTTCATTTTCAGAATCTATATTAATATCATCAATGCCCGAAATGTTAAACGGAAATAAAGAGCGCCTGGCTTGTCCGTCCCTTCGATGTTTTTGGAAAGGATCTCCATCTTCTTTCAACGTCTCCAATCTTTGATCATCTTTCAAACTTTCTAAATAATAATCAAAGGAACATTTTGCAGGGCTGCTGGTTTTCTTTAAAGGAGCTTTAAGCAAGAATGATTTAAATTCTTCATCCATTTATGTTTTGCTTGGCATAACTTAAGACGAGTAAGAAGAAAAGACCTTCATTTTTAGGTCAATAAAATAACACAACAAAATCGCCATCTGAAAACGGCATGGTTGCGCTAAGGCCTCCGCTGTACTGATGTTATCCCCCCACAGTACTGAACAGCCTCCACTGTACTGATGTCATCCCTCCACAGTACTGAACAGCCTCCACTGTACTGATGTTATCCCCCCACAAGCATCATGTTATCCCTCCGCTGTACTGATGTTATCCCTCCACAGTACTGCACAGCCTCCACTGTACTGATGTTATCCCCCCACTGTACTGAACAGCCTCCACTGTACTCAATGTTATCCCCCCACAAGCATCATGTTATCCCTCCACTGTACTGATGTTATCCCTCCACAGTACTGAACAGCCTCCACTGTACTGATGTTATCCCCCCACAAGCATCATGTTATCCCTCCACTGTACTGATGCTATCCCTCCACAGTACTGCACAGCCTCCACTGTACTGATGTTATCCCCCCACTGTACTGAACAGCCTCCACTGTACTCAATGTTATCCCCCCACAAGCATCATGTTATCCCTCCACTGTACTGATGTTATCCCTCCACAGTACTGAACAGCCTCCACTGTACTGATGTTATCCCCCCACAAGCATCATGTTATCCCTCCACTGTACTGATGCTATCCCTCCACAGTACTGCACAGCCTCCACTGTACTGATGTTATCCCCCCACTGTACTGAACAGCCTCCACTGTACTCAATGTTATCCCCCCACAAGCATCATGTTATCCCTCCACTGTACTGATGTTATCCCTCCACAGTACTGAACAGCCTCCACTGTACTGATGTTATCCCCCCACAAGCATCATGTTATCCCTCCACTGTACTGATGTTATCCCTCCACAGTACTGAACAGCCTCCACTGTACTGATGTTAGCCCTCCGCTGTACTGCACAGCCTCCACTGTACTCAATGTTATCCCTCCACTGTACTGATGTTAGCCCTCCGCTGTACTGAACAACCTCCACTGTACTGATGTTATCCCCCCACTGTACTGATGTTATCCCTCCACTGTACTGAACAACCTCCACTGTACTGCACAGCCTCCACTGTACTGCACGGACATTACCCCGGGTGGCAACGCAGCTAAATTTTGCTCCCATGTGGGCGTTTATTGCGAAGTTATTGTATTTTGTTTGATTCAACGCACACCACGCCATGCGGAAAATGAAAGAGGGTTTGTTTCGATTGGATCACTTGTAGATGATATGGTAAGTTCAAAATCGGAAGTTTGTGTCCTTTGCTTGTCGGGTGGAGGATTTTACAACAAGAAAGATAATAATATTGGTGGTAAGTGGAACTGTTAATTTACTTAACATTTATCAGGATAACATTCATTGTTGACAAGACTTCGAACGGTGCTAGTTACAATTGTTGACACAGGTGGCAGAAGGATAGAGTGGTTGTTTGTTTTTATTAGGCCATATTGCGGTTTCTTTCCTTTCCTCGCACATATTTTTATGTACACAATATGTACGAGTTACAAGAGATTGAATTACAAGAAATTATAGAGTGGGGTTTTAATGTAAATTTATACTTTTGAAATGACTTTATAAATGGATAAATTGTAATGCTTTTTTTTCGTCTTCGCGCTCATTCAAAATCGCTTCCAGTTAATTACCCGTTACTAATTGTCGAAAACTGTGTACTGACAGATACTGAAGGAATTTAGATTAATTTCCGTTCCAAAGAATCACAGCTAAATGGAAAATGAAATGAAAGGGATTTTTATTTACGGTGTATACCTTCGAATAAGCCACCAGGGCTGGTATTTTGATAAAAAAACAGCAAACAGACTAACAGACACATCACAAGTTTTCTTTCCTGGTCTCTGTCTGTGAAATACCGCGTGAGGGAGGGGGCGGGTCTCATCATCCAGAGGTTGGCGATTTATATGATGTACGTTTATCTGTAAAATAATAGGAACATACCGTAATGCTTCGATTAAACGCCCCCTCGAATAGACGCCCCCTTGTAGAGGGGCGTGTATATGAAACACACAGAACCGAAGCTGGTCCTTCTTTCAACATCATCGAGGAAAACGATGTTGATAGGTATCTAGATGTTTTTTTAAATGATACTTCTGGAACCAGACTTTTTTAGTTGTTACTCAAAGTTTGACGCTAAGTGCGATCATTATTAGATATTTATTAATAAACGCCCTCCTATTTTAAACGCCTGCTCGAATAGAAGCCCCCGTTTAAACGAAGCATTACGGTATTTGAAAACCCAACTAAATAGCCTTTCAAGACAGATATTCTTTTGCAATGCAGATTTGGTGGTTGGTTTTTGAAGATCAGCCTCTTTCATAATGGGAGTTGTGCAGTCACGTTGCACAGGGCATCGGCGGTATAAACCACCTCGTGAATTGGAAAACGTCGAAGCTGAAGAATATTTCACAGGTATCATAAAAAATAATTTATATGTATGATATGTGATGTCACTCAACAACTTTTCCCAATATGAGAAAATAATGTATCATTTATTCATCATTTGCTTACTCGTTGATTCATTGATTATTTGATTAATTGATTATTTGATTTCTTGATTCATTGATTCATTGATTCATTGATTCATTGATTCATTGATAGCAGGGGCGTTATAGTCGGCCGGGAAGGGGGCTATACCTCTTTTTTGATAAATTATCTTGTCTTCAGACGTTCGAATTTTGTTGGAACTAGTTATCCGTAAAAATCTTTTGGGAACTGTTTGAAAACTTGGAGGCTACCCCTGAAACACAGATACTGTGACGTGTTCAATATCCCATGGGTGTTTTAAAATTGTGTGATTGGATTGTGGTCAAATCATGTTGCTTGCAAAAAATGTTTTATTGTCGCATGAGGCAGCATGCGGAAAATTATACAAGAACTTAATAATTTTTCTTACACTGAATCAATTTATGGTGAAATACCAGCTTCCCTGTAATTTCCTCAATTTTACACATTTTTACAAATCAATGTGTCACTTTGATGTGTACAATTGACAAAGGTGGGAAGAAGTTCTTATAAGATCACATCAATGTCTACATTATCGACGGTCTCCAATTTCTACGCCATTTCTTATAATTTGCACGGTACATATTGACATTAATTTGCGTGAGTGGCACCTGTCAAATTAGTTGTTTATGATACGTTCACAATGGGTGTCTCGATATGTTACTGCTCCTTGGAAAACAATCTGCCTGGAGACAAACATTTTCGGGGCAAACAACTACCTGTTTTCGTTTGATTCCTATTTACTCTGATGATTATTGAAACTTGTGGCTTCGAGTGGGTGCTTTCTGCTATGGATAATTGGAATTTATTTCGCTCATCCATTATTAACTAGGGCTGTATTTTCGCAGAGAATGATAATGATGGTGTGCACACAATTTATTTCATTCAATTCAATGAGATTCGGCTGCTGCTGGGTCAAAAACACGTGATATCGCTTTTTGTTGTAAGATAATGTTCATAAGAATATTGGGGCTCAAAATTGCCAAAAAACAATGGAAATTTAAGAATAGCAATGGAAGTGGTCGAGGCTTAGCATAAATCAAGGTATTCTTATGAAAGTGTCTACGTCATTACACCTCAACATTGCCAGCAGGCTTGCAGCAAAAAGGGGGAGCGAGAGAAAATGTTGTAGTTTGAGAAATGCATCAATATTCATGATGTATATTGTATGCTGCTATGGATTTTCCGCTGCTGGTAAACATCGGTCGAACATCTTGACTAAGTCACCACTTCGTTTCTCTGCACACAGAAGTGTAAAAATAGTAGGCCCGGCCAATAATGATGCGCTGCGAATAATCTATCATCATCAGGTGAATAAAACAATGTTCTGAGCATCGCTACATAACATGACGTGTATATAAACAGATCAACTGCTGAGCGTGATTTCACCGAACTTTCGATCGAGTCCTGGTTACGCGACTTTTTCTGGTTACGACGTTGCGGCTTACTTTCAATTCATCACCAGTCACTTGAACGCACACAGCTTAAATCTGTTGTTACAGCAGTTGTTTCAGCATGTACACTGTGTAGAGCTCGCTTTTGTTGTTAGACCGAGTCCGTATCATGTACTCCAGTCATCGAACTTTGCTGGTTTGTTTTAATACTGCGACTGGAATAGTGTCTCTCCCACCCATTGCATAGGGTCGATATGGCTGGCAGGAATAGCAGTTGCAGTCATCACCATGCTGCCAAGATTGTTCGCAAAACATCGGTACATTGTCGCAATCTGGACAGGTATCTGCAGGCTGATTATCGGGGTATGTGCTGTATATGACGTATTGCCTGTTTTGTGCAACCCATGTCTTGAGTCCAGGTTCAATTTTGCACCCTTTCTGTCGTTCCTCTATTTTTGTCAGGGAAGAGATCAGCTTAAGTTTTAATGAAGTTCTTAATTAAGTTCTTAATTAAGTTCTTAATCCACCGGTTGTAAAATACGGGCTTTCACTCTGATGCCAACCCGGGGAATTTGTAATATTACGAACCTTAATTGTGCGAAAAGGGGCCAGTTCAAGAGGGGCTTGACGTGGGCGCCCGATGCACGGGGGTAGTGGGGGAAGCTGCCCCTTCTGCCTTGACTCTACGGGGACAGTGGAGGCAGCACTGTACCCTTGTGATGCTATTTCAATTTCATTCGTGTTCAAGTAGCTGCCCTTGCTGTCTCAAAATGCTTTCGACGTCCATTGCTCAATGTGCAACTGACATCATACAAAAACAACTCGTTGCATTCAGATTCCAAAGCATGTCAATAAGCATGCTTGGTGAGGAGTAATGCATTCGCATTATTCGCGTTATCTTTCCCAAATTCTTATTAACCTTGTAAATTACTCGTAACTCAAATACAGCATTAGCATAAAATCTGATTGCGCTAATCGCACGATGAGAATAGTCCTTTTGCAGCCTGTTATCGCAATCCGATTTGGATGGCAAAGAAGCAAACGCAAATAGAGTCTTCGCTACAATGGCAGGTCTGATGGTCTGATGGGTCGATCGCGAATTGAAATCTGTGAAACAATTCAACGCAGACTTATTTTTCATTATAATAAGTTTATCGATAGTTGAAATGCGGGTGGATGGATAAACAAAGATTTCATTTCAACCGTATGCAGACCGGTTTTGTTATTCAATAACAAATCAATCTGAGCTTGCTTTGAAAATAACGCAATCCAATTCAATTATTAATCCAATTCAACTCATCAGTCAACGATCTGATTCAATGATCGCACGGACAGATGTTGCACATTGGTTTTATTTTAAGGGTCCTAGTTGAATTGAATTAGATTCAATGTAATGATTATTTTAGATATGATCACCACACTATCGTTTGTCATTATCATTTTGATTGAGATCATGATTTGCAGAGTGGCAATACCGATTGCCGTTATCGCTCGTACAAGCGATTACAATGATCGCATTCACGATGATAATGATTGCGACGATGATCATTACGATTGTGATTTTGACTGCGATGATTGCTCTGATGATTATAGTGATTGTTGGCTTGATTGCAAGGTATTTGGCGATCATGAAAAGCATCGAACATGAAAGCAGTCAGGCTTGATCGCAAAACAACAGCAGTTTCACGCTTTCGAGAAATGTTCGAGTTGTAATCTCGTGTGGAAAGGCCCAACCACATTGTTGAGATTTGGTGACGAATTGACGCGAAACGAAGCTTCATATTGTTTAATCTCATTTCATGAGATTTGCTTCCACATTACTTTTCAGTGTGCGTTGCATTCGAGCAAGCTTAACTTGTTTCTCCGTCGCTTAATTATCGGCTGATTTTCGATAGAAGAGGTTGTGCTGAGGTTTGATTTTGCATGTGGCAACGCAGCGTCGCGATCGACATTGTTATTAAATACACAACAGAAAGGCTGCTACAGTGTTACCGCTTGAAATTGCGACGAATTTGTGTACATGGAGCCGTCCTGGCTGCCAACAACATACACACTTATACACATAAAACAGTGTTCTCAACGTGTACTATACGTTGTCGTGCATTGAGAGGTTAGCATGAGTTCAAGCCAGCATCATTTACAAGTAGAGAGCGGCAATCATAACGGCAGTCAGTTTACGCAGAGAAAGTTGAGCACGGAATTGTTAGTTGCCCCGGTGCATGGAAAACTGGTGAGGCGAACGTCGAATCACTCTCAGAGTTTGCAAAAATGGCTCCAGGTCGATCATCGTTGTAAGTTCTTGCAATATCAACGCAAATGTTATAGGAAAGAGTGCATGATTTATTTATAAACATTTCAGATGCTCTTACTATTTTACATGCTATGGTCACACACAACAGTTTGTTAGGCGTTTGGTAGGGCGAGTGGTTGCTGTAGAAGTATGTTTTGTGCCCAAAAAAACTTTCCCGTGTGTGTATTTGAATGTATATTGTGTGTATTGAGTGAGTGAGTGGATATTGAGTGTATATTACTAATGTCGCAGCTGTAAAGATGCTCATCTCCTATCTGGGCATTGCTTTGTCATATAGGCAAGATAGGCAAAAAGTCGCGTGTATTTGTGCTGTGCTATAGATTATATGCTAATATGGCGTATTTAATACGACAGAGTACATGAATATTAAAATGCTCCCACAAGGTTGTCATTCTTTTTGACCAGCTTGTTCGGAGATTATCGCCAATCCAACAGCCGTAGTTTTCCCATCACCCGTGCAGTTCTCCCAAGGTTCTACAATGCTCTACAATGCCATGCCATTGCGTGTGAGCAATTCGCAGTGATAGCAAACAACAACAACTGGAGACGCCCCATCCTAGCAAGCACCAAACCATCCTAACAACCCACCAAACCATCCTAACAACCCACCAAACCATCCTAACAACCCACCAAACCATCCTAACAACCCACGAAACCATCCCATGAAATCAATAAAGTGGCTGTATATGTAATATCCGGTAACTCTGCTCATCTACGTCAAATTCCTGTAATTCGAGCGAAATTATCTCTCTGGTATCCCATTTCTTAATTTTTTCTTTCACGGGTTCCTAAGAAACCATAACCCTTGCAAAAGAAACTCTTGTTAACTCAAATATTCTCATGATTCCCGTTGTGTGTATTTGAGGAGGGCCTTTCAAAGTATCGCAGTTTTATTTTCTTGTTTTGTAACTACCATATCAGTACATTATCACATAATTTGGCTTGGTAGATTGTTGAATCATTTTCCTTCCAATCATCTCTGCTACTGTAAAAACTTAATCTCTTCCATCAGTTCTACTTTGTCAACTTCAAACGAGTGTTTTATCACACCAATGTTTTTTGTTTTCATTTGTAGCGAGAGAATGTTGGGAGTTTATGTGCCATGGCTGCAAATTAATCAAAATGAAAAGAAGTAAAATTAAGCGAAGTAGCAACAACAAGAAGAAGCAAGAACGCAAAGGCAAGAAGAAGTATTTTGTTCTGGATGAAGATCTCATGGGTTTTCGCTATTCGCCAAGTCGAAAGCCAAAAGGATTCAAAGGTATAATTGACTGGTTTATTATTAATTTTTTAAATGCTTATTCTTCGCCATCTCCATTTCCAAAATTCAACAATAGAACCTACCTCATATTTTATCATCGCATTAATTATTAAGCTGTTCACTCGTCTTCCAATGGAAACAGATATGCTCATTGAAATGTGCGCTAATAAAGGTAGTGGGGGGGCAGATGTCCGGGATGAAACAGAATTGTGGTGTGAAGACTTGTTATTTGCTTTCTACATCACTACTAGAACTATAGAGCTTAAACTTTGGACGCAGTAAGACCAATGCCTGAGAAAGATGCCAGGATAGACCTTGAGAATAACAATTTTCGACTTGACGAGTCTCACCCAAATCTTTTAACCTTGCAAGTAATTGTCGCATTAAGATTCTCAATTCTTTTCAGAAGCCTAATTTATTTAATGGTCCAAATTAGCAACATCAATTGTAATATTAATATTAGCAAAATTTGTGTTGATAATTTACATAATTATCAGCATCAATAAAAGACACTAGAAATCTCAGTCTGTATTGTAGAAAGTTTTCCTTAATTTCCTTAATTAACATCCCAGGGATTGAAATTTTACTAACATAATAACAGACGGTACTTATTTAATGCGATAAATAAATCTTAACTTTGTGCTAGTTAGCTTGATCCAAATGCGATTTGTCTTCAATAGATGCCTAGTACATCTTAATCTTCGGTATCAATTATTGCAATTATGGTGAACAATCATTTAACCGATCAGAAATCCTGTTAGTTAATCGTTGTATTTTTCATATCTTAAAAGCTTGTTTTTCCTCGCTTTTGTTTACCATTTTTACGCTTATCCAAGTCATATTTATGAATAGAAGCTGCCGTCATCTGTCAATAAGATTATAGCCTATTGGTCCATGACTCATAGCTACTATATCCCTTGTCCTATTTTACGGGGATGTTCAGCTGGAAACGTGCAACTACCTAGGTCTTTGTCTCCTTTGAGACATATGATGCGGTTGCTTCTTTTGGCTTAGAGTTGCTTGGCGTATTTTCAGTCTCGTAGAAAGGATTTTGAGTTCCCGCGCCAACGTGATTACGAGGCTCCTGTGAATGTTTAAGCCCCATTCAAATTGAGGTCCAATGCTCCCCACCCTTTTTGTTGCAATGCTGCATTCACCTGCGTTATTTGTCGCACATCATATAACTCCACACTTCAATTTGGTGGCACTGCATCTTCTGACCCCAATGATCATCAGGGGTGTACTGTGCAGTAATTTGTATTAACACTGAGTTCTGCGAATCTAATTTTGCTTGAATGTATTGCGACGTTTTGTGCTGAAATTTACCCGACTGACATTTCTTTGTGTGCACCTTTGTGGGAATGACCTCCCCCATCCCCTTTTCTTGTACGCTTGTGTATATAATTCACCAAGTTTTGTTTTGCGTTTTCAGTTTCCTTGAGTGATATCAAAGACGTTGTTGGAGGGCATCAGATTGCGGAGGCTGACAGAATTAAAAAATATCCAAGAGACTGCCAATTGGTTATTTTGTACGAGAGGAAATTTATCACTCGTCGCATGCATCTTGTTGCTTTTTCAAGCGACGCAGCCAGTAAATGGGTATTTGGCTTGCAAGCAGTTCTTAAAAGAAAAGGTAAGCATCGCAGATGTTTCTTTTAAACCCCCCCCCCCCGTTTTAAATTGAGCTTTGTAACAAACTTATATTGAAGTTGAGCTTGGTTATACTGCCTGGTTGTAGCGAGAGGGCTGGGCAGGAGAGCTGTGTCTCCTGCGCAGCCTGGCAAAATTTAAACTGCAGAAAGAATATATTCATGGCACAACCGATTTCTATTGCTCCCCTCCCACATTCCTTTTGCACTTTCCATTCAAGACACAACTGCTGCGTAAAGTTTTCTGGCAGTACAATAATAACAATAATCTTGTTTATACATGATACTCCATCAGTTTAATTTACAACCATTACTAAATAATTACTAAAAATAATCATTAAAAACACACTGTTCTACCTGGAGGTCATGTTTGTGCAGGGTTTTTAGTTCTTTGTTTCTTATTGGCCCAAGAGACAATTTTTGACGTTATTTTTGAAAATTGCAATGGATTCCACATCTCTTATATTGATTGAGAGCTCATTCCATACCTTGTTGTGTTACCTGGTTGTGTTAATATATTCCACTTGTGAGCGTTTGCTAAAATATTTTAGTTGATGTATTATTCTTCTATTTCAGGACTGCTATTATCCAAACCAGATCCATTGAGAGACGAGTATCCTTTCGTAAACAAAAGTACATAATACGAGATGCTTGGACTGTTGAAGAAAGATAGTTTTAGTTGTTTAACAAACTTTGTTATTGAAGCTTAACCAAGTTTAGGTGGCTTAAATCGGCCTTCGCAAAGTATGACGCGGACAAAAATGGCGCCTTGTCACTATCTGAGGTCGAGAAACTACTGTTCAGTTTGAATATCAGTATAGATTCGAAGCGGCTCAAGTTGTTATTCAATGTAAGTTGATGGAACACTTTCTTTATATCATTACTTTGGCCTCAAAAAGTGCGTATGGTGTTACACCGTCCAAATGACGTCATCCTTTCTTTTTCAGGATGCTAATATTCAAGGCATACAGGGACACAAAGATGGAACTCTGACCAAAGAAGAGTTTGCTGACTTTTTTAAACGGCTATCAACGCGAGAAGAAATAATAGAATTGATTGAGAAGTATGTATTAACCCGTTGCGAATAGGGTTTATCTTCCTGATCTGAATCTGATTTTGAATGATTCATGGCTGAAATCGAGCCTTGTCTAAGCTTCGACAGGGACTCTCCAGTATGGGTTTATCACACATGCGCGATTCGATATTTAGAGTTTTAAATCAATGTGCGCATGTGTAATTGCTCCATTCCGGGGGAAGTCGGAGATAATTCGTAACTTACCACCAGCTCTTTGCAGTAAAGTCGAAGTTTAATCTTGAGGTGGGAACTGTATATTTAAATGCTTCTTGGATCTAACTTCACATGTTCAATTTTTTATTTTCAATCTCTACAAGCTTAATTTCAGGTAATGCAGAATGTGTCTACCTTCGTGTCTTCAACAGTTCTATTTTTGATGCATATGTATTGCTTATCTCATTGCAGATTTGGTGAGAATGGTAGAAGCTTGACAGTGAGCAATTTGAAGCGATTTCTCACAACGGAGCAGGAGGTACACGTTATTAACAAGGATTTTTACGCTGTGTAGCATCTTGAGAACCTGAATATTTCAATCTCAATGTTTTGTATTCGTATTGTATCAAGTATGCAATGATGCTCCAATGTTGCACCCGTCAAAACTTCACGGTCCGTTGCTTCGAAGTTGTTTCGTTCACCTTAGACGGGGGTAATGCTGTCACTCTTGTTTTCAACAGATGGAAGGGATAACAGATCACTTTTGCATCGACCTTATTGGGAAGTATGAGCCAATTCAGGAGCTCAAAGAACGACACCTTTTAGGCATTGATGGTGAGTATGAAACAATGCATATACAGTATATACTTACTAGCTATTTAGGAAGTATTTCCTATCTCTCTATATGTACTGAACAAGTACTCGGATCTATACTTGTTTTGAGATTTTCAAGCCCAGCAAACTAATTGATATGAGCTGCTTTTTATGTCCGAAAACGTCCTTTGTTTAATGGTTAACAAAGGAAGTTTATTAATGACAATACAGTCTACTCTCGATCAGTGGAACCCCGGATAAGTGGAACTTTCGTTTAATGGAACCAACTTCTCCGATTCCCTGGATTTGCATTAACAAACCTATAATTCGGATAAGTGGAACATTCGATAAGTGGAACCATTTTTTTCTGTCTCGTGCAGGTTCCACTTATCGACAGTAGACTGTATTGTCGTTTATTGAAAATCTAACGAAGTCATTTTTTAATCTTCCTTTTTCTCAATATCTGAAAATACTTGTTCATTTTTTTTTCTTTTTTTAGGCCTAACCAAATATTTGCTGTCAAACGATGGTGACATCATCGATTCAAAATGCCACTCGGTGTATCAGGACATGAGCCAGCCTCTCTCTCATTATTTCATTGCCTCTTCTCACAACACGTGAGTGCGATTCGGTTTTCTTTTCTTTACGTTTTCTTTGCTACAGCACAGTCTCATAAGCAGATACTTCTTACAAGTAGTGTAGAACATTAGATACCCAATGTAGCCAAGTGCACTTTGCAACTACCTACATGTGTTTATTGAAGTAGCTAAGACCTATTAATGTCTATATGTTTTATTAAACATGTTTTACATTCGATTTAAAGATCGGATTCTGTTATCGTAAGAAATTACACCCTGAAGTGTGTTTATTACGCATGCACAGTTCGATATTTCGACTTAAAAACGAACTGCATATGTGCAATCGCCCCATTGTTGGGGCTATCTGGAACCAAAGATCTCTCCGACAAGTTTGTCGTGTTTTTATTTTGATAGCACGACAAATGTCATGTTCTTCTGCATTGTCATTCTCTCTATTCTATTCGTATGTAGCTATTTTATCGCGCTAAACGGTTGTATGATTTGTTCCATAGGTATTTGCTAGAGGATCAATTTCGGGGTCCATCAAGCGTCAAGGCATATGAAAATGCATTAAAAAGTGGCTGTAGGTGCATTGAATGTAAGTTGACTTCCGCATGATCTCTATCAAGCTATAAATCAATGTACAGTCAAATCTGCATAGTTCGAACTCGTGTAATTCGAACTCTATCTAATTCGAACGAATTTCTCTGTCCCTTCAAGGATCACCAATGAACGAACCTTTATAAAATAAGCCTCTATAATTCGAACTTTTTGTAATTCGAACATTTTCACGCTTCCCCAGAGTGTTCGAATTAGATAGAGTTGACTGCAGTTGCACGTCAATAAATTGACTACAGCCAGATTCGAATCCATCAGTATGATGAACATTACTGCTGCCCCTGCCCGGGCCTGATTTCGATAGCGATTGTCCACTGTAGTTGCTATAATGATCGTTTATAACATTACTTTTGTGTGTGTGTTTTTTGCGCAGTGGATATCTGGGATGGTGATGATAATCAGCCAGTCATATACCACGGTTATACGCTCACATCGAAAATTCTGTTCAAAGACGTCATTAGTACTATCAAGAAATTCGCATTTTACAGTTCACCGTAAGTTCATACAACCACAGAATCATTTCTGACTGAAAATATATATATGTTAGTAACACTCGAACTGCATTTACCTTTGATCCGTGGGCAGTTGGTTCGAATCCTGCGTAATTCGATCGCTGAGTTGTTCGAACCATGTCCTTCTATACTGCCCATGATAATACATGTACTTTTGCGTGAAATTAGACTTTCGTCTCTTTTACATCTTGGTGGTACACTGGTCATATTTCTTGCCTGCTTCGTAGTACACCGCCTCGTTGTGCGCATTGTAGACACCAATTCGTGTTAAATGTAGTTCTTTCAACCATTTTTCAGGTATCCTTTGATTCTTTCGCTGGAAAATCATTGCAGTATTGAGCAGCAGAAAGTTATGGCAAGATACTTCCTGGAAATTCTTGGAGGTGCGTATATTAAACAATTAAAATATACAGTTATGCAATGAAATCTAAATGACTCGAACCCCCCAATAACGCGTTAACTCGAACTGTCTTTTCCGTGGGAACCTTCTTCCAGTATGTTATTCCTTAGTTCTATTCGATAACTCGAACATTCTGTCACTTAACCTATTTTATTCAGTGCCTTGACAGTTAGAGCTATTATGATGTAAAGGTACACTGTCTGTTAAGATATTAATCTATGCCGAGGGCGGAGTCACAATTGTTACTTCAAAAGACCAGTCCCTCTTATTCAGGCTATCGCAATTCCAACTGAATAATTTTTTTTACTTTTTAGATGAATTATACACTGAAGAAGTTGATAAGACACTCGAATATCTTCCTTCTCCAGAATCATTGAAATACAAGATTTTACTCAAGGTTTTTATGGTTACGCCTTTTACGCCCTTTTTCTATACAACTGCCTTCGTTGGATAGGGGTACTATCCACTATGTAACTGAAACTCTTTTGAAAAGAGCGCTGTATTCAGACCGGTCGTGCGAACTATGGATTAAAATAAGACCAGAATTCTATTGCATTGGCTCGTATTGTATTGCGTCCGATGTATATTGCGACAATTCTTTCTGGCAGTAACTTCAGCAGCGAACTACATGTATTACTACTGATTATGTTGATTTTGTCCCGTCAGAGCAATCAGTGCAGCATTTAACTGCTGTGTTTTGGTTTCCTCCGTGTCGTTTAGGGTAAGAAACTCAGCCCAGAGCAGGAGGATGATTCCGAAGAGGATCCTGGGATGGTATCAGAAGAAGACGAAGCCTCAGAGATTGTCGTTGATCAGTCCATGCAAGACGAAGTCGATTTTCATTCTGGGCAGCGCAAGAAAGACGAGAAACAAAAAGAAAGAAGCAAGGTAAGATTTGATTGATTTGCAGTGCACATTTTTGGCAGGGTTTTATGGTCGTTTGAAGACCTTAGTGGTATGTGGCCTTATTGTTTTGTGATTCTATGGTTTTTTTGGTGCAAGATACATGGCCTTATTGTACCGCCAATATAAATTGCTAAATATATATAAATACCACATCTTTCTGTGTCGCCTCAAAACTGGAGTTCTCAATTAATACTACAATTAGGGTTCTAAAGTCGAGGTAAGTCTTTACAAAAAAGATGTCTAACGCAATGCTTGACGTTGGGCTTTAATATAAACTAAAATGACGATTTGTTTCTGTGGCTACATGCTTGATCTGTTAAACATTCTTTAATTCGCCATAAAATTCAATTGGTCATAACAGCCTTTTTGTTGAATCGCTATAAACTCGAATAATTTTCAAATTTTTGATCTTTCAATTTTCATTAATTTTTCATTAATTTTAATCATTAATTTAATTGAATACCTCTAGCAATAGTTATTCAACACAACTGTATATATTATCCATATAAGCCTTTAACATTAAAAACTATGATTAATTAATGATGTTCTTTATACTTATAAATTAAAGAAGTACTCTGCCACATCTATTGGAAGCTTCAGTCGATCGTTCAGCAGAGGATCGAAAAAAGTGAGCAAGTAAATTCAAATTTAACTTTGTTTACCTATGCTATCTTATGTTAAAACTTGTAGCTACTTCTAAATTATTCAACCTTTAATTTGAAATATAAATTATCAAGAGCTGATAGCCACCATAATCCTTTCTGTTGACCATGTAACCGCTCGGAATGTTTCATACAAATCCCGCATTGTTTTGATGTTGAGTTGAATTGATAAACGCTCAACAACAACTTTCTGAAGCGTCCCGCAATTCAACTCAATAGCAAAATTGGAGGACTTGAATATCGTATCTGAGAGATAATATCGTGAATAGACATAATATCGTGAATAATATCGTGAATATCGTATCTTCTCCAATTAAAGTTCCTTCTCTTTTAAACGTTCCTTTTTAGTAAACGTTTCCTTTAATATCACAAAATGTTACAACCGCCCTGGGGGCTTATTAAAGAAAATACCCTTGTCTAATAATCAAATCTTTCTTTATATGCAATTTTGTCTACATTGACGAATGCTTGTAATATACTGTGGGTTACTGCATTGACACCTTTTGGGATTGACACCTTTTCATCGACTATTTTACCTTTTAAGCATCAACTTCTTTGAGGACTCTCAGGATCAAGGCCCTCGTTTTTATAAAATCTCGATCTCGAATCTTAAGTATAAAATCCCAGCGGTGCATCGCAGATTTCATGCGTGTATACCCGCAGAATACACACGCCTGCCTGCTGAAACACGCGGGCTCTAACTTTATTCTGGTTTGTATTATAGAATTTGAAGCTGGCCAAAGAGCTGTCGAGACTAGTCAACTACATCAGAGCCGTAAAATTTCAATCATGTGAATATGCCTTGGAGCACAGTAAGTGGTGATTTACTATCCCCTTTTCTTAGACTTAGAAATAGTACATTGTACAAATATAACTGAATTTTATGAGAGATCTGAAGAAGCGAACATAGGGACGTCAGGCTAGCTTTGCAATGTTTGCTTTAGATTCGTCTTCACATTTACTTTAACATGAGCTATAAAATCCGGAGACAACCCCCGTTTCTGCTCGCGAATTGCTTGTAACATATTATCCTTTTACTTGCTTTACTCGGGGGCACTACAGATGCAGATATACCTTAATCATGCGTGGTTTCCTTTGCTAGATGAGCCGTACGAAATGTCGTCATTCAGCGAATCGAAATTCGAGTCGATCGGTGAATCGGATGGGGAGGTTTTCGTGAGATATAACATGAAGTTTCTCAGCCGTACCTATCCGTCCGGAAGGCGCGTGGACTCGAGCAACTACAATCCGCAGGTTGCGTGGAACTCCGGTTGTCAAATAGGTAAGTCGGTTGATTGTTGTGATTTCAATGAAGCATTCATGAACAGTCAAGTTAATTCATGTAGCCAATACAACCGGCAGTATGTTATTATTAACAAGGAAAATTTCCTATGCAAGCAGTGGGCT
Organism: Sanderia malayensis; assembly: GCA_013076295.1. NCBI lineage: Eukaryota > Metazoa > Cnidaria > Scyphozoa > Semaeostomeae > Pelagiidae > Sanderia > Sanderia malayensis. Next base: position 906,284 of record RQOL01000618.1, on the reverse strand, counting down.
AAGATTCACACGACTCTATCCTTCTCCCCGGTAGCTCGAACAACAATAGGAGCCTTAATTCGCATTAGATTGAGACTTGCCTCGTATACGCCACTTCTTAGCTCGAACTCCCTCCCCCGATAGTACTCTGTTGTGTTTGCCATTTTCTCCGTTGTCTTGTTGGTTTTGATGGCTTGAGCTATCTGCAGCATATTGTCTCCGTATAATAACAAATTTGCTAATGTAGCGAGCTGAACATCTGGTCCATTAGTTGTCAATAACGACAATTCTTCAGGCACGTAACAGTCTTTGACTTTTCCAGTTGCATTGAATTACCAGACCGATGGCTCAATGATGGACATATATAAAGGCAAATTCAGGGACAATGGAAACTGTGGCTATCTCCTCAAGCCTCATTTTATGCGAGAAGGTAAGCTACAGCATTGAACTGTGTCATTTTACAACAATGTTGCCCCCTTCGCGACTATTTTCTATCCGTTGATTTATGCTGAGCTTGGAAATTAATTTGAACGGACGTAACTGGTGAGATGAAGTATCTCATATTGCTGTTATAATAGCAGCACGTTTATCAATTGACTCACTCTGGCATTCCCTCGGTCTCAGTGAAAGTAATTGCGCCATGGTGTTTGTCATTCAACATACAGGGGCCTAACTTGCTTCAAATATGTGGATTTTTTAGATTGATGTTATTATTATTTTTGTAGAATCAAAAGCTTTCAATCCGAATGATTTTGTGGAGTCTAAATCTTTGAATCGAAAGCAGCTTTCTGATATTTCTAAGCCAGTCTCTGTGGAACTCAAGGTACTTTATGATTGTTTACGTTGAATTGAATTATTCTATAATGAATTTGATATTACTGCGATACCTACCTATCTTGATGAGCATACTCAATAGCAATGCTTTGCTTTCCTTTTCCACTGTATAGGTATTACAACTCTGTGCATCTGTGTGATACTCTGTGCATTTGTGTGATTCTACCCCCCCCCTCGGGGGATCTAAGAATGTTGGAGCTAAGTTAAAAGTACAATATGTCAAAATTTTGAGTTTAATTTAGTTTTTTTGCAAGAGCTGGTTCTCCAAGAATTTTTGAAGGAACAGAAGGTTCAGTTCGAATAAGTGGGAGTTCGAACGACAGGAGCTTGACAGCTCTCATATTATCTTAACAGCTGGTCTTTTCATCTTTTTATCTTCCTGAAGATAAAAAGATAAAAAGACCAGTTTGAAATCGTTCCACATAAACGATATTTATCTCTAAATTATTTGAATTAAATGCTAACCTTTAAGATGTTACTAAACTCGTATTATGCGAAGCTGAGTGTGTAACAATTATGCTTTTGATGTTATATTTCGTTGTTGATTTTTTTAGGTAATCAGTGGACAACAGCTGCCAAAAGCGAAAAATTCAAAGCAAAAAGAGGTGTGTACATTCTGTTTCTCTGATAACAGACTTAAATATAACGATGTATAGAACTTGAACTGCCATCTTTAGATTGAGCTTATGGCATATAAGAATTATGCCATTCGGTGTTGTACAGGATTAAATGGTTACCATGGGATTTTTGCTGTTCTCTTGTGGGGATGGAAGTATATAACGTCTTGTCGCTATAATGTCTCCACTCTAATTTTCAGGTCATAGATCCTTACGTTTTTGTTGAAGCGTACGGATTGGAATGCGATGAAAAGGAAAAACTTTTCTGCTCGAAAACTATTCACAACAATGGTGGGTTATGTTTTCCTTTTTTAACGACCAGCACAAACAGTACTGTGTGTTTGTTTTATTTGGGAGATTTGTGGAAATGCTTCCCTATTTTCTTGTGGCCTAACGACACAAGTCATTCCTTTCGCTTTTAATGGATGCCCACTGCCAACCAATGAAATATCCTCAAATTCTCTTTCAAACGATCGCTACTGGATCGCATTACCTTTAAAACCCCAGATGGTTAACAGGATCTTCATTCAAACCACAGTTGAAATTAGTTATTTTGTATTTAAGGTTTTAATCCCGTCTGGAACGAAATGGTAAAATTTCCTGTCAATGTTCCAGAGCTGTGTCTGCTGAGATTTTCTGTTTATGACTCTGATTATGGTGGAGATGATTTTATTGGACAATTCTCAATTCCTCTCACCTGCATCAGACAAGGTAACATGTTTTATTATTTATTTTTTCCAGGCACATATTTATTTGTTTTGTTTGTTTTTGTGCTTTTGAAATGTTTGTTTGGCCATTTTGATGCGCGTTTGTTTTAAATCCTTAAAATCTGTTTCATTTTACATTTATTTTTTTATTATTTATTATATTTTTTTGTAATATTTTTTTTGTCTTCACTGCTTTTTAGTTGCATAAGCAGCTTTGCTTGTTTATTCTTGTTTATAATTGCCTACTTCATAGATGTTTATCTTTTCTTCCTAAGTACTTAATGTATTTTCTTATTTACTTTCTTTGTCTGTCTTTTATCTTTCTTTATTTTTCTGTTTGTTTGTTAAGTTTTTTGTTATTTTGTTTTATGCAAAACTTTACTTAGTCGACCGACATTTTCTATTCAGGCTGGCGACATTTGCATCTTTTATCAAAGCAAGGCAACCCATTACCCAATGCTACGTTGTTTGTTCACATGAAAATACGCGAATGCAACATCCATGCTAAATAATTTGAAACACTTTTAATGTCGGGGTTTGCTTTTTGTGCATTGAAAAAGTAACATTTCTTCAATAATTAAACTTGGCATTTTAGCATTTCACATTTTATATGTATTATGCATGCATGGCTTAATTTTCAAAGTAATTTCAATAAGGTCGAGATGGGGGGAAAGAGTTGACATTTTCTCAGCATGACTGGGGAACATAGAATTTTAGACCAGAGAAAAATGTTTTGTGCTTTGACTTGAAGTCTTTTTGGTTTTTTTCTTACTCGGGTTGTACAGTCGCTACACTGAAAACATCGTCTTTTAATTATGCATAAAGCTCTTATTAAATTATACATCATTTTTTTTATATTTTAATTAATACATTTCTTCTGTTAAATAATATTTGCAACTTTATACGCAATTGAAACTAAAACGTTTTTTATTACTTGTATTAACAATAATATATCGTAAATATTTTATTTTTTTACTTTCTCCAGCCAATGCACGTATATGCTACATGTTAGTGATATTTTTTATGATCCATCCCCATATTGAAACCATTCAGCTGAATGGGCCTATATTTATTCCCATATTCATAGACATATTTTCATATTTACTTAGGTAGCACATCATTCATTTTTCATACGTTGCTTGTAGTATTTACATTTTGATTTGATTTATCAATTGTACTCTCTTTCTCTCTTACTTATGACGATATAGGTAATTTCAATAATTACTTATCTTCAACGCATCCTTCGCACAGATAAACCGTTCATATTAATTCGTAAATTCTCAATTGAGAAGTTTCACTTAACTGGGCTTACAATATCAATTTTCAGAGATCATTTGAAGGCCATTTCTATGACAAAGATTTAGAGTCTTATTCTCTCTCAAGGATGTGTTAAAAGGGCCCCAACTTTGTCCAACTTTCACATCTTGCAATTTCTCAATTTTCTTTTTGTTTCTATGGATGCATTCTTTGACTGACTAATTTGACCAATCAGCGAAAAGATGGTGCAAGTGGCTTGGTTTTAACCGTTTTTCAGTTTTCTAACGAGTTTTTAGTTTTTACAGCTTTCCATTTTTGAGTCAGAAAACCGCCGCTTTAACGAATTTCCTGAAGAAGCTCCTTGAAAAATGGATTCTGTTCAAGTTTCGGATTATGAAAGCTTCGAACAACAACTTATGAATAAATCCGTCGACTATATGACTCCTCAAGTAAGTTTGATAACCTGCTATTTACAATTGTTTTCCTTTAAAATGTCGAATGAGAAATTCGAGTCCATTTTAGGCTTCTAATTTTCGATAAATTTGCCTTCTTTGTGAAAGCATTTTTGAAAAACAAGTTAGTTTGGAGAACTTTATCTGATAAGGAACTTATTTTTTGCTGGACCTTTTAACTGTGCAAATGTTTGCATCGGCTGTGCAAATTTGTCAGCACTTTTGCTGTTCATTTTGTATTCGATGCTTTTGACAAACATTTTAGTTTCTTCAGCAGTTTTATTTTCTTCTCCTTTTGTCTACTTTAGGAGTATGTTTACTTCATTTTTGAACTTTTACGAGATCTTTATTCATATACCTATTATGATATTTAGTATTACAATTTCTTTATTATACTTTCCTCATTTTTATCGACTTTTAATAGGCTCCGTTATCTTTGATTGTTCAACAAAGTCTAACCTACGATTCCATCGATGGTCAGAACTTTCCGTACAAGCTCTGGTTCCTAATTAACAACCCGGCCTTCTCGGACGTAATTCATTGGAGCCGGGACGGACTTGCTGTTGTTTTTCCGGATGATAAGCTCTTTGTTCAAAAAGTCCTGAAGCGGAAAGAGGGCAAAATATTCAAGACGGAAAGCCTGAAAAGTTTTGTCCGCCAGCTCAATCTCTATGGATTTCGGAAGGTTATGTGTGACAAATACGATGCAATCACAAGATCAAAACTCGGTTCAATGTTTGATCATGAGAGTTTCCTTCAAGGACGCCCGGATTTGTTAGGTAAGCGGTTTTTATCAATGCTGCTCCACATTTTCAATAGTCTTATCCCTGTTTCAAGCGAAATGCTGGCAGGTATTACGATGCTAATGTTACAATGTCATACTTGGCAAGTATTACAATGTCATACCTCCACTGTACTGCATACATATCTCACTCGGTATTATAAGCTTCTGATAACTATCTTCGTTTGATTTGACTGTAGAGTACGTTAAAAGAAGATGTAACGTGAAGTTAAGCCAAAAGGACCAGGAACCAACCCCAAACATAACCCTGGAGACCTTCTTACAAAACAGCAACAAACCAGGACCGGGTAGAAGAAGACAGGGCTTAGACTTTGATGACCGCGTGCCAAAACGACGCCTCCGCTTTTCACCGGATGGAAAAGAGAACGACATGACAGGAACGAGCACGTTAAACATGCTACACAGATTGCAGGACGCGGCTTCTACTCCAATGGCCGACGGCTATATGAACATCCACCAGCCCACCGACAACTACATGAACAGTCAGCCCGGGTGTAGCAGCTATGCGGCTCTGCAGTCAAATTACTTTACCTACTTGCAAGCAGGCTTGTTGTACCCGAAGCCTGACGAGAATCACAATGTTGATGAATCGCAGCAACAACAACATGGTTCAACTGTCACAGCTGCGAATATTGGTCTTTATGGACAACCATGCTCTGTGGTGGTCGAGAATAATGATGAAGTTAATAAAGATTCCCTTGTTGAAGATGCTTCGGTTATCAAGCCGACCGTATGTGATAGTATGCATGAGAATCAACATCACATTCAGCAACAGCAGCCGATTGTCGTGACTCTACCGAAAAGCATGATGTTGTCAAATGCTGAGCATGCCAGTCAATCTGCAGTTGCAGCAACAACAACAACAACAATGGAAGTGTCAGATAGAAAGCATGATGGCATTAAATCATCGTCATCAGCGTCGTTGAATTCGATTTTTTCACCAATAACTCCTTCTGCCGGTCTCTCCTTTGGCATGGGTGGTTCTTACCTCGGCACGCCGACCACACTGCTGACAAACACGCCCAGCTTCAGTTCACCAAGTGCGGTCGGAACGTACGCAACGACCGGACCGAGTCCAATGTCCGCGCTGTGTGCCTCGCTCTTCTCGCCGTTTTACGAAACGCACAGGGATGCACAACATCAGCATCAGCAAAATGCCATCAACAAGGCAACACAAACATCAGGCGGTGGACCTAAGGCTGTTCCAGGCTTCCAAGAACAAGCTGCCAATGTATCCAATGTTGATGACAAGCAGACCTCAGCAAGCCCAGCGCACCAGCAGATCGATGATGTTAAAACACAAAACGAAGATGATTAAACTATTTCTTCTTCTTCCAGAATACCATGTTGCAAAATTACAGAATTTTGTTTAACTTTCCATTCATTTCAAAGTTTCAAAGAGCTTCTCGAAGACACTTACATATGCTGTTATGTAACTGATATGGATTGTCACGTGTTAAGGTTTTGGTTTTCTATATTGTTATTAAACCACTCTAATATACCCTTTTATTATATTTGTTTTAAGAATTTTCAGCTCTTAAGTCAATCATTTTTTTCGATGTTTCGTAAGCTTTCCAATTCTTAATTATTTCTCGGAGATTTTCAAATTTCGATTCCATTTTCGGTAAAGAATTTCCTTCAGTTATTGATTTTATATCTGTTGCACTAGGTTATAGGTTTTAGCGTTTATAGAACATTCGCGAAAATGTAAGAACTTCTGACGTTTTAATTTAAGTTCGAATTCGAATATTATTGAGAATCGTGGACGCAACGAGCTTCGTTAATCATGCGCCTGGCCTAACTGTTGCTTCGGTGTTACGCTTTCTTGCATGGCGCAGTGATTCACGGCGAGCACACGCAGCCATGCTTGTAGCAACGACCCGTTAAAATCACAACGCGATGAGGTAATGCTGTGGACTTTTTCGAAACTTTGCGTGTATGGCATGTTTTCAATTTACGAACAGAAGGCTGGTTGCAAAAATATATAGCGTCTTATATTACTCTTCCGAGATTAAGAAAGACTCTAAATTTCTGCATTTTTAGACAGGAGTTGCAGACAAACTGAGAATTTAGTGTTGGTGTTTTTTGGCAACAAGACGCGCAGGATGAAGGTCAATTTGGGGCTTTTCGTCGTTATTTCTTTAACTTTGCTAGAAGTCGCAGGTGAGATGAACTGATGCTGATTGCTATAGCTAATAAGTTGTGCTGTTAGGCTGACCATCTATTTGAAGATTTTTAGAGCATGCAACGCAATTTTATATGTATACAAAATTTGAAGCAATTCATTTTCTGATTAGTTGATATTAACTAGTCTTGATATAATTGCCCGAAGCTATGCCCGAACCGAAGCTATGTCACAAATCTAGCTATATCGAGCAAACAATTGATAAACTACCCACATTCTAAAGCCATAAACTTTGCTATTTTGAAATGAATATTCCATTCCATTGCTTGATTATTCCCACAGCTAAATTTTTATAACTGCTTGTTTTTTCAGAAGGAGCAAAGACAGTCGTATCTCCATCCTATGTTTGGCCACTTCGGTATATTTACAATGGAACTGTGCCCGTGTTTCCACCGTTAACTGTGCACGGAAACCTGACCAAAGAAGACATCTCTTTGAAATTTGATGGCAAAACATCTTGGCTTGATGCAGGAGAGCTTTTAGGTATTGGCATATGCATATATTTTGCGCTACACTGCATGCTGTTGTCCTTATCCTTGTGGTAATTAAACTTGAATACTTTTGATACATGAAGCCAGCGACACAGATAATGCGATAACAACGCAGTTTTCATACATATGGCAAACTCACGTCCCTACTCTCCCGTGATGGGGGGGGGGGCGTGATTTGGGAGGATACTAAAAGTATACTGAATGTTGTCGTTTGTTATACATACGACATTGGCATTATAATTTTTATATGTCTATTGTAGGCAGCTGTATTTCACAGCCCCAGACCTGCGGCAATGGCTTATCAGTTGTGATCAGAGTGAAAATCAACGATGATAAAAGTTTCCCACAACTAACATCATCAACACCGAGGTTTTTTTTCGATTCTGGTGGATTTCATGGCGAAGGAGCTTCGATCTATCTTCAGAGCCAACAATTAGTTGCTCAGGTGGCTGACAAGAAAAGAGTTTGGAAGGTAATTAGCGGAGTAGGGTCGCTGTTTGATTCATTTCATTGTCCAGTCCACCCATGTTGAAACTATTAAGAACTAATGTGAAGGCGATTGTAAACACTAATTCTAAACGGGTTTTAAATATTGTTTCTTTTTGGCTGGAAAATCGTTCGCAGAGCTTGTCTTGTTTTAGAACTTTCTGGTAAATCGGAGAAACTTCTGTTGATATTTTTCTGAACCAGCGAGCCCCACATTTCTATTTATGTTACGCTGTATAAGTATAGCCTAAGTTGTTTAGCCAATGTGATTGAATTGAAGCTTTTTGAGCATCAGTTCTTCTCACAACTGAGTAATTTTCATATTCTCTTGAAGGTATCCAGTGAGATATCAAAGAACACGTGGCATTTTGTTCTGCTCACGTGGTCATCTCTTCATGGCCTGTCGATATTTATTGACGGCCCATTACAAGGCCAGAGTTCTCAGTCAGCCTCGTTTCAGTCGCAGCCAATAGCAGCCTCGAGTAATCATGTGGTAATCGGTAAATGCAATTCATTGAATGAGAACACCTTTGCTGGATTTTCATCGGACCTCGTCGCAGTGTTTGACAGCGTTTCACCAGATGGAAAAGTCTATCTCTCGTATTCATTCTCCGGTAAGCTCTTATGATGTGCAATTATAATCAACCCTGTATAGCTCGAACCCTTAGCTTTCACTAATTCGAACGAAACGAGCTCCCTGTCAAAGATTCACCTTTTACGAAAGAAACCTTTTTTAATTCGAGTCCTTTCATAACCCACGGTTGCTCGAATTATGCAGAGCTGTTTACGTTTTTGCTGTTATTGCTGATAGTGGAAAGGGTACAGTGGCAGAAATGAATTTAGGTACTCATGAACCCTTGCGAAATTCTAATTGCTTACGTGAAGCGTTAAAACCGCGAAATTAAATACTGTGAATCTTTATATAAGAAAGTAAATCTTGTCGAAAGCAAATTAATGTTACTTAATAATAATAATAGTAGTAAAGTGATATAATAATGTAAAATATCACATTACAATACTTCATCGCATATTCGATATTTGATGTTCCAGACCAAATGTTTTAGCTCTTATCTGGAGGCTCGGTGTATTGAAACTATTTCTATGATCTATTTTTTTACTTAACCATATTTTTTCATTCCTTGCAGCTCCTACTACTCGAGGCAATATTCGACATGTCAATGCAAAGTTCATAAACAGTGCTGACTACGACCTGATCATATTTCCGGACCGAGGTGAACACCAATCAACCGGTTACCAGCTTGAAGCTCGGTCTTCGACCCTGTTGGAATACGTGCTGCGCGAAGGACCACTACCCGTGGGCATGAGCTTCAGACTGCAGAATAAAAAGAACGGAGAACAGTTGACATTTCAAGGGAAAAACACTTTACACGTTATATCATCCGACGATAAACAAGTTGTTACCGGCTTCAAAATCGAACAGGGTATGCCGATTAAATCTTGCTTCTTTCCCTTAAATCTCCAATTTTCATCACAATAAGTTGTTTGTTGGGTGTTTCACAATTTTCCAGTTGAGTTGAGCTTCAATTTTCATCTGAATATCCTGAATAATAAGAAAATTGTTTTGAGCCATTGATATTTCGAATGATTACTGTTTTGCTAGTGCATGTGTGGGTGTGTGTGTGGGGGGGGGAGGGTTGGTAGAGAAAGACATGGAATAGATAATATAGACGTGGCATCGTGATTCTTATTGCATCAGGATGCTTGAATGTAAACTTTTTGAAAAGGGGAGGAGGTGTATTTGCACTTTTTTCTTCATTTTTCAGACGGCTCAATCAGGTTAATAACAAGTACAAGTGCAGTGAGCATCAATTATCAAATCAAACCGGCACAGGTCAGTTCGGAAAAAGAGATCCACGCAGCCGGAACGATGTCTACGAGTCCGGTCCAGAAATTGCCTGAGAAGCCGACCAGCGAAAGCCTGTTGACGGATAACCCTGAGAGTCCGGAAGGCGAAGAAAGCAATGGCAATGTAACTATTATAGTGCCTACTACCATTTCAAACGGCACTGTAAATCAAACCGAGGCCATTTCCACCACAGCACGACCATCAAAGCTGCCTCCACATCGAACAACTGGCATTCCTCCGACAATACCGCCACCTACGGTACCGGCAGCAATCTCTAAACCGACACCCGTATTTAAGAAACCTGATGTGAGCAATACTACAGTTAACGCATCCGGTTCTGCATCTGGATCTAATGGCACGTCAATTACTGGTAATGCTACTGCAGCCAGTAAAAATGTTTCAAATGCAGGCTTGAATGCGACGACAACTACGAGACCGAGCTTGAATAACACACGGGGAAATAAGACCGGAGAAGTGCATATTTCAAGCCCGGAAATGCCAGAAGAAGAGGAGCAATTTCAAGGTATAGAAGTTGGAGATAATGCTGCAATGAATATAACCGGGGATTTAGAATTGCCAAATGAGAACGCGACCGAAGGTGCGGTAACTGTGAATAACGCAACCAAAAACTACACGAATGTCAAGGAAGTGAAAGGAAACCAAACATTGGCCAAGAATGCATCATCTACGGAGAAAAATACAACTGAAGGTGTTATCAGACCGGGCGAAGAAGGAGAAGGCAGGCCGGTGGTAACGTCTTCTGTTTCACCTGATTCAAAACCGAATCCATGGACCGATGTTGCAAACCAAACTCAACAGCGACTGAAGCCAATCCCTTGGGAAAATGGCCGAGGTGCTTACAATGTATTGCACAACATGGCGCAACAAGCAAAGCTGGGACCGAATCAAAATGGCGGAGGAATGGCAACGACAAACTATAACGCAGGCAAAGATTCTTCACGATTTACTAGTAACAGTGACAATTATCAGAAGCCGGTGTGGCAGTATATCAACGGACAACCTGTGACAGGCGAATGGTTTGGAGAGAACCAGCATTTGACAGGACAACAACAGCAGAACAGCGGTACGTCACCGTTTAAATTTGCCAACGCCAAAACACAAGAACAAATTGAATCGTACTATAAACAAGACTTAGGTAACAATGGTCAACCAGTTACCAGTACGAACGCTGCTAATGCGATGGGTCAAAGCAGAAATAAAATCAAATATGTTAATAGAGCCAATGAACGACAAAAAAACAGGCAAGTTTTATAATTGAAGAGAGTTTAAAGGTATGTCCAAAATATAATAGTGAGAATAAAATGCATTTATTGCATATACAGGGGACCAAGGAGTCAGTGTTTCTCTGTATATAGTAAAATCCCGCATATAAGGAGCAATGTCTATGGAAACCCGCAAGAAACCGATAACAGTAGAAGAAACAATAGCTTATTATTTAGGAAACGATAAGCTGGATGCAAATTTGCAGGTTCTTATATACGGGTTTTTACTGTGTTTTATGATGGTTTGGATTTTGAATTGTTGTTGTGCCTTGATTCTTAGCCTGCGCAGAGTCCTTTAGGGGAGATTGAGACTGCGCAGAGGCTACTTGATTCTATGACAAATTAAAGAGATTTTGTTGTTCACTGTTCTGGGTTTTGAAGAGAACTGAATTATTTAAGATTTCGAGTCTGTACATAAAAATAGAACAATCAAATAACTATGATATCTAAATATGTTTGTATATGTGAGGATGTTATTTGTGATGCAAAAAATATTCCGCGTTAAAGTTTACCCTGTGACTTTTATTTCTTTCTCTCCTTTGGTGGTACTTTTAATCACGACCTTGTTCTGACAAATGCTAAGTGTGCTTCAAGAGTTTTTTAATTTTTCATTTTGATAGGGACTTTCGTGACCACTCTGGGTTCCACCGTTTGGAGGGAGGGAAAATAATGTAAAATTAATGTAATGTTATGCCCGTCAACTGAACACAACACAACATGGCTGGCGAAGTTGAAGTAGTGTCCAAGAAGTGCTCTCTGGTTATAAATGAAATCCCCACTGATATAATATGCTACAGCTTTACAAATAGGATTTTTATTATTCTAACGCAACTCAAACGTCCTGGTACTTTGGTATGTATCTATGTATCTTCAACTCAATCTGATTTTTGTTATTTGCAAAGGCCATCCATCTCAGCCCAGAAAAGCCACGTGGTACCTGAAGCTGTCAAAAATATTTTGTTAATAATGTTTACACCTACTATTTTCAATCCTAGATACACATAGAGAAGCTTAACGCAAGACAGGAGCCGAGTTTTAGCGAATTATCTGATGTATCTATGGATGTACTGCTAGGAATTGATGATGTAAGATTCATATTTGTCTCAACCCTCAGAGCTTAACTTCACTACCGTGCCAAACTGCAGAGATTTATTGCATCCCCAAATTTAGGCCACTCCTACATCCTATTTTAAATAATTTTAGAGAATCATATTTCATTGTAAGCTAGAATGTGATTTATATTCTAATAAGACTTTGAAATAATAAACTCTTGTTTTGCCTTTCTCTTCTAGAAAGTAGAAACCTTCTTTAAATTCCTCTCTCTCACTTTTACTTACAGCCTGTCTATAGGGCATGTGCAAACAAAATTGCAGCAATTATTTACAAGAATTGCAGCAAGCCAATTCTTCTTGCAATTGCCCTTAAAGACAAAGAAGCATCCAATATAAAGAATATTGTAAATATTATAATGGAGAATCAGATTTGGTAAGGAACTCACAAGTTGACACATAATATCTGCATTATCAACATTTTATGTTGGAAAGTATTTGGTAAAGATTTTCAAGGCAGTCTGTAAAGTGATGGTCTAAGCTAGATAAGATGCATTACGCGAAGTACTTTGAAGTATAGGTAATGCAAGATCAATTTCATTGATTGAAACTGTGATACATCAGCTTTTGCTGTGACACAAAATTTAAGTCTGCTTATGCACAAAATTAAAGTCTGCTTATGCACATACATTTCAATACAATGCAGTTAGATTACTGTAAATCCTCAAATAAGCCCGCAGGGGCTTATTTGCAATAATGATTTTTAGGTGGGGGCTTAATTGAGGGGGGGCTTATTTGAATGTGGGGGCTTATTCGAGGATTTACGGGGTAAGCCCTTGTACTTAAATTAATTATGGAAATTATAGAAACCTGTGCTTTCAAAATGCTGAGTTAAGCCATGGTAGTACAAATGTGTGGATTAAAAACTTATTCCAGACATGCCCAGTGAGTTGTTTATTGTATTAGAATAAAACCCATGCCTGGGAGTACTTCACCACCTCCTCTGTTACCGAGATTTCCACAAGATATCTTTATATTAGAATGAGCAGGATGATCATATGTCCCAAAGCCGATAAAAGTATCTGGTGTTAGACAATCGTTTTCATTATTACCAATTATTCCAATTCTGGCTATTATGCGTTCCCAAGCCTTGATGTTAAACCCCTCTTTATTACATCTTCGTTGCAGCACCCCACCACCGGGGACCAAATTCTTCCAAGCTGCCTTTCCAAGGTTGGTTGCCTGGAAGTTACCATCCTGAAATACTTGTCGTAGTGAGGTGCTTGACTTTGGGATAAGCATCATATTTGTCGTCTGCCCGATTTTCATACCCACGCAAATTGAGTGGAATTTCAAGCTGTTGAATGCGGCAAATTTGGCCTCTTCCGTGTCAATGGCTTTCAAGCCTTTTTTCACGTTGTAGACACTGTCATCCGTCCACTTTTCAGATTCTCCTGAGAACGTATCCTGTGGAGGCACACAAAAGCCTTATATAATACTTCAGATGCCTGGAATCAGAAGTATTATACAAGTCTCTCACACAATCCCTCCGCCCAGGGCTTGGCCATATAAGGCCGAATGCCCATGTCTTATTAAAATTTCTATTCCTTATTATATGATGAAACGATAAGGTCTTTTTCTAAAGCGGGCTGGCCCCCGGCCCGTTAATGGGACCAAAAACAAAATATTTCTGGCAAATGTCACATCTATCCAGTTTTACACTATATGCATCTTCCCTTTGACCAATGTTTTCTGCTCTGACGTCATATTTTCACTGCTTGGGTTTTACATACAATGCGCAGGACTACTGTGCGCAGCTTGGCTTGGCTTGGTTGGCCTGGATGGCGAGATACCATTTTTCACATGTCGCTTATCGTGCGGTCTCTAAAAAGGACCAACCCGCCTTGTCAAGGCCCGAGATCTTGCATGCAGATGACCCAGCTGATAAATGCAATGCCAAGATAATGCAACAGCTCCTATGTAGCTGCAAGTGCAATTTTGTTAACGGCGTTCTTCTTGGAGTTGAATCACACATGCACTTCACGATGCACGAGGTGGCCCTCAATTCATTAACGGTGCTTAACCCAACCCTTCGCGTGATATTAGTATAGTAACCACAACGATACCTACCGCAAGTCCATTGATTTTCATTGCCAGTGTCCATCCACCCGTTCCACCACAGTCAGGCAGCTCATTCATCATGCAGTAATGCCTGCCGGACGCCAATTTGTATATCCCATTTGCGGCCGTCGGCATTTCGCGCTTCAACTCGCTGCAACTTTCCCAGGCTAAAATGTAATCCATGGTTGATAAGAGGGGATATTTCATGAAGCGTTAAGTCTTCCTGTTGTTAAGGCAGTGTTCGACACGAGAGAGTACAACCTGCTAGCTTGCGAGTATGATATCTGATTGAATTACATAGTGACTGGGTTTCTATACAACATAATGTGTATGACGACAGACAGCTTAGACATAAATTAAACACAATAACAATCAAACAATTATAACAAGACATTAATTAATACAGTATTAATAACAATCATAACACTGTGCTAGGCTTCTTATAAAGGAGAAGAAAGTCAATGAAAGACGCGATGTCTATGATAATGAATGAAGTTGATAAGCTTACGTTTTCGTTCGCAAAATAGCTCTTGCTTTACTTTGTAGTTTTTCTTACAATGCAAGCATTGGTATCTTTTTCCATTGCAAGTGTCCACGCAGTGAATGCCTCTTGGGCAAGGATTTAGCGACTTGCAAACTGTTCCAACCTATAAGTAAAACTCGGAATGGTTAAAGCAAAAATTTATTAATACCATAGCATTGCAGGCCCGCCAATGCGCATATTCAGTGACATAAATTTTTCAATTTTTGCCAAGAAGGCTTTGGTACTGATACGATTCGGTACTTTTAGTACTGCATTGAAATCAACTTTCTTATGGAGAGAAGTCGTGGACCAAAATATTTGGAGAGTGACCGACCAATCCAGGATGCTTCTAAATATAGTGTGCCTTTTGAAATCTCTTTCACCATTCAAGATCCTTATACAAAATAAAACAATTTTATATTTGGAGACTGCATCTTTGTGATTATCAATCTGGTTACAATCTAGGTCCCCATCTTGATGCCTATCTTCAACTCTCTAGCAAGCTCGAAAGCATGGCTTTGTAGCTACATCCACACAAAAAAGTCACGTGAGCTAGTTTTGCCCAATAAGCGCCGCGGTCTCACACCCCCCTCTGCGCAGGGGCTCCACCGAATGCCTCTTTACTCTAAAAGTCAATTTCTAATTGTTTCTCTTCCCAATGCTTATATATTTCTTTTATTTAGTATTCAAGTTAGGTGCCTCAACTATAATTTTTGCCAATCCGTTTCATGTTTTTAGCTACACATATCTCAGTGAAAATATATTTGCGCACACTCGATCTTGGACGAGACTTCCTCAGTCTCCTCGTGTGCATACTGTTCATGTTGTACAAACCTTAAGATCAGTGTAGTCTGTTGATGCATATGTCCATCCTTTTCGCTCTTTGAAGTGCTGCATGGTTGAATTGTCCCGAATTTTGCTGTTTAATTCGCAATTGTTTTCACCAGATTTTTTGTAATTAATCGATTTGCATCCGCGATTGATGACGCACTCCTTTACGCACTCCCCCGAGCTTGCAACTGTTGCGTTTGCGATTACGCTGTTCGTCAGGGCATGATTCTCTTTCGCAATGATGAAATCGGCTTCTTTCTTGCACGATAATCTCAGTATGAAGCAATCCACAACGACCGTTGTGAACAGCAAACTGCAAAACAGTATTGGCTTGAATTAGCATGCGAAGTGAAATCAAGTCTACAGTCAACTTTTATTCTGAAATGAAAAGCTAGGATCCTGAATTGAAATAGAGAAATTGGGTCCCACATCCCACATCAATAGGTCCCATTCATGCCCTATATATTGATAACTAATTAAAAGCAAACTTATAACAATACAACATAATGTCAATAATGTAAACAAAGAAAAGGAATCAATTAAAATCAAATTAAACGACAAAGAGAAAAACTAGTTTTCAATGAGTCTAATTATTACTAATTACTAGTTTTCGATTTTCAACTAGTCTACAGTCAACTCTGTCTAATTCGAACACCCTGGGGAAGTTTGAAAGTGTTCGAATGACAAAAAGTTCGAATTAAAGAGGTTTGTTTTGTAAGGATTGGTTCATTAGTGATCCTTGAAGGGACGCAGAATTTCGTTCGAATTAGATACAGTTCGAATTAAACGAATTCGAACTATGCAGATTTGACTGTATTTACTACAATACCCTCACGAAAACAAAGAATGAGAACAAGTTGGCTAGCCTCCTTTGCAAGGCCTGCCATATTTGTAGAGCAACAGCGTTCTTTCTGTCTGTAACTTACCTCGTTGAAAGTATCAGTAGTTTTAATCGATAAAACCTGCACATATTTCACAGCTTTCAGACACAGTTTAGCTCCAAGAATAAACAATTCTGCTTCTGTATTTTATTCTGATTTTCAATCAATGCATCATGAATGCAACCTGTTCTTATTTTCCAAGACAAACCCAATGCACAAAACCGTAACCTGCTATGTTTTTAACTCTCCCTTCCATTAATGCAAACTGGAAGCTTCCTTACTTTGCTTTGCTTAATTGCTATATGTTATTCAATAAACATTTTTTTATAATTTTGTTTAAATTTCAGCCTTGCGTTTCTTATTAGTTCTCTATATAATTTCAGTTTTTTAGTTATGTCCATTTAGTTTGTTGTTCTCTTGAGGTTTTTTAATTTCTAGCTCCAACAACGTTTTTATAAGAACGCTTGGCTAAATGATGCGGTTCTAGCTTCAGCCTTGCGTTTCCTATTTTTTCTCCATATAATTTCACCCTCGGGTCTTTCTTAATTTTGTGTCTTCGAATACCCTGTGAATATCGTATATTATAGGAATGTTGAGATATAACAAGGGCTTGATAGTGTGAATAAAGCCTTTGTATCGGGTATTGCATTTGTAACTGCAGCTCTATTTCTAGCTAACTTGCTCCACGTCTTTGCCCCGCCTTCTTTCCGTATCACAGACAAAAGCAACCCTAAAGTCACCCAAAATCATTTAGGTTACAGCGCGGCTATAACCCTGTGCCTCGTCTTTTGTATTGTATTTGACTTTAAACGGAGCAGAACCCATTTATTAATAGATTCATATATCGAGAGCAACGATAAACAAATCTCAATCATCAAATATTTATGATACTTCTCAGTGAATATTCTTTGTTATAGAAATCCTTTAATTTTGATGAGTTTGTGAAAAGTGAGAGCTGAGGATTTAGCAAGCACTTGCTGCTGGCCACTGCGTAGGAGAGAATTGGTTTATATGAGATGGTATAGTAGTAGATTAATACAGGTAAAGACAATTGTCTTCCCATTCTGCAAAAAGAATTAGAATAGCATGCCTCGCGCACAGGGGAGTGCCCCATTGCGACACGTAGGGTATCACGAGACAAAGGGTCTCTCGGACACCTTTATGACTCAGCATTGAATGACTAAAGTAGTCGATGCGGAGGAGCATGATGCGGAGCCCCTGTTATATTCCGACCTAAACCGTACCGGACAGTGTGAGTGATGTTTGCCAGTAGGGAAACCATTTGATACATAATGATTCAACAAGACAATTATTTACAAAAAGATTGTGTCTTAACAATTGCATAAAGTCGAATTTAACCCAGTAGTTTCCAAAAATAACTTGAATGCAAGAAAAATAGCAAAGTTAAAAGCAACAGAAATTTGAAAGGAGACGTGTCTTTGCAAAATCGTATCTGCAAGGTTCCTACATACGGAATTATAATTAAGACTAGCTGTTAACGTTGTTAAAATGAGTGCTGCTGTGATGTAATCAGAACTCAAGCATCTAGCATTTGCATACGATATGTTTTGAAATGAGTGCTTCAAAAAATATGGAGAGCGGGTGTTTAGCGTGCTTGGAAGCCTAGATATTATCTATATCTGATGTGATTGAATGCTGTCATTTGTATTTGACATTTCTTATTGACATTTACGTTTCATAGCTGGATTTTGGAATTTCAGCAATAATAGATTTCAGCAGATTATTCTTTATCAAGAGAAGGTGTACGCTCAGTTTGAAGATCAAAGATAAAATTCAAATCTTTGTTGATATGACTTCACAATGAACACAAAACAATACCAAAAACAGAGAAATAAATGTAGAAAACCCCAGATTAAAAAGAAAACTAAATTAAATGCACATCAACAATTTGAAATCTGAAGTCAGGATTTTCTGGACCGGGATTACTTTCAAAAAAACAATGAAACATAATGATGGTGTAAATGATGATACAATAGTTTTTTAAGGCCTACTGTACTTCCGCACAGCTTTTGTCTTCTGCTTGCAGGCGTTCATTTTTATAAACTTATCCCCACGACAAAAAACAACTCCTGTGCTCTTGTCGAAATAAAAGTGGCCTTTTTTGGGCCTTCTTGATTCTGGCCACGAATAAAAGTTAATAACCAGCATATAAGCCAACCAAATATCGTTTTCTCAATGTTTCTAAAACGTCTCACTGCACTGCAGCAAAGATCACCGCCATTGATGAATTGATAATAAAAACCAGCATGCGGCTAAACGGAGGAGGATTTAAGGCCATGCGCAGGCTAGAATTCGACAAACACACAAACATCTTCACAAACATCCCAACCTCGAACCCAGGGCCCTTCCAGCTTCGCTGACATGGCCCTGGTACCTACCTCCAGATTTGTTGGGAATTTATTCCATGTAATTATGCAAAAACATACATGAAGTTAAAATATCAGGGTAATTATAACATAATTAGCGTCGCTCGTGCCTCCACGCCATTTTGTTTCGTCTACAATTTAGTTTTCTCTGTGACAATTTTGGAATTATTTGGGATTAATGTTTGTCAGAGAGTCTTTTTTGTAATTCCTGAATTCCTCCGGGCATATTGCTGTGCGAATTTTTTATAAAACATCAAAACACACGGAAATTGAAAGTGATTATATCGGTTTTATCCGAATTCAATCGTAATTTTTGAGCAACAGGTGCATTTAAATTCAAATAATTAAAAATAACATTCCAAGTTGAAGATTAGACCGGAAAGAATATTTATCAAAAGTGTTTGAAACTGAATTTCATAAATTGACAAAGCAAACTTTCATTTTGGAGGAGTACAACAATTATTTATGTTGAGCAAAATTGGCCTTCACCTATACCCCCGAACTATTTGTTTTCAGACGTGTAAAAAGCAAAATAACGCCTGAATTAAACGTAAAATTTATATATAGCTTTAAACTTGATGTTAATAATCATTTTCAAAACTTTAAGCCTCAAAATTAACAACAAATCAGTCCAAAAAAATCATACGTTTTTGCTGGGCCTAGGCGCTGCAGACAGGCCGAAGTAAATTTGAAAATATCTCGGTTTGAAAAAAAGAAATGAAGCTATCACCTGTTTATAATTTTCTCCTGTCATCATCGAAAAGTTTTTAAAATTCTTGTTAGGGTTTTACTCGTGAAGCATAGTACATAACAACAATGCAGGGTCACGTTTTCTCTCACATTGTCGGCACATTTTCCCTTGTTTTCCTTGCCTTTCTTGAAAATTAATTCTTGAAATTCCCCGGGTCACTAACTTATGCAATTTCTATTGTTAATTGGTTAGCCAATCACAGTCCATTATTGCGAGGTAGGTACCAGGGCCATGTCAGCGAAGCTGGAAGGGCCCTGGGTTCGAGGTTGCAAACATCCAAGATTTTTTCTCGAGAAGGACTCGATTATATTCTGCTGCGCAGCCGCTTCACTTCGTTCCGCTACGCAGCAGCAATAATAATAAGATAATAACAATGAAGTAAAAATTAAGTAGTAACAATGACTATGTGCGCCTACAGCAGATGACCGGATAAGAGTGGGATGGCGTTAATTATTGAATAGTCAACAGTCAAGACCTACGTTAATGGCTAAAATATTCACCAAAATATATGGACGCCTCCTGTTAATGGCATTCTGGAAACATGGCAACAAACGGAGAAGCCGGCAGATAAGTGTGTAGTTTGAGGGTAAAAGATGCAAGGGCTATTGGAAATTTGGCTTCTAAGCGTTATATGTGTCCATGGACAATGCCATTTTGGTTTCATCTTCTGCCTCGTCAAAACCATTCCCATCATTCCTTCTGTTCTTGCATTTGCGAAACAGCATGAAGCAGAGACACTTTTTCTTGAAACCTTCCCTGAAGGCGCTGCTCATTATGCACAAAATGATTGGATTCATACAACTGTTGGCGAAAAGGATAAGCAAGGACACGCTGTTACTTAATCGAATACCTTGCCAGCGATGTATCGGCTTGTAGAATTCGATCATGACAAGAAGAAGCTGGATGGGCAGCATGCAGATGGCAAAAGTAATGAATATGACGAACATCAACTTCACTATCCTGCTTCTTCCTTGCAAGTGTCTGCGTCTATCACTGACCGACCCTTTCAACGAGCGCAAGTTTTTCCTGATGCTCTTGCGGATGCAGACGTAGCAGAAGAAGATCAGGAACACTGGTATGATGTAGAGAAATATGAAAATTCCCAGCCGGTAAGTGTGCGAGTACACCCTAGATGGCCACTCCATATAACAGTAATCTTGTCCGGACACAGTTTCAAACTTGTAGAGAACAATAAGTGGTATGCCGACGATTGCGATCGAGAGGATCCATATGGCTACTGTCACACCCAATGTCATCTTCAAGCTCAACTTGCGTGCGAGTGGATAGACGATTGCACGAAAGCGATCAAGCATTATCGCACACAACGTGCATACAGACACAGACACGAACACGTCAGTGAGAGGATAGATAAAAAGGCACACGAACTTTCCGAGCGGCCAATCCACGTACAATTTCATCACGATTATCGGTAAGGACAAAAGACATGTTATCAGATCAGCTACCGCCAAATTGCCTAAGAAGATATTCGTCACCGAACGCATTTGCTTTGTCAACACAGTCAGTAGTAGTAAGATGTTGCCAGTGACGCCTATGATGAAAATCGTGGCGTAGAAACCAGTGAACACATACGCCGTTCTCATTGATTCTCCGGTTGTGTAGGCCACATTCTGTTGCTGTGAATTGTACAACGTTGTCTTGTTATGCGACTGTGACGCCGTGCTGTTTGCTGCTGGCCACAGTGGTACCGATGAGGTTGCCGTCGTTGTGCTGGATGCTGATGTCAATTCCGACACTTGGCAACGCAGCATCAGGATGTAGAAGATTAGTCGAACTGGAAATGTCCTCATCTTCCGTGGTAATGGAGAGCTAAGAGAAATGGCCAGATAATGAAGAAATTAAAAAGTAATCTCAGTTGGTGTATACCGTAAATCCTCGAATGTTACATGCTTCTACGTTATAAATAAATAGTGAAATTGTTACCAGATTATGATGCAGTGAATGACGAGAAGGTAAACAGATCTGGAAGAAGCTAGCAAATATTTTTTCAGTCAAGCGCTTTTAATTTCGCTTTTTTCAGGTTTTTGCTCTTTATTTAACTTCTTTTTCACCTGTAAAAAACAAAGCACAACAATTTACAAAAGATTTAAATTGATACAATAAGATTTAGCAACATCAGTGAAGGCGAACAATGCTGATTATATCGAGAAAGGAGATTCAGGAGAAGACTTCCATGTCAGCTCATATTTTTGTATTGTTTGCCCGACACCAACGTAAGCTGGAAGGAGACTTGGAGAGAAATTGAGAACAGCACTAGAGTCATGAAAGTTGAAAATCTCACTGGGGAAAAATGTAGATTTGCGAAGAAAGACTTATATGGGAATTCACTTTTCTTTATTATTGTGAGCATAGCATCTTTGAAAATCAACAGTTGAATGACACCTACTCTCAGATTAAAGAAAAAGAGTGAGAAAATCATACTTGATGAAGATGAAGGTTCTTAAAATGGTTAATGACATTGTGACCACAATTTCAAATAGCAAATACAGATGGACTGGCTATCATATCTCGAAATAGATGGACATGCAAAAAGACGGACTGGACTGGAAATGGAAAAGACCGAGAGGTTGGCCAATAAATAGATGGAGACCTCAACAGCTCATATTCAACAGCCCAACGGATTATACATTTGTAATTCACATGTTGCAGCCAGTTAGAGCGCCTAATTTTTAAACCAATTGTCTTACAGCGGTGAGTTTTGTCTCAAAGTGATCAGAAGGCCCTAATTATTAGGTGTCGACTATTTGTGAGCTAAATTTTTGTCGACGAGACGAGACTGGCCTGAAAGTGGAAAAGACCGAGTGGTTGGCCAAAAAATAGACGTAGAGAAGACCTCAACACTCAACAGCCAACTTGTCACACCTAACCCAGGGACAAGAGCAGGTAAAACGCATTTATGAAAGGGTTCCTCCACCGACAACAAAAAATTCTTGTCATGGTGATTGTATGATGCTGTTATGGAAGTCTATTCATGCATGTGCTAATCTCCGATTAAATGGATCAAAGGAAAGCAATGAGGCCTTAAAATAAAGTTGCCCCGACCCGAGAGCACCCCTTATTTTATTGGCCGGTTCTTTTCATCCTTTACGTGTGAGACAAATACAATCAACTCTGTCTAATTCGAACTCCATGGGGGAATCCCGATTTGTTCGAATTACAGAAAGTTTGAATTATACGAGTTTTCATGTAAGTTCCATATTTTACCCCCTAGTTACCCCCATATCTCCGTTTATGGCTATAAAATATATTTTTATGACCATTCTTATGGACTAAAGGCATTTTGAAGAAGCAAAACAGTTTATTAATCATTATAATAGAAAACAAAAATATATGAATTAAGTCACAACGTAGAAAATTGTTTTGCAAAGCGTCCATTACTGCCTTTGTCTGAGTGCCCCACAACTTTGTCATATTTGAGCACACCCAAGGCATATTTATCCGTTGGGTTCTCTGGTTGTCTTTTAGCTTCTAAAGATTCATTAATTACAGGTCTCCATACACTTTGGTACACGTGATAACCTTTTACATGAGATCGAACGCTGCAATTTTTTGTAACAATAATCGGCAGTTCAACATCGAAAGGAATTGAAATTTCGTTTATTGGCCTTAATACCTCCTCTGCATCTTCAATGAACTTGACAAGTTTAGGTACTTTAATTAGTGCCATTTATAAAGTTCTGCTGATCGGATCTGACTTCTAGAAAATGCCACGCTTAAACAGGTCGTAAAAATCACTGAAAATTCTTTCATGCGTGTGGTACTGTTAAGGTAAGGCAAATAAATGAACACAATTGAATGAATAGTACCATGTGAATCATAAAATATTAACACTGACGTTTCAGGCTTATGCCCGTTATCAAAGTAATAGGAAAAACAGTTAAGCAGAAACAGAAGAAGGAATAGAAAGCGTAGTTCGAATGATGAAAATTAGAGTTTGAGAAACGATGTGACGTAGCATAATAATGGAATAAGTGGAGCAAAGCGTGGAAAAGAATACTAAAAAAGTTACACAAAATGTTTATTGTAAATATGAGAATTGTTTATTAAGTCCTTTAGGATAGAGTGTTTTTAGGTTAAAAATCAAACGTTTTTCTAAAGTTTTTCTCTTCTTGTTGTCATGAGGTGCATATAAAAGTCCAAGAACCGACATGTCAGTAAAAGAGTGATATTCAGAGTTGAAATGTCTGGATACGTTGCTGTCCGGATCATTTATATGGTTTGCATCTTCGTGTAACTTGTTTTTGACATTGCGTAGGTGCTCTCCAAACCGGTTGTTAATTTGACGAGATGTCTCACCAATGTACAAAGCTTGGCATCGAGTGCAAATGATGCAGTAGATTAGACAAGAGGATGAACAGGTAAAGCCGGATTTGATGTTGAATTTTTGTCCATGGTTGGAAATTGTGGTTTCTGGGTTGATGTGTGAACAGGTTTGGCAAAGGTGATGGCGACAGGGTCGAGTACCAGGGTTCTGTGCGACGGAAAGGTTGGTTCTAACAAGAGTGTCTTTTAAGTTTTTATCACTGCGATAGGCAAGGAGAGGAGGATCAGGGAAGATATCTTTAGTTGTGGCATCTTGTTGCAACAGGTTGAAATTTTCGTAGATGATCTTTTTAATTTGATGATTGAGAGGATGATAGGTGAGTGTAAATGGAATACGGTTGTTGAAAGTTGTTTGATCAGATGGAACCAAAGCATCCTCTTGGGAGAGATTGTTAACTTTACTCAAGGCGTTGTCAGAGATTGCTTTAGGATATCGATTATTTGTGAAGAAAGCAGTCATTTCATCGGCTTTGATCTTGAAGTCATCATCACTTGAACAAATGCGGCGAAGACGGCGTAATTGTGAGTATGGGATGGAGTCCTTGCATTTTCTGGGATGTGAAGAATTGTAGTCGAGGAAGCAATGAGCATCTGTGGGCTTGTAATAGATTGAGGTGGAGATTTGGTTGCCGGATATAGTAAGAAGGATGTCTAGGAATGGAAGGCTAACTTCAGTTATGGTGTGGGTGAATTGCAATGCAGGATGAAAGTTGTTGGTGTAGTCAATAAATTTCTGCAGGTCGGTCAGAGGAAGGGATGTAGCACCGATAATGTCGTCGATGTAGCGCTTGATCAAACATGGCGATGGACCTTGGTAGGATTCGTAGATAAGTTGTTCCTGATGGCCAACAAAAAGACAGGCATAACTAGGACCAAGTTTGCTACCCATAGCAACACCGGATGTTTGCAGAAAGAACTTGTCGTCGAATGTAAAGGCGTTGGTGGTGAGGACTAATTCGGCCAAGCGAAGAAGTGTAGCGGTTGGTGGGTTCTGATCACGTCGTTTCTCGAGGAAAAACTTCAGTGCAATGAGACCATCTGAGTGAGGAATGCAGGTATAAAGTGATTTGACATCCATACTGAAGAGATATTTTGTTGTTCCTGTGAATCTGAAATCCTTGAAAATGCGAAGTGCGTGAGCAGAGAAAAAATAAAAAAAAATCACTGAAAAAAAATAAAAATCAAAAATCACTAAAAAAATCACTAAAAAAATCAATAATGCGTAAAAATCACTGTCTGGCATCCTGTACTAAATCTCTGTAAGTCAATTTGCGTCATTTTGCCTAATTCAATGGGTTTGCCAGAGATCAGAGCAAAAATAAAGAAGTTATGTCATAGGTAACCAACTGAGATTAACGCAAAGTTCGAATTACAGAGGGATTTTTTCTGACGGGACGAAAAAAATGGTCGAATTACAAACAATTACAGAGGTTCGAATTATAAAGGTTTTTTTATAAGGGTTTGTTAGGAATTTTTCAAGGGACCACAGAATTTAGTTCGAATTAGTAAAAGTTCGAATTACATGAGATCGAATTAGACAGAGTTGACTGCAAAGCACGAGCTTGCAAAGGAAACTATAATACGGGCAACCCGAGTGCTAATGACCAAAGATTGTCCCCATTTTGCTCGTGTTTACGGGCCCGAACTGTCATTGTCAACAATCCATTAGTATAGAGACGCACGATGTGTAGGACAAAGGACAAAGGACAAAAGACAAACGACATAATTCGTCATATACGTATTTTTCATTGCAAATGCAATTAATAAGTTACGCGTTTTTGACTCGCTGAAGTGCATAATATTTACCAAATCGCAAACCATATACGTATATAATATTGGATAATTTTTTGTCTCATACGCGACTCAAAAGAACAGAATTTGTGTTCGTCGCTTCTTTGTTTCTTTGTTCAACCAACTGTTTTGATTACGGTCTACATCCCCTGGCTCTCCGTCCTATTCTTGACAAATAGCTGCTTTCCATGCATTATTTATCCAAACTAAAAGCTTTTTCATTTTTTGTTATTCGTCTATTTTCTAGTTTATAAACCTGGCTTGAAAATGTGCTGTTTTTTCCTGAGTTTGACCATCCCAGGCGATATCTGCAGCTACTTGGTTGATTTGAAGAGTGCTGAGAGATCTCAACTCCCTGGAATATTTCGTTAATGATTCTATTTCCTTGATCTATCTATCTATCTATCTATCTGAAGAGAAATGGTTGGGTAAACCAGAAAAAAGGAAGGTAAAAGGGTGGGTAAAAAAATAATTGAATGATAGGGTTGGGTAACTTGATTTTGAGATGATGATTTCATATACTATAGTATGAAAATTTTGAAAACATTAGAAATGTTGACGTCAGCTGGATACTGCTGGTATCTGTTAAAATCGATATTTTCCTTTGCAATGACCCCTAAATAAAAGCTGTCTTTAAAAACAGTTTCTTCAAATTTTATTTAAAGACCTTCAGAACTGTTTAAATCTCTGTAATATCTATCAACGTTTTAAAACTGCAAGGAGCTGTTGTGAAGCTATACCTGCTCATGTTATACCAACAAGTACGCCGTAATGCGTAATACTAAAATCAATGGAGGAAAGTTTCATATTTGCACAACATGGAGCCAATATACATCACAGTTTGTATTCAGGGTTTTATTTTAATTATCATGCCTGAAAAAACAAGGCCCAATAGCTTCCTGGGGCTTTAATTGCATGTTTAAAACGTGTAGGGTGCTCAAAATGTTCTGGGGTTGGGTAAGTTTTTTTGCCATTTGTTTGGTTGGGTACTAAAAAAAATTGTCTGAATAAGTTGGGTAAGAAAATTTTTTAAAGTAAAAAGAAGAAAAAACAACATATATGATATATTCTCTCAGCTGGAAACTTTTCGACAGGATTATAAGAACTTTGGATTTGATTCTTTTACTTGCTAGCAAAACTGTTTTTTTAAGAAACCTACCTGTTTCAGATGATATGCATTTTACTGATAACTGTTCTGGTCTTCGTAGCTTTGATGATTGAAAGCAAATGCAATAGATCTCCGGTCATTTTCAGCGACCAAATGCCGTTCAATATCACATTCTCATCGTATTGAAGATATCAGAGCATGCATTGTCGAGGGACTGGGCCCGAATAACAGTCTATTGTGTGGGGAATTACCCCCGGACTAACATTACTTTTTAATACTTGTTGACATTTTCTATATAATTGACTAGGAAGGCTGGCGCGCTTCGCGCGCCACCTCCCTAGTGTTTTGGCCTTCGATGTGAGTGGAACAGCGGTCTTGAACAAAAGTGGGGTGGGTTTCTGTTGTTTTGGCCTTCGATGTGAGTGGAACAGCGATCTTCAACAAAAGGGGGGTGGGTTTCTGATGCTTTGGCCTTCGATCTGAGTGGAACAGCGATCTTCAACAAAAGTGGGGTGGGTTTACTGTTGTTTTGGCCTTCGATGTGAGTGGGACAATGATCTTCAACAAAAGTGGGGTGGATTTCTATTGTTTTGGCCTTCGATGTGAGTGGGACAGTGATCTTGAAGAAAAGTGTGGTGGATTTCTATTGTTTTGGCCTTCGATGTGAGTGAGACAGTGATCTTCAACAAAAGTGGGGTGGGTTTACTGTTGTTTTGGCCTTCGATGTGAGTAGGACAGTGATCTTGAAGAAAAGTGGGGTGGAGTTCTATTGTTTTGGCCTTCGATGTGAGTGGGACAATGATCTTCAACAAAAGTGGGGTGGATTTCTATTGTTTTGGCCTTCAATCTGAGTGGAACAGCGATCTTGAACAAAAGTGGGGTGGGTTTCTGTTATTTTGGTTTTCGATGTGAGTGGAACAGCGATCTTCAACAAAAGTGGGGTGGGTTTCTGATGCTTTGGCCTTCGATCTGAGTGGAACAGCGATCTTCAACAAAAGGGGGGTGGGTTTCTGATGTTTTGGCTTTCGATGTGAGTGGGACAGTGATCTTGAAGAAAAGTGTGGTGGATATCTATTGTTTTGGCCTTCGATGTGAGTGGGACAGTGATCGTGAAGAAAGGTGGGGTGGATTTCTATTGTTTTGGCCTTCGATGTGAGTGGGACAATGATCTTCAACAAACGTGGGGTGGATTTCTATTGTTTTGGCCTTCGATGTGAGTGGGACAGTGATCTTGAAGAAAAGTGTGGTGGATTTCTATTGTTTTGGCCTTCGATGTGAGTGAGACAGTGATCTTCAACAAAAGTGGGGTGGGTTTACTGTTGTTTTGGCCTTCGATGTGAGTGGGACAGTGATCTTGAAGAAAAGTGGGGTGGATTTCTATTGTTTTGGCCTTCGATGTGAATGGGACAATGATCTTCAACAAAAGTGGGGTGGATTTCTATTGTTTTGGCCTTCGATGTGAGTGGGACAGTGATCTTCAACAAAAGTGGAGTGGGTTTGGATGCGAGTGGAAAAGCGATCGGGTGAAGAGGAACTCTCTCTCCGATGTTTTCGATGTTTTAACATATATTGTCTCAGATCGGCTCTCTGTAGAATTATTGCTATTTAATTATTACTGGAAAGATATTGACAACAAAATCATAACTTGCAATTGCATTCCTCCCCGGCCCATTTTGTGATTGTTTGCCAACAGGAAGCTATTGTTACGTAGATGAACAGCTGTCAGTTCAGCTTTTTGCAGTTATTTTCTGGCTGTGTGCTGATTAGCGAGTAACAGCAGGCTGATCGAAGTGCCTAGAACAGCGACGCATGCGAAGGGACACGACTGAAGGGGGAGTGCGAGAACAATTACGTAGTGGCCTCGTTATGGTGTTAAGTTGTTGTAAAAGTAAAGCATGTCCACCCGAATTTGTACCAGAAACTGTATGAAGTTGGGACGAAATCAAGCTGTTGTAATTATATCTTTAATTGATAATGTCAATGACTTTGACTACTTAGTGGGGTAATTCCCCAGGAGAGGGTGTATATAGGGGGTGCTTGCTCCACTTATAGATGGTTCAAGTTGGAGAGGAATCACGGACACGTATCTTGTTATTGGATATCGTCTAGGGAATCCGGTCAGTTATATGGTTGCAGCTTTAAAATTATAATAGATTGATGGAATATTCAGAAGTACATGACAGTCGTTTGTGTGAAGCTTGAAGAGATTACAGTCAACGGAAACTAACGCTGCAAAGAGGAACAAAATGCTAAAGTCACGGATTAGATTGATGGAATATTCAGAAGTACATGACAGTCGTTTGTGTGAAGCTTGAAGAGATTACAGTCAACGGAAACTAACGCTGCAAAGAGGAACAAAATGCTAAAGTCACGGATACAGCAGAGGCATCGTGATATTTATTTGAAAAGTCCAACTGGCTTTCGTTTCTCTGATGTTCTTTTCACTCCAACAACTCTTCTGATTTTCATGGGACATTGCAAAACATTGCATCATCAGAACCATGTATTTTGCACGAACTATTCCAGTGAAGAGAGATGCAATCTCAGAACAAAGGACACCATTCTACTTCCTGTTGGCGAAAAACGACAACATGGGCCCGTTCCAGATTCCGGACTCGGTGTTTTAAAGATAGCCCGTCTCCGATGTTGGAATGACTAATACCAAAATATATCAAATTTCAAATAGTGACGTAAATCCTGACTCAAGGGCAGAACGGCTTTCGCTGGAAACAACATTTAGAGATGAGATCTCAGTAGTTTAGTTTAACTTGGGCACATCTTTGGAAGTAATTGGAACATCGAAAAGCGAAAAACACCGAGCTGCTGGGCGAGCTCCATGCTAACGTTATATGGAATTTTCGAAATGAATTTATGAATAATTGCGGAGAAAACCACTCGAGAATCGAGGTGGAAATTTGCTTCCTGTGGCAAGTGAGCCCGATTCTTTTGTAAAAAACAATAGACTTCCTGGGAAAGTTTTCGATTCAGAAAAAGCTGAATATCTCGAAAACGAAAGAGAAATTCACGAAAAGCAATCCTCATTTTACTTCCCAAGGATACGTGGAGCAGATCGGTGCGTCTTTCGCGACGCTAGACCGAAAACCGTAGAAGGAGTTCAGTGACAACGGAGGGCGAGTTTTCTTTTGTTTAGAGCACCTCACGTGACATCACGTTTTATATATTAGTGAATTGAAGGAGGAAGAGAGGCGAGGCGGATGTATGAGACGAGAGAAAAAGAGAGAGAGTTTTGTGATTGTGATGGGTTTGCTTTTTTTATGCTGTTTTTCACATATAAATATATCGCTGTCTTACAAGCTGTGTTTTTATTCGAAGTTGAAATTACTATCTACAATTTGTGGACGCTTTCCGAACAGAATTCACCACAATTGTGAAAGAATTCTAACCAGGGTTAATAACTTGGCATTTTTGAAGTTCACTGGCTAAAAAGTTTGTTTTGGCTTTTTCGTGTTTTCTTAGCTTATTTCTATGAATAAACAGTAACGCGACTTTAATCTTGACAAAATTAGTTAAAGGCACAGATTGAAAGACTTTTAGGGTGATTTGCTTATACGCAGTGTTATTTTAAATGTAATGGTACTTCAAGTATAATGCTGAGAAATATGCAAACATTGGTGCCATTTGTGATTTCCTGGGAAGAGATGTTTGTCTGGCATTTTATGCAATTACAGGCTGCTATACGACATCGTACTTCTATCGAACTTTTAAAATTCGTATCTTCAAGAAGGTTCTTGCAGATAAAACCAGGTTGGGTTTCCTTGAGTCACTTGAGCAAGACAGAAAGCTGACCAATGACAATTGAAACAATGTAAAAGAGTTTGTGCGTTCAGCGATCTATTCGGGCAAGGATAATGAAGATTACGTGCAAACAAGAATTCCCTTGTACATGAGTTTGAAAAAGATATCTTCGATGTCTTTGCCCCCGCATCTCGATTCCGCTGTCCAAGTTATCAAAGAGCTCATTTTCAAGCTTATTTATGGTATCGTTGCAGGCAGCAAACCATTAAAAATCTTGACTTAGAGAAATGCGGATAGACGATTGAAGAAGAAGCCCGTCTGTTTTGCCTGCAATCAATTTCCACCATCAACAAGAGATGGAGGTTCGGCTGATTACGAAAGAAGTCATTCAGAGCAGCTATCCCCCAAGACAAATGGCTCGAGAACCGGTTCAAAAACAGAAAAGAAGAAAAACAACAAGCTTAGATGATCTAATCCTGGAGAATCAAACAACATCTGAGGCAACAGAAGATCTGATGCAAAAGACTCCGATACAACTAACTGTGTGACATAGAGCCATTTAAGTGACGAGAGTGTATGGGAAAGTATCAGAATTTATGTCTAGCGATGAGTGGCTACCTTAGATCGGTTTCATAGTTGAGGTATGTTCATTCTTTTGTATTATGCATCTTAATGCTTTCCCCCTTTGATACAACCCATGTGATTTTGCAACTCAGTAAATGGCCAAACCTGCTAATTAATAAGAATTGTACATTTAATGCATACTCTGAAAACCAATTAGCATTAAAGCAACAAGGAAATTTAAATTTAAGGAAAACAGGGGGTAACAATGAAGTACAAAAGCGCCATAATTCATCTGAAGCCCATAATGTATAGCTTATAATATGTTACAACATAGCTGGTAATAGAACTTAGATATCATATTTGTTATTTATTTTACGTTGACGTTTGTTAACTTGCCGGGGGCAAACAAACTTACCATCGGAATTATGTGAAGTTACCCCCTGATTTTTGCAACTTTAAAGGCCTATTACTTTGGAACCGTACGTTTTTTGGTTATGGTTCTTTTAGGAAGTTGACATAACTATTAAAGAGCAATTCAAAAATGTAATTGGATTTGAAATTTGTTATGGTTGATTTTTTTCTGACCGTGTCTTGCCGCCTAATTAATTACGTCACTGTCACGTGAGAAGAGTTAATTTTCCGAAATGTCCCAACTCGGAATTTTTATCTCCTATATTTAGACTTTCGTTCTAAGCATTAAAATTTTTGGTTACCCAGCCAGATCCTTAGATTGTTGTGGGAAATTCCCTGTCTAAGAGTCAGAGTCTTGTTTTCCTAAGGCACCTTCTAGCCAAGGTGAAGTTTCATTCTGACTTGCATCATCCTGCAATGCAAGTGGATTTATTTGAATTTATGTGCTTATGGTGGAAATAGCGCAGTAGCCAAGATATGATTTTAATTGGCGATTGCTTTCCGTATCTCTTCTGCTTCTTCTTAATTCTGCTACTTGCCGAGCTAGGCCATCTGCAAAAACAAGAAGGCAGTGAAGATGCGAATAGAAGGCAACGAATTCAAGTTGAGATTGATGAAACTATGAAACAATTACAAGAAGAGTATGGAAATTACAAGTTAAGGAGGCTAAAACCAGGAAAGGTTGCTTGCCTAATCAATATTACATATACTTTTTATTATCTTGTTCAAAATGAAAATTTGGTGGTACCTAAATATTTTATCATGGGACTGCGACTGCTGGTTTACTAATTATTACAACAAAGACACTGTATTACGTGTTTTGGGTGTGTTTTAGATTAATATTGATTTAAAAATCATTATCAAGCTTGCACCTAAATCTGCACTTTTTAAGGTTGACACACACTGGCTGCATATGTTTAATTGATGAGTCAATGCAAAGTCAATTGACTTTGATCAATGTAAACCCAGAATATAGCACCTGCTGTCCTCTAACATTGACATTGTATTTACAGCTTGGTAGAGAAGTTCCAATCAAATTGAGTGATGGAAAATTGTATATTGTGAAGACTCTGAGTAGACGTCCTCCAGTATTTGAAGTGAACAACTTTCTAAGTCACAAAGAATGTGATTACATGGTTAATCTTGCTGAGAGACAAGGTCTGAGTACAAGTGTGACGATTGGTGAAGATGACAACATTTTAGGCCTCGTCCCTGAGGAATATGAAAATGCCACACAAACAGATTTCATATCAGATGCTTTCAAAGTTTGGGATGTAAATAAAAATGGTGAAATTGACATGGCAGAGGTGATATATCTGACTTTTTTGATATGTTTTCATATGATTAAAATATCAGAGTGTTGGTAAATGCTATATAAAAGCACTTACTAGTGCTCCTCTGAACACAGTACCTTGGCAAATAACATTCAATGAGCAGAGGAGCACAGTGGAAATTAGATTGCAATCTTGTGTTTAATAAGTAACATGTACATGTTACATACTACATATCCTAAGTACAAAAACCACTGTATGTCATGTCATGTCATGAATTAACTTGTTTATAAAAGGTTCACATTCCATGTGCTGGATCTCGTTCCTGCCCAGTTTTTCCATCTTTTGTTTTTGTAAACGAAATCCCATGGTGTGTGTCGTTCTGCGCATGTCCCCTGCTAACAAAATCGCATCACTCAAATTTATAAACAATTACAACAACAATACAACATAATGTCAATAATGTAAACAAAGGAAAGGAATCAATTAAAATCTAATTAAATGACAAAGAGAAAATCTAGTTTTCAATGTTACTTGATTGTTCACTGACCAGGGGATCGTTTCCGATCGAAGACGTCAGCAATTTGTCGTTGAATATTCTTCGACTTCCACGAACTAACTAACCTGACAAAAACTAACTAGATAACTAACTAACTGTCCCCTGCTAACTGCGTCGCGGTTAACCGCACGCCGCTGACAAAAGACGTGGGAATTGAAGTGACGCAATTCAGCCGCGCGTTGGCTGACTGAGGTGTTGAAATGTTAACACCGGGTAACTATGGACCTGCTGGAACGCGTTGGGAAACGAGCCTTGGATTGCGGAAAACCCGGACCTTACGATCGGGGAATGGATGGATCTTGTGAGAATGGAATTGATTGTAAATAAAAATCGATTACATTACGTGGCGGCGGAGGTGTTCGTATTGTTATACATATTCTGATGAAGTAAATACTTGAAACGGAGCAAAGAGCAGCTGAACTGAGAAAGAAACGTCTTTTCCTCAAGGCAGCCAAAAACTGAAGCAAAATTCAAAAAATTGCCGTTAACCAGTGGTTTTACTAGCCCCGAAGAAGTCGCGGGTATTGGAGAGGGACAAAGGAGCTTTTAGGTGTCACGACCTTTAAAAATGTTGAAATTTTGTCCGCCACGTTCTTATCCACCCTCCTCGTATCTTTTCATTGAATTTTGGCCCATTACGAAATCAATTTTTGCGATAGCTGGGGAGCCACGCCCCAGTTCTTTCTGTGGCACCGCCACTTCATTACAAGTATGACATGTGAATATAATACAGAGAGATTACGAGTTTACTGTGTTTAACTAATTAAACTAATATAAAATAATTGCTTTTCAGGCAAAGCTTTACCTGGAACACCACGTGGGTTTTGATATTGACGTTGCAAATGTTACCAAATTGTAAGTGGCAAATAGTGAGATTGTTATGAATTGTTATTTTTACTAAAGAGTTACAGTAGTGCTGTTACTGTAAATTTCACACTTTCTAAACCTGTTCTCTTCCTTTCTCTTTCTCTGAGGATGCAAGTAAGCAATGTTGACAGTAACCAAGATGGTAAGAATGGATGGCCCATCATTTTGCTTAATGAGTTATTTGATCATGACTCTCGCAGCCGTATCTTTTATGCACTCTCCTGAAGCCTGGTTTCCATGTAGTCGTTGAGGGTTGCTGAAAGGATTAAAAATCACATAGATACATTGTAAAAAGTTGTTTTTAGTCCTTTGAGGCACCCTCAAAGACCCTCAACGACTATATAGAAACCAGGCTTAAGACATTATAGTAAGAACTAGCTTTCGTTTGTTAGGAAAGCCAGTGCTTTGCTTACTATAATGGCACTTAGATCACGCTTAATCAAAATTTCGTCTTGATTCTGCTTGCCTTATTTGGGTACACCTTAACTTTACTCTATTTTATTGTCTTGCTATTTCTATTGACTTGATTTTGGGTTAATCTTGGTTTTCTATCTTGGTTTAATGCTAAATCGATTTTCAGGTTTGATATCAAAAGCAGAATTTGAGCAAATCGATTCTACCAATGAGAGCTCCTTGTTACTGAAGAATATAAATAGAATTAAAGAGATTTGGCCAGAAAGCAAAAGCCGACACAGTCAACAAGTATTCATTGATCACACAAAAGATTCTGTACTTCGTAACTATCAGCAACGGTTTGTAATTTCATCCTGTAAGCATCAGCATTTGTATTCTTCTTAACACAAGAGCGATTGCGTTAATTGATTTGAGTCACATCTGTGTTTACATCCTTTTCATTTGTATACATAGTTTGATATAATTGTATAAACGAATGTATGTCATAAATGCCTGATTAGTCCCCATTTCGTTTTCACCTATGCCAATAGCACACCTGCGCTCCCCCAAACTACACATTTTTTTAAAATTAGCTCACCACTTTTTTCAAACCGAAACCCACTCCAAACTCACTATTTCTGCTTCATTCACCCGCCCATCTTTTTTATCCTTTCTCTTGGAACTGAACACGCCAACCCAGCAAAACTTCAAGTCGTTTTTAAAGTGCCTTTACCAAATACTGCAACGCTGCATATTAACAATTTTGAGTTGATTTATCTCTTTTTTTGTAGTTTGGTAGAGCTGACACGCCTTCCCAGTGCCATGGTAAAATCAAGTGAGGATTTACAGGTATAATTTTGATTGTAATTGTCTTAATATATACTTAAGTTTATCCACGAATCAACCTTGATTGACCACACTTTTATTCTTGACAAGTTTTCTATATTTTAGCGACAAATGCTCAAGGGACCTAGGCTTGTTACTAAATGCAATATTCAAATTTGCAAGAGCTAACAATCGTTCGAGATATCGAGAGTCAAACATACCTTATGTTTGACTTTCAATACGTTTGTCGTACGTTTGTCGTACGTTTGTCGCACTTTTGTCGTACGCTTGTCGTATGTTACATGAGATAAACGTACGAGTCAAAGTTATGAGAGGTAGAAGGAGTACAGTCCAACCTGGATGGAACCCAAACCCAGATGTTTACATTGCAGATTCTAACCCGAGTTAGTTTGACTGGTGAAGACAGGGCTTTAAATGGTAGTCGGACGGATCTTCAACCGTAATTGTTTGTATTATTTCCAGATTGTTAAATACGAGCCAGGAGGCCATTACAACTGTCATCTTGATAGCATGGAGGTGTTCAAGGACAGCAAGACGTGTTGCCATATTAGGGAAGCACCTCAAGACTGTCAGATATGCAGGTTAGCATTCATTACAAAATTTCATCTGTGCAACAGCCGTAATCATGCTTACCAAAGGGGAGGGAGCAGTATACCCTCAAAAATGGAAATTACTATTTGTTATCATGGCAACTGTAATTTTTATCGTCACTGCCCCCTAATTTCTATCGTCCCTGCCCCCCTATCCAACTTAATTTCTTCACTGTATTCATATCGGAGAGCCGTGTTTGAAAGAGGCTCTAGGTTGTGATGATGTCATCATACGATATTGCATAGATTTTCTTCCTGTGCAGTTAAACCTTGATGAGTTCACTCTCCTCTGCTGATTCTCGGCTGAAGTGGCTATGCTTTACAATTTAGCCTCGACGCGCCTTCACTAGTTTGAGCAGATTCAACTGTACAATCTGCTCTGGAAGTTTCGTTCCAGCACCCCCCCCCCCTCCACCCTTTTAAACGCACTCTCTAAGCTGTCATTTATTTTGCTTATTACAGGTTCATGACTGTTTTATACTTTCTCAATGATGTTGAGCTGGGAGGGGAGACAGCTTTCCCCATAGCTGACAACGCAACACTCAATAAAGAGGTATTTGTTTCTTTGATTATCGATTTACTAAAAGTTGCCAATTTTGTTGAATTCAGTTTTCACTGAAGTTACTTTAAACCTACGTTCATGAAAAATATCAAGTCATAACATGAAGTCTTGTACGATTGTATTGGCTTGCGTCAGCTTTTATGTCGAGCCGCTTTGTTTTGAGGCCTGGGAAGAAGGTGTTGACGGCCTTTGCAATTTGGCGCGAAATTGCCAGAAATCCAACATAGTAGTTAAACCGAAGAAGGGTAAGGCCATATTGTGGTACAACCACGTCGGAAGGAAACAGTCGGGCTGGCTGGGACAGGTCGACTTTCGTAGCTACCACGGTGGCTGTGACGTTATCAGAGGAGTCAAATGGATAGCGAACAACTGGATTAACGTGAGTCCATTTCGCGACGCTGATCTAAGGACGTGGGCACACAAGATTATGGAAGATAAATATCCGGATATCTTTGGCCGGAACAAAAATGAGCAACCAGAATCATCACAAATTATTAACGACAAAAACAAATCTGGGAATAATGGCCAGGTTTCTGGAGAAGATGCTGTTGAACAAATTGATCACTCTGAACTTTAGATTGGTGCAAACGCTTAAGTGCCATTTATACTTAGTACGAAGGCACAAGCATTAGATTTTGAAATCTGTTTTTATTTATGCTAAAGCTTTTCTATTGTTTTTAGGTTGTTCAATTTTATATTCCTGCGTAAATCTAACAATTCATTCACACACGTCAGGCGACTGGACAATAAATGAACCAATGGCCACAACTGTTTACATTGGGGCCCTTGGTTCAAGATTTTATTTAGCCTAAATTAAGCTGAGATAAAATCGAAATAATTTTTTGGTTTTGGGCAGATGATTTCTTGTTTATCGCGTTTGCCTCTTGGTTGAGGGAAAGGAGTGTTCATATAATTAGGAGGTGGTTCTCTTAATGTTATAGAAACATTAAAAGAACTACTTCTTTTTCCATTGGGAGTGAGATAGAACTAATAACAACAGCAACATTATTTGTGATAATGTAATAATAATAATAACGACGATGAGCAACAACAACAACCAAAACGTGTTTTGCCAAAAAGGGCTTTGCTTCATCTCACATGTCCTCAATACTATGTAGCCAGTCAACAAATTTTAACCTAAAATTTACCTCTCAAATAAGTATATTATTATAATTATTTTCAATATACTAGCTTAGAAAATGCAAGATACAATAAGCGCTGTTTCTTGAAAAGTTGCTCAATGCCTGACGACCGTCACGCAATTCGCTGAAGAGGAATGTTTGCTGGCTAGGCCATCAATCAACCTGGTTCCACATCATATGATAAGTTGTCGTCATTCTCATTTGAAAGCAAGAAAATTATTGGCCGTGGCATGCCAGGAGCTGGAAGAATGTACAAATTCAGAAAGAAGAGCTAATTTCAAGGTAAGCGATCTTCTCTTTTCAATTATGTTAAAGTTAGTTTGAAATAATTAAATAATTAAAAGACGCACGACCCTAGAAGGTATCACTGCTCAATAAATGTGCCAACCATCCACTGGCCGACTTAAATTGAATAATATTTATCATGGTACATAGTCAACGATTATTACACCTCGGTGGATACATATATGTAACTATTAATCATTTTGAAAGCAAATTCACACTAAGTAAGTAGATCAACAATGCGTTAAGCTTAAATTATACTTGAAATGCGTGCAGTGCAACGTAAAATCGCACGCAAGACACAAAATAATTCATAAGTAATTCACGCATGAATAAATCATAGTCTACGATGCCTTCGTTTGGTTATGATGATTATAGTTATGAGTGTCTGGTTAAATATGTATAAATGAAATGCAAAGCGTTCTATTCAATATTCGTCTGACTGGACATTATAGACAGGGAATTTCTTGTAACCATCTAGCAAACTAGGTAACTGAAATTTTTAAAGGAGATTCCATTTCTATGATGTTTAACTGTTAATTTAAGCCGGGGTAACATTCTGAAAAATTTGGGGTTATCACATGATCGATGACGTAATATCACGTGGTAAGTTTAAAAAAAGTTTTCTTATTTATATAAACCAATTACTTTATCTGAAAGAGCTTGTCATCCTGAGCAAAAAAGTATATTACACCAACATGATTTGACTTCTGACAACGCTGTAAAATCCGTCTGAAACATATGTGACGTCATCAAAATGGCTGCCATGACGGTTTTCCAAATGTTTGTTTTATACATTTAACCACCAGAGCAACGGAAGTTTTAGAATGAAAATGGCTTCTTGGGGTAATTAAATATGCAGAAAAACATGAGGTGGGTTATAAACTTGAAATTGGCCTCAATTTCATCTAAACAGGGGGTCATTTGGGTCCAGATCCTTTGCGAGGTTGTTGATTAATATTTCTGTGAATACAATATAGATTCGGTTCTTGTGAGTAGTTTGAAAAGCTGAATCGCAAAGTAACTCACATCCATACTCTCCAAAATTTCTTGAATGACTCCGTCAGAGCACAGTCCTTTTGCAAAACTCTTAATTGTAGCAAACAAAACATGATGGGATTGCTCTCTACTCTCGCCTGGCTATCTATTACCAAAAATCATTGACTGATAGGCGCACTTCGGGCGCTGCATTCGCTACGCTCATGTCCTATTCTCCCCGCCCCCCCCTCATTTACAATGCCTTTGAGCCACACACGTAGAAGCATCACCGTCCCATTTCCACCCATTTCCTTCGAAATTCAAATGCTCCATGTTTTCCTGGCAACATCTTACCCAATGAAATACTTGGTAGTGAACGTGCATGATGGCGTGTTCAACAGAATCTGGATCGGGAGGGAGAGATGATGATGATTTTGACTTCATTGCTTTATATAATCGGACTCTTTTGCGAGTAGGCGGATCCGTGTGTGCAATTTTTTGCCGCTATAGGCGGCTAAAAAAGACCCTTAATGGCGTTGATCCTTTTTCAAAAGATCACTCCAAATCCTTATCGACGGCATCAAAATCGACCGGCTTGTTGTAAATGACATGTTGGGTGCAGCAAGCATTGGTGGAAAGATTTTTTCCGCTTTTTTTCAAGAGAGACTGGTAGCGGGGTCAGTCAGTTTCTTTCATCCTATTAAAAGAGTCAAGTTCAACACAGGTATTGCTAAAAAAAACAAGTAGGCGTCAGTTACCTCCGACCTTTACTAGGAAACCAAAAGAAGTTAGAAGAAAAGGCAAAAGAAATTATGACGAGATGAATGCAGATGAAGCTGATGCAGAATTAACTAATAGTGAGTCTGAGACCCCTAAGGCTAAGAAAAAGGAAAGATCGAGAACAACGGAAAAGGAATCGAAGAGTACGACGGGGATGTTGAACTGACATGTAGTGATGATTCATCCCATGTGGAACATTTCGAGAGCGAGTGGGAAATTTCAGATTTCTCCTCAAGTGATGACTCTGGGGAAGAATGGATGCCCTTCTAGCTCACAAACTAGCATGACGATTGGTTTCTATTATTGTTTTGCTTTTACATTCATAATGTTTTGTTTGCTACAATTAAGAGTTTTGCAAAAGGACTGTGCTCTGACGGAGTCATTCAAGAAATTTTGGAGAGTATGGATGTGAGTTACTTTGCGATTCAGCTTTTCAAACTACTCACAAGAACCGAGTCTATATTGTATTCACAGAAATATTAATCAACAACCTCGCAAGGGATCTGGACCCAAATGACCCCCTGTTTAGATGAAATTGAGGCCAATTTCAAGTTTATATCCCACCTCATGTTTTTCTGCATATTTAATTACCCCAAGAAGCCATTTTCATTCTAAAACTTCCGTTGCTCTGGTGGTTAAATGTATAAAACAAACATTTGGAAAACCGTCATGGCAGCCATTTTGATGACGTCACATATGTTTCAGACGGATTTTACAGCGTTGTCAGAAGTCAAATCATGTTGGTGTAATATACTTTTTTGCTCAGGATGACAAGCTCTTTCAGATAAAGTACTTGGTTTATATAAATAAGAAATTTTTTTATAAACTTACCACGTGATATTACGTCATCGATCATGTGATAACCCCAAATTTTCCAGAATGTTACCCCGGCTTAAATTAACAGTTAAACATCATAGAAATGGAATCCCCTTTGAAAATTTCAGTTACCCAGTTTGCTAGATGGTTACAAGAAATTCCCTGTCTATTAAGCCATGATTCTGATTCTGATATGTTCAGAGAACGGTTTCATCAGAGAGGTTCTCGGTGGAGCTCTCGAGGGTCTTGGATTTTTTGCCTTTGAGTTTGCGCCACGCGTCCACGATGTAGCGGTTCACGTCGCGATGCATGCGTGCGTAGATGAACGGGTTCGTGCAACTGTTGAACAGCACGACAATGATGGAGCATTCGTGCAAAATGAGCACGGCATCGGATGTGTTGTCGATGTAGCGGAACAGATCGATGATGGAATGGGGAATGGTAAAGACGAAGAACAGCGCAACGATCAAAACAAACATCTTCACAACTTGTTGGTTCTCCCGTCTTCGTCTGGCCGCCGACTCGCTCTTGCCCTTGTCGAATTTGTTCGTCTGCAGTGTTCTGATGCAGATGCCGTACAGCACGCTGATCACAATGAGCGGTATCACCCAGCCGAGGCATGTCCATACCATCAGGTAAATCTTGTAGCCTTCATCGGACATGCCCCATTTCATGCGCCATGTGAGGGGGAACTTGACACAGGCTGCTAAAACCCACGTGAACACAACGGCGCACAACTTCTTCGTGATTGTCACCCTTTGCCATTTCATAAGCTTCGTGATGGCCCTGAAAACACAAAGGATTTACCATTTCATTTCAAATACGCATGGTATGAGAACGCAGCAAATCGTTTACAGATGGTTTTACATCGGAACAAGATGCCATATCATGCTATGCAATGACGGAAAATTGATCACATAATCGGCAACATTTTCATGCACAATACACGAACAGGGTGGTTTGACGATTTCACTCGCATTACGAAATAATGACATTGCAAAGTTCCTAGCGCAAAAATTCCGCATCAAAAATCCAACATTCCACATTGCCCTGGTCTATATATTATAGATAAGCGTGTCCGATCGATGGTCATTACTTCACTTACCAGTAGCGATCGATCGCAATAAGAAGCAATTGCCACGATGACACCATGAGCGTTGTGTAGAAGATGAAATAGAACTCGCTTTGTGATGCAAAGAACCACTTTGTGAATACATAGCTATGATAGGTAATCATGTGCAATGGCCATATGAAACATGCAATCATATCAGCAATAGCAAGAGATATGATAAACACGTCGCCCTTCTTCAGCTTGTTTTTCTTTCCTGCAACAATAGAAATTGGGGAAAATTGATTGTCGTCATTGACTGTTTGTTGCTGTCGGTGCTATCACCATCCGGGACGTTTTGGAATGGACTTACAGCAGCGCCGATTGGGTGACATTCTCGTCACTATAGTTTCGCCAAGACATGTTCGATGTTTAGACGTTAATTTCTTAGGGGAGGCGGCCCTTCTCAGGGGGAGCTTCCGAGCCCCCCGCCCAGAGTCTACGCCTATGTTAGCGAATGAATAGAGTTTCCCTTCTGCCCAGCCTCAGTTTCAACCTAGCCCAGCCCAAGTTTCAACCTAGCCCAGCCCAAGTTTCAACCAGGAACAAAAAAGCATCTGTGCTTGGGCAACAATTCCAGCGCACGTTGACTCCACACAACACATTGTATGGTAAA
This sequence comes from Sanderia malayensis, assembly GCA_013076295.1. NCBI lineage: Eukaryota > Metazoa > Cnidaria > Scyphozoa > Semaeostomeae > Pelagiidae > Sanderia > Sanderia malayensis. The sequence continues at coordinate 864,000 of RQOL01000618.1, read as the reverse complement.
CTGAGTATTCTGTCAATATTCTTGGGGTCTTGTTCCTCATTAGTTGTACAATTGTGCGTGAAACACTGCCAAACGACTTACCCAAAATGAAGCAGACAAGCGAATTTCCAGATACGCCTATGATGAACACCATTAGATAGATGACGAGCAGTAGAGAATGGACACCAGTTGACAATGAGCTTGTTGATGGATGGTTGAATCCTGCAGGCTTCTCGATGGCACACAAGGTTTGGTTCTTACCTGCATTTGCACTGCTGTTTGCTGCTGACGTACTGTTTGTACCAGATGGAAGGCCTAAAATTAGCAGGCGATACATAAATAACTGCAACCATTCTCCACGGTGACATTTCATTTCAATAGACTGAAAAACATTGCCACAAAATTTGTCTCAGTGAAGACATTTATGTGAATTTGCTTAAGATTCTTGATTTTGCTTCAAAGACAGTTTGACGTTTTTTGAAGAGCTTTTTTGAGTTCTTCATCCTGCGACTGCGAAATTTAAGCTTCGCATGCCAAAATTCGGTAAAAGTCAATACAAAGGGGTGAATGCTGAGGAAAATAAAACTGTCAACCCAGTCTATAATGTCATGGCAATGAAAAATGATCAGCATATTGATTAGTTTGGCATATTCACATATTTTGACGAGAATTGGAAGAATTGAACTTGCATCGTTTGAGATCGAATGGATGAGTTTAGGAGCCGGGCCGGGGGAAACGTTCATAGAAGGACAAAATGCAATTGGCGCCAAATCTCACGGAAGATCTAGGTAATTGAAAAAACATGGAATCACTCTCAAACATCAACATTTTGACCTTTATGTCTCATGACTTGCAGCTGGTAGAAATTAAAAAACGCTTTATTATAATATAATATTTATACAGATAGCGATGTCATTGCTTGCATTTCAAATTAAATAGTGCACAAACATCAATTTGTTTTAATGAACAACTAAAATCATGATTCTTATGTGACTTCGTGACATAAGAGAAAATTAATTTAACATTGCGAAATTCCCCATTTGTTATCCTACAACCAGGTTTATAATTAGCTCGAGAAAATGAAGGGGAAGGAACAAGCTTTCGTTTGCTTCGTCTCAAATAGGCACAAAAGAGCTCTTGTCTTGTTTCGGGAATCAACTAATGGTCATATAATCGTACGAGTACTTCTTGCCAAGGCAAACGATCTGGTAATGAGTCCCATATTGAATATGACCACTCCTTTTGTGCTTTTGTCTGATAAGATAGGCCTGATATTTGAAATAAATGTCGCTTTGCAATCAAAAGATGGAAAATTAAAAAACGTTACTGCTGAAAGGGCGAAAACGCAAGAACAACCCAAGAACAAGCTGAACAGCCCCCAAAGAATTGAAAAACAACCCAAAATTACACCAATAGGGTTCTTTCTGTCCAATTCATGACGTTGTAAGCGCGAAACACTAAACGCCCGCCCGCCCGCCCGCCGTGAACATTGTGCGGCATGTTATATGTTTAGTTTGAATTTAGATTGCTTGCAGAGCTCATGAGATACCTAACAACAATCTCCATCTGCAAGTTTGTGCACGTATTGCTACGCTACAGGTACACGTATTGCTGGTTTGGTTTGTACAAAAACAGCAGCAACAACATCTCAGGGTTAGAACAACGCCATGAATGGGACAAAAGAGCCCTATCAGTGTCAACCTAGGGTTGTTCTTTTTTGAAGTTGTTCAGCATGTTCTTGAGTTGTTCCGCTTTTTAGTAGCGACGGAAAATGAAACTAGTCTGGACGTATTCAAATTAAACATTGACATTAAATCATTGCCGTTCTGCCATGTGGCATGAATTTTTTCTGAAACCCAAGACCTGTTTGGACTTGCCGAATTAATTGAGGAGATATGGCAAGGCCGACCACTCTAAAAACGCAGCAAGGGAACTCCGGGGAGAGAAAATGGAAAACAGAGAAGATGGTTTCAAAAAACCGCAAAATATTTCCTTGCGGTTAATCGTCATTGCCCAAATATCCGAAACAGGAATGAAATTACAGGCAAAGAGGAAACAGGAAGAAAATCACGTTTTTTGTTTATAAGAACACTTAGCTCCAGTTTCAGCCTGACGTTTCTTATTTTTCCGTTTATTTTCAGCCTAAGGTGTTTCTTATTCTGTTTCATATTTTTATACACAGATGGCAGGATAGTTTACATAAAAAAACTGTTTTATCGATTGTGTTGAACTAATTTTAGTATTGCAATAAGTTTTTTTGATGGCTGTTTCGCGCTTTCCGTTGTTCTGTTCTTACAGTATAGTTTGTTATTTTCGATTGTTGCTGATAATTTATTTCTTGTGTTTTGTTGAATCTCAGCCTCCTTTATTTCATATGTTGTTCTTATTTTTTGGCCTAATCTCAGCCTGGTGTTTCTCACAAAGGTTGTTCTTATAAAGAAAAAAAACGTGCACAAGCAAAGAAGAAACAGGAAGAAATATCCACAACATCACTAATTCTCCGAAATTAATAAAAACACCATCAGCATAGTTATGAACAAAAATTGTGTCTGCCGTCACAAACATTGAATTGTTGTTCTATAACAATTTTATCCTTGCCTCATGTTTTTTGTGTGTATATCACAGGGAAAATGATCATCAAATTTACATGAATCATCCGCGGAAATAGAAAACAAAAGTTGCACAATTGTTGTATGCCCTTTATATTGTCTGCAAGCGGAATTCTCAAACCGAAATCGAAGCATCGAAAAAAGCATCGTTTCTCTCAAAGTGAAAGTTATTAAAATCTATAAATATTTCCATCATACTAAACTAAACGTACAAACTAAAATGCGTAAGGAATGGTTCTTTGTTGTTCACACATGAACAACTGTTGCTTTCTCGATTATGTTCTCCGATAGATTGATAGATACCTAACCACCATTTATACAATATTTCGTGCAAAACAATGCGTAGAAGGTTTATTATAATACTTACATAATGGTACAGCAAGTGCAGTTTGTACAGCTAAAACAAGAAATATATAATTTCTCATCGTTCAGGCTTGCGAATGTAAAGCAACCAAGAAAGAGTATAGACTCAGCTTGTTTCCTGTCTTTATCATGCAGACACAATGCGAAGAAATGACAACAATCAAAAATGATCAACTTTTAATTCAATTCAATCAAACACACCTTGCGCAATGCACAGTGGGATTTACGAAGGGAGCTGAGACGGAAGAGACGAACTTTGACAACATCACATGATTTGATCTGACATGGGTACTCTCCTCCGCAGTACAAGGTAAGCTTCGCAGAGAGAACGGACCACTGGAACGGACCATGTTCTGTCAGCTGCTACCCATCACCTTCATTTTCATGTCTATCTTTAAAATATGGAATGTGGAATCCTGGAATCTGAAATTTGAAATGGGAATATGGAGTATGGAATTTTGCAATTTTCGAGTTCTGGAATATTGGAGTCATTTGATGTGATTGTTTCTGTGATTAACATCGACTTATCGTCAACACTGAAATTGACATATTTGTGTTCCTCCTCGAGATTATTTTCTATTTTCAATGCTTGAATTTATATCTAAAAGAATGTAGCAAAAAATTATCATTGAGAAACCATTTTTGCTCTTTTTGCAAAAGTAGCGACTCTGTGCCACTCAAAGTCTTAAAATCGATCCGGCAAATTTGCTAATATACATTTACTCGTAGTTTTCGAGTTGATTTAAAACTCTGCGTGTGTGTGTGACATTTATTTAAAATCGAAACATTTGTTACCTACAGAAATAATCAGTGTAATTCGATTATTTACATATATTCACAATTATAAAAGTGATAAAAAGTAATTTCAGTTAACTTTGAATTCTAAATTCGGAGGCATGCATTGCATCTGCAGTGCATGCCTCCAAATCAAAGGCTAATCAAGAACTGGGTCCCATCCCAGTTCTTGATTAGCGTTGAATTGGACCAGATTTTCTGCTAATTTTATGTCACCTGGCAAACGATTTCAAATCTGCGGTTCAAGGGACCTGAGACTATTTGAACCAAAATTTGTCTGGTTGGGTCTATAGTGCTGCAAATCATTTGGATAACGCGAAGGTCGATTAGAGGTTCTTGTTTTGAAACAGGTACCCAAGGTGCAAAAGATATCACCCAAGGTATTAACATTAATACACATTGCCAGCTGCAATTTATGCTACATTTTTCTTTTGTCTGCCTACCATTACCGCTTTTAAAAATATTTGTAATTGAAATGAACTAATTCAATCAAACTCTTATGTATCCATTCTTTAAAAAATAGTTTCAAGCATTGAAAATAGAAAAATAATCTCGAGGAGAAACACAAACATGTCAATTTCAGTGTTGACGATAAGTCTCTATTAATCACAGAAACAATCACATCAAATTACTCCAATATTCCAGAACTCGAAAATTGTAAGATTCCAGATGCTAGATTCCACATTCCATATTTTAAAGATAGCCCACTTTTATTATTATTTTTAAAGGCCTGGTTACACTGTAGATAATGAATTAGATATTCCTCCAGACATACCACAAATAGCCTGTCTGATAGATATCTTCGTGTGTAACATAACGCAAGATATCTAAATTCCAATTAGCGGCAAGAAGCAAACTGTCAAATCGTGCTGTGAAATCTTGATGAATAAAATCAAAACTTTTTGATTTTATTCATCAAGATTTTCCCAGCATGATGTGTCAAATCGCGAGACAAACAAACACCGACTGTCTCGCGTTGTATTCCTTGGCAATTTTGGAAGCGAAAAGCATCGTAAACGGTATATAATTGATTTTGAACAATAAAATGGACGCACAGAGTAAATTCACAAACTATGTCGGTGAAAATGGAAGCTGATAATGTTTTTGACATGAATTTATTTTATTATAACATGAAATTCTGTACAACTTGAGGAATGGCACACCCCACAAAAAGTGACTGAAGAAATGTATGAAATGTATGATAAGATGTTTTCGATATTCTTTTACGTAAATACCTCACGGTTTGCCACTTTCCTCGCTGGTTATAGTTGAGTCATGATGCTTTAACTGTATTATCTAAATTATTATCTAAATGGCGCGTATACACTATAAGATAATCGTTTCCGTTTTTAGCGTTTCTAAATTGGGAATATCTAATTTATTATCTACAGTGTAACCAGGCCTTAAATCAATATTTGGAAATTAAATGGCTTATCGACGTAAATCACTTTATCTGTGCTGCGATTGGCTATTTGCATACATGTATGTCCTGCAGCTTGTCACGACACACATGCACAATCACATTGTCTTGCTTAGCTTGTCCAAGATTGAGTGCCAAACACAAACAACTGCCCACGTTATGACGTCATTGGATTGATGATAATTTGCATTCTAAAGGCCTAATCAAGCACTGTTCAGTGGCGTTATTTTCACATTTTAATAATAACTCAACAAACAGCTATGATGGCGTTTCATGCACACGTATCCGCATGATGTCATCAAAAATCATGTTTCCGATCAAAATTGTTGATGTTTCCAAGTTTATTTTTATTCTCTGACCTCGATAATAAAGAATCGATATTATAAAAGTCCCCTGGTAAGGAGGGTTGCCAGATTGTTATAAGCAACCACCTCTCTGCTACTGGTGACACACAGATGTCACACATAAATATAAGATTACCACTTTAACAGTTCAATTCGCACAAATAAAAAAGTATAAACAACATAGAAAGTTTCTTAACGTTTCTTAGTCACATGAAATCCCCTACCAAAGTTTCTTAAGTTTTGAACATATCGCCCTGCGGTTTCTTATAAATGGCTTCTTATAAAAAGAATGGGTGTATTAATGAAAATTATCATTAAAATCAGTTGAGTGGTTGCTTGAATTTAAAGATGAAGTCTTAGGCTTTACAACAGCATCCAGCTTATTAAATCTGTAAGAATTTTGTAAAGCAAAGGTTTTTCGTTCGGCTTCAGTTCGTACTGTTCATCAATTTTATCGAATATAATTTTGCAGCAACAACAACAACATCAACTTACATTCGTGCGTTGCAATTGTGTGTGGGCCATCCAAATGCATGTCTGGCTCTCACCTTTATGTGTATGAGAGTCTCAAAAGCTTTACTTTGCAAAGGAGATTAAGGACCTTAGACAGGGAAATTACTAGAACCATCTAGCAAACTGCCTAACCCTAAATTTTATTTCGGATTCGGGTTTTCCATGTTGAAAAGTATCTAAAACTGCCAGGGCCATTTCGGGCGTGGCCCGATATTCACGTGATTCATGGCCACACCTACCCACGGTCTGAAAAAAATTTTTTTGGATTTTTTGAAACAATTTTTCACCAGTGTATAGTGCATCATAAGGCAAGAAAGAAATTATAAAACACATATTACTTTTCTCTTACCATTCGGGGGGTACAACGTCTCAAAGTTTGTGTTGTTGTTGTTGTTCGAAAACATCAAGTTTTCGATATTTCGCGTATAAGCCGAAATTTTCGATACGAAATCCATAGTTACAATAAAAATAGTTAAAGTGGTGTATTTCCACTATCTACAATGTATCTTTGTCTTGTCTAGAAGGTTTTATCGAAATATCAAGGCAGCCATCCGTCGCACGAATCTTCATTGGACAGAAAGTCCGAAACTTCCCACACGCTTTCATCTGCTTCAGATAATATGGCTTGTTCTGCGTTAGATAGCGTTGTTTCATCATCACCATTGTAAATGCTTGCCGATTTTTCATCTTGAAGATGTCATCATCTTGAATTGAAGATATCTTCCGTTTTCTTTTCTTTGTTTTTGGCGCGGTGGCTTCACTTGACTCATCCCCTACATCGGCGGAGGCCTTTTGGGAAGAATTTCGTTTTTTCCTCTTTTTAATAGAAACGACGCTGGTAACTGGCTTCCAGTAAACCACACTGGCGACACGATTTTCTCTACAGGATCCCATTGCCATCCGTTTTCTTCAAAAAGGATTGGTGGCACTTGCGGCAAGTGACAATGATACCACAAAACGCTCGATAATGGCAGCGTTTAATTGCCCGTTCTACTGACTTGGGGTCTGGTGGTATGCCCATAGATGATTTTGTTTCATTTCTTTATATAGTCGTATTCTCGTATTCGAGTATGCCTCATCTGCTTTTCCACTGTATATGTCTTTCGAATGAATTCCTTTATATCTTCAATATCGTTTTCTTTTATGCTTCTTTCGCTTCCAAGTTTCTGCAATGAAGCAAAATCTCCTAGCTTCTTCTTGACCTTCTGGAGTACACGAACCTTTTCAGCTTTGTAAAAATACGACGTTGAGTCACATCCTATTAGACAGTGCAGTGTTGGTAACGCAAGTGACAACTTTTCTCCAAGAAATTCGTTTATTGGCGCCATTATGAAGAAATTCCTGCCACTTTCCTCCCTCTAACATCCTTTGCTCGACACCTGTTACATGCACTTGGGCTCTGGGTGCACCTCTTCTCTTCCGCAAACAGCTTTTGACACTCCTTTCATTCACCATTCCAAGCATTACCGGTTGTGAATCATTAGGTGGCTGCATAAATCGGAGAAAGCATTTTATCCAATCGGAGAAGGCATTTCATCCAAAAGTTGTCACTGCGTTACCAACACTGCACTGTCTAACAGGATGTGACTCAACGTCGTATTTTTACAAAGCTGGAAAAGTTCGTGTACTCCAGAAGGTCAAGAAGAAGCTAGGAGATTTTGCTTCATTGCAGAAACTTGGAAGCGAAAGAAGCATAAAAGAAAACGATATTGAAGATATAAAGGAATTCATTCGAAAAGACATATACAGTGGAAAAGCAGATGAGGCATACTCGAATACGAGAATACGACTATATAAAGAAATGAAACAAAATCATCTATGGGCATACCACCAGACCCAAAGTCAGTAGAACGGGCAATTAAACGCTGCCATTATCGAGCGTTTTGTGGTATCATTGTCACTTGCCGCAAGTGCCACCAATCCTTTTTGAAGAAAACGGATGGCAATGGGATCCTGTAGAAATATCGTGTCGCCAGTGTGGTTTACTGGAAGCCAGTTACCAGCGTCGTTTCTATTAAAAAGAGGAAAAAACGAAATTCTTCCCAAAAGGCCTCCGCCGATGTAGGGGATGAGTCAAGTGAAGCCACCGCGCCAAAAACAAAGAAAAGAAAACGGAAGATATCTTCAATTCAAGATGATGACATCTTCAAGAGGAAAAATCGGCAAGCATTTACAATGGTGATGATGAAACAACGCTATCTAACGCAGAACAAGCCATATTATCTGAAGCAGATGAAAGCGCGTGGGAAGTTCGGACTTTCTGTCCAATGAAGATTCGTGCGACGGATGGCTGCCTTGATATTTCGATAAAACCTTCTAGACAAAACAAAGATACATTGTAGATAGTGGAAATACACCACTTTAACTATTTTTATTGTAACTATGGATTTCGAATCGAAAATTTCGGCTTATACGCGAAATATCGAAAACTTGATGTTTTCGAACAACAACAACAACACAAACTTTGAGACGTTGTACCCCCCGAATGGTAAGAGAAAAGTAATAAGTGTTTTATAATTTCTTTCTTGCCTTATGATGCACTATACACTGGTGAAAAATTGTTTCAAAAAATCCAAAAAAATTTTTTTCAGACCGTGGGTAGGTGTGGCCATGAATCACGTGAATATCGGGCCACGCCCGAAATGGCCCCTGGCAGTTTTAGATACTTTTCAACATGGAAAACCCGAATCCGAAATAAAATTTAGGGTTAGGCAGTTTGCTAGATGGTTCTAGTAATTTCCCTGTCTACCTGTTTATATGGGTCAGGTTGGCTGGACCAGGTGAAACAATTTCCAACCTGGCTTTACATGGTCGTTAATCACCTGGGCTGGCCACACAATAGACTCATTACATTGCGTCCTTGTGCCTCGCTCAGAACTCGCTCAACACAAGGAGCAAAAACGAGCGAGGCACAGGGACGCAATGCAATGAGTCTAGCCACACAACTTCAAATCAGCACATGCGACTTTGATGATTTCACATCTGGCAATTTGAGTTGACATGCTTTTATTTCGGATAAGTGGGATTCGAATGGTTTGAAACCCCCGTCACCTAGGCACTAAATTTAATAAACAATATACTTTCTACCATGATTCTTCAAGCGGAATGGATTTCGCTTAAACGGGCTGTCCCGTCTACCATGACCAGACCCTAATACGGGACTAAGTGAAGCTTTTGCAGTGCCCATAGTTTACTAAAATTTACTTTCACGTTATTGAATAGAGATTGACTTGCATTCTTAAGGGTATTATTGAACGTCTCGAAATTCGAGTACAATTAAAAGCATTTTTCTTGATAAGGATCGTTCAAATCATCTATTCAATGCAAGAGGCAATATAAAAACAATTCATTTGTAAAGGATTTGCCAACCTCATCTTGCTGTTTCGGAAAGATGCATGTGCTGTGCATGTTTAGTTTCTGTGACAGTGAACCTTAGTTTTTTAGAACTAAGTTTCTTATAAACCGGTTTCTTATAAAAAAATCGTGTGTGTCTCATTCTGTCTAATTATGCATGATCGAGTTGATATAATGCAGTACAATGCCATTCTATTCTGCACTAATTTGATTAGTGTAGAATAGTTTTGGTCAATTTAAAGGGTTTTTTCACATTTGAAAGCTTCCATAAGGAAGGGCAATTATCAGGATTTATTGTGAACCATACGTCGCTGTGGAGTTTTTATCAGAACATGAACAGTACAAATGGAACTTTATTGCCTTACAGATGCATGGCTGATGCGCAGTTCAATTTTCTAACAATTCGATATTTTGTAATTTTTCTTTTCCACATTCTTATGTTGAAAATCTTAATTCGAAATCCGAGATTGACACTGAGTTGTCATCATATTTTGGCCAGCCTTGCCGTGTCAGATGTTGTTCAGACGTATGGAATGTTTTTTTGTGTTTTTCTTGGAGCACATACAAATCGGGAAACTAAGTCATTCGCCTGTCAGCTTGATCGGAAATTAATTGCCACACTTTTTTCTGGAACTGTTGTCACCAGCACTGGAAGCATTCTTTTGCTTTCAATAGAGCGTTATGTTGCCTGTTTTCATTGCTTTCGAGTTCATACGATATTTACCGAGGAACGTGTCAAAAGGATAATTTATGCTATCTGGATAACTGGCTCCATTTGTGGATTCATCGACTACAAACGCTACAAACCAAATTATTCAGCAGTAGTTGTGCCTCTAACCACAACACTTGATATTATGTATGTAGCTGTTGTTGTACCCACCTCTGTCATCATGTTTATTTTACAAAGTCGGTTATATCTATTGTCAATGAGAAAGACGACGGTACATCCAAGTTTTAACTTTGGAAGACAAGCAGAAGTGAGTGATGTAAGAAGACGGCAACTCAAACTGGCCTTCAATGCAAGCTACGCTATAATAATGTACAAGGCATGCATGCTTCCTTTGGTTTCATACATTATTTTCACTGGTTTCAAAGAGAAGAACGACGAATCAAAGTTCAGGCGTGTCTCTATATTCCTTGCATCGTTGAACGCTCAAGTTGATCCCTTTATCTATGGTTTTGGGATGCCTGATCTACGAAGAGAAATGAAAAGAGAACTTAAGGCCTGGAAGCGTCGAATCATATCTTTATTTGAGTCGAATAAAGTACAAGTATTTAGAACCACCTGGACCTAACTTTGGGACAGTACAACACAATTTCATATGATTTTTAAGTACTGCTCATTATAAATTTTAGATATATTTAATCATTATAGATTTTCCGATCTTCCATCATTCTTGTTTGCATTCAAGTCCACCTGAGTGGAAAAGATGCACAACGCTATTCGTGAATTATCCCTGTTGCTACCTTTCTCCATCAATTTCAGCAAACTACATTTACCCATGTTCAGTACAGTGGGTGGATGACATCATAGATGGCAATGGTGTATGAGGAAAAGCATTTTGAATTCTTTGGAGTTGTTCGGTACCGCTGGGAAGCATCATGGAAACCCCGGCACCTCACCCTTTTTACTTCACAGTGGGTGGGATTTGGGATGGAATGGAATGGACAGCATAATCATGTTGTTGTTGTTGTTTGTATCTGATTTGATTTTTGGCATGGCCTGATCATCAAGATCAGATAGATGCATGAACTACTTTTTGGCCGGGGATTCAGCCGTGGATTGGCCTAAGGAAACTACTATTTGGCCGTGGATTCGAAGTGATGTTATTTGTAATTGTTATTGTGGGCTAACTACTCGGAATTTTGCGATGAAAATTAATTCGCATCTGTAGCACATAGAGTACAACCTTGTCTAAAAGTTTCAACTCTCTAGCTTTTACCGTTTTTGAGGGAAAACTTTGTTTGTACTAAAGTCGTGAGTGTCTGACTCTGAGGTGCGTGACCAAAATGACCCCCGGAAATCGAAATTACTTGGAATTTTGCGATGAAAATTAATTCGCATCTGTAGCACATAGAGTACAACCTTGTCTAAAAGTTTCAACTCTCTAGCTTTTACCGTTTTTGAGGGAAAACTTTGTTTGTACTAAAGTTGTGAGTGTCTGACTCTGAGGTGCGTGACCAAAATGACCCCCGGAAATCGAAATTACTTGGAATTTTGCGATAAAAATTCATTCGCATCTGTAGCACATAGAATACATCATTGTCTCTAAGTTTCAACTCTCTAGCTCTTACCATTTTCCAGGAAAAACTTTGTTTGTCCCAAAATCGTGAGTGTCTGACTCTGAGGTGCGTGACCAAAATGACCCCCAGAAATCGAAATTACTTGGAATTTTGCGATGAAAATTAATTCGCATCTGTAGCACATAGAGTACAACCTTGTCTAAAAGTTTCAACTCTCTAGCTTTTACCGTTTTTGAGGGAAAACTTTGTTTGTACTAAAGTCGTGAGTGTCTGACTCTGAGGTGCGTGACCAAAATGACCCCCGGAAATCGAAATTACTTGGAATTTTGCGATGAAAATTAATTCGCATCTGTAGCACATAGAGTACAACCTTGTCTAAAAGTTTCAACTCTCTAGCTTTTACCGTTTTTGAGGGAAAACTTTGTTTGTACTAAAGTCGTGAGTGTCTGACACTGAGGTGCGTGACCAAAATGACCCCCGGAAATCAAAATTACTTGGAATTTTGCGATGAAAATTCATTCGCATCTGTAACACATAGAATACATCATTGTCTCTAAGTTTCAACTCTCTAGCTCTTACCATTTTCCAGGAAAAACTTTGTTTGTCCCAAAATCGTGAGTGTCTGACTCTGAGGTGCGTGACCAAAATGACCCCCGGAAATCGAAATTACTTGGAATTTTGCGATAAAAATTCATTCGCATCTGCAGCACAAAAAGTGCATCCTTGTCTGAAAATTTCATTTCTGTAGCTCTTACCGTTTTTCATGGAAAACTTTGTTTGTCCGAAAGTCGTGAGTGTCTGACTCTGAGGTGCTTAATCAAAATTACCCCCGGAAATCGAAATTACTTGGAATTTTGCGATAAAAATTCATTCGCATCTGCAGCACAAAAAGTGCATCCTTGTCTGAAAATTTCATTTCTGTAGCTCTTACCGTTTTTCATGGAAAACTTTGTTTGTCCGAAAGTCGTGAGTGTCTGACTCTGAGGTGCTTAATCAAAATTACCCCCGGAAATCGAAATTACTTGGAATTTTGCGATAAAAATTCATTCGCATCTGCAGCACCAAAAGTGCATCCTTGTCTGAAAATTTCATTTCTGTAGCTCTTACCGTTTTTCATGGAAAACTTTGTTTGTCCGAAAGACCGCTCAATGAGCAACTAGGGCTGGATTGACTTGATTCATGTGTCATATAATAAATGTTATACAGTGGAATCCCGCTATAACGAACCCCGCTTATAACGAACTTCCCACTATTACGAACTAAAACTCCCGTCCCTTGGATTCTGGGATGTAGTTCTTCATAAAAAAATTTCCCTTCTGTATAACGAACTCCCGCTATTGCGAACTATTTTCTCGGTCCCTACAGAGTTCGTTATAGCGGGATTCCACTGTATTGTTATAACTTGTGTACAATGATAACATTTTTTCAGTTGAATAGTTGATCTCAAACAAGCAACACTGTAGCGTTTCAATTCTTTATTACTATATGTTCTTTATACTTCATCACTAATGTTCTTTTCATCGCAAAATTCCCAGTACTTTTTTATTTCCGGGGGTCATTTTTGTCACGCTACTCAGAGTCAAATACTCACAACTTTCGGACAAACAAAGTTTTCCATGAAAAACGGTAACAGCTAGATAAATGAAATTTTCAGACAAGGATGCACTCTTTGTGCTGCAGATGCGAATGAATTTTTATCGCGAAATTCCAAGTAATTTCGATTTCCGGGGGTCATTTTGGTCACGCACCTCAGAGTCAGACACTCACGACTTTAGTACAAACAAAGTTTTCCCTCAAAAACGGTAAAAGCTAGAGAGTTGAAACTTTTAGACAAGGTTGTACTCTATGTGCTACAGATGCGAATTAATTTTCATCGCAAAATTCCAAGTAATTTCGATTTCCGGGGGTCATTTTGGTCACGCACCTCAGAGTCAGACACTCACGATGTTAGTACAAACAAAGTTTTCCCTCAAAAACGGTAAGAGCTAGAGAGTTGAAACTTATAGACAATGATGTACTCAATGTGCCACAGATGCGAATGAATTTTCATCGCTAAATTCCAAGTAATTTTGATTTCCGGGGGTCATTTTGGTTAAGCACCTCAGAGTCAGACACTCACGATTTTGGGACAAACAAAGTTTTTCCTGAAAAATGGTAAGAGCTAGAGAGTTGAAACTTACAGACAATGATGTACTCTATGTGCCACAGATGCGAATGAATTTTCATCGCTAAATTCCAAGTAATTTTGATTTCCGGGGGTCATTTTGGTTAAGCACCTCAGAGTCAGACACTCACGATTTTGGGACAAACAAAGTTTTTCCTGGAAAATGGTAAGAGCTAGAGAGTTGAAACTTACAGACAATGATGTACTCTATGTGCCACAGATGCGAATGAAATTACATTGCTAAATTCCAAGTAGTTCACCCACAATAACAATTAAAAATAACATCACTTCGAATCCACGGCCAAATAGTAGTTTCCTTAGGCCCAATCCACGGCTGAATCCCCGGCCAAAAAGTAGTTCATGATAGATGCAACACATGATATAATATTGTTGTTAATATGTTTCCTTCAGCTGGCTTTTTTAAGAATCTTCCTTGCCCATTTTACATATACGGACTATGTCATAGACCGTACTGCCACTTCAGGCATGCCAATGCAGGTTGGTTTGCTTATATTTTTCACGTAATAGAATAGGCCCATTTTTAGTTGTCCTTGTCTTCTTTAGAGTTATGTGCTGAATTGTCTCTAGCAAAGATATGGAACATGACGAAAGTGACAAACCAAAAAGGATCTTTTCATGCCGGCAGTGTTTACATAACTCTGTCCCTATATAGTCCCATTTTCAAGCCCAAAGCTTTTTCTAGAAAAGCTATTCCCCCAACCAAACAACAGTAACGTAACTTGTGTATATAAATAATTGGCAGTTCATAGTATTTGTTTGCAAGTATCAATTTAAATAAGCCGATCTTTTTGTGCTATTTTGATAGTTAAGTAGCTTTTTTATTGAGAAGTCTTCTTCGTAATCTCCAGAATTACCTCATTTGTCTTGTCTTTGCCATAACACATGCTCTTCAACTAGAGGAGGGTTTCCTTGACTTGTATATTTTCTTCATATTCTCTCTCCAAAGATGTTAAAATGAAAGAGGAAGATTGGACATATGGTGAAGTAGTAGGTATGTGAAATGAAGCAAAAAATATAATCATAGGTCCATTTGTGTCCAAGCCTTTTGAGATCTAAGATTTAGATGCCTTCAATATTTTATATTGCATTTGGATCACTATTTGTGTTGGTTTCACTATTTAACATTTTTGCCCAAGGCTTAGCTAACATCTCTTGTAGTTTTTCTGCACATTTATTTAAATAGAAAACTAGTTTATAAAAAGCTAAACAAAGATGGCCAAAAAGCCAAGAAATTTGGCTTAGTACTGGCTTAGTACTAGCCCCAATAATAATTAAGAAACTGTAAGGTTTTCATTCTTTAAAAAGAATCAATTGACATTAGTTTCTGCACAGCATGATTTCAGTGAATATCAAGGATTTTGTTAATTCTTTTTGAAAAAGATTTATTTTTTCATTTGAGTCTGCATGAATTGTTCTTGTGACAATATGGGTTTATGTCTATCCAAAAATTCCCAACTGTAAAACAAAATTTTAGACCCTGAAAATAAGAAACAGATTGAGAAATTTTTAGTGCCAAAGTGCCAAAAAATTTAATGCAGAGTTAAGGAACTTTTTTTATTAGTGCTGATCTAAGTTTCTTAATGTATATTGCATTGCATAAAAATCAAAAAATTTTTACAAGCAGTGTAACCTGACAAACTTACAAGCAGTGTAACCTAACAATCTAGTTTCTGGCCCTTTGATCTCTTTCATAGTACAAGGCAGCCACCATTTAACTAGCTCCTAGTTATTTAATTTTACATCATAATATCATGTTGGTGTCACAGTAAAGTTTAGATGCTGATGTTAGATTGAACGATGTTTTAAAGATCCACAAGCCGAATGCTCATTGGAAGGAGTTGAATTTTCAAATGATGGAAGCGACAATGTCATAAAGAATGAAGATAACAGCCACCTAGCCCCAAGTCCCATTGTTCAAGATCTCACCAAACTGCTGCAGATAACAAAACAGACGGATTATTCAGCAGAGGTAGCTGCCGCTATTAGAAACAGAAAGAAAGGCACCATTAACAAAGGTATTCTATTGGCTGATTTCTTGCACTTTAACAATAACAACAACAACAACAATATTAATAATATCATCATCATCATCATCATAATTGGTGTGATTTGGCATGCTAATGTTCTAATGGTATTAGATTTGCATGATGAGGTTTGAATTATCATTGTTCAACTGTTTGGTTGATTGATATCAGACTTGTTTACAAGTAGTTTTGTAGGTACTGCCCATGGTCTTTTGAAAATGTAATGCGCAAAGTGCAAGGCAGACTGGCCTTAGCAATGAGACAAAGGCAATTAGAACCTTTGCCAACAATCTCTGCAAGTAGCTACTATCAGCTTTCATTTGATCTTGTTGTTGAAGATAATGCTGAAACAAAGACTGAAGAGGAGACACCGACGAGAGACGAAAAGAAAGAAGAAGAAAGCGAAGATTTGCTGGTGCAAACCGGACAATGCGTGGATGAGAACGAAAAACAACTCAAGCCACCCACCCTGAAGGATATCAACTTTTTTGGTGGTGGTCATTCTGATGATAATCATCATGTGAAAAGGAAACGAAAAAGAAAGCCCCAACACAATGATAGCAGCCATGTTGATGTTGCCTTGTTTTCAGACTCGTCCACGGAGTTATTCGACAACAGCGAGGAAACATTGCGTAAAATTTTCGAAGACTACAGCCCAAGTAAGGCAGCTAATGCGGATCATCTCTCCGCTGCCACCAAGCAACACACTCCGCCGTCTAAGAAAACAAACCTTGCGGAGGAGCCGTGTGCCCCAGCTAATACCGGCCCAACGGTCGGCATTGGCAGTTTGAAGAAGCGAGTAGCTCATAACCCAAAAGCGGAGGTAGGCTAATGCACAATTGACTACAATGTCTGTTGTAGCAAAGCTGTATTCAAGTTCCTTACACGTCATCCGACTAACCTTATTACATATCCATCTGCAACCTTGAACTTGAATTTGATCCAAGCCTCGTTCACCTCCACGACCCTAGCTTTTATTACTTTAAAGTTTACCTGTACCGTTTTCTTCCTTAAAATTTATTATTTTCTTTATGCACTTTAACCTTTTCTGTGATCTTGACTTTGACCTTTAACTTTTGTTGGAGGCCAATTTTTATTTATGTTTACTTCTTTGACCTTAATTTTTTCTTTTGACGTCGATCTTTGACCTTTACTTTTAATTTTTTCTCAAGGTCACCTTCACTTCTTTGACCTTAATCTTCATACTCATTATGGCGCTTTTTCATTATTCCACCTTCGTTGATGCTGACCTATTTCTTTATTTTCACCTTTGCCCTGGTCGTTTCCTCATCCGTGACCTTGACCTTGATCTTTTGCTGTTGCCATTTTCTTTACCATATCTCATCTTGATTTTCTCATTTAAATTTGCCTTTTCTGTTACCCAACGCAGTTTTACCCTTTCTTTTAGCCCACTTGCCTAAACCGCTATCTCGTTAATCTTTGCCCTTACAATTGGTCAGATAGCAATTCGTATGTTTTTCGTAGGTCGTTCGTCAACCTGTGAACAAGAAAGGTGTTAAGCGCTCCCTCTATGGTCCTCCATTCCATCTTGGCGGCTCGAAGGAAGTGAGAAAAGAAGGCGACGACAAAAAGGTCGAGGTAAAAATTTATCCGAAATTGTTGCATGCTCCTTTGACTCTTTTCAAATTCTGTTGATATGCCTTCGCATATTATGGTATATCTTGAATGTTTAAGAGAGATAGGGTCTATTAATCAGCCCGTTGCCTGTCTATTCGTGCCAGGTTCCTTCGGTGACATCGCGCATGTCCTTCACAACCCAAGAAGGCACGTACATTGGGAAGAAAAGGCAATCGCATTATGAAGCAAGCAAGAAGAAGACCACGCAATCATCTGATGGCAATGCTGAGTTAACTAGGCCCAGGATACCGGTGCATTTTGGTTCGAAAGTACCGCAAGTCCTGCGACAGAGATACTTGGACAAAATTATTGACGAATACACGGAGAAATGTTCCTCGTTGCAAGAGGCATTTGATAAGGTAAATGTTGCTTCATGGCATGATTTCAAGTTGATCATGGTGTTCAATTGCATTCCTACGCACCGCGCAGTGAAATAATTTTGGCACGGTGATCCTTAAATCGAAGCAATCTCGATAACTTGAAAAAGCAGTTTCGCGAGTAACCAAGTAACCATACCCAATAGTAATCATAATCAACAACCACAGGGGCGGTCTGGCATGACAATTGCAGGGTGGCTGGCAAACCAAAGGGGCCCGGTTTAGGGTAGTCCAAGTCTTCGAAAAGGGCCCGTAGCTTTAGTTTACGTTAAAAATCAGAAGGCCCGGGTGGCGATCGCCACTTTGCCCCCCGGGCCAGACCGCCCATGAACAACCATTAGATTAGTAATCATAGCTACAATCGTAATCATTTATAATCAGAATCGAGATCATGATCGCAATGATCATCAGCAACATCATCTTGTCATTCTAACGTCTATTGTAATTTTTATTGTTATCTTTATTATAAGTTTCTTTTGCTGGTCTCTCACTCTTCCTTTGATCATCTTCCACTATTGGTCTTTGATCATCTTCCTCTATTTTTTAGGCAGTGAATGACGAAGAAGTGATCTTTTCCCGATGCACCAGTAAGCAGATTTACGTAAGTCTGTGCGTGAATTCAATCAAGAGGATCCGAAGTCTACCAGATGCGTCCAAAAAACAGGCCGGGGGCTTGTCAAATCCAAATTCTGACACCCATACCAATAACAACGGCTCTTCTCTAATCAGCGATAATACGTATGTTGAGAGGGTCAATCCACCCGTTTCATTATCTGTCACGCGAAAGAAAGCGATTAGGCCATCGACCATATCATTGTCAATGCTGGAAAAGAGACATAGCTCACTGCAGACAGAAAAGAACCCAATTGTTTTGGTGAAGAAAAAGGTTAATCTACTGCCTGAATTAACTGGTGAGGCTTTTCTGCGCTTTTCAAAACATCTTTTAATACAACATTTAATATAATTTTAATATCACGAAATACTGTTTTTATAGGCATTTTATTTTTACCCTTAACATTTGTCTTCTCTTGACTTTGCCGTCATTTTTCATTGTAATTGGAACATCAGAATGGCAATAGATTTACAATTAGATAGAATTCGAATCCAATAATGTTATTTTTTCTGCCTTCTGCGTAATTTTTCCTGGCATTTTGTATGCTTAGCACACGACCCATTGTAATTCGAGGGCCTGATAACTCGATGAAATGCATTGCATTTTTCAGTGCTGGATAGATCGATGTTAAGCTGTAGTTGTTTTGTTGATTGTTGCATTTTGTTTCAGAGAGTTTATTTTACGAAAACATGCTGACATACTTGGCCTCAGAGAAAGACTTGTGGCAGAATAATTATCCCAAAGAATCAGCCCCAGGCAGCGGCCGCGCAGTTTTTTACAAGAAAACAGAAGGAAAATGCTGTAGGTACCATCTGTCGATTTAACACTGTCTTCTTTTTTTCTTTTGAGTTACTTTTGCATCTTATTACTTTTTATTGCTGGTTTTTCGTCTTTTTCCTTCTCAGTTTCTTCATATTTCCATTTCCTATCAAACACATTCCTGCTATTAAAACATTGTGGCGATGTATTTACTCCGTCTGCAGCTATTTATTTGTTTTATTTCGCCTTATTGCTCTTGTTTCCCCTTGCATCATCTTCCATCCAAGCCTTTGCGACCACCATTTACGAATTTTGTTTACAGCGACCAAGCGAATCTGCGACCGTTGTGGCAAGACGTTCATGTTGACCTCAGAAGGCGAATACATTAGTAGAAGCGAGTGTCATTACCACTGGGGAAGATTGAGACGCATGCGTGGTAGGAAAGATCTCGTTCCATTGTGTTGGCTGATGTTGTGCTCGAGCCCTGTTGCTCAGTTTCTTTCTTCTTGGAATAGGCAGACATTTATTAGTGAAGTTTGTACTTTGTTTTAGGTTTTGGTGGGTCTTCAATGCAATTTTCATGTTGCAAAGGTGAAGCATGTAGCATGGGCTGCTGTGTAGCCAAGGTATGCTGTATTATATAAGGTATTACTGCAACAAGTGAAGCATCAATGAATTTTCAATGCTAAAGCTACAAGTCCGCTTTCTGTCCCACATTATGTTACATGCACTAAATATTGGTAATGTGATAAAGTCGCGATAAAACAAATGCCGTATCTCTTCGATTGACCAACCAATCCCTCGTAAAAAGCTGCCTTGTCTAGCAAACCAGCAATCTAAGAAGTATCGAACTGTTCTGCAGTAAAAATAAACCTCGATTTAACAATATGACAATATAAACAATATAGCAAAATATGTCTTGGATGCCTTCATGTTTCGGTATGTTTATGTGTTATTTTATTGCCTCAGAGTCAAACCACTCAGGTACTAGTTTTTGCCCGGTGATTTAAGGAGAGAGTTCTTTTCATTGCAGCTACATGTTTCAGAATATGCTGGTAATTTTAATCATTTTGTCGTCACAAAGACAAATGCGACCAGAAATACAAAAAAAGTTTACGCATTAGATTGTGAGATGGTAAGACGTTTATTGGAGTATTTTTCTCGTCTCAGTCTTTTCTATTCTCTGAAGTTTAAGTTTTTATTTATTTACCCGAAATGTGAAATGGATTTTTTGCTAAATCTTTCTCATATTCGTAGTATGCTGAGTTTGTCTGGTGCTGTTTAACCACCCTGGGATCCCTAAGCATTTTTCTACCTCCCTTAACCTTTATTGGCATGTGTATGTTTTGAGTATGACCATCTAATCCTGGCTCTCTTGACCCTTGAAACCATGAAACCTTGAAACCATGTACGGGTTACCAAATATTCCCCTATGCACATTCCCTATGCGGTAGCCCTCCTCTCCCTTACCCTACATCCTTTATACAGTTTTTTTAAAGAATTCCTTAATTCGTCCAAGCCTTGATTGGACTTTACGTTTTCTGATGGTTTGTTCGCTTGCAGTGTTATACGGTTGATGGTCTGGAGCTGACAAGAGTGACCATGGTTGATTACAACATGACCAAAGTATACGACACATTTGTCAAACCAGAAAAGCCCATAATCGATTATAATACAAGGTGTGTCCTGTTGCGTTGCTGCTACCATGTTAGTTGCTGCTGATATCATTCGAAGCTTGAGATTCGGTTCGGTTCCACACATTCTCTAAAGCATCAAGTGAAATGAAATTTCGATAAGTGATTTCGATTTTAATCCTTTCCTTTCGATTTCAGATTCAGCGGTGTAACAGAAGAATCTCTTTGCGATGTCACTACTTCATTAAAAGATATCCAAAATAAATTGCTCGATATGTTTGGAGATGATACAATATTGTTAGGACATAGTTTGGAAAGCGATCTTGCTGTAATGAAGGTAAATGTAGTTTTACTTCAATCATAATCATGAAAAATAGCTATTTCTTATGACTATGCTTAGTTCTAATTGCTTATGCTTTGATAAGTCTAATAGCTTATTTTAATGACTATGCTTTGATGAGTCTAATACCTGTTTTGTTGCAATTGGAAGTACAATCCTGGTTCTAAATTGACTACCTTCCACGTTTAAACCTTTAATACGTCGAAAAATCTTCTTTAGTCGATAACTGGAAACTCCGACAGCTAGAACAAATCTCTTGCGACCATTTACGTTTGATTTTACCTGGGTTGAACTCTATTGCTAGTGTATTGCTGCACTGGTCAATTTAAAGACGGTCGTACGATGTTGCCAGAAGAATAGCGACAGGTTTCTTCAATACGTTTTATTTGGACTTTCTTGCATTGACGTGATTCTGTTTTCTTGCAGCTTATTCATCGTAAAGTTGTCGACACTGCACTCGTGTTTCCCCATCGCCTCGGACTTCCGTACAAACGAGCATTGAAAACTTTAATGGGAGAATTTCTTCAAAAGATCATCCAAGACAACGGTATGATTGAATCGCTCCTTATAGTAATAATCATTTCTTCTGTTGTAAGGCCAGTGTGCACACCAAGATAAAACAACAGGCTCTTTTATTCTATCTTGATAAATTCATATGCACATATAGACGGTGTACAATATTGCACCAGTAGATATTCATCTGTTGCTCTAAGGAACGTACAATTGAACCCTGGTAATAACAAACTTCGAAAAAAACCAGAAAACTTTATTAAATTTGGAGCTCGTTAACATCACGGTGAATTATGCAAAAATGAGGCAGTGATGTTTTTATTTACCTAATGATATAACATGTTAGAATTGTCGAGATGAATAAAGGAATGAGAAAAGTAATAAATAAATATAGGTAATACATTACAAAATAATTGTGCAGTTTTTAAGCATCCTACAGAGGGTGGTTAGCATGGCTTATTTTTTCACCTATTAGGTGCATTTGTTGCTTTATGCTGTTGGAAATTTGAGCTTATTTTTTCACCTATTGGGTGCATTTGCTTGCTCTATGCAGTTGGAAATTTGAGCTTATTTCTTCACCTACTGGGTGCATTTGATTGCTTTATACAGTTGGAAATTTGACATTTGAAATGTTTTTTTTCTGTCCTTACTTGTCAGGTGGTGGTGGGCACGATAGTTACGAAGACTCAGCCTCGTGCATGGAATTAATGAAATGGAAGATTAGGGAGGATTTGAAAAAGCAGGCAAGAATTGCTAATGCTAGTTGATGCTTAGCACATGCATGGTAATATAAAATATTTGTTGTTCTCGTTGCTTTCTTTGTTGGGTTATCAATAGATCATCAGGTCGGGTCAAAAGGCCACGTCTTAGGGCAGGTCATAAGGTCAGGTGAAAACTCCAGGGCAACGCATATGTTAACAGGTCAACAAGGCAATGCCCCATGGAATGGATTCAGAATTTCGTTTCACAAATAGCGCCAGTTGTTTTGTAATGTTTTGTAATGTTTCTCAAAAGCAATATAAGAGGGACTATTTTGAACAAGTATACCTTAACCTTACATATACTCGTGGAAAGGCAGGATGCAGAAGGCAAAACTCTCCAATTTATTTGTACCACACAATATAAATAAACGTATTCATTTATTAATTTTGCAATAAATTTATTTTGTTGAGTTATGAATCTCGCAAAAATTGGTAACAATTTTGAAGATGGTCAATTTTTCTTAACATTTCCTGTGAGCAAATGAAGTCCTGATGCTAGAGTGTATGTATAACATCACCAGTTAAAAAATGTTTCAAAACTTGGTGCAACAATAGTGGATTTGGAAAACAAATTAGTACGTGTCTCTTTAATACAGCCATGTGTGACATTCTGTGGTACTTTGGAACAAGTATGTGATTATTCCTAATTTCCATAAAGGGTGGTGATGATTTCACTGCTTTGGACTTTGACAAATCATGTGAGTGATTTTTGGCTGATTGTACATCAAATGTAATGCATTCTGTTGAAAAAGCAATGAAAATAAATTGTTTTCAATTGGTTTTTAAATTGACGAAGGGGATGAATGAGACAAGAAATAAGAATGCAAACAGTGTGATGCTCCAATGTTTTTTTGTCACAGCCACTCTCTTTCTGGCTCTTTTGTTGGTCAATGTTTGATCTATTGAGTAAGTTAAGTAAAACGTGAATCAATAATGAAATCATACCAATGTACTGTTTGGGGTTAAGTATCATTTGCTTGATGTGATGGACTGGTACAGTGTTCAATGCCTTTACAAGAGAGCACAGAAACACCTTCAATGCCAATATGGGTAGCCGCAATGAAGCAAAGACAAAGTAGTAAACGGCTGTTGTTGGCAAGAGGAACAAGAGAACTGTGAATAATATTGTCCCAACTGCTAACTGACCAGCACTGTATGACACTGAGTCAATTCTATTACGCAGTGGATTGCATTTCACACCTATGTAATACAAGAAAGACATTTGCTGTTACAATCATAATTTGTGCAATACATGAGCCAGTGGGGAATTGGAATTAAATGAAATATATGAAATTTAAAATATACAACCACTAATAAAGACATCAAGCAAATGGTTTGTCTAGAATTATGTTTATTTTATTGTTTGATGTCTCTTTTGGTGGTTGTACATGTTTTAAATCTCATTTATCATTGTTTATAGCTGGCTATTGTACAAGAAACAGTGGAAAAGGACATGCACATGGGCTCTCTAAATCACTGGCAGATACGAAAGGTGCATGATCCTGGGCATTTATCCATGTAAAATCAGGAACCACTAGGATCAGTAAGAAATTATGATATGAAGTATTAAAACACCTTTTGGTGAACTTGCAACTTGTTAAGATATGGCAGCATAAAGGATAGATTGGGAATTCTTTTTTGGGGGGGGCATGATCAAATTTTTGAGGGAGATAAGAAGTTATTTGAATCATAGGTGGAGATCAAGGAGCAAGTTTTTTAACTTTGATAAAACTGTAAAAGCTCTATTAAAGGCACCTTTTAAAATGATATTTTTTATTAAAAGTAAGCCCCCTTGTTTTTGAAATTGTCAATGATGACAAAATTGTGGTTGATTAAACCATAAAAACTCATAAAAGTTGATTTGCAGTTATTTTGCACAAACATTTCTCTTAAGTTTGAGATTTTTATTAAGCCCCCTTCTCTAATAAGAAAGCTCCTTCCTGTGGAACCTCAGAAATTGAATAAGCCCTTTGTCTTACACTTAATAGAGCTTTTATGGTAAGACCTTTGTACCTTTTAAAGGAAATAGCAATCACCTCTAAACAACCTTGATAATGATACCAGTGCTTTCAATTGAAGGTTGTAAACTTTTGAGGCGTAAACATAAAAGCAAAATGTGTGAAACGTGAGGATGTTGACAGCATCTTCAGTTAGTGAGAGCATAAATGAGAGTCCCAAGCAACCAGAGGAAATTATGATGTGAATAATGATTTTCAGGTATGGTTCTATGAGTGACAAGTAGCCTATCCAAATGTAAATGTGATATTGAAAGAAATTGCCAAGAAAAAAGGTCATTTCGTGGTTCAATTTTAAGCCAGCTGGAGCACCCATCAGCCATTCAATAAGTTGAGCTAGGAAGCTTCTTGTTTCATCTCTCCAGCTTACAATAAATTCAGTCATTTTGTCTGGTGACATGAAATATTTCAATATCAAAAAAGCAATAAATCCAATTATCATGTCAAATGAAATACGACACAGAGCACAGTCGTTAACTTTGATGTTTTGTTCAAAAGTCTGTTTTCTTGCTTCTAAATTCATTGCAAACACTTGCATTTGGTCTTTTGTGATTTTGGTAACTTCTGGAATTTTTGTTGTTGTCTGACCATCAACATCCACAGGAATTTCTTGACTTTGAACACTTGGACTGACTATGTGATTTGCCACCTGAAAAAGCCTTGTTCTCAACTGCTCAGCACTGGAAAGCAATGCTGTAAAACAGTCGATTATGTAGCTCCATTTCAAGTTTGATATTTCCATTTCAAATTTTTTATTTCAATTTTTAAATTTAAGCTCCAAATTTGCCATTTATTAACACGTGAAGTAAACCAATTTCCATTTTGTTTTTGATATGTCGTGTTGAATTGAATTGGATAGATATCGAACACGATGCGAATCGAACACCAAGGGGAATATCTCGAGGGTTGGCTGCACCTGTCAAGGTATAGAACAGAGATAGTTGATTTTAAACATGTAAGTTTCATGTACATCTTTTTGAATTTTCACTCTAATATGGACCTACTCATTTGCTTCTTTTATCAGATCGAAGTTTAATGTGAAGTGGATAATATGAATAAAGCTATTCATCGTTGTTTGTAAGTAATATTTCAATATTTACCTTCAACCCAACACCCTAGACCTAACTCTGACCCTGTCCGAACAAAAGTTGCTGAATGTAATTATGCCCTAGGTAGGCCTTTGCCTTAAAGTGCCCCTACACCTTATTTTTTTATTCTTTATATCGATAAAACTTTCTTCGCTGATTTTAGATACGAAAATATTTTTTAAATCTGACGTCTAGTTAACGAGTTATAACGTGGGGAAATGTCGATGTTTCGTCATTTTCGCCATTTTTTGTGGTCAACTTTTAGGACTGGGATCTACCTACTATGACATCATAGTTGGTGCCATTGTGCCCCGTTCATTTTCCCGTACTGAAGCAACAAATCCGGCATCAATTTTCTGTCATACGATGCACTCGATATTTGTTTTTTTGACTTTGATGATTAGAAACAGGTCGGCGCATTATGACATTGAAATTTGAAAGGCTTGCGATGAGTTTGCAGCTGTGGGGAGGAATTACAAAATTCCCATGTAGTGGCTGCTCGTTGTGCTCAGTGGAGGCGGGCGTGGGCCGTGCAATGTTAAAACTGTACGGGAGCGGGGATGCCAAGAAGAGCATCAAAACATGATGATAAAACTGGGAAAATATGCCATATCGATGTGTTTTGCTAGCCCATGGAAATACACCCGATAAATCAAAATTTGTATGGCTTCACAAAATTCTGCTTTATCAGAATGATCGCCCTAAAACTGTGAGGAGAAGGAGATGGATAGATTTCATCAATTCGCAACGACGGAAGAAATTCTATGGACGCCTCATCATGAATGAAATAAATCAAACAACAAAGCGCAATAATTTCGGTACAATAACGAAATTCATGTGTAGTAATAAGGAATTGTGTAGCAGATTTTCTACACTTGCTGTTCCAAATGAAAATCGAATCGTTTCAAGCTTCCTCAAACCCCAAAGGTTTAGACTGACACGGATATGATGGCCTAAATTATTGCGTATATTGAATTTTGATATACACTTTTGCTTCATCACAAACACAACAAAAAGATAATAATTCAGATCTAGTCAAATGCCCAGAAAGTTTTCTTTCAACATTTCTTTTCTTGCTCACATCTCTTTCATGGCTTTGACTGAAAGAGTTCTCAGCCAAATGGCATCAAATGCATCAGGTTTCTCCTTCATCGGTATCACTATCAACGATCTGCTTTGCTTTGCTCTACGATACATCATCATCATCTATACATGTTCAGCAGTTAACTGCCATAATGTCCCTTATCATCCTCCTCCAATTCGCTCTGTTTTCAGTCAATTTTATCAGTCTATTAATTACTTCAGTAGGTGTTGTTTTATCTATGTTTAAATTAGTGTTCACAAGGTCGAGATCTTTCTGAATAAGTTTTAGCCATGTCAGAGTGGGTCTTCCAACTTTCCTGTGTACATCTGACAGTGCTTCTGTTAGGGAGAGTCTGACAGGTGTTTGTTCGTCTAGCCTCATCATATGTCCCAACCAATTTAGTCTTCTTCTCTGTATCGTCTTACTCCACTTTTCAGTGTTGACTTTGGCATATAAATCTACATTTGATATTATTCTTGGCCACCTAATATCAATCACTCTACGTAATAATTTCCTGTGAAATGCATCGATGTTGTTTTGCATGGTTTCAGTTAGAGCCCAGAGTTCTGAATTGTATAAAAATATACTGGCAGAATAGGTGTTGAATGTTCTGATTTTCAGTTCTGTGCTTATTCTCTTTGATTTATATGTTTGGTCGTATGTTTGCATGCTGCTAATTGTTAGTATTTTTCTCCTGTCGATATCTTTGGTTGTATCTAATAAAGATCCCAGTAGTTTGCAGTTTGCCCAATTAGGTGATTTATTTTCCGGTATAGGTGGTTTATAGGTGACTAACCAGTCTAACGCAGACCAATTAAACCTATTATTTCGGTGTTCTAACAGTTCTGCTGGTGTTGGTGGTGCCGGTTCGGGTGGAGGTGGTCTTGGTATTTTGTACCTCTCTGTTTTTGTAGCATTTATCTTCAGGTTATATTTGTTCAGTTGGTTGGCCATTTTTGCCTCTATCTACGATACGATCAATCCTATCCCCTCGCCATCTTCGCATTCCTCGGCACTGCAATCCCTACTGTCATGAACTACTATCCGACAAAGAATGTTAATTCATGGAAACTTTCTATTCGATTCTGATCACCAAAATTGCACAAATACCCACGAATACACATAACGAGACACGACAAAAGCGCAACGCAAACACTATTTATTATACTGAATGTAGGCCTACGCCCGCCGCCACTGAATACAACGAGCAGCCACTACATTGGAGTTTACCTACTATGATGTCATAGTAGGTAAATTACGGTCCTAAAAGTTGACCACGAAAAAGTGGCACGCGTTGCCTCGTATCTCAAAAACTACTTGTCATATCAAAAAAATATAAACGGATTCAGAATCAGCGCATTCGAATCTATAGTTTTAGCCAATAAAAAAATAAGGTGTAGGGGCACTTTAAATGTGAACTCAGGTTTATAAAATGATGATGAGATACAATTAGTGGATATGCGCAAGCGTTGTGTCGCAAGGATATTCCCGGCGAGACGTTGTTAAAAATAGGCAAGGCAGGCCTCGGGTTCGAACCTTTGCCTCAGTTGATCTCGAGCCGCTTCTCTATTTCCTTGCCCATCTCCACAAGGCAATCTTTTGTGGATTTTTGTACCTTATTCAAGTCTATTTGAGCTACTTGTGTTGAGAATGAATACGTTATGATACCTCTGTGTTTGGTGGCTGGTTAGCCGTTGTGCAATGTCACTGGGAACTTTCGGCAATTTCAAATTGGCAATGGTACAACTTACAAAGAGGGTGAGCAAAGTGACAGCTCAGCAACGGCAAAGTCACCCGGGGAAGATAACTTTACGGCGTTTGTGCCGTAAAATTATCGGAACCGGAAATCAATCAGTTTCTTCTGCTTCTAATAATGATTTTATTTTTTCACTAATTAGTTAATTAATTGCTGAAGAAGAAACCAAACGTCTTCCCGAGGTTTCGTCTTCAAGCCAACTAAGCTGAATAGTCGCGTTCCTCGAATGTTTGTGGCTCATTTGTTCTTATCATGCAGTACTATAAAGGTTGTCCAAAAGATACCTTCACGGCTTACACGTGGGCACTGCAGAAGTGCGCATGCTCATGGTAATATTGACATGTTGTGAAGTATTTTGGTGTGGCATTGAATAACTGCATATTTGTATGAAGAATGCACCCATGTTTGCATTGTAGCCTTGAATAAGAGCTACATCAAGGGACTAGTTGGCATGTTGAATTCTTAACCTGCTCGTGCAAATGCTTGCTATCATTGTGAAAAGCGTATTGTTCCTTCACCTTGGGGTAATCGAAGTATGGTAAAATTATTACATCTCCGTTCCTCGTGAATACCATATTTGGTACTCATGATTACATACATGGTACCCAGAATTCTTAGCTGTTCAAGTATAAATACGAGTGCTTCTCCCATTTTCAGTTTTCCTCTGAAGAACAAGTTGGCTGCTACTCAATTGGAGAGAAGATTGCTGAAAAAGAACACGAAGGCTAGGCCATATCTGCACCGTCTTGGATCAGGTAAGTCATTGTTAGGCCAATTTAAGGTCTATATCTACTGTATCTAATTATTCAACTTTCAGTCATTATGATAGGAGTAAGTTTCAGTCATTAATTTCTACGTTTCTTGCTAAGATATGTCAATTGGTTGCAGTTAGAGAGAAGAATGCTGAAGAACAGAAAACAGGGCTAAGCTCCATGGTTCTGGCACTCGGTAATTTCACTGCCTATTTGGTTCATATTGTTGATTTCATTTAATTTCATATTTGGAAAGATGGTGAAATAAAACATTTTCCTTCCTCTCATCCTCAGATATTTTACCATTCTCCTATTATAAAAGACCGCAATTAGAAAAAAAGAAATCAAAGAACGAAAACAGAGAAGAGGACTCCTATCTGTTGCCTTGTAAGTGCTTATTTCTTACAGTAATATTACAGTAATAAATTTCTTATTTTCAGCATACTAGGTCTTCATAAATTGATAAATTTTATATTATACATCTCTAAATCCATTTACTTTTTAACCTTTAGGTGATAGGTGGCGTTACTCGAAAACGCAAATCGAATGGGAAAAAAGACATTTGTTCAAGGAGAATGACCTTTGAAAGCTGACACGTGCTTTGCAATACAATTGGTGAGGCATTGGAAATATCTCCATTCATCCATTTGCTTAAGTTAAATGTTTAACTTATTCAATCCTTATTTTAAAGAGCCTTGTTATACCTATTTCAGAATATGAATGAAAATCCAGGATTTTATAAGAAAAGAGAAAAAGAGAAAAATACGCAATGATTGGCACTGCAAGATAAAATGCATTTGGACATTTATTACACGCATTGAATTTTATATTGTAAATTAAATTCTACAAATAGTACATGGCCGTTTGGCACTCCCTCCCACCTTTCGAAACTTATATATTTATATATTCGTTGTTATCTCCGGTTAAATTAAAATTAAAACACATTTATAAATACAATGGATTAGTACATAGTCTTCTGCGCCTACCAACGCTGATCTAACAAGGAATTTGATTCTGCACAAGTTGGATGTAGTCGTATATTTGCGCTCTGCAAAAGTAATTCAACTTATACAGCTACAGTGGAACTCAGTTGTCTCGAACAAATTTTCTTTCTGCTATAGGGTGAATTTAGTCCGGATATATCCAACAAATTTTTCAATTCCCTCCTGGGTTCCATATAACGCGACTAATAATAGCACTGCCCACAACAATCGTTCGATCCCATACCGTACTAATTCCAGTAAGCACCCCATCAGTCAAAAAGCTAACTTTTTGGTTACCAACCAATCAAAAGATTACTCGCTGAATACTGTGATTCATAGCTTCTTGATAATAATCACCAATTGCACATCTTCCGTCAAGAAAAGTCACAACGAAATGGGTTTTCTCCTCTAGGGGCTTAATCAAATTATTGCAGCTATCTACAACTCCCCCGGGATTCTCATGAATACAAAAATAAAGAAACTAAACGAGACTTACCTTCGACTCATGTGAGAATTCTCTATGATTTTCAACATGTTATTCGCAGCTTCTCGTTCAGTAAGGTGTGGAGCGAATCTCAGTCTGAAAATCAACCAGCATTCATTAGGAACTTAGATTCGCTACACATTTAATTTTAACAGCCCCTGCAATCCATTTAAATTTAAATTGCTGACAGTGAGAGAAACTCAACTTGCCAAGCAATTAATACTCACCTCAGTCTTTTAAGAGTTTCACCACGAAAGCAAGGCAACCCTGTATCCAGCATAATGGCTACTAGTGACACGATTTCTTCCATGTAAGGCCTGCAATGTAAGTTATTATCGCACTGAAATTTGAGCCTTCCTATCTACATTTCCAATCAAACGCGTATTCCTTGCTTTCAGCATGGAAAGTACTGAACAACAATGCAAAATGAAAATTCATGTTTGATCTCAAGGTTCATGGTGATTATTACCTGACTGCCAAATATGCACGTACACATAACTCCATGAACCACCTAAAAACAATGTCTTAATAAGTGCCCAAATAGACTGAACAAATAATAACAATTCAGTGATATTCATTGATTATCATGTCATGAAGAGGAGTGAACATCATCCCCTGATGATGCGATAAGTATCTCTGAAACATTGCACACATAAACACCCCTGTTCATGACATAATAAACTTCTATTCTCAACATGTTTCTGAATTGCTTGGTTTGCAAAGTACATGTCCATCTAAAGTAACTCAATGTAATATAATAACAACTATAAAAGCAATGGGAAATTGTCACCTGAATGTGCACGAATCCATTTCTGATCCAATCAGAACAACCCAATCGTATGTTAGCTTCATGTCAGGCTCAAATCCCATGTTCCCACCAGGCGAAGATTCAAACATGAAACCAAAATCTAAATTGAGATTCGATCGATTATCAGCTTTACATTTTTACAATAAATATACTATAATAACAATATTAATAATAATATATAATTGAATCAATCAAATTCAAGGATGAATTGAAAATCTCTATGGACAAAGTGGAAGTCTGAGGTATCCAGTGGTACAATTTAACAGGAATCAACTTATTATACACAAACTGGACGCACTCGCCTGGCCACTCACTAGCTTAGTATTTATACACAACTCAGTGTTATTTGTGCTAATAAATGTTGTGTTAACGCATGGGAATAAAAAAAACGCACTGACCAATGTGAATAATATATCCAGAATCATTGATCATGATATTCCCATTATGTCGATCTTTGATTTGCAAGATGTAGCTCACCAATGAATAGGCTGCCATGCTCTTTATGAAGTTTCTTCTTGCCTGGTACAAATGAAAGCAGCTCAATTTAACAATTGATTACGTTAGGTATCTGGGACGTTACCCATTAGTCGCAAGTGGAAAACCCTAGGCTCCATTGTCTATTTCATTTCTATCTGAGAGGACTGACAGTCTCTACATACTACACCTATTTTTTGATAAATTAATCTTTAATCGTCCATCGCGTACTACATGTCGGCTAGAAATCGTAAATTCTATTCTATCTATATAATGCATCTGTGTTTGGATGGGGAATTTAGATTCTATGAACTTAATGTAGGTCTCGTTGGAAAATAGTAAATTTGACTTAGGACACCCACTTCTTGAAATTCCTCTTTCTCTTCGTCGCCAAACGTGTTGACAAAATATTCATACAAGTTCACTTCAGCTTGTCTTCCAAGTTGGTCACGCGACTTGGCATTTGGAACACATTCGATGACACCACACTGAAATAGGATTAATCGAGGTTAAAGAATAAAGACTTGGCACAAATTAGACTAGAGAACACAGATTACATAGCATAGAGAATAGACGGTAGAGAAAAGAGAGTCCATAAGAATCTAAATCACAGAGTAGATATCATAGAATAAAGAACAGAGAGTATGAACAAGTGATTACAGAGTACATAGAATAGAGCAATGGCCTAGGAACTGGGGGCCTAGAGGGGCATGAAATATGCTCTTTTTATAGATAAAAATTGTTCCTTCAAAGACTAAATGTGTCCCCTTTCATGACCTTGTTTATTGTGGTGCCCCCCTACTTTTTAGTACGCTCCTACGCCTCCAGATTAGAGGATAGAGTATAGATAAGAAAACACAGAGTAAAGAGTGTAGGAGTAACTAGAATACATACATTAGAGGATAAAGCTAGAGAATATATATAATATTAATAGTTGTTATTAAAGATGGATCTTGGACTCATACCCCTGGTGAAGTGGCAATCACTCTGTACGGAAATAAACAAACATCAATATCAAGCTCATCGAACACATTCTTGAACAATTGGATGACTTGCAATGCTAACATATCCTGAAGAAAAACGGCAAATATTTAATAGATATCATGAAATAGATGCTGCTACTTGTGTACAATGTGCACAGTGGTCAAACTTGCCTTACCTGTCTCACGTCATCGCCAACCTTGAAAATGCATCCAAGAAATTTCTCCACTTTGGTTTCATCTTTACTCTCTTCTTCAACCATTTCTTCATCTGCAATACAATCGATTGATAAATTTATATAACAAAACCAAGCCAATCTATTACATTTCAATCCCCATTATTCGTGTCACTAAAACATTCGGCAACTCGCAAATTATCTTTGCACTGTCTTGTGCTTTGAAGCTATGAAGCCGTACTGATATAAAATAACAATCTTACGATTCCTTCTATTGAGTTCCTCCAACTCCTCAAATCCACACTCAATGACTTTGAATCGAGCCAGAAAGGGAGCCTTGGCAGCACTCTGCATTGGAATGCCCGAAGTATAGTCAATATCAAGGACAACTGCCTGTGGGTTGCTCGGCAGGTAGACGCCACTATCAACCTTGATGTCTTTCAATAGCTCCTGGCAGTAATGCTTTCGTTCACTCTTTGGATAGGGCCTTAAATAAAAAAGTATCAATCCATCAGTTTTGTGAGAAAACAATGCATGGAGAGCTTGAAAGACAAATAGAAAAAGAGAACGAGTTACACTACTCCAAGTCTCAAGTAAATAATAATAGAATACCCAAGTACATGAAGAATGTGTCCTGGGTGAAAAATCTGACCAAAACATAATCAAAGATAAAATAGTCGAAGACACAAAAATATTCTACAAATCCATACAGTTGAAAGAAAAAAGTAGTTAATTTTCACCTTATCTGGCCAGATATTTGTGTAACTCTATCGAAGAAGGAGAATTCTCTTTCAAAGAAACCAAGAGCTGCACCAGTTAACGATTTCGTGATTTTATTAATCAAATTCTCAAGTTTATCTGCAATACTCTCGTCTCTTTGCAGCGAATCTTCGTCCAGATAAATATTCGACTTCGCATTCCAAATAAACTTGAATATAAAAAGACAGTGAAGCCATTGTAAAAACGAAAAGAATTATCAAGGATGCACGCTGCAGTTGAGCCCTAAATGATTCAAACACACAAGAGAATGAAAAACTAGTTCGAGTTAGGGATCAAAGAAGAGAGAGGAAGATGTTTGACACAACTCGATTTAAATGATAGTTGGCTTGTCCAGGTTCAACTGTATTTTCAATATTCAAAAAGCATTGCAAAGGTCTGTAGAAAATGAAGTCGAGTGAAGCAAAAATGAAAGTACATTGTCTACTAAAGTAGAAACACTAGCCACACAAAGGTTAAACATGGCATTGGTTTGCATGACAAACTCACTTGGTGGGCAAGTAACTGTGACTTTTTGCAACTCCATTTTATATATTCTTCTACGTAACCAAAGTTGTCTTTTCTCAGAGCTTGAACGAGTTGTGGAATGTAAAAAAGAATCGTATCCTATCGGAAAATTAAAACAATCAATAAAGTGGTAAACAATTTGCAGGATATGACGAATAATTGCAATTACAAGGCGCATAACGGGTAAGTTCACTTCGACCATAAAATTCCTCAAATAATTAGCAAGTCCAAACCCTACCAGAGGATAACAAAGTCCAATAAGAGGTTTAAAAAAAGCCCAATAAGAGGTTAAAAGAAAAGCCCATTCAAGATCTATAAGAGGGCAATATGGGAAAGTTTTTCTTCAAAAACAACTACAATCCTGAGCAAAGATATATACCCTGATTAAACTCAACATATCTAGTCACTAAATCATCAATCACTAATAAAAATCACTAATCATAACTCTTACCGGGGGGTAGCTGCGTAAAACTTCCATTGCGTACTGGGCAGTGTGCAAGTTGGCGGGAAATTGTTGGGAAAAAAATGCCAGAGCCACAACTGGCGATACCTTTTCCCAAACGAGGATATTCACCATGGCAGACGAATCGGTTTTGAGGAGATCTTCAGAGACAAGAAACGGCAATGCTTCGGGATATTCGGTCACAGCAGACGGGTCGGTGTAAACCAAACGCTTAACTTCTTTAACTACTAGGTTGTTCTCTCTAAACCTGCAAAAGAAACAAAACAATGGAATTCATTTGAAATAAACTCAGTTGTTATACTTCTGATAAAAAGCTCGACGCGGTGCTAATGACTATTGTGCTGATGCAAATGCCAGCATCAACTGCAACAGAAGAGAATGCCACTATTGACATGTTAATACGAATCATAGTTTCATTAATTCTCAATCTCAAAGTGCTAATGCAGTGAAATTTTACATAGGTATTATTTTGCGGTATTCTATAGCTTTCAATGCCGTGAAGATCGCGCAGAAAGAAAACCTGTATACTTTGTCTATTTTGTTGTTATTGCCCACTGAAATGGTCAATTTTTGCACATTGAATGCGGCAATTTTGAGCAAATGCGACTTCAAAACAATGCAGCTATTCAAGCGAGGTTGTGGAGCAAACTTCGATTCCCAGTCTGAGCACAGTTCGATTCAACGCCCAACAAAGCTGTTCACATCAAACGACGCCAAGAAAACAAAACAGATTACCAACCTCTCTCCGATGTTGATGCAGAGTCGAGGGCACAGTTTCCAAGCTACGCGTGCACATTCTCTCCACGACTTCTCGGTCATGGTCAGCTGACTATTCAGTGCTGTGATCGACTCTTCTCCGGGCACGTTATTTGTCGGATCTCCGGTCGGATTCCTCCATGCGGACAGCTTTTCAATCTCTCTTTTCAGTAGTGCCAGTATGAGAACGCGTTTCTTAATGTGCTCCTTCGTAACCGCGTCGCTCTGCTCTTTCTTCGCCGACGTTATCGCCAGCCGCGACTTACGCGATGAAGATCCAGATAACGACACCGTATTCAACCAGCCCTGCAAGAAAAACAAAATAGTTCAGCATATTCGTATCGTCCAGGCCTTGGGGCTTTAGTCTTACCAAGCATAGTATAGCCCGTGCTTATGTTAGTTGCATGAAAATAAACTTTAAACCGTGATAAGAACGATGGGGGATTATATAAGATCCATTGCACTATTATAATAAAGAATAAACCTTTAGCTACGCGTTATAATAACTGAATAATAACTAATAGTCAAGAAGCTGGTGTTATGTTAGTAAATCTACGGCAGTCATCTGCAAAATCTCAATGAAAAGTCAAGCAAAGGTGGGAGCAAAAAGCAGAGCCTGGCCTAATCCTATTATTCCACAGAGTGAACAATAATAAACTGACACATACCTCCAGGAAAACGTCAGTTTGCGCACGATATGGGTTCATTGTAGCACTGAGTAAGGTTTGATTTTGCAATTCCTGAACAGACTCAAGGGAGCCAGTGATTACGAAACTCCTCATGTGTTTCTTGTCAATGATCATCAGATGTAGAAATTCAATTAGCGTAATTAAGCTCTCCTTGATGTCGTCTGCATTGGCATTAGGCCAACAGGGTGGAACACTGAAAGCCAAAGAAGAATGCTATGAAAAGTAGAAGACGATACATGAACGGTTGGTAAAAATATTAGAAGATTCAGAGGCATGCAGAGATGTCAGAGTTAAAGGAAAATGTTGAAGCCTATAGCTCATAATCGAATAACGATGTGCAAGACAAGTTAACTTGGAACATTAACAGTTGAACATGAAACAGAAAATGTTTGGTGTCATGAAATAGACAGCAAACATTAAAAGTTGAACATGAAACAGAAAATGTTTGATGTCATGAAACAGACATCAAACATTAAAAGTTGAACATGAAACAGGCAAATAAGCATGTGAAAGCTAGAACATAAAATTTGGGAATTTGAACCTGAGGATATCGTTAAGAAGTTCACTTATCAAATTAGAGGCTTCGTTTTTGCTATTTCGTCCACTGTTTCTGCTTTTTTTATGGACATAGCTGCTATATATTTATATGTCTAGGAACCGAGTTACTTGTATAGAAATTATTTGAAGATGCGACTTTACCATAGATGAAAAATTTCAAAGTCAGTGAGAGTAGGTCCCAGTTGTTTTTACCTGAAATAGTCCAAAACACCATGATATATTTTCTCTCTTAAGATATGTCTGGTGACTGGGTGTCTTGGCAAATTTTCTTGCAAGAGAAGCATTCCGAGGTGCAGGAGTCGAAAACGAGGCCTCAGATTACTGATGTCGTGACAAATGATGTTGTCAATGCCAACTGATACTCGAAGTGAACGATTGACAAGGACAGCAAACATCTCAAACTGCAAGGCGAAGTTTTTTAATTATTAATAAGCATCTCCAATCCAGTCCACCCAGGGGGGGGGGCGATTTATTCAGTAATATAATAGTCATTGTTGACAATCTATTTAAAGTATAGCTCAGTAAGCAGGACAGTCTATAATACGAGGTATAAGCTTGCTTTTACATCCACTATATAGTCTCCCAAATGTCCACATTTTGAAAAGGGATACAATGTTAAAGTGACTATATAACAGTTTGCACCAAAATGTGTCGCCTACTCGAGAGAAAGTTGATTCAAGCTGAATTCTCAATTAATAATGTTAAAGCAAGAATGACTATCATGACTGAAAAATGAGTCAACTTGTATTCAAGTGGCTTCCAGTCCAGATCAGTTTGGGTGCACGACAGTTTACAAAACAATATATCGAATACTAAATTATTAATTGGAAATGAAGTGCCCACCTGGTTTTTATTATAATCCTTGACAGCTTTGTATCTGCTAATCAAGAACTTTAACCAGATATCATGTTGAGTTGAGCTAGAGGTCGTGTCTGTTGAAATATGTTCTGATAACGTCGGATCTTTAAGCGGGGTCTCGCACAAGGAGAACATTCCAATTCGTTTCTTGACAGTCCAAAGCCAAGATGCTTGAATGAGGCTTTGTATCTAGATACAATAATAGCAGCTAATAACCTGATGAGACGTGCAATACATTGAGTCATCTACAAAAGTGTCCTATGTAGCTAATTCAGCAACGCGTGCTACAGCTAACTAACTAGGTCCCCGGAATGTTTGAACGATAAGTTATGTTTTTTTAAATCGATGAAGAAAAAATTGGCAGCAACAGTCGTGTTACTTTCTGATTTTCTGCTATGCTTGACACTGCGTGGCAGTTTTTGCTCCTGTATGGACACTGGTAGAAAGACACCTTGACACTGCGTGGCAGTTTTTGCTCCTGTATGAACACTGGTAGAAACATACCCCGCTCAATAAGAAAAACATTTGGAGAAAACATAATTTAAAAGGATACATCTAAGTGAGATTAACTGCAATTATACCTTATCTTCCAAGTCTTTCCTTGCTTCCAACAACCATTCCCAGCATTTGATGGCAATATTCATCGAATTAACTGTGAAGAGTTTAACTGGACAAAAACACACACTCTCAAGTAAAGCACGTCCATACTCTAGAAAGTAATGAAAAACTTATGAAATAATCAATTGATTATTCAATTGTAATGGATTCAAGGAATTAGAATCGATTTCGATTGGTTCACAAATGCTGTCACCTCTCGATTTAAGCCTAGCCAGCAGAGCACAACTGCGATACATTGCCGAAGAGAATTCTTCCCCATCGGTTAGCAACGATTGTAGCTTCTCATTAAGTTGTTTTAAGAGAACAGTTTCAGATGACGAAGAGGATTGATGCTGCACTGCACGAAGCATACCTTCAATCTGAAAATCTCACACTATTACAACACTAATAACAATGTAAACATAGCATTAGTGGAGTGGAGTTCAGCCGCAATAAGTCAACTAAATACTATGTCGACCAGTTGACTTTTCCTTCCTTCTAGTTTGGCAAGCTGTCAGTATTCACTATTTCATGGAACTGTCTTTTTGTGGGGTACCCTTCTTGATTTCGAATTGCTTGAACTGTGTTTCAAACTTGACCCTCGATACCTCGATCGAATAAATTCCCCACTCCCCGATTAACTGTACCCCTGGAAACACAAACTTAGCAAAACCATGGGGGTAACAACGTGATAATATCATTGGTGCTAGCAACAGTTTACCTGGCCAATGTATCTGCTCTTGAAGCTGATAATGCCAGAAAATGTGGAGCACGTCTTGTCTTTTTCGTTCAGATCTTTTAACGTGTTCAATGAGACTGAAGAAGTTGAATCTACTGCTGGCATATTCTTGTCTGAGGATACAAAACATTCAGTAGCCAAAGAGATTCCCAGGTGATTACTTTGCAGCAAAGAACTCTGTTCCATCAAATACTCCTGCCAACGACAAACAATGCCAAATCAATTGCAGCCATATCTGAATAATGTATGAAGTAATACCTTCGCAATTATGCCACTGTGTCCACGCAGTACATGCAAATAATCTCCGCAGTATATCCAGATATATCTACACAGAATATACAGATATATCTCCGCAGTATATCCAGATATATCTACACAGAATATACAGATATATCTCCGCAGTATAGGCAAATATACCTCCGCTAGATATGAAACCATATCTAAACAATATGTGCAGTCACATCTCTATACTATATTCGACTTTACATAAAAGGTGCATGCAGATATACCTCAACATAATAAAAAGCAACATGACAGCAGTATATGCAACTACCTGCAGCAATGATCTGGTTACACTGGGAGCCCATTTCATTGCTTCTTGCAAGATGCCGTTGCAGCGAGATGCAAAATCGTGCACGGTCTGCTTCCTTCTTTTTGGCTCTGACGAAACTGTTAATTTGTAGTTTGTTCGAGGCACGTCAACAATGTTGGATACAAGCTTCGATCCCTGATTGAAAAATCACAAATTAATACTAAAATGCACGTATGTGTTTAGTCAGTGTGAATATCGAGTTGGCATAGGGTGCGTGATTTGTTTTGCAAGTTGTGCATTTGAGTGCACTGGGTTCCATAGGGTGTCTATTATGATTGCATGGGATAACATGAGTTAGATTTGAATAGACATGCTGGGCACTGAGGTGCATATTATGTGCATTATGGGTTGTATATGGTGTGAATACAGCTTCGCAGGGTATGCACTGCGTTACGAAAGGGTGCAGAAAGAAAAAACCATACCATTTCCTGCAGTTTATGATTCAATTTTGTCAGTAAATCCAGCATTGTTTTGAGCACTACATCATTCCAGAGCAAATAGGGGAACCTAGCAACACAATGAAAACAGTTAATAAGCTACAACAACAACACATCTCTCAAAAGGGTTTTCAAGACTTTGACAAAGGAACTTTCCGCATTATCATATCAATTTATATAGCAATATTGAGTTGATGTATGAAACTTCAACGAGAGAGGACTTGCAGCAATAACAATTAACGTATAAAATCAACCACTGCAAACCTGTCAACCAACTGGGAAAGGTACCGGTCAGCAACTCTTCGAATTGAGCCATTTTCATGGTTAAACTTGACGAGAAGAAACTGAGCATGCGATTCCAGTTCTCTGTCCTTCTCCCGACTGCACTCTTTCTTTGACATGATGTCGAGAAAAGCGTTGAATACGTTTTCTCCAATGTGCCGTATACATCTCCATATATCTATGTTACATCATAAGAAAAAGTTGATGTAAACAACTAAACAACTAAACAACTAAATGACTAAACAACTAAACAACTAAACAACTAAACAACTTAACAACTAAACAACTTAACAACTAAGCAACTTAACAACTTAACAACTTAACAACTAAACAACTAAACAACTAAACAACTAAGCAACTAAACAACTAAACAATTAAAAAACTTAACAACTAAACAACTAAACAACTAAACAACTAAACAACTAAACAACTAAACAACTAAACAACTACTAAGCAACTAAACAACTAAGGACGAAGAGGCTTACCTAATTTGCTCTTTTGCACAGCTCTGTCTTCGAGATACAAGAAAAATATCTGCATCAATTTGGTATCGGCAGTGACTCGCA
The DNA here is from genome assembly GCA_013076295.1 of Sanderia malayensis. Lineage (NCBI taxonomy): Eukaryota > Metazoa > Cnidaria > Scyphozoa > Semaeostomeae > Pelagiidae > Sanderia > Sanderia malayensis. Next base: position 823,117 of record RQOL01000618.1, on the reverse strand, counting down.
ATGTCTCCAAATGGTACACACAAAGCAAGTAAGCACTTTGTGCAAAATCAAGCTTGTTAATGATTGGATAAAGTTCCTGACTTTTGCCAAGGGAATCAAGTAACGATTGACGAATTCCAGCCAACTCTGACTACGAAATAAAACACAATACAGTAAGTATGTGCAGGGTATCGGAACAGGCAACAGATATCGGAGACAGAAAGGAGAGAGGGGGGAAAGAAGGAGGTACACACACCGGTGCAATATGATCATTTTTCAATGCCATGTTGTATTGTAGCTCCGATCTGAGATGGCTAGCAATGAGAATAGCTGGCGTTTTGCTTGCAACCTGACAGGTACCCTCGTACCACTCGGGAGGCCAAATTGTTGAGCTGTCCACGCCAAAACCAAACAATACGACGTAGAGCCAGAAATCTCTGAACAACTTGTGTTCCCGTGGCGTGGGGTCAGCAATCAGGGAGAATTTCTTCAAATGACTCGCGATTATCGGTATGAGAACGCCAAGGTTGCCAGCAACTGACGAAGCCTATGTGACATAACGAATGAATGCATTGATTAGATAAGGGCATAAACAATAAACTCAATAAACTGGACCTGTGAATAGATATTTATCTGATTTTTTGAATTATCGAGAGTTAACAATTAAACATTAAAAAAGCAAAGAAATATTAATGGAGAAATTAAGTTGCTGTCACGTAATGCGAGGTAAAGCTGGTCAAGAGTTCAAATATAGTAGCCAACAAACATACGTGAAGATCGTGTGTTAATGTAACAGAGATGAGGTCCAAAGTAGAATACCTTCCTATGCAGTGTGTCACTGCTGAGCAGCCTTGCATGCAGGCCCATTTGCACGAAAACTTCCAAAAGATGCATGAGAAAGCTTCTTTGCAAATTCGTATCTTCCAAATCGTTGGCAATGGTTTGCAGTGCCTTGGTCACTGGAAGTGAGCAGTGCCTGCAAAGAATCGAGATATCAAGGCAATTTAGAAAGTGGGAGGAAGAACAGAAGAGTGACTATTACAGTAAACAGAATGACTAAACAACAGGGGTCGCAGTTGTACTATCAGCGACCCATGAAGCTCATGTACTATCAGCAACTCATAGCTGAAGCCCCTGATGCCTTAAACATTCGCTAACTTAATTTTTCTGCATTCCCCTCGAGTACTGCCTAGTAAACTGTAAATGAGCTCAAATTATCAATAACTTAAAAGTCGTTAACTCAAGCCGTTTTAATCAACCTGCCGCCAGTTGCCAGTTGTTTATAAGAAGCATTGTCGGTGTTGATATCACGGATTTCACGTACCTGTAAGAATGGGGAAGTTCTTGGGAGTCACCAGTTGAATAGGTCGTCGTACTTGAATCGACTGTTATTTTTATAAACACATTCATAACTTGTTCGTAGCAACTCTCCTGAGATAGAATCAAACGTCTATGTAATCAATTGAATATATATTTGTTTACATGTATCGAAACATATCGTAAAATATGCAATATTGCAAGTATGCATAATTATCATGATTATGCATAAAATGAAGATGCTTCAAGCATAATGAAGAGTCTGCATGATTAGACGAAACTGAAGTTGGTTGTTATATTATGCTTATACTTTTACGTGCATACATTAATTTTTGTGTTTGCGAAGACGAAAGCATATTAAACATAAACTTACGTTTCCAGTCATGAGAATAGCAGTAAACTGTTCAATGATTTTCAAATCAAGGTGTGATGGTGGACGACAAAACTTCTGTTGAAGGATGCTGAGAACCGACTCAGATATCCCTTCAATGTCGGCCATTTTGACGGCAACGTAGCCCAATGATAGGACACAATTCAAATGCCTAAGATCTGATAGATTATCGTTTTCATCCGTTGTGTACAATCGATTAGCCACAGATGCTATGAAGGCTTCAATTATGTGATCATCGAACTTCAATGCTGCTCTCATTGTTCTGTAACAACAGATAAATAACAGAATTCAACACCAAGTTGCAGCACTTATTAATAAATTCGAGAGAGCATGTATGTAAGTACGTAAGTAAAAAGGTGGATAGACGTTAAGAACAAGTGCACAAGTAAATAGGTAGGCACTCAGTCAAGTAAACAGATACTAGGTAAGTTAATCAGCGCACCTTACTAAATTCTTGAGAGCACAGGATAATAATTTCTTATGGGACGAGTCAGTTTGAAAGGATTCTTTTCTATTTGGCAAATCCAATGCTCTCTCACCGCTTGGATTTGAAATTGTTATGCTTGGTCGATCTTGTTCCTTGATGTCGTTCCCACGAAACAGCATTTTTAGAATAGGTGAAGGCTTGAATATGAACAGGCGAATCACGTTCAGAATATAACTGCAAAGGATAAAATGCCATTCTTAACCGATGCTTCCTTGTTACTACAGTCGAACCTCCAAATAGCGACCACCTTAGCTGCAAGGACAAGTGCCCATTATTGAGAGGTGGTCGCTAGTTGGAGGTTGGACTGTACCAGGGAAAAGCATTTGCGACTGAAGATAATGGCCGCGATCAGTAAAAAGCCGCTATTAGAGGTTCGATTCTGTCGACATCTATAAAAGAACAGGGCACTATGGCAAAATGATAATTGAATTGGCAGGCACCTATAGACCACTGCTCCTTCGAGATATGGCACATTGGAATGCCTTATATATTGTTCAAGGTAGACGTGGTCAATAATGTATAGCGGCTTCTTCTATATCAACGTCATCAGGAAAGGCTCTGATCCTGATATCTTCAGAGACAAAATGTTTAAGGCAACATGACCATCAGAGAAATGGAGCTTCTAACGTCCTCTTTAAATAGAAATACTGATATTAATAAGAAAAATTCTTCATGCTTATAAAGGGCAATCATCTCCCAACAGCATCTCCAAGAGACTGAATTCTATTTCACGCCTCTAGTTCCACGCTGAGTACATTTATATCTGTTTAATCTTAGAATAAAACCAATGTAAATACCTTGCTGAGACGGGAAAACGAGTTGCGAGCTGCCCAGCCCCGTCCAAACAACACAGCACCAGTGGAACAAAATCCTGAGCAAATCTAGGCTCTTCTCTTAGTGACAAAAGGTGCTCTTTCATCAACTTCGCAACTTCTTCTGCATCTACAAAGACAAAACGCTTGTTTTTAGAGAATGTACCATTCAACATTTGAAGAACATAGTTTATACATAGCCAAGGGCATTAAAGGGCTACTCCCACCATATTTTTTTATTCCATTTCTGGGTAGTTTTTGGCGTAAAAACAGGTACTGCAGTTTTTAAATTTTTAAATTCGCTCATTAACACCCTTTTTTACGCCTCCAAACATGCACATTCCAGAAAAAAGTCGGGCAAAAAGAAAACTGGGGCGAGGCCGGTGTGACGCAGATGCCGGAACGCAGAAAATTTACTTTATTGTGTTCAGTACCAAAGCTCGCACGAAAACGTTTTGTATGTCTATAGTCAAAACCAAGTTGTATTTAAAAAATTAAACCCTGCCACGCACTAGTTCAGGATCTAAGGAATCTGTTGATGCCTCGTTTATCATGAAAAGCGTGAGTTTTTTACACAAATGAGGATGATTTGCTCACGCTTACGCTGCAAGCCGGCATGTTTTTCGACCTCAACGTCGCAGTCTCGAGCGAGCTTCACATACAATCTTCAGTGGTGCGGGATGGTTTTAAATAACAATATGAATTCGAAATCTATTCAATTAAAGAGGAGGAAGCTCTCTTTCAACAATTTTTCGATAGAATTGATAGTATGGAAAATTTGTGAGCTCTTATCTACGCATTTATAAGATTTAAACCAAATCGGGTCAGTCAAAAATTTGCAAAATCGCTAGGCCGAGCAGGTCCTGGCACGGGTAAAGTAGAATAATGCTATTTTGGACTAATAATGCATGCAAATAACCTCATTTGTTTTATCTGGTGTGTATTTGAAGCAGCAGCTCCTATTTTGGTAATATTTCAAGTGTAGTTATGGTCATAACTGTGTGGAAAAACTCGAAAATCCCTTCCAGGAGTGTAAACATTAATGCCCAGAGATCGAAGATTTCACAAGTTCAATGTGAATTCGAAGAAAAACTTTCCAGCACAATGTTGGGCTTCATACTGGTGTGCTGGTTTTGGTTATATTGTCTGACTTTGTCAACAATATACACCTTTACTTTGCCTTAGGTTTCAATGTAATCACCAAGATATATATATAATTTATAACAAGAACTCCATGGATATGTCAGCCAAACAATTTCAATTTGAGCAACTTTTTAACAGCGCATATCACTTTAGCATTTCAATATCTTTGACAAAAACCCAAGTAGTAAATACAAAAATAATCCACAATTATCTTGCTAAAACCAAGCACACGGCAAAACTTGATAAAATAGAGTATAGAACTGATGGAAACGATAAACAAACTTATTATATCACGATTCACGAACGTTTGCTGGTTGTTTTATCACGCAAAATGAAAGGAGGAAGGAAGAGGTTGATTGATGAACACATAACCACGTGAGGCGTGTGAATACTGGAAAAATCCATTGTCACTGCATCAGCTTTGGGGTCAATTTTCAGCCCTTAACAATGCCGAAAATTAAAAAAAAAACACACGGGGAGATGTCAATAAGCTTTTTAATGATGGTGTTGAAGTGGTTTGAAAAAACATTTGTGTTTATCATTGAAAACAAGGGAGAAAACCGGACGCGACGTTGATTTTTCCATACTGAAGCCAAAGAGAGAAGTTTTTTTGCGTTCCGGCATCTACGTCACACAACCTCGGCCCAGATCGTTTCATGTTGCGCGACATTTTCAGAAATGGCCTGAAAATCGCACTTTTGGAGCCGTGAAAAGAGGTATTAATGAGCGAATTTCAAAATTTAAAAAGCGCAGTACCTGTTTTTCCGTCAAAAACTACCCAGAAATGAAATAAAAAAATATGGTGGGAGTAGCCCTTTAAGAAGTCTCGGACTACTGCATACCACCCGCAGGGAGACGGATTAGTCGAGCGACAAAATCGCACGCTACAGGAAATTCTTACTAACTTTGTCTCAGAACATCAGGGGGACTGGGACCTATGGTTAGATCAAGCTGTTTTCGCCTATAACACCAGTATACAAGAGTCGACGGGGTTTTCACCATATGAGTTAGTATTTGGACATCCTGCGCGCATGCCTATCGAAGTGGAACTTAGCGTACCATTGCAAAATGTAAATAGCCAGTCCGATTATAGTCGATCATTACGGAAAGCAATACAGTTAGCCAACCAGTTAGCACAGAAAAACCTTGAGGCAGCTAGAAATAGACAAACAACATCGTATAACCAAGGTCACAAAGACTGGAAACCTTATGAAGTTGGACTTAGTGTTTGGTTGCGTCGCCCTAAGAAATGGAAATTCGGGACGAAGTGGACTGGACCGTTTGAAATAGTTTCCAGGACAGGGGTTAATTATAGAATTCGATCCAGTGATGGGAAAACCAGGGTAGTCCATCACAACCAAATTAAGTTATGCCCCACCCCGCTGGATCAGGGTCAAATCTTTCATCCGGTATCCGAAACCCCAGGTATAACCATTTCAGAACGTGATGACCTGCGCAACCCAGAAGAGGTTGGGATTAATGAACCTACTGCCAGACCACCCCGCCTTCGCCAAGTTATTCAACCACCCCAGCGCTTTGGAGAACTTGTGGTGCATTGAAACAGTTACGGAGGGGAAGATGTCACGTGTGTGCTCGTCACGTGTTAATTTAAAGTAATTGTTCTATGTTTTATTCTTGGTTTATTGTTGTAATTTTACTAGTGATTAACTATGTTAATTTCATGTCTTGTGTTAACTGTTGTGTACTGTGTATCTGTCATTAGCGTAGTATGTTCCCCGTTGTATCTTCCGTTGCTAACATATACTAACCAGATCATTCACGTAATACTTATGTAATCAAGCTTAGATAAATGTTTAGTTGATATTTTGTGATTGAAGAATACGGAGCGTAAACACGTCGTCTTTCTGGTTAAATTCTCTGGCTACCGAACGCTACATAGTTCCAAATGTTATTCAATATCAAGCAGTCAAGATCAACTTCAACTGGTGATCTTGATTGCATTGCATTTTCCAAACGCTCACGACCAGATAAAAGTGTTTTTCCAGCCTCAAAGAGTTTCTACCTTACTATTTGAACCAAACAGTGAAAATGTAAGGATTCTATTAACCACCCTGGGCGGTTAATAGAGGGGGGCGTTTATTTCACAGTTTTTGATTTTAGGGTGGGCGCTTATTGGAGGGGGCGGTTAAAAGAGGGTGGGCGCTAAATAGAGGAAATACGGTAATTATAATAATCGTCCTCATCGGCGCTTGCATGTGTAAAACGATAACGCGCGAAAAGCGTCATACCATTCTCGTTGCTGGTTGTGCAGATGATAGTTTCGAGTGCTTTGATCATGCCGTCTATAATGAGACTTGTCGCTGCTAAACGATCCGTCGATGAGAATTGATGCAGACCATCTTTCATTCTAAAGAATCTGCTCTTCGACCAACTATCGATTTCATCTTTCACAGTAGCAGTCAAATCTGTGGAGTAGATGAATTGTTCAAATAAGCAAGTAAATAAAAGTATTGACATTGTCATTTAATCATTTAAAAGGAATTGTCGTCTCTTAACAGGGATCCTTCGTCAGTTAAAATCAAAACTTCGTCATTTAAAAGCAATGCCTCCTCTCCTAACAGCAGTGCCATACAAGCCTGGTCACTCAGCTACTAGTTTGAAAGGATCGATGGAGGTCGTGTCTCTCATAAATAATAGCATCGATAAATGATTGTAATAAAATAGATTTAAAGCTCCACTTGTTCAGTCTCTGCAGAAAAAACAGCCAAGGGTCACAGCTATAAAAGTCCATAGCTAACTGACAGATTTAAAAACGAATAGGAGTCATAATAAAAAAAGAGTCAAACGAGAAAACAAGGCCTGAGAGATATGATAAGTCACCAGTTGCGAGTTACGAGTTGTCAGTTGCAAGTTGCCAGTTGTCAGTTTCAAGTTATCTACATCTTCTAGCAAGCTTCTATATATAATTAATTATATATAATTAAAGTAAAGACATATATAATTAAAGATATTAAAGACATATATAATTGAATATATTTTCTTTCAAGCCCCGGGGAAGTTCAAATAGCTCAACCCTTGCTATTAGATCTTTGTAATTAGATATAAGGGCTATGTTTTGAGCTGAAACGCATAAATCCTATGCCAAAATACCAACTCGCAACTCGCAGCTGACAAGTCGCAACTGACAACTCGCAACTCGCAGAACATAATCCCTCAAGGCCTGACAAATAACGATCAACTCAGTTGCAGAAAGTAGTATGCATCACCTTCGTTCTCTGCAACTCTTTTTAACAGCGATAGCATGATTGCTTCAATTTTCCATCTCCAAATAATTTTCTCTTTCTCAATTATAAAGCCATTCTAAAACGACAAGATATCTTATAAATATATAAAAGCGTTTGTCTTAATCGCCATATGAAACAGCCATCTACTGACAAATTAAAAAGCTTGAAATGTGTCATTCACTATGCATTAACATGATAGAATACAATTCGAAATAAACTTGAAAATACAATAAACACTTGACAGTGGTCAGGACAAACATTGATCACAAATTAATCTTTTCCGCGTGGGTTTTTAGGTTAATTTCCCTTTTCAAAAATAAATGCCAACTTTTCCTTCTGCTTGGAGAGCTAAGTATAATCTTAAACACATATTAACAACAAAACATTGATTTTTATCCAGAAAGTGTTGGAGTTCTTGTTATCAATCCCTTTAGAGTTGACATTTTCTCGCAATGAAAACAATCACTGGTCCCATGAAATTCTACTATATTGAGGCTCCACTACTGTATAGTCAATTGTAAAAAAGTTAATAATTGATGAAATAGATGCAAAAAGAGTAAATCAGAATAAATTCACAAGTGCGTGTCTCTTACCTCAACTAACTCATCCATCTCTTTGCAAACACCAGACAGTAGATCATCATCTAAAATTTCCTTTATCTAAAAACAAAAGACATTGCAATTTATGCTCATGATGTTACAATCAACCATTCAGTGCTTGAAGAGTTAATCAGAAGAAGAGGGGTTAGAGAGATTTCAAAGTTAAGCACCAAAGCTTACAATTTTGAATATAATTTGACAATCATCTTTCCCGATCTGTGTTGCATCCTCATTAATAGCTGATGCATCTGAGTTTTCATCTTTCAATGAAGATAATAGGAAGCCATGAAGGATCCCAAAGAAGCTTGGAGACTCTGTTTTCACAAACGCAACTAAAATGACACAAACATAGTATCTAAGATATGGCGAAACAAACTCAAGAAATTAAAATGAATAAAGAAAAAGATGGGAGCTTTGCAAAGTATTGACTGAGCAAAAAAATATCATCAAGCTTTAATCAATACTTTGTTTTGTTTCTGTCATTTCCGTAAAAGCTGTCATTTTGTCTTCGAGAACTTCTCTTAGTAGAGCAATTATAACTTTGTCAATTAGCAAACTTCCAAGTCCTTGTTTTGCGGTAATCTTTGTCAGAGCATCTGAGACATCGCTTGAAAATGTGTATATTTCCTGCCACACTTCATTGTTACTTGCATCTGGAGGGAACTGCCATTTGCATGCCTTAAGATTCTTTGCAACACCAATCAGGTATTTGATGACTTTATCTTCAACTTCATTTTGAGAATAAAGAGTAAAGCAGCAAAGTGCTTTGATGTATTCTCTATTTCTCTGACTTAGCAGCAAGATCTCTGTGTAATGGCATGGCAGTGGAGGGCAACAGCTAAGCAATTTGTCAACCTGGCCAAAAGAAACAAGATCAACATGTAATTAAGTGAAAAAGACATATAGTGAAACCCCCATACAACAGACACCTATAGGAAGGATGTTTTTCTCCATTGTAGAGATTTGTCTATTGCATGTGGGGGTTACATTTGCAAAGAAATGACCCATTTTGAAACATTTTGGGACAAAAATACTTGTCCAATATTTGAAGGTGTCTGTTGCACAGATAAAGGTCTCACTACAGTTTATTCAGAAGAGATTTATGCCCTGTCCACACACTATGCCTGTGTTAACCCTAGATTTTTCCCAATAAATAATATTTTTGCAATGCGAATAGGGTTTTAAATACAGTTGAAATAAAGTTCACCACATTGTACTCCGTAAGTAAAATCCCATTGAACCATCAAAGATTTGGGGTTAAATTTAAAGCATGCTATAATCATAAGAGACAAAATAATGCTCAGAACATCAAAATCAAATGTTCATTTCTTAGTAACCTTTCTGAGTTTTAACATGTATTCCAGGTGCTGCAAGTCATTAAACATTCTGATAGATACTTATCCACCATATAGGTATTAAATTATTAATTAAGGGAGCTTTACTACAGTACAGCAACTAGCAAAAAATTATGCAAAGCAAAATTAAAAGATAGTTGGTTTTCTAAATTCCTAATTTATGTCAGCATCTATTATTAATTGCTCGTTCTTTACCAGTGAATCATTATTTTTGTCGAAAGAAGAGTAGTTGAAAACCTTTTGGTTTCGTTCGGGGCCGACCAACCATTGTCATGCCAAATCGACCACACCCCCTGGACTGGAGTAGGAATGGAACGTAAAACGAACCAAACCATGCCTTCGCTCGCTATATCCTTCTGTTTCCATGGAACATTTTATGAGCCTCCTCTTTTGCAAAACAGGAAGGCCCGGTGCATAAATTTAATTAGAAAAAGAACGTCGTGTAAAAAGGACTCTAAGTGGGCCTCCAAGAATGGCTGTTTAGGCCCATTTTAGCCTATAAAAATAATGTTCTTGCAATAAATATAGATCCGAACTGTTTAAAGACCTCACCTGTTTCATAGAAACATCTTTGATTGCTGCAAGTGATGTAGCGAGTAGCTCTACGCTCAACGAACAGTCTTTTTTCTTTCGAATTTTCATTTTGCTTGTTAATAATTGGAACCTTGTTCTGTCTGCACTGCAGTGACATCCATCATATCACGACACGAACAAATAAACAGGGAACAGGGAAGGAAAAAGAACGACACAAACACAATACAAAGGCTGCCGTCATAGAAAATGGGGGGACTGACGCATGCGCAAAACATTCGACGCAACTTGAACGGCTTTATTTGACCGGTACAGTGTAAACGGGGGGCCTAAGAAAAAGTGAAAATGAGGTTAAGATATAAACGCATATTATCATGCTGTATTATAGCGATTTGTATAGTAACTTTCATCTTCATTTACTACTTGAAAATTTTTTCAACAACAAAACTGCAGCAAATAGGCTCCCGAAGCCTATCTCCCATAGGAGCCAATTCGCCCAACAGGACAAAAAAGGTAATTCTTTACTACACAACATTACATGGTGGCCAACATTGGCATGGTATCGAGGGCAAAAGATTGGAAACATATATCCAAGATATTAATTGTAAATATCATTGCATAATGACATACGATAAGTCGAGGATAACAGAAGTTGATGCTGTAATTTTTCATGCAAGAGATGTGGCAAGAAATGCGCATTACACTGCAGAGAAACTTGAATCCGAAAGACAAAACGTTCCACAGAAACAAAAATGGATTTTCCTTAGTCATGAAAATCCACGAAACAGTTTGATTTATGTGCCATACAAACAGATTTTCAACTGGACAGCAACGTTCAGTAGAAGTTCTAATGTTCCAATACCATATGGAAAATACAGGCCAGTTCCTGAGGTAAAGGGACCTTTGAAGAATTATGCAGCTGAGAAAAAGCATATGATTGCTTGGGCAGTGAGCCATTGTGTCACAATGAGAGAGAAATATGCATTAGAACTTCAAGAATATGTTCCACTTACTGTATATGGTAGATGCAAACGAAAATTCTACAATCAAGGAACGTGTCAGTATAACACTCCTGAATGTGAAAAACAACTTTCCAGTTACAAGTTTTATTTGGCTTTTGAAAATGATTTTTGCCAAGACTATGTAACGGAGAAATACTGGGGAAGAATCGTGCATGATACAGTTCCTGTTGTAATGGGAGCCAATTATGATGGATTGGCTATTCCTGGCTCTTACATTGATACAAGCAAGTTCGTATCAATAAAGGCTTTAGCTGATTATCTAAATTATCTTAATACCAATGATACTGCGTACAATGAATATTTTGCATGGAAGTTGCATTATTCAAAAGATTCTAGTGCAAAATCTGACATCCATTGTGAAATTTGCACTGAATTAAATTCTGAAAAGTTTAAAAAACAAAATATTATGACACTTTCTGAAGTTTTTAATTATAAAAAAACCTGCAGTAATCCTTTTCATTCAAAACTTCAGAAATACAAGCAACAAATTGAAGCCTCGAGAACGAACAGACAATTCATACGAGGTCGATTTTTTATATTTGAGTAAATTTCTTTTTGCAATTGTCCTGTAAAAACATTTCTTCAAAACACTTAAGTGAGACATGATCCTAAATTACGTGTAGAAATAAATTCAGCATCAGTAATGTGTCTAAAATGCTATTTTGAAATATTATGACGTTTGCAAATGCAGTGTGCTTTATTAGCCTATGTTTGCCTTTAATCCTTTGATTAACCTTTATTTTTTTTCATGTTAGCGTTGGAGGATGTGAGGCTACGCCCAGGCTAGAATTGCACAAATGCAAACTAACAAACAAACACAAAAAAGAACACAGCTTTTGTCGAAAAGGGCTCGGTTATATTCTGCTGCACAGACACTTCGCTACGCAGCAGCAATAGCATGAAGGGATATATGTACACTAATGCAGAAAGCAAATTGCGAAAAGCTTGAGTTAATCAAATTTTTAAGATACATAAATGCAATATTGGTTGTTGAAGTAATGCAATTTAATCAATAAAATTAAAATTTATCAACAATTTGTTGACATAGCCGTTGATAAGAGAAAAGATAGCTGCCTCCTGTTATAATACTAGGAAGTGTTCATTCAAATTATGTGATATCATGCTCAAGCCTGAGCGATCAATTTCCAACCGGGATTTACATGGTCGTTCAAATCCCGAGCTAACACAACTATAATCAACGCATGCGTATTTCGTGATTTCACAGCTGACCAGGCGGGCAATTTGAGTTTCATAGATGTTTTCATCTTGGATAAGTGGGTTCCCAATAGTCTGACGGTGAGACCTTCGTCACCCAGGCTTACCCGGTACCCATGTAAACTAAATTTGAAAAACGATATACTTTTCACTATGATTTTTTAAGCTGGTGGGATTTCGCTCAAATGGGTTGGCCCGTCTACCAGAGCTGGCTCTGCTCAAATAAACAGGCCCTTAATGGGGCACAGCCCCACGTTTAGCTACCCCTTCTCCACCCTCCCTTCGGTAGGCAATGGCTTCCTTTTATCATTTACAAGACTATTCTTAACTATTTATAAAACATAATCTCATACTGAACAGTGCAAAAATATGGATATGGCATATATAATAAATAAAAATCAATGTTGCCAATAAAAATCATGCAGCCTATGCGGCATTGCATGACAACGAATGATAAGGCTGAGGATGTATATCCTATTAAATACAGTCCTTATATTGTCAGCCTTGAATAGGAATCGCTATATAGGGAGGAAATTTCGTTAAACCAATGGTAGATATTATACTATGAAGCGTTCAAGGGTAGTTTGCTATGCTGAGTGTCGTGAACAGAGATCGTCATAGTAAAAAACCGCATATAAGAACTTGCACATTTTATATCCAATTTGTTGCTTAAAAACAATAAGCTATTGTTTCTTCCATTGCCTTGAGAAAAACTATCACCCTGGAGGTTCTTTATCCACTGTCTTTTATATGCGGGTTTTTACTGGATACTAAAATACCACTATGCAATATTATTTCATACTATACGATTCTACACTGTAAAAGTTGAACTGCATTTTTGTTGTCTATTAGACAACAATAAACAGTTAAACGAGAATACAGGGACAGATAGTAGAATATACAATACAGGGACAGAGGGTAGAAACACGACTATTGATTTAAACGGAGGTTTCCCTGCCAACGCTAACTACCGCATATGAACCCTGATTGGTACTTTCATCTGTTGGTTCAGACAAGGCGGGCGGACATAAGTCATCGGTTATGTCGAAAAATGAATCTTCGTCAGCATCGCTTAAATCTTTGTCTGACTGTCGTTCGCCTTCTTCTTTCATTGCTTCGAGATTCGAATGAAGTCTAAAGTGTAGGCGACTTTCCAAGCTATACTTTGAATACCGCTTCCTATGGAAATCAAGCGGAGTAGCTCAGGCAATGTCAATTAAAACTAGGATCTAAGCACAGTGACATCTTGGTATAACAAACACCCGGATTAAGAACTTGACAACGAATAAAATAAACGCACCCGGGCGTTTATTGAATTTTCTAGATTTTAAACGGGGCGTTTACGGGAAACACTACGGTACACACAGTGAACGAATCACCCAGCCACCCCAACTATGCCCAAGCACAATTTAGCAAAAAGATTTTTGGTTCAGCGTTTATCGACCAGGAAAGGCATCGTTTCATCAAGCACGAAAATAAAATAACTATCACAACAGACCTGAGCTTTTCCAGTTGTTTAATAGCCTCTTTGTACTTGCCAAGCGATCGATAGAGATAGCCAATCTCAGCGTAGGCATATGGTGCCAAGTATTTGTCCAGCTTCAGGTGATTTCCACTGGAAGAAGAATAGAACCGTTATATTAATTAGCCAATGTATGTGAATCATAACACAAAGTACCACACAGGAAGATCTTTATCTCTTCACACAGCCAATGTTTTGAAAAAGGAATGCCATCATTTAAAAGCCTCTCTTCAGATTAACGCCTTCTGCAGTGCAGCCAGTTAAGCAGGTTTAAGATTTGAAAAAAAAAACAGTTCAAACTTGAATAACGACAAAAAATTCGAATAATGCAATAATTTGAGATTTGAAGGCTCAAGCCATTGCAACCTGGTCTATATAGGGCTCCCACTTTCCGTGGGGCAATAAATTCAATAAACAACCTATTATTTAAAACACCCCTCCTGAAAAACGCGCAGTACTTTCAAGAAAAGACCTCCGGGAAATGGAAAACAAAAAAATTCGTCGTGACGTATAAAATAAAAGCCGTTTATTAATCTTTAGGCCAAGCAAAAGCATTTAATGTAAGAATGTTTGTGAAAAGCATTGCGCGATAAACTACACTATCAGATTAGATCCTTTTTAGTTAACAATGAATAACTCTAATCAGGTTACCTGTCTACGACCTCTTGAAAACAGTCTTCTGCCTCATTTGGGCGGTCGAGATATCGCAAACACATACCTTGCAGCAATTTGCATAGGCAATACTCATCGATGAAGAATGGGTTCGAATCTACAACGACAAGATAACAACACAGTTGTTGGTGTGGAAGAAATAAATTCAGAGGATAGTTGAATTTGAACAAACATTGTCATTTAATCAGCCACAGTTAAACCTTCGTGAATCAAACACGGGGAAAAATTAGTAATTGGTTATATAATTATCAAGACTATGACTTACTTAGAGTGAGCTCTAAAGTAAGGTACAACTTTAATATTTTTTTATCAAAGTATTTTCTAGCTTAAAAATGTATTTGTGTAAGTGTTCAGACCTTTCAAGCGGTCCAAATCAGCCAGTGCAGTCTTGATCAGCTTGAGAAAATGCTCCATCACTTCTTTTCGATATCCACACATGGAGAAACCATTCCACAAGTAAATTGCCTCCTGTTGATAAAAATACAGAAAACAAATCATTTATAGTCCATCACCATGGCATTTAAAACTTCACGTCCATACCATACGTTCGTTTCTTCATAAAGCAAACTTCTTACCAAGCCAGGTAAAACTAGTCGTCTATTTTGCGTTAAATATTTGTCAGCCTTGTATACTGCAAATTTCTCAAACGGGATCGATTTGCCAGCAACCCTCTGTTTGTACTCAGGAACCCGCCTGGGGAAAGAAATGTTGAAAACACTGCATACAGGCCGACTAAGGGGCGAATAAACTCGTTATGCCAAGAACAATGTCATACAACGGATGGGTCGTTATATTGAGATTCTATTGTACATTCAGCGAACAGTGTGGCAATGTGGTAGATATGCTGCTAAAAAGCCCACCTGAATATCTCAATAATGGGTTCTTCGTCACTAGGATGACTCCAATCGAGGCTGTTCGACTTTTCGAACATTTCCATTAGTTTGAAACAGCCTTCAAAGTACAGGTATGCGGTCTGCAAGGTTATGCAATACAACAGAGTTAGCATGCATCATGTCATAATAATGATGATAATGATGATGGTGATGATGGTGATGATAAATGAAAGACAAAAATAGTGAAAAACAGTGGAAAAATAAATAGTCGAATGATAAACCCGGGATAACAATTTAATGATGGAGATACTCACCTTCGACCATTTACTCTCTTCAGTTAAGATGTTTGCATATTTCACAGCATCTGTCCATTTTCCTTGAAGACTAACGAGGCAACAGAACACGACTTTATTGTAAAATATTTCAAAGTCCAACGCATGCAATATAATCCTTTACATGAGTTAGTTGATACAAGCTACAGCAAAAGCCCACATATAAGAACTTGTAAACTTTGCATCCAGCTTATTCTTATAAAACAATAGGCTATTCTTTCTTTTATTGCTTTGAACAGACTTGATTGGTTAGTTTTTATATGTGGGTTTTTACTGTAAGCAACACGGTACAATTTCAACGAACACTATTAAAGACATAAGTACACATTTGTTATAGCATAGAGTCTATAAGGGTATTGAGGCTTAAAATCACCCAAAAATGGAAATTGAAGAATAGCAATAGAAGAGGTCGAGGCTCAGCATAAATCAAGGTATTCTTATAAAAAAGTGTGCATACAGTATTTGTAATTATGGGATTTCCATTATTTCCCTTTCAAATTACAAGGCCCGGACAACAGGGCAAGGCAAGATACTCTGCCTAGCCCATTAAACATGTTCAATGTCAAATAGATGCCTTGGGCGGTTAGCATTCTTATCAGGCTTGCGAGGATAGTCTATTAACGGGACCTGTATTGGCCGACAGCGTGTACTAGAAAAGCGTCTGAAATAGAGCGTTTATTCAAAGAATTAATGCACTATAACGCAAGATTGCAAACCTATGACTCCACATCAACTCCCAAAAGCACACATGATGCACCTGTTTCCAGTCGACGGTCACAGAAACCGCAAGCTGGTATTTTCTAATTGCCTGTGATAGAGAAAATGACCGCGAATCAGTCGCAAATTGCCAACCTCTGCAGCTAAAACTATCGCATTACCGATTAAGCACAATAGAGAACTGATCAATTAAAATACCTCTTCAAATCGCCCGTGAACCTGTTCCAATCGTCCAGCGTAGTACAAAAAAATGGCACCCTGAAAAAAACAACAATATTTGTGAGATAAAAAGCTGTATATCACGAGAGGGGAATGTTGTCTCTCAACCTAAAGAATATAAATTATTAGGCATAGCTACCTCTGGGAATTTCTCTAAAGAAGAGTCCAAAACATACTTTGTATAAGAAGGATCTAGTTCCCTTAGCCCTACAATGAACAAAGGAAACAAAAAGTACATTTAAGCAGTTGGGTGGAACTTTGGCTATCTATTAAATCAATTCTAAAAGACAATAACCTGAACAAAATAGACAGTAGAATCGCTATGTAATAGACATCAATCGTTCAAGTTGCATTGTCCGTTGTATGAAGGTGTTTGCTGTGCAGAGCAGAGCCTATGCTGTTTAGGTTAAAACAGTGGCACAGAGAATGGGGGGAAAACCAACCTCGTTGTATATGGCAACTGCTGTGAAGTGAGGCAGTTAGAGTTACAGCATTCGCCTAGCTGACAGTAAATACTACATACTATACTATTGCGAAAACCATTCGTGAAATTACTAAACCCTTCGTTATACAAATTATGTTATTATCTCAATGTTATTTGCATCACATCATTTGTTGCGAATAAAAGAAATATATGACAAGCAATGTATATGAGAAGAAATTCCAAAACAAACAAACCTAAAATTGGGCCAACAACAATTCTGTAGCCGAGCATAGTGATGGCACAAAGCGGCGACCGAATTCCGTCCTTTTTGACTCCATCACCCAGATGATTCAAACCGAGATTCTAAAAACAATTCATCAAACGTGGCATACTGAAACTAATGTATCTAGGCAGTTTGATTAATTTGAGTTCGAATAAACAAAAATATCTCTTACCTTGTCTCCAGAAAAACCTACCCACTCGAGAAGTCGCAAAATTCGGGCTGGCAGAAGCGACAAGAGCTGCGGAAAAGACAAGAAGGCTTACTTAATAAAAAATAATCCAGACAACAGTACTTAAAGACATAAAATACACATCCTCTTTGTCTATTATTCAATCTTGCCCAAATAAGACACGCTTGTGGAGAAATATTTTATCAAACGGGGGACGGGGCGGTTAAAATGAAGTAATTTGGGTACATAAACCGCCTTTCGTTGCATCACTACAGGTACGGCACTTATGCTGCGTACGTAATAAACAAGAAGGAAAAAACATTAAGAAAACTAATAGGGATGCATTATTACACAAGGATACTTATTGAAAGCTGGGCGTTTCAACGAGTAAACGCAAAAGGTTCGATCAAGCTTGCCTCTATTTCAGTGTTCAATGCAGAATAGAAACCTAATCATAACTCACCAAGTTAAATGTTCCAATGCCCAGGTGAACTCCCACTTCAAAATCAACCCTATTACTGGACGATTGCATTGAAGGTGGACAATGTGACATTATGTGAAGGCATGACCTGAGGATTTAAGAAACAGTCGCGTTGAATTGAACTAAGCCTCGACCTGTTGTAAATAACTTTGTCTTCAAAGTTCTACATAAACGAGCTTTACATAAAGAGACTCAGACCCTCTCAGGGTTGGGAAAACGGATGAACTCGTCATAAATTGTACTGGCAGTTCAAGGGACCAAATCTTTATAATGCTAAACTGGTAAGTTGGATGAAAAAGTTGTACACCCAGATAACCAGATAACCTTAATGCAACCAGTTATGTAGAACAACAACTTACCTGTATAGATTGTACGCATGCTTGATTTTCAGGCCTCCTTTGATGAAACTAATAAGATTCTCGTCCTGAGTAAATGAAGAAAACAAAACGATACGTTTGATTAGTGAGATTGGGGTGCAACAGCATTTGTGTATTCATAACGGACATCAAAAAGAAAATGACGTATTTCTACCTGAATAAACGTTAGAATAGCTCTCTCTAAAAGACACTCCGCGTAACACAGTTCTGCATGCACCTCAACTGGAAAAAGAAGCAATGATGTCAGAGCAGACGAAAACCTGATCCATCGTCGTCCATCATAATTGAGAAAAAATCGAAAGTGATATTGTACCTTCAGTATAATCCTGGAAATATGGTTTTCCGACCCAGCTGTACAGCGATTCAGTGAACGTATGGGACCGCCTATATCTAAAAAATCAAAAACGTTTCCATGGAGACCAACAAAGCGTCTTCAGAATTATAGCAATTGTAATTCAACTTTGCATATATTGGTATGTTTTCATGTGCGAATTAAGTGATTTAGTTAGTCGGCGTTAAATGTGTAGTTGAATCCAGGTATCTTGGAACTAACTAAAGACACTGTCTTTAACTATGGAGCTATAAATCTATACAGTATCATTCTCGAAACATAGAGCATAAAGGGTCGATATGGCATTGACTACAATATTTCCTCAAGCGGCCCCTCAAAAGACCATATTTCCAAACAAGCGCCCCTTTCGAATAAGCGCATAGGAATGAAAAAGGACCCATTTTTGAAATTAAACAGCTTTCATGATCTTTAACCAGACGATGTCGCAAAATTTTCAGCAAAAAGTGTCACTTTAACCCAGTACTTAGAGGGGCAGCACCCCCTGTAAGTACACAACACAACAAGCTGTTGTTGGGCTGAAACAAACTGACTGGTCGAGACAGCTTGTTACATATCAAACATTAGTAAATTTTTTCTATATCTTTATATTTTTTGGAAAGCTAGATCGATTTGAATTGGGACCAGTACCGTCGAGAGAGGGGAGGGGGATAGCCGGGGTAAATTCCCGGGGCCCGGGCCTCAAGAAGGGCCCGCGAAAAGTTTTGCTGACGCAAAGCAAATTTCACACTTATTTGTTTATTGCCCCAGGACCCGAGCTGGCTCTCGACGGGCCTGATTGCGACTTCAAAACCATTCAACATAATCAGGAGTGTAAACATCGTCATAATCATCATCACCATCAGTGAGAGAGACAAAAGACGTTTTGCACCTTTACGGTCAATGTCATTCAATTCCAAAGCAAGTGAACATTTGCAAGCTTCGAGCAAATTAAAAATGTAACAATACATAGCTGATACTTCGCTAACAAAACTTTAGTACCAGGCTGAAGGATAATTAAGAAAATGTAAAATTTCCATTCTTAAAAGAAGGAGTCCATTGACTTTGATTTGTGTAAACTTTTGCTTGGAGAAAATTACAAATTATGAGCTTGCACGAGTTTTTTCGTGACGATCTGCGTTTATAAACATCAAAAAATGCTCAACCTTAAAACAATTTTAGACCCCGAAAATAAGACACCAATTAAAATCTTTTGGTATTAAGTACTGATATAATTATTTTATAACAAATATATTATACCTGCTACAAACTTCCAGTGCTTTTTTCACTGATTTATACGCATCTTGTATTGCTTCCTGTGAGACAAGATTGAAACAAATTATACTTTATACTCAACTTTTGATGATGTTATAAGGGCTAGTAATGATTCAGATAAGCGCCGTCACATTTTAACGCTGGTTCCAAAGCACCCTCATATGAAACTAACCTATGAAAAAGACAACATAAGATATGTTCCTATCTTATTATAACACGCAAAGAAACATTTCTCACAATCCAACTACCAAGTGCACTGCATTTCAGTATGTTTTTGTACACCTCGAGTCCTTTCTGTCTATAACATTTTGCAAATAGCAATTGTTATATTTGGGGAATTTCTTTTCCTTAATTTGTATGTCTGTCCTGATCAATGTGCTTGTGTTGTGTTATGTTCCAAGACCGTGTCTGTCTGGTCTGTGTGTCTGTCTGGTCTGTGTCGTATATCCATGCTTATGCCATAAGCTCAAGCTTACTATGTCAGTTTCACATTTCACTACCAACAGATGTTAATGTTCTTCTCAGATAATTTCACCCACCATTGAAACAATGGAACATATGAATCATATATGAAGTTTTATTGCACATGATTTAATTTTAAAAGCATGTGGACAAGCATGGTCAACCACAAAAATCTTCTTTCATTGTCATATCTTCAAATTAATATGCATACTTCAAAACCAACAACAAACATAAAGAGAGTAATACTCAATGGAAACACAACCAAATAAAACTTCAAGGGAACCAAAAAATATTCTGTTCTATTGAAAGTCTGCTGAGGTTATACTTTGCCATGAAGCATTATCAAATATTTACTTTCTGATGCAGACTAATTTGGAAAATAGGATTTGTTAAATGAATTTCTATTGCATTGTAGCTTGCTGCCCAAACAAATAATAAAACACCATCTTCCTTAAACACTATAATTCCCTGCTCAACTGCAAGAAGCTATGCAGCTTAAAGTGGTGATACCTGAGCATGCATACCAATATGTGGTCCTAATCAGTATTGCCATAGATAGATAGATAGATAGATGATAGCTTGACAAGACTTACCGGCTCATATGTCATAATTGCTTGAAGATAACATATTGTTGCAGAGCCAAGTGCATGGTATGCACTTTTGTCAGCACTAGAATATAAAATGATCATATAAAAGCCAAAACAGTTTTAGACACAAAACTGTAGTGTAGGCATATTGTAAAGTTAGGAGGAAAACAACTAATGACAATGAAGATGATGGTGATGACAATGACTTAATTTATCAGGTATCTCTACTCCCTTCCCTTTCTTGACAAATTTGAGCTGTTGGAAAGCTTGAATGTTTTGAATAAATTCTAATTTTCTATCTCCTGGCAAATCTGGGTTCATGGTTGAACTAAGTATAGTCTACTCCTTCATTTGTGGAATAGACAGTGTGACAACATTAGGTTTACTGTATAGATAACAGAAAGATCTGGTAAAGATTCACATCATAACAAACTCTGACTTTACTCAATTGTCAAAAGATACACACAAAAATAGTAAGCATATGATTAAACACTTCAATGTTTAATCATGTTAAGAGAAGCTTAATACCCATGATAAAAACAAAAATGAAGTGCTGAAAACATACTTTGGCTGTAGCAAGGCTTGCGCTTCTGTGAATTTATTTGATAAACATAGAGATAGTGCTTCTTTGGTTTCAGAAATTGCTTCGTGCAGCTGCATTCCATCACTTGGCATAGCTTCCCTTTGGAATAATAAAAACTGGTGTTACTTTGTGCTGCATTTCTCAAATAAAGGTATATTTATTAAACTTCAATTCACATATAAAGAAGGAGAAATACTGTACAAGCCTAGCAATACAATGTAAATATCACAATATCACATAAATCTAACAGTTTTGCGTTACAATAATTATCATGCATTTCATCTGCAAGAAGATTAGGGATTTATATAAGTGGCTCAGCTCCTCCCAGTCAACTCGTACAGTAAAGGGGAAAACATCATTTAAGTTGCAGGGAACCTGAATTACTGAGCTCTGAATTACATCAATGATCAGCTTAAAAGAAGCAATCAACAGATAACTGGAGTTACGACTTTCTTATCACATCCCGAGCTACAATTAGTCCATTCTGCTGAATTTATGAAAATACGACGATGATCTTTACACGTAGCATCTGCTCATGCAACAAGCATCTGCTTCAGAACCATAGAATTAGGAGTCTTTCCAATTCTATGGTGCGAACAATAAACAGAGGATATCACCAATATTTTACTTGCCGTTTCTTTTACTTAAACCTGGAAATACGTTTTAAAATGATGCTTGCAAAACTTTGACTCAAAGGCTGGTTTTAGCAAGATCTTTTCGACGCGATCTTAAGAATGGATAAGACTTGAATGAGCTGCGATTTAGGCCCTTCATCAAATATGCTTCCCACAGACAGAGTTTGAATTACCTGATAACAGTGTAGTTGCAACAATTATTACTGTTTATCGGCTGGCTAGAAAGTAATGTTGGGCTTTAAACTTTTTAGAACACAACATACCTACAAATTTGCTGATTTGCTGCACCCGATTCAGTGCTGGTACATGTTGTTGTGGACATAATTACTTTCCTTTCTCGACAAATATTTGCTGACCGAATGAAAACGGGAAAATTCTCTTCTCTATTTCTTTTCGATCTTCGTCACTCCAGCTTGCGTCGCGTGTTTGTTGCGCTCGTTGTGCTCGGCGACAAAGGAAACTGGCTTCTCAAGCTCAACAACTGCAGCAACAAAGTCGATTTCGACATAAACGACATAAACGCAATGAGCGGTTAAAAACGATAAAGCTGCAATTTTCAGCTTCAATTTTCTTAAATCGACAAGAGCAATACCTAGACAAAACTACTTTTATAATATAAACTCCGCCACAATTCTGTGATTCAACTCTCAAAAATTGTTGACAACTTTTTCTTATAACAAATCGATATCGCAACTCACAACAGAAATAACATGACGATACGGCCGTCGTGCCGTGCTGCGGGCGCAAATGGCAGGCGCGCGGTTGGCAAACAATTCGGGAGATTGGCAAACAATTCAATACTGTGAACCCTCAAATTGTCCCCCCCCCCAAATGGAATTTATGCAGCTTGTAGTAGCTGAGAAACCTATCTGCATACAATTTCAAAAATATAACTTATTATTCTTTCATTTTTATGTTGAATGATTTTACCTCGATGATATTTTCTCTTCAAAGTATATACGACAAATCATTAAAGGACTAAATTGTAATGTATTTGACAAGTTTTGGCATCTTTTCTTTGGCGATTTCATTTCTCCACTTCAAAGTATACGATATTTTGGAACTTTAGAACCTAGAAGAAATATATATCACGTTCAGACGTGTGCATATCCCCAAATATTTGCTGCCGTGTTGTTTTGACCATGATAGTAGAACATTGCAGGCAAAATAAATGTATTTAAAATATAAAAATAACACTGGACCTGATCTGTTAGAGTAAATAATAAGAATCAAAAGCCAACTCGCTATATTGTTTTTTGTTTCTCAATTTATAGCGAACAAGAAAATAATCTTAATAGATACTCTACATATTCCTTGAAAAATATTTGTACCTCGTTTCCCCAGCTCGTCCAACCTGGCAGAAGGCACCTTGCAAACAATTCTAGGCATTTTGGATTTACAGGTAAGTATTGTTCAAGCACTTCTGCAAAAATCAAATGCATGGTAACTATCATTGTGAAACATTCGCTGCTGGGTGTGACACTGTGATAAACATATTCATTTGAAATTGTAGAATAAGCAGCATAAAAAACATCAACCTTGAAGCGGAGGTTTTCTTGAATGCAACACTGAAGGAACAGATACAATGAATTTTGTAAACGGGAACACGTCTTCGGTGTTCGTGTACGCTTTAGTCTCGTTTGTGTTCGGTTTTCTTCCGATTATCAACTGCTCGTAAGGTTTTTTGTGCACCGAATCCAAATCAAACACAAACTCGCCGTGCCTTGTTACCTTTTATAATAAAGAACGATTGTATAAGAGTAATATATGAATGTCGAAACTGTTTATCAATGTGTCGGAATATATTTGTTACTCAGAATATAATAAATAGCGAATGGGATATTAGAGCTTTTACTCCATGTCTTGAACTTAGATATCTTCATATCAAACTTCTAAACTCAGCTTCACAAAAATACCTACCTTTAGCCAATACCATTCTCCAATTAGCTCAATTTTCCAACTGGGAAAAAGTTTCTCTTTAACAAAATCGATTATTTTCCTTTTATTTGTTACCCAAACAACAACAAGGCCACCTTCAGATGCTAAATCTTCAATTGGCAGCGATTCTATCTCCTTCAAAGGCAGATAATCGTACCTTAAAATATGCAAAATATAGATATATTTAGACGTTATGGCACATAACAATATGGAGTGCTATGAAACTGGTAACAATCAGCCACGTATTCAGCTACGATTTCAAACATGATTCAGTTGAACCACATGAATCTTCAAATGAATGTTAGCCCAAAAACAATGTAGATTTGCAGCATTCCTTGTCAACATAAACTAGACCTGACGTTGTTGTAAGCATTGCAAAGCATTTCAAGCTTTTGTCGATATACACCAAAAAAGATGTTAGACACTATATTAATGTTTGTTATATGTTGTATAATACCGTTTTGATCTTTTGACGGACTTATTCTCCCAGGGGGGATCCATCACAATAACATCGTAATTCACTCCTGAATATAAACAAAAGTGGTTATAAAAACTTAAGATCTAAAGACTTGTTGATCAGCATTGATTGACATAGTTAACATTGCATATCATACAAGTATAAAATGGAGTATAGAGCAGAGATATAAAACATGCTAAATACTTTACTATTTTTTTATCCGTCCCTTAGGCAGGACGAGTAGAAATCGAATCGCAACTAACTAATGTATTAATTTGAGAACAAATTCTTATTATATAAATCCTCTGGTTGTCCGGCACAAGACTCAACATCAATCAATGCATAGCTGCATACTAACCAAGATCAAGTAGACAATGAACTTCTTCGACATCAGAAATGAAGAAGGTTGAAAAAGACGGCAATATGAATCGTGTTTCAAAAGCAGAAATGACCAAAGGCGATGCCGACTGGCAGTGGATGCACTTTCCTATAACATCGGGCACTGAGTCTGAAGCTGAAAAAAGGATACTTGGTAAAAGATTGCAAATTTCGTTCCTTAGATAATAAATGTAGAAATGTACAAGTGCTGCATAGAAAAGAATGCAACCAGGGAATATTCTACTATTTTCAACTGGGTTCTAACTATGGGGCCCAGTCTAATTCTCCATGGGGCATATTTCAAAGTTGATTAAACGCTAAAGCAATGCCAAACGCATCAGACCACACAAATCTAACAATCTTAACCAACCAGATAAGCGATATGTCAGTAAGGAATGGGATGGACATTCATTAATCAATGCCAAGCAAAAAGGACTATCACAACCAAATAAAATAATGCAAAATTACAATTCTTACCATTATCAATAACGATATTTTCAATCCCACTGTCTTGTTGCGTGCTGCCGAATGATTTCATGAGTTTCGCCATGTTCGCAAAACAAACCATGTCTTGCTTATTGTACGTTTGCCCGGCTGATATAAACAAGAATGCAATAATATATATTGAAACACATCCATCGAGGGTGATGCTTACTGTATTTGCGCTAGGCGAATGAAAATAGTCGCACTCTTTCAAGAACTGTCCAATTTAAAGTCCGCGTTATAAGTATTCCAAATTATTGCATATTAAACAAAGCAAACATTATTTTTCATAAACAAATCATACCTTCGACTTGTAATTTCTTGGTCACACTGAAGTAGCATTTGCTTTCGGCCAGGCTCACAATCCTGCTTTTTGCCAAAGCGATTGTATCTCGTACCTTAAAAAATTAATATTACTTTGAACATTTAAGCAATTTTTAAATACATGCCAAGAAATTTAAACTATTACAATTTGGGAGCCCTTCCTGAGTTTATATTGGTGATGAGATGATCTCGGTAAGCATTATAGCAGTAAATTTCACGATATTTCTATTTGATAACGAATAAAACCTTCAAACCTTTTTATCTTGCTCATTAATTTGATCATCGACTTCATTTCGCTTCCTCTAGAATGATAAAGAGAATAAGGTACACTATTTGGTTTCCACTGAGAACATTTAAAGAAACAAAACATTTAGTTCGAGTCGATTCAAATGGTACAAATTCAAGTATATAGCATTTAGCATGAGCTTTGTCAGAAATATTCCCTTTTCTGCAACGAAGTAGTAGCTACGGCTGAGAGGGCAGGGTATTTACGTCAGCACCAATATGGCTCATGAATCAGGGCTGTGAGGGCTATAAGAGCGGAGGGTGCTCGCCCCAAATAGTTCCAAAATATAGAGTTCCGTTTTTAATAAATTTAAGACTTTTCAAAAATCGATTAAAATTATAATTTGCCCCACCCCCGCCAATGATTTCTACCACGCCACAGTTGCATCAATGTTGTTGCATTAGAAGACATTGTTACCTTTTTTCGCTTTTTGCTGCTAGGTTGTGTAGTTATTTGTCCTGTGTCTACCTCAGTTTCTTCATCTTGAAACAAGGATGAAGTCGTGGCTTCTCCCTTCTTTGGTTGCTTGGCCAAGGCCATCAATTGTTGTTTTTTCGTGTTGTACGGTTGTTCAACTGTGAATTGGCCGTCTGGGCAAACATAGCTGCAGCCATTCACTGAGTTTGAAATCGCTTGTTGATGGCATAAAAGCCAACCATCGTCACACTGGGCAATAACTGCCAGTTTGTATTTTATAAGCAAAGAAGATTACGAACACCACACCTACATTGAATAGATCTAAATGAGTGTTTGTTCATTGATAAAAAAAGACAACGCTC
This sequence comes from Sanderia malayensis, assembly GCA_013076295.1. Taxonomy (NCBI): domain Eukaryota; kingdom Metazoa; phylum Cnidaria; class Scyphozoa; order Semaeostomeae; family Pelagiidae; genus Sanderia; species Sanderia malayensis. The sequence goes on along the minus strand of RQOL01000618.1, from coordinate 796,477 downwards.
AGTTCTTATCACCATATTTATCTTGGAGTTATTTTTCAACATGTCATCTAATGTCAAAAAAATTCGCGCTCAAAGCATGGCTCGGAAAGAATTGATTGTACATTAATCCCCAAAAATTTCGGACGGTTTAATTTTCGGACATAAAGGACCGAAAATTGAAAAGTCCAAAAATTTAACCGTCCGAAATTTGACCAAGCAATAATTTAGAAAGTGACTGCAATACCCTGTATAGGTAGACACAAGATAGAAATAGCAAGAAAATGCGAAAATACTTGGTTTTGTTAGCTATCACTTAAAAATGCATGCTAGGTGTAGTCAAACAAAAAGCTATAAAAGAGCCAACGTCTCGTTCAACCATCCAATACGAATATAGCAGGATTCTCCTCATAACTTGACTAGCTTGATTGATCCTCGTCGTCAATATGATCATCATCAAGCATGATTAGCAGCAGCTCAGCTTCCTCCAAATTCTCTGATTCATTTCCTTTGGTTTTTGGAAATGGTTCATCTGGGAATTCCCCAGTTTCATTGCCAGGACATGATTTCCGAAATTTTTTTCCGAAATTAGGATATTTTGGTCCGAAAATTTCTGTCCAAAAATTAAACGTCCGAAATTAAACCGTCCGAAATGTTTGGGGATTAATGTATAACCTTTTTGTTATCAATAGTACGTGCAAAAAGTCTATTGTTCTTTTCTACTATTGATCTACTGGTCTATTGTTCTATTGTTATTTTCGATTGTATACGAGTCGAGTTCATCGAATGTCGTCTCTCAGCTTTGCTTTCCGAGACCACCTGGTTACAATTATTGATACTTGCGCGGAATACATTTATAAGAAATACATAATGGCATAAATATACATGTGGATGATGTCAAAATGGGCATACTTGTCTCGTTGCAGTCTGCTGCGTGGTCGCAAGCGTTGCTGCACGTGCACGTGCTGAACTGAGCCGGAAAAGTGTAGAAAATGTAAGAGCAAATTTATCGCAGTTGAAGTATATATAAATAAAATTGAAGACTGTTACCTCAATTCAATAGTATTGCGTTTGCCAAGTCAATAGCTCTCCATTAATGCGAAGATGGTTGATGAAGAGCATATATCAATCTGCCTTATTATGCCATGCGTTGGCTAGGCCTGTTTATTTCCTTTCCTTTGTGCCGAACGCGGCGCGGCGCGAGGTCGGAATTTGTTGTGTCCCCTCCCCAGTCACCCCACGTTTTCACGAGTCCCACCAGCCCCCTGCGATGAAGCAGATGCCCAAACTGCGTTCAAAATGGCCAAGATTTATATACAGAAATGCGAACGAGAAATAACCAAAACCAATCATTATCAAAATGTTGGGCTACTTAGCAATTTTATTTTAGTTACATTGGTCGCATAGTGAGAGTTTCTTGGAAGTTTTTTCAATGGGAGTGGTATTGCATTAAATTTTCTCGGATAACAATGGTTCAATTGTCGGCACAAAAATTGAACTGACAATTTTAACAACAAATGAAAAAAATGAGTTAGCGCTATCAGCATCTAGTCAAAGGAGAACAGCAGCTCAAGGTTGAAATTTTTTAGGGTGGGGTGGAAGCAGTTTCTTCATTTTAGACGGTATAGGCGAGGTATAGGCCCTGAGTCCCCTTAAAGGAGAACTGTCACCAAAAATTATCTTTACTTATTTTGGTTCGTTTTATTGCGTAGAATACGAATCCGAAGTCCGTTTTTCGAAACAACGCCTTGTTTTGGAGTTATTAAGCATTTAAAGTGTCCGGTACTGCCGGACAAGTTCTCGTTGTTTTCTCGTTCCCGAGAATTTGTCACTTCCTTCTGACGTCATATGTGATCATTGGTTCTCGGCACGTACTCGTTTTCAGTAGTAATTCAAGCAATTTCGGCACAAAACGACTGGTTTGAAAATGCTTATTTTGGTGATTAAAATGGTAACTGCAGTGCTTACAACTGTTTGGAAGATAGTAGAAAGCAGGTTAATCCAGGTTCGCCAAGAAAAAAGACACTTTTCGTGTTTCCTAGTGATCCAAAGCTACGGAAAAAATGGGTTAGGAGAGTGTGTCTCGTTAACTTTGTACCGCAACAACATTCCAGATTGAGGAGCGTTATAGTTTCTAAATTCAGTAGCAGCCCTTCTAAACTGCGTCCAAAGAAAATTTATGGAACATTCAAAAAGAGACGAAGACTGGAGGTACATAAAATTTCAACATAAAATTGTTTTCTTGAGTTTGTATGAGCTTCAGAGCGCTTCAGAGTGTGATTATCTGAACAGCTTACATATAGGATTGTGCATCATCCAGATATTCTTCATCTTCAATAAACTGGTATATGGCAGTTTCTATGACAGCAGCATTCAGACAAACACTTTTTAAATCACCATCCTCAGTAATACAATTTAAATTCTTTTCCGCAGCTTTCATCAAAACTCTGTCCTTTTCGTGGCAACACAGACTTGCACGGCCTGTTGGCATTTCACAACATGACCGCATTACAAAATTTTATGAACGCTTTTGGTATACAACGATGAATAGGTGCTCTTCGTCTAGGCTATAATGACCAGGATTCTTAGATACATAAATTTGAAGAAATACAAACACAATTATTACCATTCAGTGTTTCCAATCCTAATCCTTTGAACATTATTCAGTTTCAGATTTGTCAGAACTTCTTGATGATCCTCCCGACGTGTCTGGCTGTTGTTGGTCATGTCTCCTCCTCGGTTCATATATGAAAGGCGGTATATCCATGGCCACTAAATGTACTTCATCATGACCAGAAATTTCCAATTCATAATTTTCATAGTTGTTTGCCATTTTGCAGGTAGACAGTTGACATAAATCGTGAAAATTCTCAGGCAAGCATTTTTCAATCACACAGATTCCAAGCGGGCCTGTGTACTTCCTGTTTTTGCAATGATCACATTTTGCGTCACCAGTGTCCGAAGCACTGTAAAGTTAGATTTTCCGAAAATTCTCGTTTTTTCAGAAAGAATCGATAATAACTCAAAAACAAGGCGTTGTTTTGAAAAACGGATTTCGGATTCGTATTCTACGCAATAAAACGAACCAAAATAAGTAAAGATAATTTTTGGTGACAGTTCTCCTTTAAAGAGTCCCTTTCATTCCACAGTATACGAAAGGGGGTCCCAGTAATTTTGTTCGTGAGAACAGTATTTGACCAGCTGATGTTGGGTGGGCGTGGCTTTGCTTTGCCTTATCATAAACACACAAAACGTACTTGCAAGCGTGATTTGCGCCCGTAAAACTGAACTGACAGTGGCTTGGCTGAAAAGAAATGAGATAAGAGCGAAGGAGAGCAGCTTTTTTGATTTGATTGCCGTTGATTGATTGGCATTGCGGCATTGTTGTTGAAATATGATCGCAGTTGCTTGTGATGTCGTGTGGTGAGATGCCCGGATTATCGAGTTAGTTGATACGGTCTCTTCCTCACACGACACGATTGTTTTGTTTGTTCTGCTTCGTTGTTGATAAAATAGATGTTAGACGATCTTGAAGCTGTCCTCCTCCTGTCCTTGGCCTACGAGTTTCATAGAATTGTGAAGAAACAAAAAGCATCTACTTATTCGAATCGCATTGCAAACAAAGCGATTAAGACGGGATTAACATTCTCGCAAGAATACCTACTTCGTGGAGGGATATTTTGTCAATTACCTTCGAGCAAACAACAGTGGAGGACGTAAAAGCATGGATAAAAATAATCGACAGCCATATCGACATAGAACATCCAGCTTCTTCGATCTGGCGGAGTACAATTCACAAAGATTCGAAGACCACGCTCAGAACAAGCTACGAGGCAACTTCATTGTATCGCACTCTGAAACACCTGACTATCATCATGGTATTGAAGATGCAAAAGTTTCGCATTATGGCAATGGTAGCAAACATCACCAGCAGAAAGTCATGGTGAGGAGGCAAAACACTTTCCAACTCGACCCGAATCGCCGTTTCGACGCTTCGCTCGTTGAAAGCATTCTCTCTGAAGAGCTCGATCGCCTGCGCAGCGTCGTCTACAGTGCCGACATGGCGCGGAGGGAGAGTGTCGTGCTCAGTGATGGTATCAAAGCGAAGATCAAGGATCTCTTCCCCAGATACAAGTTTATTGTGCAGGTGACGATAGGGGAGAGCGCACACCAGGGTATCGAGGTTGCAAGTAAGTTTTTTTGGGACAAAGACCGGGACAATTTTGCATCGAAAACCGTTACAAACTACAGTTTGTTTGCTGTGGCCATCGTGTATGGATTGTATTACGAGTAATGTTGTGGTGAATGGATTTCTGTCGTAACAAATTATTGAAATGCTTGTTTTGTAATTACAATAAAGATTTTTTCTCCCGCACTCCAACTGATAATAAACAGCAATGGTAAAACCCGGAATCACTGGAATGGGATGCAGGAAAGTTGTGGAAACGTGGGGTCGTTTTTGTCAATAAAATTGGAATTTTTCTTATTTTGGAAAAATTAGGGGCCACCTGGTCCCCAGGCCCCCTAGTACGTGCTCTCCCCGGCCCCCTGGTTTCTGCGCCACTGCTGGTATGACTGGGAGAAGAAATTAAGTTCTAATTTTTTTATAGAACAACAAAAAAGAATAACAGTTATGTAATGAAATCTATTGTTTTTTGTGCTGAGCAGTCAGATAAGCCATTACAATATACGAACAATGCTAATTTACTGCGTGTACAAAATTTTTAAATTTAGAAAAGTCATTCCTTGCTTAAATTTAAGTGCATGGGAAGGAAAACGTCGTTAAGTCAGTTGGTAAATATAAAAAAGTGTCAAAAAAGATCATGGAAAATGTGACAATGTCAATCTCTAAAGATCAGTGGCTACAACCTTTTTTAATTGAAATTTACTGTAATTATCGCTATGATTGATGCTGTTAAAGTATTCTTAACTCAAAGTCTGGCTTCGAGTAGTCAAAAAATGTTAATGTTGATTAGGTAACTAATTAAATGTCCAGTTTCTCTGAATTTCTTCTGTTGCTCTCTAAGAGTATTGTGCAATTACAAAATGAACAGAAATTTAAATACATTTAACTCTCAAATCCCTTTATCCTACCAAAAAACAAATCACCACTTCCTCCCACCCAACCCGACCAATTGTCAAATCGCGGCAAAATTTACGTCGCGCGCAATTAATACTTGTTGGTCTGTCAACCAACCAGCGTCCATCCGTCTAACTGTAGCCTATACACAGCGACATTCATCAACCGTCATGTTCTTCAGGACGGTTTGGTGTATCGTGCCGCGGTCGTTGTAATGCAACAGCGTCAGCGAGGAGAACTTCACTGGCACACAGCATATGTTGAGATGGCTGTGACTGCTTGTCAATTTTTGCTTGACGAACGCGTGACTGCCGTGGTGTGATTGCGGTGTGATTCCCGCGCAATTTCCCTCGCAGTAATTCACCTCGTATCCGGCAGGCTCGATAACCCAGTCGTCCCAATGAATATCTTTGAAACTCACGTACAATTTACGCAAGCAGCACTTCTCGTAGCCGGGCACGCAATTGATCGCAGTAGATCGGCGTTTTCGTCGCTTCTTCTTATTGTTCTTCTCCGTCAGTTGCAGCAGGATGAATGGCCGGTATTTCGGTTTCTTGCAGACTTTTAGCTTCTTATCTGCGCATTCGTTGTCATTGTTGTTGTTGTTGCTGCTGCTACATTCAATCTTCAGCATGTGTGACGAGTGCTTTTTGTCTTTATACATTTCCGTCCATTTATTAACGACATGTTTATCCAAATGAATTTCGAACCATTCTTTCGAGGGTACAATCACTCTGCTCGACATCAAATTTACTTCGTTCTCCCCGTTTTCTTCTTTGAACTATTTTTCTTGGCCTGGCTCTCCCACTTGTTTCTCTGGTAGCTTTCCTTTTTGCCGCCATTTGACTTTTGTGACGTGGTGTTGCTTTTTCAAAATAGCGCCAAATTTCGGAGCTGTTACGAGCCGCATGTGCAAAGAATCCTTTATCGTTTTCAGTCTTCGCCTCTTTCTGGTGCACGCTTCCTTTGAAATCCACTCCTTGAGCCTGGTGAGTAGTTTCTTGTGATTTTTTGGCAGCTTGTTGGTGCTTATCCTTTGTAATTTTGTCCAAATTAAACGTTTTACTGTTGGTACCTTGCGGTCGCCCAGACCGTGCTGGAAGTGTCTCTTTCAGGTAAATTGTTTTGAATACGCCATATTCACTGCCAACGTCAGCCTCATTGTAAACATGCAGTGTTGCATAATTGATAACGTAGTCATTGAATAATGCATGGTTGAGTTTGAATTTGAAACGTGGCACTTCTTCGTTGTCATTCGTACCTTCATCTTCATCTATAAAAGAATAAAAGAATATCAACATGGCATCAGTAAAGCCTTAACTCCTTAACAGTCTTAGTCTTAACAGTAAAGTCATAACTAATAGCAATTGCCATCTTGCCAGATTCCCGATACAAAAATACTGATTTGTGACAGTATTTTAGAATTTTTGAACATATTGGAATTTGGAATGAAATTCTCGTAAAGCAACCAAGATTGAGGTTGCAGAACTATGCAGGCAAATCTTGGCTGCAGGATTTCTCGAAACTCCAGACATGTGTTCTTGTCCCATAACGTCCCCCAAAATGGTTATCTCTTTGTGAATTCAACTTCTTTACAAAGTTAACATCTCTGCACTGGATTGGCCTCTTATTTGTCCTAACGAAGATTCAACTGCATTTTCCTAACGATGCCAGCACACGCTTTTTTACAGGAACGTGGTTGACAAAAAAGCAGTATACTCGTCACCATACATCAGAGTTAAGAAAGCTCAGTTCTGGATTTTTAAAACTTGAAAAAATTGAAAATTCAGATATTCAACATTTCAAGGACAAATTTCCCTCATTGCCGTGCAAGCACAAAATTGTTAATGTTTATGACGAGATATAGTATTATCTATCAACACATAATGCTAAAAATGCACAATTCGTAGCATCTAACTTAAACCATTTTACTTCTTGATGAGAAAGCCTGAAGAAAGTTTTTGCGTCGAAATTGGGAAGTTCCTGAGAAAGTTTGAGTATCGCTCTGAATAAACTTTCCTGTGAAGAAACGTGCAGGTAGCAAGCATGCTTGACGTAATAATTAATCTTTGAATACAACCAGTCAATCTTTGGCTTGAACCGGCTTTTAGTTGGGCGTGCTTTGCGTGAGTTATCAAAGTCATCTACAAAGCTTTGAAACCCAGAGCCAATTCAAAGCTCAAGACGGATTTAGCACAGCTAAAATTGTTTCCTATATTGTGTTTATGTTTGCCTATTTGGAACAAGAGACTGGCAAACAACTTTGTTCTGTTCTTCAAGGAAATTGGTTTGGAAAGAGATGTTGTGCTGCTTGTCTTTGCTTCAACCTGATGCATCTAAAGATGGATGCTGTTCTACAAGATGATTATCCATCCTTGTGTTGTGACACTTCTTTATAATCAAACATTAGCTTTATTCAGAGATCTTGGATAGAAAGGTCATATGATAATCCAATTCAACATATTCAATTCAATTCAGAGTTCAACATTGTGGACACGCTGCTCTGTGATTGTCAAATAAATCGAGTATACGGAGACACTGTATCGACTTGAACTTGCCAAGGTTTTGATGTATTCTCTTACTTTACGCCTGTGGGAAAATGACAGCTTTCCTCGGGAAACCGTAGTGAAGAAACTCTCCGATCATCAGCGAGAAGTCTGCCTGAATTCCGGCAAATTCTCCATCCGCTGAATTACATTGCTCGACCATCATGACACCACGAATACAATGCATCCTCTGACATTTCAAGCCGTGCAAAGAGAAGATAGTATGGACAATGGTTGACAGTAACAATTGGAAAATGACATTGAAAAATTGATTGCTCAAGAAAATGTGATACGATATTGATATTGGTCATGGTTGTTTTACTCATTATCTAGAATTACATAATAGTGTCATTATTTGTCAAGCTGAAAGAGCAGTCACCCACTATCTCGATCACTATTGTCTCAAATCTCGCACTATTAGCAGAATAGCAAAAGGGTACGACAGAGAGCTAATTGTTTTCGAACACTCGAGAGACCAAGTTTTTTTCATGCTATCATTGATTTCCAATTTGTGAGCCCTTAATAACCGTCATTTTTCAGAAACCAAAATCAGGAAGTGCTAATGATGTCAATTTCATCAGATTGCAAATAATGTGTAAAAGTAGCAATGCCGTTATTACTTTCAGGGGCTTCTAATTACGTCATTAGCACATAGCAGCACTGCATCAATTCTCTATGAAAATGTTGACGATATTCAAATTGTAATTATCAGGAACCACGTCTATTCTGTGCAGCTTTCGTAAATAATTTGTCATACTTTAGTCATACATACTGTCATACTCGTACATACGTTTTTGAGCTCATCTCAGCCAAGAAGAGTTGCGCGCACTCTAATTTCCTTTTCAATGACATTGGCTTTTTGTGGAAAAGTGTTTCTCAAAACTAGAATTTCTTTTCATGGAAGAATACTTCTCAAAAATACATATTCAACAAACAATTTTCAAAACGCTTTTTTCCAACTCCAATTGCGCTTTTAACGACCGCAAAAACTATGAACAGCCGTATAGAAATACTTAATATAAGAGTATTGCCAAAAAAGGCAATGGAGTAACTGTTTGACCACTTCATTCATTAAGTATTTGAGTATCTCGCACTTGAACCTACAAAGGGGGCTTAAACAAATCGGCCTTCAGATAGGTAACTGCGTAGCGGAGTGCAGATATCAAGCATTGCTGTATTGTTCCTCACATGTATATAACTTACCAACTTCTGCAGCAATAACAACTTGAGTTTCCTGCAATTTCACGTCTTCATCTGGTGACATGCCACCGATTCCACCGTCGTAAACGGGTCTTGGTATGTTGGGCTTGCGTTTTGCCAAGGGTATCGGCGGAGGCCTGTGCTTCATACCGAGCAGTTTGAGAATCTCCTTCATGACAGCTTTCTTGATAGTTGCATCCTTTTCGTGCTCGTTACGATCGGCATGACCGTTCTTAGTCGTCGTTGTAGTCGTCGTCGTAGTAATAGTCGTCGCCGTAGTTGATGACGACGTACGACGCTCACTTGCACCGTAGCTATTAACTTTCAATTGGCGCCGTGGTCCTGATGCTTCTTCCTGGAGTGGCAGTTGTTCTTGTCTATCCCTATCCACCAACGAGCAGCTCGCCACAAATACGTGAACACTGAGTAGGCAAATAGACGACTTGAGCAACCAATTCATCGTGATATTGTCTCGGCTGTGCTCGTTTCAGGTGCAGTATACTTCCAGTCTTTGCTTATTTAGTCAATTCTGCAATATGTTCCGATCTCGACTAGCATTCGTAGCTTTGTTTCAGAAAGCAGAACAGCAACAAATATTCGCCTGGCCACAATCGGGAATGTTTCTTCCTATCGTGTTGTCTCTAAAATGATACAAGGTATATATAATTTAGGCTGCTCCTCGGAGTTCACAGCACAAAACAACACAAGGTACACACTGCTCAGCGAATCTCGATGGCAAATCGACAGTGCATGTATGCATCTATGTATATTTATACATACAAGTGAACAGATATATACGTGTGAAAGCAGCAAGCGCACACGAGTGAAATCTCAGAATGCGTTATGTGCGTTTGGTTTTAATACAAGCGTTACGTTTCATCTGAAGCTGGTCATGCCCCATGAATTGAATTATTTCAAGCGGACACAGACAAACACCAGAATACAATGCACAGGGTGAAAGGTTCAGGTTGGACCTTGTACTAGCAGATGATATGGTATACCAATATATGTGTATATATATTTGGTAGCTGAATATCGATTTCAATTGTCGTGTCTTTTCCTCGATATGAATTGAAGGTCCGAGCAGTACAAACCACTGCCGTATTGCACGCCTGCTTTGTAGAGCCAAATCTGCGGGGAACAAATCCAGTAAAGTGAAACCTGGTAAATATCTTAGGCTGATGTTTATCTTGGCCTTCGGGAAGGCGCGGGCTTTAGTGATCGCTTCTGCTGGCTGCCTGGAAAAACAGTCCTCTTCAGTTCGCATCCATTTGTTGTCGGAAAATTGCACAATCTTTATCAATCGAAACTCGACGAAAGCTGTTACTCACCTTTTGTTGAGTGCAAGCCAAATGACGTTGTTGTCTTGAAATTTGTCGAAGAAAACTTCACGTAAATATGAAGACAATGGAGCAAAAGCGTTTCATTATTGTTTGGCGTTGGCAATCGGTCTAATCTTGTCCTCATATCTCTGCTTGTGCGTCTGTCTGTCTGTCAGCATCCAGAGAATCTTTGTTACTGCGTTTTAGTTTTACTGACGCTACAATCACATGTCATACCAGCAATAATACAAACAATTTGATGCACAGAACCCGCCAAGAGCAGATTGAAGACGCCAAAAGACGGGGGGTATCACATTAATTCAACTGTTTTCATTTTATTCAATGACTATATTTCATTTTTTCATAATGCAGGACGGTTAAAAAGCAGCATCTGTTGGTTTGCTATCATTTTTGAGAAATGTATTTCTCGTCAAATGAAATTGGTACATTGTAGGCTAACCTTTTCTCGGAATGCTAGGACAATGGACAAGTCGACGATTGCTGAATGCAAAGCCCAGGAGCGTTATGACTGGTGTCTGTTTATGTGTGAGGGGTGCGGTGCGGGTGGGGGGAGGAAGAGGGGTTAACAATGACTTTTAATGACAGATGTCCGTTGTGCTTTCGCTTTTTGTCTCTCTCTGGAACGCTCTTGTCACTGGGGCATCGCGTCGCGCGGCGAACCAAGTCCTTCCTCCCTACAATTTGTTCATGTGTAGCAATACTATAACTGCCACCACCTCTAACCTCCACCTTTCACGTCACGTTCTAACCATAGTTCTAACCATGGTTCTGACCATGTTAGTTTTTGGAGTTGAGCAATGCGAGGCTGCAAGCATATGCTCATATTATTTTCAATCAAAATGGCGGACTCTTCCACAGCCATGAAAAGAACACATGACGAGGCTGAAGGTGAAAATGGCGAAGAAGGCGATTTGTTCGTTGGCCCTATGCCGGTAGAACAAAAACAAAAGAAGAAAAGAAGTACGCGAGCCAGTTTACAGTATTTTTTTTAACGTAAAATGCCTAATTTAGAAGCCTAAGTCTTGCTTGTGGAGTGGAGCAAAACGATAATTTTAATTCTTGATTTGTAGTTTTGTCTGGCTCTGCTGGCCTACTAACTAACAATGTTGCAAATGCAAAATATTTCCAACAAGCGTATTTAGCGAAAGATGTGCTACAGTGTCACTGAACATATGTGCACTTTGAACAAACAATGAGTCCCCATTATTACCACCAAACCAAAATCAAAATGTGCCCCCAGATTCAGATTCCAGATCATCAGCACTCCAAACTGACCCTGTCCAGTTGTTTAGCTCAGTCTAGTTCTGCCCCAGTATAGGGAAGTGTTGCAACATTAACTTTCACTTGGTTTCAAAAAATAAAATAAAACATACCTTTATATTGTTGATAAAAATGATTTTTTTTTAAAAAAGATCATAACTCACCGAAAATGAATATTTGAAATTGTCTGTTGCCTGCTTTCATAAGAGTTTTCTGTTGCGCACCCAAGACATTATTCATTAGAATTTTGCTTCTTTTGTTTTAGTATTGGAATTTGAACATGTCTACATTCAGAGTTTACCGTCCGCAGAAAGATACAAAAGAAGCTACATGCACAGAGATGTTGTATCTCATGTCACTGTTACATGGTATGTTTTGCAATATTTGAAAGTCTGGGCAGCTCTGGATGGCTAGAAATTGTCTGCAAACATATTCCTATTTTATTCCTGTCAACTTGAGTGAACTATAAGCTGGCGGGCTTCAACTACAAAACCTATAACTAAAAATTGTTTGAATGCTCTTTGTTGTTCTTTAGCACTAATTTTTTCATCACTGCAAGCTGTGATGGACATATTAAATTTTGGAAGAAGAAAGATGAAGACTTGGAGTTTGTAAAGCATTTCAGAGCACATATTGGTAAGAATAAGCTCAAATCCGCTTCTCCAATCTCTTCTCTCATTCTTTTAATTTTAGATGTTCCAATCAGCCTGTCAAACTGTTCTATAAACATTGTGGTTAAGAGTCGGATTCCTGATTCTTGGGGACACCTTAATTGCTCTTGTGAATCTTAAGATCACAAAACACAAACTTACCTAATATTTCTGCTCATACTAAGTAGGCATTCATCTATAGCAGCCATCACAGTCACAGTGTCTATCCAGTGTAGTTGTGTGTTTGTGACTATTTTCTGTCCACATTAACTTTAAGTGAAATTGATAGTAATGAAATCTTTTCAGAACTGTTTAATTCCATCAATCACTATCTCTTAATTTTTTGTGCTCCAGGTACTATTCAAGGTGTCTCCTGTAGTACAGATGGCATGCTTTATTGTTCTGTTGCAAGTGACAAAGCAGTGAAAGTGTTTGATGTCATTAATTTCGGTAAGAATGTAAATGGTCTCACAGTGAAATCACAATATAAGGAGCCTCACAGGGCACTAAAAATGCATTTTCATTAAGTAAAATCTCTGTTGTTTGCACACTATGGGATCATGGAAATTTTTGGATTGCAAAAGCTTCAGATTAGAAACATTTATTTGGAGGGGGCTGGTTTATTGGGAAAGGGACAGCACATTCTGAATTAGTTGAAACTATGTGAGCTCGAATTACCAGTGTTGACTGTATCAGGTTAAGCTGTACAATAAACGTATCAACTCAGGAGGCAAGATGTCTAGTTCTTGTCACTGGGAGGCTTACTATACCACATGCTGTTTGATATAGAAAGATTTCACTGTGCATCATATTCAATAACTAAATGTGCAAATTGCACACTTAATCTGGGTGCATAATTTGTCATAGCAAAGACATTTCTAGACATCAAATAGCTTAGCAATGCACCTCTGACATGGTTTATTTTCTTTTCATTATTGTTTGCATGCTATCCATTATTTGTTTGCCTTCTGGCATGCTTTGTAGAATAATTGCAGGTTTATTTCGCTTCTTGTAGATATGATAAACATGATGAAGCTTGATTTTTCACCACATCATTGCGAATGGGTATACAGGAAAGGGAATGCAATATCAACACTTGCCGTGTAAGTAAAATGAAGCAAATTACAGTAAGTAAAGTAAATTGAATTAAATTAAGTGAAAATAAAGTAAAGTAAAGTTAACTAAAGCAAAGTAAAGTAAAATAAAACAAAGTGAAGTAAAGTCAGGTAAAGTCAAGTCAAGTAAAGTCAAGTCAAATAAAGTCAAGTCAAGTCAAGTAATGTCAAGTAGAGTCAAGTAAAGTCAAGTCAAATAAAGTCAAGTCAAGTCAAGTCATGTAAAGTAGAGTCAAGTAAAGTCGAGTAAAGTTAAGTCAAGTCAAGTCAAGTTGAGTAAAGTCAAGAAAAGTCAAGTAAAGTTACGTAAAGTCAAACAAAGTAAAGTAAAGTCAAGTCACGTAAAGTCCAGTCAAGTCAAATCAAGTCAAGTAAAGTAAAGTAAAACAAAGTAAAATAAAGTAAAGTGAAGCAAAGTAGAGTGAAGTAAATTTCAAGAAAAGAAATTTTTGTTTTTGCACTTATCATGTCTTTGTTGATTGTTGTTTTTAGTTCTGGGGAGAATGATGGCATGATTCGTATCTACGATGGCAGAGGAACAAGCACGCCTTTAGAAGTCTTGAATCTGCATACAAAACCAGTCACTTGCATTAAGGTAGAGAGCTGAATTTTTATTTCTCTTCTTACCTCGGTAAACTTTATATGTGGTGTTTCTTTTGCTTTACCATTGCTATTCATTTTCATGATTTTAGCTGTCATCCGAGGAGTCTTAATTATCTCATCTTGCTATGATAGCCACGCCCTGATAAGCTTACTTCGTTCATCTCTAATTCATCGATAAGCTCGACATTTGGTCTCTCTTCGTTGACCTTGAATTATATAACGTGTGCTTAAGGCGCGCCCTGGGTAGCTCCAAACGTCGCTGAATCAAACAGATTTCTTCTGTTTGTTTGGCATCGAGACTTGACCGTACTAGAATGAATGTGCAACTGTGTTATTATTTTATAAGAAGCCAGCCACTCAGATGAGATGAAGTTAAGAACCGCAGTACTAATTACCATCAAACTTAGAAGCTATTGAAAAATGGAATAGTCAAAATACATTAAGTGGCACGTGGGGCGGATTTCTTTTTTTTTCTGAGCAGTTTAGCAGCAGTGAGCTCTACACATGTCAGGACGAACTGGGTTGGATTGAAGTTATTCTTCTAAACGATTAAGTCATTTTCATCTAATAATCATCATGTTGGCAATTGTATTTTCATTGAAGTTTCTAGAACTAAAATCAAGCAAAAATCGTAAACCAAGTTTCTTATAAAAAAAGGACGTATGTTGGATTACTAATCATTTTTTAACTTCCTTGAAATTTGAATTACTTCATGTATGTTTCAGGCATGGTTCTTGATAGTGCGGACCTTTTTTAGTTCAAGCAAATTGTTTCTCTTAATTCCCCCGCCCGCTTGATGCATTGAGAATCAATTGTATACGTGTTTTATTTCTTCCCAGTACAATCCTGTGTATGGTGTTGCACTTTCGTCAGACAAAGCTGGCATGATTGAATATTGGAATGGACAGGAGAGTGGATATAAGTTCCCAAAAAACATCAACTTCGAATACAAAACTGACACCGACCTATTCGACTTTGTCATGGTAAGAACTATTCTAGAACATTTCGTCAATTTTTATAATCTATCTTGCTGCAAGATTTTTGGTGAAAGCTTTAGTCTAATTCACCTTCCTCTGCCTTTGTCCATATCAATTTCATTCTCTTGCTTCAATTGTTACTTTACCCCAAGACGCCAGTTTATTGTTTTGATTGGAAGCATTTGCTTGTCTTGATATATTCATTCACTGCAATTCAACAGTTGCTCTATTGGCGTTGTCCTTGTTATCCTGCAGGCCAAATCATACCCTACATCAATAGCCTTTTCATCCGACGGAAAGCAATTTGTGACAATGGCCACGGATCGAAAGGTATCTCTTTGACTTGTGGCCTATTACTTCTGGCAATTTCAGATTTTATAAGCTTGGTTAATCTATACTTGCTGGGTTTAAATTTGACTTTAATATTAGAATTGGTGGCATTAGTTTTGATTGGCATTATGCTGGGGGAGCTGAGATATTGCTTTGTTTTCGCATTGGCTTTGTCTTTGCGTTTGCTTTGTCTTTGGTTTCTTTACCTCGTAGCTATTAAATTGTCGCTATTTTATGTTAGGTAAGGGTGTTTAAATTCCTCACCGGAAAAAAGAGTCGAGTTTTCGACGAGAAGCTTCAGATATTCAGCGAAATGCAACAGGTAAGGCAGGGCGATATACTGGAAATTTTGATGACACGGGCACCTTTTGAGATCAAAATGCGACCTTTTTTCTTCCCCTGTTTAACCTATTCACTTTATTCTGCTTGTTTTGTTTACCAATGCCTTCACATTTGACTTTTTCTGCAGGAAAAACAGGTTCTACCAAACATGGAGTTCGGTAAGCGTATGGCAACGGAAAGAGAGATAGAAAAGTCTGACGCCTTGCACAACTCAAATGCAGGTTAGTAACTATGATTACGTTCATTTTTTTATAACAAACCGGTTATAAGACAGGCCTGGACAAAGTTTTTTTATGCCAAAATATGTGTAGTCAGATTTTGAATTATCCTCCCTTCAAGGGATGCCCACTGCGCCCCTTGCGCATAAAGACCGATTTTCATAAATCATTTTCACTGCACTCTGATGTAATTTATATGCCAAGATTCGTTTTTTCTCAAAGTCATCATCATCATCATTATCATCATCAGCCTATCGCGCCACTGCTGGCGGATGGCCTGCACAACTTTCTCCACTCAACACGGTCTTGCGCTCTCTGATTCCACGTGCTGCCTGCCTTCTGCTCGATGTCATCTCTCCACCTGTCCCATGGTAGTCCATTCAGTGGTATTGTTGCTTGGCCCATTCGTTGCTCTCCATTCGGGCCAGATGTCATGACCACTGGCTTCTGGCTTCTGTTGTTTTTTTCTCTTGCTCAAAGTAGCAGAGGAAATAGGTTTAGTGTTTTAAATGTTGTTTTGCTTTATTCGGTTTCCCGCTGCTGCATAAGCATTACTTTCGTCATGAATATAGTTGCATAAATGCATAAGACTCAATTAAGTTGCGCAAAAAGCGTTTCTCTGCTGTGCCGTAATCCGGCACAACGATCCGCTTACGTGCATGTCAGATGAATCACGCAAACATGTTGAATACATTATTAGCGCCACATATCTACCATAATTGTCTACTCAACTTTGTCCAATCTCGCCGAGTTTTTATTATCACCACGCGTTATTTTTATATTTTATAACAATCTTTGATCGGTAAGAGCTTCAAAATGCTTTGAAAATCGGAAACAAAGCGAAACATAATAACTACTAAAGCTTTTCGTCTGACACTCATCATTATATTTTATATTTTATAAGTTTATTCATGGCAGTGGCCAAACTTCCTTATCAATTTCCCAATTTCAGTACTCAAACTTTCACGTGTTCTGTAATAAATAGGAAATTATTATTGCTATTATTAAATCTTTGATTTGTTATTATTAATTCTCTCTTTTTTTAAATCGGCTATTTACAATAGTTAAATCGGTTTTATGAGCGTAGGTTTGGAGCCTAAAAACGTCCTAGTTTACTTTAGGTGACTTCAACTGACTGTTTAGGAGATTTCCATGATATAACTGAATGGTTGAGAGCATACAATTAAATTATATCATAATTTGTATCTGCGCCATGTCTCACGTATCTTGTTATTATTAATTTTGTTTTTTCTTTGTTTTCGCAGTATTTGATGATAGTGGCTATTTTGTTCTCTATGCAACAATGATCGGAATAAAAGGTGGGAAATACTAATACTACACTTTCCAATCTATTAACTCAATCAGTTTGATTTGATGAATCTTTTTCACAGCTTTCAAACCTTGGACTTACTTACAGTATTTTATGTTTCTTGTTTCAGTTGTTAATATCCACACGAACAGATGCGTGAAGATTTTGGGCAAGGTGCGAGTGTATCCAGTTGATTATCCTGATATTGCTTGATTGCAAATTTCCAAGTCCCCTTAAAATTAAGATTTACCATAATTTTCCAGACTTCCAATTGCTCCTTCAAAATTTCAAGATATTCTATGTTTCATTCGATATTCGATAATAAACTCATGGCATTCGATAGTAGACACATAGTATTCGATAGTAGACACATAGTATTCGATAATAAACTCATAGCATTCGATAGTAGACTCATAGTATTCAATTGTAGACGCATGGTATTCCATAGTGGACACATAGTATTCGATAGTAGACACATAGTATTCAATAGTAGAATCATAGTATTCGATGGTAGACACATAGTATTCGTTAGTAGACTTGTAGTATTAAATTGTAGGCACACAGTATTCGATATTAGACTCATAGCATTCGATAGTAGACACATAGCTTCAATAGTTGACTCATAGTATTCAATAGTAAACTCACAGCATTCGATAGGAGACCCATAGTGTTCAATTGTAGACACATAGTATTATTCGATAACAGACTCGAAGCATTCGATAGTGGACTCGTAGTATTCAACAGTAGACACATAGCATTCTATAGTAGACACATAGTATTCAATAGTTGACTCATAGTATTCGATATTAGACTCATAGTGTTCAATTGTAGACACATAGTATTTGATAATAGACTCATAGCATTCGATAGTAGACTTTCACTTGATTAACTTTGAGTTGATAAGTGAATGCAGCAATGAAGCATTTTGACACTTTGTTGCAGAATGAAAACGTGAGATTTCTGAATGTTGCACTATTTCAAGAGAGGTCATTGGAGAACCGTGCTGCCATAACGCTGGTTTGTTTTTCTGCTTACTACATTTACGTAGAGCACTTCTCATTATTTTACCAGGGAGAGTATGCATACCACCCAATGTACAGACGTGAGATTTTAAGACTGTTTGCTAAAATCTCTGAGCTGTGGCTTGGTTGAGTTGATGCAACTCTCGCCATTGCACGCATTAGTCGGAGGCACATTGGAGCCGTTGTGTATGGTTTATAAATGGTATATTTGGGTACGTGTTTATAAAGCAAAGATGCCTCTTTGCTTTATAAACACGTCAAAACAGGTTTAATTCACACGTGAAATGATTCTTGCATACAAATTATTGTTTACTGCTACAGGAAATGGCCGCTTCTTCGAAATTGAACGGAGATAAGCCTGTCGTCGATCCAACACTGGTTTGTTGCGGATACAAGAAAAACCGATTTTACATGTTTTCTAGAAGAGAACCAGACGAAGAAAGCACGTTAGTTGTCTTTTAATTGTATCTGTTACTGGTCTGACTAAGCTGATTTTTAAATTCAACTCAACGAAGATGTTTAAAGAAGCCAGTTAAGTCGGCACGCAGGCTAATCCGTAATCCGGTTAGTTTAGTTAGTTAGGAGAACGTCCTAATTATGCCCTCTTAATCGCATGCTCCATGTTGATACTCCAAATTTTTTGCTTTTGCATTTGATATCTGTCATTTATTTGTTTACCTATTCACTTATTCGCGCACACACAAATGTATTTGTTTGTTAATTTTAGCGACCGTGATGTGTTCAACGAGAAGCCATCGCGGGAGGAAATTATTGCTGCTACTCAGGTTTAATACATATATATTTATATATTGCATACGTTTATGTATTAACCATTTCACATCACAATGACTAATAACCATAGCATGGCACCCGCACATCGCCATATCAATGCAATGCTATCCTGATGGCTAAATCAAATTTTCGAGGGGTGTTATTCCAGATTGAGCAGATGTTGCGAACGTAACTTCCATCCTTGTTTTCTTCTTTATTCTTAGTTTTTATTGGTCTTTACAGGACACAGAAACGAAAACGCTGTCTGAATATGTTGTTATGCACACCACGATGGGTGACATCCAGCTCAAGCTCTTTCCTGTTGAGTGAGCACCATCTTCTTTCTTCTTTACATTAATAATTTATTGATATCTTTCCGTCCTCTCACCGTAAGCTTCTCGCAATCAACTTTTACTGGGCTATTTTTTTTTTTTAGCTTTTTCCTGTGTTGCTCGTACTGGAGAGTTAATCTTCAAGAAATCTGCTATCTTTTTTCTCTGCTATCGTACTGGAGAGTTAATCTTCAAGAAATCTGCTATCTGTTTTTCTCTATCTTCTTTGCGTCAACTGGGCATCTTTTTAATCCTTTATGACCCGCTGTTTTTTCTTTCTCTTGCCCTGATTCATCAATCGCTGACCTTTTCTCGTATTCTCTCTCGTCTACGTTTAACAAAAGTAATCATCAACAACTAAGAACTGTTTTGTCATGTTCTCGATCACCCTCTTGCATCCAAGGAATTGTTTGCACATTTGCACGTTCGTTTAATTGCCAATTCCACTTGTACAGTTTGTTTTGTTTTAATTTTAGATGCCCGAAGACTGTGGAAAACTTTGTCACCCATGCGAAAAATGGCTACTACAATGGTCACATCTTTCACCGTGTTATCAAGCAGTTTATGATCCAAACTGGCGATCCTTTGGGTAGGTTATAGATATTTAAAGATATTTTATTTTATTTTTTTTTTACATTTTCCAATGTTTTTCTGGCTGAAATAAACATTTTAACTACCGCAAACGAACCAAATATTTGCAAAAAATGAGTCCGAGAACTTCCCCTTAATTCGACGTTTCCAAAACGTTGGAGCCGAGGCAGCTCTCCGCACGCTAGAGCTTTGTACCAGACAGTTGTTTGTGTTACCGTGCTCAGCTAGCCTGCGTGCGGGCTCTGCAGTGCGAAGGCGCAAAATTTGAAGAAAGCTCCCTTTGGAGTCCCTGCGCAACGGCAACCAATCCTGTGTTTTGAGTTCATGGGACCGCGCGATCAAATTTAAGTACTCATCATGTGCCGTCCTGACCACGTTTTTCCAAGGCCTGGCCCTAAATTTGTTGCAGTGGAGTTTCAGTTCTTTCAATGTTATTGAGGTAACAAATGAACTTGATATCCTCTTCGAGGTTGCTGTCATTATTCCAGTCATATGCGAACCTCAAGCAAACCTCAAACGCAAACCTTAAACGATCCCATTTTGAAATGTTACACAACAAACACGCTAAACACAAAGAAGAAGAGCAGTTTGATCGTGCAGTCAATCAAAGACGGTTCCACAAATTTATCCACAATCTCTACAACGAGCTTTCTCCTACTTTTGCTCCTCCGCACTGTAGAGTCCGCACGCACGCAGGCTATGCTCAGCAAAAAGCGCAAGTGTGCGGTGCGGTGAACATGGTGTGTCACTCGTGGCGTTTTTCACAAATATTCAACATGTATAATTTTTGTCACCAGTGACAGTTTCCTCTGTGTGTGCACTGAAACTGCGCCGGGAAGCTTAGTTTCGTTAAAGCGCATACATTTCAAGAAATGTTAACTTGATTTAGGGCATTCACAAAGTAATTTTAGAGGACAAAATTGCTGATTTATTTCAAGAGTATCCGTGCTTGCACGATGTAAGATCGTCTGGCTTTAAACTCGCAATTTCCAATGCAAAATAATCGAGATGATTATTTTCGTAGATATTCAAATTCAAATTGTATTCAGGTAGACGGAATACAATTAAAAGAGCTTTTTCGAGGTTTCTCCGAGGGGGGTCAACTCGAGGATTTACGGTGATTTGGCAATCGATTGACTGGGGGTGATTGACTGGGGGTGATTGATTGGGGGTGATTGATGGGTGTGATTGATTGGGGGTGATTGATTGGGGTGATTGATTGGGGGTGATTGATTGGGGTGATTGATTGGGATGATTGATGGGTGTGATTGATTGAGGGTGATTGACTGGGGGTGATTGATTGAGGGTGATTGACTGGGGGTGATTGACTGGGGGTGATTGATTGGGGTGATTGATTGGGATGATTGATGGGTGTGATTGATTGAGGGTGATTGACTGGGGGTGATTGATTGGGGGTGATTGATGGGTGTGATTGATTGGGGTGATTGATTGGGGTGATTGATTGGGGGTGATTGATTGGGGTGATTGATTGGGATGATTGATGGGTGTGATTGATTGAGGGTGATTGACTGGGGGTGATTGATTGAGGGTGATTGACTGGGGGTGATTGACTGGGGGTGATTGACTGGGGGTGATTGATTGAGGGTGATTGACTGGGGGTGATTGATGGGTGTGATTGATTGGGGGTGATTGATTGGGGTGATTGATTGGGATGATTGATGGGTGTGATTTTTCCATTTGTTGATTGAGTAATTCTTCTATTTCGTTGTTGTCATCTGGTCACAGTTTCAGAGTGTGTCCTCTGTGACAGTTTCACAGTCACAGTTTTTCCATTTGTTGATTGAGTAATTCTTCCATTTTGTTGTTGCCATCTGGTCACGGTTTCAGCGCACCCACAGAGGACATAGTTAGCTACTGGTGGCGAGTATTATGCAACATGGTAAACATTTGTGAAAATCGCACGAGTGACGGAAAGCTCAAAAATGTCCACCGTAGCGCACACACTTGGTTTTTGTGATGAGCACTGCGAGATGATATGAATAACATTAAACTCGGCAGAATGTTCTTGTTTGCGGTGGGCTTGACAAACATTGTCGGAAAACCTCTAGCGCGTAGTCAACTGTAGATACGTATGTATTGCCTGGGTGTGTTTTCACTTGATATATTATGCGATTGGTCAGGTTTTCACGCTCGAACTCAACAAACAATTATTTCAAACGAAACGAGCGTTGCGCAACTAGCCCACCAAAAACGAGAACAGCTGACGATGAATCAGGTTACCGACAGACAAACGAAAATGACCGCCCAAATTTTGCGCGCTTAGTCTTACTAATATTTACACGCTTTTTATTTTATAAAAAACCTAGCTGTAGTTTCACTATAGTAAAGGCTTCTTCATTTTCGGGAATTTTGACCACATTTACCAGTAAAAGTTTCTTAAAGGTTTCCCAATTTGATATTTGAAAAAACGCACGGATAGATAGATGGAAAAAATGTGAAATACATGGTCAGGCTGAGAAATAGATAAAATAACACATTAAACGTTAATCAGTGAGCCTCAGGTTTACTCCATTGATATCAGCGAGGAGTGTAAAACCATGCACTGTAGTTATTTTTCACATTTCACAGAAGGGTGAAGATCGAAGTTTCTTACTTTTTTGACCTTTTATCAGCGAGTTTCTTATAAAGTGGCTTAAACTACACGATAAACGTATACACGTTTTTTAGATGCCCGAAAACTGTGGAATATAGAAAACAAGCCTTATTCGCACAAAGATTTATCCGGATAGATATTTATCCGTTATCGTTTCAACGTTATCGTCATCTTGTTTAACAAGCCTTTCTATGCAAACTCTAGTGTTTAAATTCGTTTCTGACTACTCGTGCAAGTCCAAGGACTACGGACTTGCTTGAACCGATAGGAAACCATATATAATTAGGAGACTGCGCAAATTTTCACTAGAGCGGTAAGAGTAAACAAAAGAAAACACAGAAATAATGGAAACGTTAACTAAGAATACATACTGCAAATTTAACGAGTTATAGTACAAATGCAAGAAATGTCAAATCAAGCTACAAAGATAAACTACAACTCTGAGTTAAGTCGTCAATGAATGTAGGATAACTCACAAGATGAAAATGTTTTTTTTACCAGAGACAGGAACTTTCTGAAACTGGTTGAAACGACTTTTGCGTGACTGATCAAGACGATCATTTTTCTACAACTCACGAAAAGATATTTACTAAATACAATAATATCAGGTTTAAAACAACACTAACATATGAAGTTTCGGGCTCGCATTAGTCAGCAAGGGCTTGATAAATGCTTTCGATTCAGCACACTACTTCTGATAATAACCTGAAGTTATTTTTAATTATCAACCACGTTGTTGTACTGGATGTTTATTACGTTTATTCTTGTTTTTTTTTCTCGATTTATCACCTTTTTATTATGATATTATTTTCATTTTTTTTGTAAGCATGGCTGTTATTCAGCACTAACGTTGATGCTCGGATGCCATTTTCGTATGCAACGAGCTAATCGTGCGATCTCAGAAAACGAGCCCTTCTCGTAAATTCATGTCTTTGGGTACCGAATTTTCATTCGCTGTGTCTTATTTGGCTTTTTTAGGCGATGGAACTGGTGGAGAGTCGATTTGGGGTGGCGAATTTGAGGATGAATTTCATCACACTCTCAGGCACGACCGACCTTACACGCTTAGCATGGCCAACGCCGGTCCCAACACAAATGGTTCGCAATTTTTCATCACTGTTCTTCCCACGGTGAGTCTATGATCGCTATTCGGTTTCCAAATTGTGTAGCGTACCGTATTTGCTCGATTAAACGCCTCCCTCAAATAAGCTCCGTCTCAAATAAGCGCCCGGCTCGAAAAAGCGCCCCTCCTATCCAAGCACTGAATGATTATTTTTCTAGACTTTTCGACATTGCTCTGCTAAAAGTTGTGAAAACTTTTTGATTTCAAGGACTTTTGTTTATATTCTTTGAAGTTACAATAAGCGCCCGTCCCTAAAAAGATCCTGGATTTAATAAGCGCCCTAATCGAGGAAATGCATCACTGTGTATCATTGCTCAGTGTAGCTAAATACTATGTTGGGCAACAACATATGTGAGTGTTGGTACTTTTATACTTTGCCAGATCTAACAACTACTGATAATTATACTTGTTCTGGTGAGAAATGTGGAAGATAACCACTGTGCATGGTTTTACACTCCTCGCTGGTATCAATGGAGTAGACATGAGGCTCACTGATTAACGTTTTTAATATTATCGATTTTCCAGCCTAACCTTGTATTTCACATTTTCCATCTATCTATCCGTGCGTTTTTTCAAATATCCAATTGCGAAACTTTTAAGAAACTTTCACTGGTAAAATGTTGCCAAAAATACGCAAAAAATAAGAAGCCTTTTTTACTAGTGAAACTTCAGCTAGGTTTCTCACGAAATAAAAACGTGTGTGTGGGAAGAGGCTTTTGGTAGCTGCAGGTGAAGAGAAAGAGAAATAGAGGAAGGAAAGGGTGTTATAATTACATAAAACATGAAGATTTATTTGCATATTCTCTTATATAGCCCTGGCTAGACAATAAACACACAGTCTTCGGTAAAGTCGTGAAAGGGATGGACGTCGCTCAGAAGATCAGCCTTGTAAAAGTCAACCCTCGCAACGACAAGCCTTATGAGGACGTGAAAATCATCAACATCACATGTAAATAAAAGGTAAGTTACATTGCTTGTTTGTTCCATTTGTTTTATGTATGAATTTTTTGTTTTCGTATAATACGAGTTATGTGGTGGGGCTGCTGATAAAAAAGTTCAATTTTGCGAGGAATTTTTTGAAATTCGAATTCTCAGTAATTTCATGACGAACCTTTCCCTGTTTACAAAATTCTGGTTAATGTTATCTCAAGCTAAAGTGAAATATTTTTGTTACCTGTTTTGAATAATATTACACACGCGCACAAGAACGTAACTCTTGAAGTTTCGTCAAAGGTTCTTTTTTTTCTACAAAAGCAAAACGAAACGAGTTTCAGTATACAGTCAAATCTGCAGTTTGAACTCGTGTAATTCGAACTCTATCTAGTTCGAACGAAATTCCCCGTCCCTTCAAGGATCACTAATGAACCAATTCTTATAAAACAAACCTCTATAATTGGAACTTTTTGTAATTCGAACGTTTTCACGCTTCCCCAGGGTGCTCGAATTAGACAGAGTTGGCTGTACTTTTTTGGATCTGTCACTATACTTTTTTGTTATTTTTCCTAAAACTATAGATTTTTAGCAACAGTGTAAACGACTAATGTTACTAAAAATACGATAAACAAAAGGAGTTTAAGGCCCCGTTTACACGGTACCGGTCAAGTTCGTCATGCGCAGTATGCTTTTTCATAAATCGTTGGCGCCAATTCGAATTATTTTGTGTATGGTGAGTGAAATGATTTGTTGTCTGGATTTTTATGAAACTTACGATCTTTTATTTTATTTCTGAAAGTTAAGCTTCGTCGTAAATAACAAAAAATTGCTTTTAAATTTTGAGCGCCATCAAAATTATATTTACAAAGTTCATATATATGTTACAGCTCAAATAGACCTAGCGCATGATATATAGTTTTTGACTCACGGCGCATGCGTTGTGTAGTCTACATGACCAAGTTTCTCGGATAACAATGGTTCAATTGTCCGGACAAAAAGTTCAGGTATTGCGAAATTTGAAATTCTAAAATTTTCCCATACAATCTTTCATAAAAAGTCGCGCGCAAAATTTTATTCTTATGCAAATTAGGAGATCATGCAGCTGAAAACAATTGCAAGCTGTCATTATTCTCAATTGCTGGTTTGGTTATTAATTTTTATTCGTGCGTGGCCAGAGAATCAATAAGGCCCAAAAAACGCCATTTTTATTTCGATAAAGAGCACAGGAGTTGCTTTCTTAACAAAGATTTGTTTTTGATTTTCAAACTGAGTGTACTTTTCAAAACATATCGTTTTAATCAAATGGTAGATGCTTGAGTGTATGGGCCGTGAGTCCCCTGAAGGGTCACTTTCATTAATTTTTAATGAGATGAACATTTGGTCAATATTTTTCCTTTTGTTTTTTAATAGTTAGTTTGTTTCAACGCCTCATAAATGCAAATTATCTCATTAAGACGCCCTCCCTTCACTCAAGTTTGAAAAACGAACACTATACTGAGTTTTTAAAAAAATTCGCACTTTATTTGGGGCGCTTTATTTTCACTTTTGATGCCAAAACATGGTCTCAAAAAATTCGCACGTTTGGGGCACTTTATTTTCATTTTTGATGCCAAAACATGGTCTCACACATATTGATTTATGGCTTTCGAAGCTCACTCTCGCAATAGCTTAAAGGGAATGTGCAAAGATAAAAGGTTCTGTTTAAAATAGATCGAAACTCATTTCAATGTAGACATGCGCAGTATACCGTCACATAAACTGATCACATGAACATTTTGAGATCAGTGATGAGAACCGGAAGGGAATGCAAAATGGCAACAACAACAGGCCTAATGTTCACGTGAAAAAATTACATCTTCCCTTTGCGCTTCTCTGATTGGTTAATAAACCAACTCTATTTTTGGCAGTTGCGAAAGCACGCCTTTTAACCTTGCACATTCCCTTTAAAGTAGCTTAAAAATAGCGCAATAGTTTAGTTGTTTAAAAATAGCTTGTCATTTTCGGCTCTACATGTTTTGAAGTGCAAGCTACTTAAATGCAGAGCTGTTTTGGCATACGGCATACAATGGGCTACGTTAAAAACTGAAACTTTAAAGAAAAAATCGCTATCAGATGAATCTGTCTTTTCTTGACGAAAAATCGCTTTCCCATTCAGAAACGCTTGAATTTTTTTCCTGACGCACTTCATTACGAAATTCTTTATACTGCATCTTGCTCTCAATCTCTTTTGGCAGTGCTGAATTACTGTTTTCCTTTTGCATGGTGGCTCTCCCTCATCTTTTTCAATTACTTCGTCTGCTTCAGAGCCATCTGCTCTATTGTTTTTCGATCTCGATTTCTTCCTGCGAATGAGTCAATTAGAGAGTTCCTTTGCAATGAAGTAATAATAGGTTTGATATAGTTAATTGTCCAAAGTTCGCAATGGCTACAGTTGCTAACGAATATTTCATACAATTTCGCCAAATGTAACATTGAAAGTGCACACGTTTTGTTTCTAAACTTGTACGCAGTTTTATCGCATCCAGTCTTCTATCCATCTATCCATCTTCTTATATAGAGTTCACTGGCTCCACCAACAGGGACCTATCACATTTGAACACCAAAAATTCGGAAATCGGGAACAAGTTTTTGTTCCTCCATTCACAAAGCAGGATTTCACAATACGATGTTTTGATTGGTCTATTCAAATATTTTCATCGATATCGAGGCCAATAACGGCATTTGTGTCAGAAATGCTTACCCCTGGTTTTCAAGATTAGCTTGGCATGGCATGAAACTATAAAATTTGCAAATAAAGTTGGAAAACGAAGGCAAACTTTTTGAAGTAGTGGTGGATGTAAGCAGATGTGTATAAGAAAATTTGTCAGAGCAGTGATGCATTTGATCTGGTCCAGGAAAGACATTTTGTTTGGCGTTTTGCCTGAAAATGTTATCGTTTTTAGAGGGAGTTCCCAATGGAAAATCAGGAAAGGGTATCTCAGATTCTGTTGATAAAGCAATTGAAAAATGTAGTTAATTTGGAAATAGCGACATGTCCTTTGAGCATGTAACTATTTCAAAACTTGAAACAGAAATAAAGATCTGAATTATAAGAAGACTACGAATTTTGGGAATATTCCCCCCAAAGCTGCTCCCGACTGATTTAGATATTTGTACTGAACCCTTGCAAAAAAGTCCTCAATGAATGTGTAAGCAATGGTCAGTTCCCTAATGAACTAAAAACTGCAGACGTTACAACAGCCCTTTTTAAGAAAAACGATTCTTTCTCTTATGGTAGACCAATTAGTGTTTTGCTTGGTGTCTTTCAAATTTATGAAAGACCCATGTGCAAGCAAATGATGGAACATATGGGTGCCTATTTATCAGATTTATATGTGGATTCCGACAAGGGTACGATGCACAACATGCCCTGACTCGTTTTATTGAAATGTGTAAAATATTCTTAGATAAGGACGGAAAGGATGGGCCCTATTTATGGACCTTTTGAAGGCATTTTATTGCAACAAGCATGATCTCCTTATCGCTAAAGTGTGCTTACGGTTTCAGTCATGATGCGTAGATGTTTCTGTACAGCTACTTAAGTGAAAGGCGCCAAAGAGGAATTTAAAAAAAATTCCTCGTTTAGTTCTAAACAAAAACCGGCTCTGCACAGGGGCTGTTTTAGGACCTCTACTTTTTCACAACTATATTTGAATAATAATGACAATATTTAAACAGGGTAACCTCTTCAAAACATGAAGTTCTGTTATCAACGAGCGCCCTGTATCTAAAAACTATAAAGCATTACAATAAAATTTTATTATAAAGAAATACAATAGATAGGAAAAACTGGTCAAATTTAGAAGCATAAATTAATTTCTAGTTGTCCATATAAAATTGTTTAAGCTTATGTAATGATCTGTTACTTTCTGTTAATGCTATAGAAATTTGCAATTATGCTGATGACACCACTTGATATAGCTACATGTGACCAAAGTTTACAAGGTGTAGTGGAAAGGTTAGAAAATGACTTGTCAAAGGTAATAAAGTTGCTTTCTGACAACTAAACTAAATTCACCCATCTGGAGAACGAGGGGAAATGGGAAGCCGTTCGAGATAGCGAGTTGTTCGAGATAACCGAGTTCGAGATAGCGAGATGCAACTGGTCTGTAAATGTAAACACGTGCATTAAATTATACACTTCTTGTGATCACATGCAAAAGCACAATGTGTATTACTCACTCCAGAAAGTGATCTCATGCACAGCTTCTGATCACATGCATAGTTTTCTGGCCACTGTACAAACCATTTGATTGGATAAAATCAAGCGTCTACTTATAAACTGTGGATATGCACGCTTTTATATCTTCGTATACTTTTAATCGAATCGAGGAAAAATACTCCATAATCTTTTCATTCACTCATTGTACACGTTTTTTATTTTTATAAGAAACCAAGCTCAAACCCTACTAGTAAGAGTTTCTTAAATTTTCTATTGTTTTCTATTGTTAAGGAAAACAATAGAACAAAGGAATCTATTGTAATTCAGCACAAATTCAACTAGTAAGTTTCTTATAAAGTGGTTTCTTATAAAAAAAACGTGTCATGAAGAAAATATACCTTTGGGTCGCTTTGTTTACACTTTACCCGACTGGGGGGAAGAGCTTTTTTGAAACATTTTTTATGGTTTCTCCTCAATTTTTTGTGCGTGAATGCTGATGAAAAAGAGAAATGCTTTAAAAAAATAACCTTGTAGCTATCACAGTACACGCATATTTTTATAAGCAACTGCTTTATAAGCAAGGCAGTACTCGGCAAGGCAAAAAGTTAAGCAATTTTAGTACTGGATTGAAGACTGCTAAGCAATTTGAACGAGGTTGAGTGTGTGAATGGAGCTTTGGGCAGATCGCCAACTAACTTTGGAAAGAGCTATTATCTTGATTAGAAATATTACATTTGGTTGAGTTGGTGTTCATGAATAAAAAGTTCAAACAAAATCTATCGTTAATTTTTTTTTATTTATCTTTAATTTATCGTGCCTTCTGACATGTATATGGGCCAGGGGATCTTTTAAGAAATTTTTACTGGTGGGGAATTTACGCAAAAGGGCACTTTCCTTAATGTAACGCAACTGACGGCAAAAACAAAAGTAAAGGACTTTTCCCGCGGATTTCATTGCCTCGCCTTGGTGTAATGCAAGAACGTCAAACAGAGACTGATTGACAGCAATACGACCAAAGAAATAACGAATAATTTGACACATATAACCCGACAACGACACAACGAACAGTAATTGGAGATAAGTCAAATTGGTGTTTAAAACAATTTTCAACAAAAGGGCACTTGCTAGTGGGGAATCATGGGCCAACTAGTGGGGAAATTTATGGGCCTGGTGGGGATTTTCCCCACTAGTTTGTATGTTAAAAGATCCCCTGATATGGGCCTATCTTTACCTTTTTCTAATCTATTTTCAAAAAACACGAACAAAAAGTCAAGCAATTGCTAAGCAATTTTGAGTACTCAAATTTGCCTTCCAGCTAAGCAATTTTTAGTACTGAGCCCGAGTTGAAATTGCTTATAAGCTCTATAGAATTGCGTCTTGCAACAACTGTGCCTCGACATGATATGCAGCTAAATCCCAGAGCGTGCATTGCTTTTAACCAACGTATAGAATACCTTCGTAATTTTGAGAGCAATGCATGCTTTGAGATTTAGCTATACATCATGTTAGGGCAATAGTTGTTCTAAGGCGTATTTCAAAGAACTTATGTTATTGAATTAATATTTTTCTTACTTTTTGATTTTCACTATTGATGACGTCATCCAAAGTTTCACGCATTATATCTTTTAACATTTTGATTTTAGGATATAGGTCTCTTTGTATATTTTGTTCAGTCTTTTATGCTCTTTCGATTGATGCCGTTTGTTGTTAAATTTGACGACTTTCATTTTTTTCTGACCCTTACCCTTTACGTCATCGTTCACGTGACATGTGGGGAGACATTTTTTTGAACACCCTTGAAAATTTGAAGGTACTACCATTAGGAAGTCGAAACAAGTGAAAAATCCCCGGTTACCCTCTCTGCCAGTTTGTTTGAGAAAATTCCCTGTCTATTGCCGTACGTCACTTTATTGATTTTATTTACATCAAAATTTGTTGGTGGCAGTGAAGCTGGCTGGCAAATTGTCTGAAAATATGTGTTTTTCTTTTATTTTACCAGATTCTGCTCTGAATGCAAGATTGCTTTAATGGCCAAAAAGTGATTTATTCAGCTTTGAAGGAGCTTATAGCTTTTAAGCTTTTAGGGTTTAACTTTGATATTAATTAATTTGCTATTATTTTGTTCACCTTCCAACTGATAATACGGTGAAACTATGGCTAAAAGCCACCTGGCGTGAGTCACCCATTGTGCCCAACGACGAGAAACGTTCCCACGGTTTTCAGCAAATAAGTGCTGATTTTACCAGAAAAGCATGTTTGTCAAACTATAAGCTTAATGTTATCTCAAGAAATTGGGCGTTGAGCGTACCGGCCCGAATCGCTTGAGAAGGAATAAGTTTTACGATTGGTGGTACCGTATCGGGAATCTCAGGGTAAAACTACTTTGTCCGATGATACTAGGAGACTGTATGTTCGTAAACGTATCCAAACGACATAGGAGAAATTCCCTAGTTACCTTCGCCTACTATGAGAAAGAACGAGGCAAATCTAATACAATATTTACAGTAAGCTAAAGGCTTACACACTGTCTCACAGGGTAGGAGGGAGAAGTCGATCCTTGCTTTATGCGCTGCGCCTCAATGATTGTTCGTTTGACCAACATTAGCCCTATAGGCTCATGTTGATGAACTTACCCAAGGGTATGTTTTGCAATGGCAGTTGTTATCGCCCATTAACTGTTCCTAAATTGCATTTAACTAAAGTTAATAAATTTCATGTATTAACTAACATTTCGTGCAGAAATTTATTAGAAATTTTTATAAAAACTGTCTTGACTTCGTGCTGGCGACGTGCTCAAGTAACATATCCCGGCACGATCACGGTCACGGTAATTTCAACTTGCTCGCGGCAATTTCAATTTACGGTAAGCTGAACCCACTGGCGACTGGACCTTTGCAGTGGTCACGGCTGAACGGTTCTTTAGATAGACTGCTCATAAATCGCTGACCAAAAGCAATGCAAGCCCATTACCCACTGTGTAGTAACTGGGTAAATTATATTCCAGCCTGCGTCGCAAACCATAACTTGGAAGGGGGTTGGAGCAGGTAAATCCACTTCCATAAACAGAAACACTGTCTACTGGGACTGAACATTTACTTGATAACTCATGTAGTTATCCCGGGTCATGTGTAGGCTGCTTTGTATCTTTTAAAGTTAATGTTAAAATTTCCTCTGCAGCTTTTCTAAGTACTCGTTTACCTTTCCGCTCCAAGAACTCCCAGGTCAATCGAGAATTTCCACAATTAAACTTTTTGAAGAGTGATGATTATATATGTTTTTACGAAGTTTATACTGCTTAAACTTTCGTTTGAGTTGACCAACCTAAGATTTATGCCATGCTGGTTTTCATTATTTTACAAAACTCTTGGTACCCGTGCACTTTATAAAATACACGTTTTTTGTAAGGAACTACTTTATAAGAAGCTAAAAAATTA
This sequence comes from Sanderia malayensis, assembly GCA_013076295.1. Lineage (NCBI taxonomy): Eukaryota > Metazoa > Cnidaria > Scyphozoa > Semaeostomeae > Pelagiidae > Sanderia > Sanderia malayensis. Next base: position 764,507 of record RQOL01000618.1, on the reverse strand, counting down.
AGGAACTTTTACTACTGACATGGAATTCCTACGGAATTTTTCAATTTTATATAGTTTTATAACTTCAAAGAACAAACACAGGAAAACGATATTAGAGCACTTTACATCCAAAATTGAATGCATTTCGTATGACAATGCTGTGGTGCCTTTCCGACCACACCATACCAAAACTTAAAAACAATAATTTGACACCATCGTGCGAACCCCAACCTCCCAGGAGAACTGTCGCATACATGATATGTTCTGCAGGTTTCTAATTAGTCATAGTGGTGCTGTAGTCTTGTTGGAGAGTAGAGTAAATTGCACACAGTCAAGTCAAATCTTTATTATCGAGTACCAGCATGGGAGATAAGAAAGAACAGTCTTCGTTGTTCAAGTTTTACTTTTCCAAGAAGGTACCACATCTAAATGATTTTCATGAAGTTGCTGGCTGTTCTTTTGTCGAGATGATGTCAGTTTATACAGTTATGAGATGTGCCGTGAGCCATAAGCACTTCGAAAGCAAAGCTGGTCTTACGATGCACGTATCTTGGTGCACTTCGAAGAGCAGTGACAAGAAAGTGCCATCAGGAAACATCGAGGAAGGCACGCCAAGATTGGCGATTTTCTGAAACAGGTCCAAAAATAGGGAACTTCAGGAACTGGGCCTTGAGCTAGGTTCCTTATAAAAAAGGCGTGTAGCGAACCCTTTTGAAATGGCAATAGTGCAGCTCATGGTGTTTTTACCGGTCCTTCAACAAGTTGAAATTGCCGTGAGAAAATTGAAATTGCCGTCAACTTTTGGGCCACCGTATTAGAGCTAATTGGGGATTTTCGTCTGCTATCGTAGCAGTTTCAGGGATTTAGGTCTTTGACTATTAAGAAGAGTAGGACTACGCGTTTTTTATTTGATAAGAAACCTGGCTAAAGCTTCACCGGTGAAAGTTTCTTAATTTCAGGGCATTTTTTGACACACCAGTAAAAGTTTCTTAAAAGATTCTTAATTGGATATTTGAAAAACGCACGAATAGAATCGAAAATATCGGAAAACAAGTGAAAAGTAAGGTTAGGCTGGAAAATCGATTTAATATAGTAGTTGTATATCTAACATTAATCAATAAGCATCATATCTACTCCCTTGATATTGATATTACCATGCACAGTGGTTATTTTCCGTATTTCAAACAAGAATAAAAAATTGAAAAGTTTCTTAGAATTGAGTGATGTTCAAGAAAGACACATAATTCCCTGTCTTTCTTGAACATCACTCAATTCTATATATCGCTCTACACATATGTGTATTAAGCACTGTCGAACGGTGTTTTCCAAAATTATTTTTATTATTATTGAAAAGTTTCTTAGTGATTTTTCATTTACCAGTAAAAGTTTCTTAAATTTTTTGGCCTTTTACCAGTGAGTTTCTTATAAAGCGGTTTCTTATATAAATAAACGTGTAATAAAATTGCTAATGAAAGTCAATTTGAAAAACAAACACTGCTTGAGAAGGACCGCGCAAACGTAAGCAATTCTTCTCAAGCCGTGTTAAGGGCGGTTCTTCAGATTACAAAGATCTCGTTCCTTCGTTGCTTTACAGTAACGCACAAAGACGTTCATGCTTAGAGCTTGGACTTACACAATAAAGCTTCACGTTATTGTCTGATGATTACGATAGCTTGAAACTATGAGTAAACAACAACTCTGTTCTTATTTGTTTTAATTTTGCTAATTGTACGATATGATCAAATTGTATTTCCTGAGCAGGGGACTGCCGGAGCGAGGGTAGTGACAATTTAGACAATAAAATTTAAAGTGTACTCGTGTTTAATCATGGTTTAAAACACTCAAAGGCATTACGTTGCTTAAATATAATTTGTCTTGTAACACAGGGGATCGAAAAGATCTTTATCATATCTTATTGATCTTTTTTTGAATAACAGACTGTAAACTGAAATAACCCATTATCCAACACATTGAATATAGCAATGTGAGCATTTTTGTTCAAGATTTAATAATATAGGTTTCATCATAGATTCTTATCAATAACTTGCTTTGATGCTAGTGTTTTAAGTAATGAAAGCTATGGCTCATTAATTTCGGTTTGGCGTGGTTTCTGCAATCGAAGATTGGGAAGAGCGCTGTTGCAAAAATGTTCAGTGCCACGCGCCTACATATGATTTTTCTTTCTGGGAGCTTACATCTGTTGTCTCGAATTATTTTCACATTAATACCCATCTTGAGATAGAAAATAGAGATTAGGGAAAAACGATGATTGAGGCTTGGAAAAATAGCCATTCTTATGAGAAGCGTGTTCATGTAATATTTTGCGTCAGCGTCACCTACGCAGATGTAAATAGTGTTTATATTTTTCCAAAACAGAGCAAAGACAGCAAGGACAATTGGTCGCCTCTTTGGTGTCAAAGGTATTATCTGTTCAAGAAAACGATTTTGGAAGAGCGGCAGCTAAAAAGCAAGCAAACACTCTCCTGACGACCTCTTTATAGTCTCTTGATGATATAAAACCGTAAGTTTACAAGTACACCAACAGCTATCGTTATGTATTTAAAAACCTGCTCATTGGCATAAGCTCTGTCAAGGATGGTCAGCATGACGTTGTAACATATGTCCAACAGAAACTTTTGTACTACACCACAAGCGGCTGGTAGAACAGTAAGTGAATGTGTGACAAGTAGCTACTCACGCATTGATGATTAAGTTTCGTAAGCATTGACGTTGGTTGGATCGTTAAACAATTTGTTATCAGTATGTTTTCATTAACTGATCTAATATGATGCTTGGTTTTACATTGAACAACAACGTCGATTACTCCGAGAAGTCATTTCAGTGACAATCGCAATTTCTAGCTCTTTTTTTTATTTAGATTGTCCAAGCTATATTACTAAGAGATACGTATTGGATGGTGTACAGATGTATTGAAGATTTAGAAAGTGTAGCATAGCATCATGAATCTCTTCATGATATTCTGGGCTACTGCCATGAGTCTACTTGTAGCATGCAGTTGTGTGATGAACTTCATGCTTGTGGCTTATATCGTTTCACGGCAATCGAGGTTCGGATTCAAAGAGGTCATCACGGTTAGTATGTCGTTGAGCGACGCCATACGCTGTTTGGCTGGATATTCTGTAGAATTTGTCATGTCATTTCTGGGTAAGAGCGAAAGTGACACTATGTGCCAACCGTTGGGATTCATCATTTCATTTTTCAGTTACACGGCCTTATATCACTTGACCGTGTTGACCGCCGAACGCTACGTTAAGATCGCACAGCTGTCATTGCCGAGCGCGGTGAATTGCACGACGAAATTGCAAGCCGTTTCTGCCGTCACCGTTTGCTGGTTGTTCGCGTTGCTTTTCTCAATCTTGCCCTTCTTTGGAGTGGGCGCTTACGGCAAGGAAGGCATCACGCACTGTTCCGTACAATGGAATCAGAGCGGATCATCAAACACGGCTGTGTACGTTATCCTGCTGCTTTTGTTTTGCTTTACGCTGCCTGTAACGTTAATTTGCCTTTCATTCGTCGGTGTGTGGCGGAAACTTCGTCGTTCCCGCCGCGTTGCCGTCACAACGCTGCATTGCAGTTGCGAATCGGTGCTGGTAAAAACGAGACAGAAAGCAGAGCAACGTAATGCTTGGACGTTTTTCACCATGGCGCTCGTTTTCCTCACCGCTTGGACACCGTACGCGATCATATCTTTTATCGAGACATTTGGAAGCGGTGCTTCAATCACCACCACTGTCAAAACTATTCTCGTATTCTTTGCTAAAGCTTCTACAGTCTACAACCCGCTCGTATTCGCCTGTTTTGACAAATGTTTCCAGCGCTACATCAGAAAACGGATGCTTTGCTCGAGGAACAATTCCGTTGGTCCCGTTTTACATGGTTTTACCAAGCAACCTAAAAACTGCACTGCGCGCTAAGTGACAAGGTGTCAGTAAAACAACAAGGTGCTAAAAACTCAAGATTTGCCTTTGATCAAACTTAAGTGAATTGGTGTTCTAGAAATTCCTTTTTATAAGGAACCTGGATCTAGACGGCCGATAACTTTAAGGAACTTCTACCACTAAACGCAAAACCATCAAGGGACAAAAGTCCTTGGGACATTTGAAAAATTACAAAAAAGACTATAAAACCCGCAATTTTTTGTGGACTCTATTCACTCCCCCCCTTTCAACGCCCCCCTAAAGCAGTTTTGTTCTCTCAAGAAAGACCTCTGTAATAGTCGCCCAAAAAAATTTTGTCAATATTTTCAAAAGATTATCTCTTCTCTAGAAGGGGGGGGGGGTGCAGGATACATGCAAAGCTTGCAAAAATGTGTCCCATGACTTTTGTTCCCTATTGTAGCTCTATTCGTTTGCAGTCAAATCTTACATAAAGTATGTGATACGTGCATTGTTCAGTTTGAATACACCCTTACACGTAACTTCTCTATCAAACACGAAACAGGGGAATTCTCATAATATTTAGGTAATAGTGAATCTAACAAACAGGGTAACCAGATTTCTGTCTTTTAAAACGATGCTGATTGATGGGTACGGGTTTTAAAATCTACCAGGCGAAAAAATGTTTGGAGCAGCGGGTTACATGATAATCCACCTCATATCTAGGGGTCAATGAGAATTTTTTCTCAGCAAAACTCAACAAGTTCAATGTACTTTCTCAAGACGAGGCCAATTTTTGTTTAGAACAGATTTCAATTTTTTATTTTGATCTTCGCGAGTTTTTTCGTGACAATATGGGCTCCAAACAAGAACTTCAGATCGCAAAAATAAGAAACCAATAGAAACTTTCCATACTAAAACTCCAAAATTGTTATACCAAATTAAAAAACTTTTAGAACTGATCCAAGTTTCTGATAGAAACGTGTAATTTATTTGAGGATAATGTTAATATGTAGTTAGGCTGGTATTTCAAGCCATATTTGTCAGTTAAAATATTTCAGTGTACTTTTCTTTTATGCACTATTTTATTAGAAAGCAGGGCCAACTCCGGGCAGAGTTCAAGGAACGTCAATATTAAAGTTTTAAGAGAGTAGATACAGTAAAAGCCCGCATATGAGAACCCCTACATTGTCCTGCCAGCTTATTGAATCTGTAACGGCTACTTTTTGGTTCTATTGTTTTGAGCAGCAAAATCATCCTGAAGGTTCAAGTTCCTTATGAAAATAATAATTCTGTGCGTGTTTTCACTGTAACTTCATTTTTTTTATTTTTAGAAATTTTGGTGCAGGCCCATCAACTCTTGATTAAGTTCGTATTTGTTATTTGCGGAGTCTTAGGGTTGATTTTTGTAAATAATGAATTGTAGCGGAACATGTGCAGTTTTTCCAAATTCTTAAATTTACCCAATAAAGTCGCAAGAATAGTTCGTTCGTTCGTTCGGCTTTTCAGTTAGGTACGACGACGGTGTCCACAATGCGAACAGCACCTGATCACACTTAGTTGACACTTAGTTGGCAGTAATTGCCTTTTTCTAGCATCTTATAATCTTTAGTTTTAGTTTTTATCGATGTTATGTTGTTTTCTTAGTTTGCATTGATGTTATGTTTATTAGTTTGTTTTGCTTGGTAGTTTGTAATTATTCATGACGACGCTCTGTATATGTAGTATGTCATTATTATGAAAATTATGAAATTGAAATTGAATTGAGTTGTTGGAAAATCCACACTGAGCACCCTATGTCTTTTTTCAAAGAATTTCGTTTTCACCACTTCCACTCCAATCCTCCTAGACGTGGATTTGGATTTTTAGGCAAATCTCAGGTCAGGACATTGTTGTATCAATAGAAAATGCAGGCCATATCACTTCATTGGATCGTTGTTATTCTGTGCTTCTTGTTGTCGATAAATGAAGAGATTGCCTTCCTGGTGTCAGCATCAATTCATCCTTCAAGGTTTCCCAGCCCGAATATCAACACAAGCGTTTGTGGCAAGCGAATCTTCACGAAAAATTCTGGAACAATAGCTTCTCCTGGTTATCCAGAACGATATCCCTTGAATATAATCTGTACTTATGAAATCAAGGTTCCAAATGGTTTTAGAATCGAGCTGAAATGGGATGGTTTTGACATAGACGGTTACATGCCAAATTGTGAAGAAAAAGAATCAGATTTCGTTAGCATTTACTTGGGGTAAGTGAAGTGTTTACCTGGAATTGTATCTCAGACACTTTATCTTGTTGTTAACGTAAAATCTCAAATAATCCTCCATATCTCTTTCTTGAATAAGCCCCTGCCTAAAAATTCAGTTTTGAAAATAAGCCATTTCAAGAACACTAGCTTATTCAAATAGTATATTTTCAGATAGAGATTGTTTGTATACCTCTGCAATGATATTTCCAATATTTACATATATGCTTTATTTCAATTTTGTTTTTTACACTTGTGTAGGTGCAATGAGAAAAAAAGACATTTCACAAGATTCTGCAACAGAAATGCAGGCATGCCACATGCCCTTTACTCAGTAGACAGCTGCATGAGTATTGAGCTTTTCACCAAGCCAAATCCTCTTGCCAAAACAAACCGAGGATTCCTTGCTCATTATAATGCAATTGCTGCTACACATTCACCATTACCTAACCAAGAATGCAACAGGTATAATGGAGAGTCGTTATCACAATCTGGCACACAAAAAACAGTGAAGTTTAAATGTTAACAAGTAAAACTCCCACGGAAATTTGTTTGAGTAAATCGAAACTCAAGTTATCAATTGTCAAACCCAGTTAAAACAAAACTAGATCAAGGGACATAAATTGGTTAATGTTGTTGAATTGAGTAATTCAACAGTTACTTTAGACACTGTGGATCATGCTGATTATTATCAGTTTGAGTAGTTCAAAAGAGAAGCAAACAACTTCTAACACCATTCCCTCTATTTCAGGACTTTAAGCTCAAAACAAGGCATTCTACATAGCACTGCTTGGCCAAACACATATCAAAGCAAATACATTGATGCTTGTTATTGGCATATTAAGGTTGAAGAAAATATGGTGGTAAAATTCAGTGTTATGGATATGGATGTACCTACAACATGGTGGTATTATAACAAGTGCAACTATTGCCCACAGGATTCACACGACCGATTATCTGTTAAAGGTGATGCTCTTTTTTATGCCTTTCCAATAGGTTGTTTTTCATCATCCAGTACCATCGAGTCATTTCCGACACCTGGTTACATGTTTGATGAGAGTTTTCCAAACTTGTCTATCTCTTGCGGTATTATACATCTCATGCATATCCATCTCTGTCACTTCCTTCCACTTTGCCAGCCATCTGGATCTCTGCCTTCCTCGCCTTCTAGTCCCGTTGCTTTTGCCAATCATAAGAGGTTGTTTTTATGGGTAACAAACAACTGAAGCACTTCTCCTAGGTTGGACATTTGCTTGGAGTAAGATCAGAATGGATGGCAGTGATGATCAGTATGATGTTGAGCAATTTACTCAAACTATTCTGATACTCCATCCATCCCTGATCCTCTGTTGCATTTGATAGTTTCTCGGGGTAACATATAATAGTAATTCTCTGTGAGCTGGTTTATGCAGCTGCAAGTTTGTTGACCCATTCAAGTTTTTCCATGCAGTGGCTGTCAAAAAGGGTTACGAGCCAAGTGTTAGTAACACAACAACTGACATTCCTTATCACAACTGTCGCTATCTCAAACATTTGCTTTTTCGAACGATTTTCCATTTTCCCTCATTTTGGTATAAAAGAGTTAGCATCTGTTATTTTGAACATCTCTGACATATTTCAATTTTCCATGAAAGTTCTAGATATTTTATTTCATTTTTTGTTTCTTCCAGGCGTTGGATCTAGCTTTATGTCTTCTACCAATCTGAGATTATTTTGCGGACACTGTCCACCATTCACTTATACAGCAAGCTATTCAGAGCTGGTGATTACTTGGAAAATGGCTCAGTCCTATGATCACAATCATAGATACAATGAGAACAGAGGATTCATGCTAGGATACATGGCTTATCAGCCGGGTATGTCTCTAATACACCTTGTTTTTCAGGAGTTTTTTTACCAGTGCACACAGGAGTTTGCCCCTGTTTTAAAAATTGAAAATGTTGGTGTATATACATGGAGGAACTAGTTATGGGGTGAAAAATAAATTAAAGTTGGGAATTTCAGAAAACCTTGGAGTCCATCTGATTTCCCATTTCCCTCTTTATGGGCATAGATTATCTCGGATGTCCGCTCCTATCGTTTGTCCGCTCTGCGTCAGAAAGCTCACCAAAATGTCCCTTTCTTTTAAAAAGGTTCCTTCTTCTTGTCTTGTAACTCTCCTCTCTGTTGTGCCGAACGGTGAAATGCTTCTACGCGCATTTTTTTATAAGAAACTAAGCTCCGACGTAGTGCTCAGTTTCTTAAATTTTGTGGTCATTTTAGTACTAAAGGTTTCTTAACTCTTTCTAAAATTTGGAAATGCAAATTGGTAGGAGAGGCATAGAGACATCACAATTCACAATCACAATGCAAATAAACAGTAACAAAGTGAAAAAAAACTTCTAAAGAGCTTAGCAAATGTTCTTCTAATCGTTCGTTTCTTTTAGTTTCAAAAGAATTCCCGGTTATTTGGCAAGTTATCCTGGTGCTATTCGCAGCATTGCTATCAACATTGTTCTGCATCCTTCCCACGTGTCGTCGTAGTTATTGGTTGCGCAGATTAAAGCAACGCCGTGCGAGGCATATTAACGGCGGTAGCCACGGAGGATACAGACGCGTGCCAAATCACGACAGTGACAGCGAGGCTGAACATCTTCATCATGATGGGAATCATGACGAAGAAAGACAAGGTTGTGACGGTGATGATAGGAACACAATACTAGGTGATCCAAGAAGTGATGCAACAACCTTTGATGAACAGAGACGATCTAATAGTAACGTGGCAGCAGACGGAAACAGTTTGGTAAGCTACGAAGGCTACCCTCGATCGGATGACGAGGCTTGCTTTCCCAACAGTGAAGTAATTGATGATAACGTTTTGGTTCATTGGTCCGGTCCAGAGCAGCAAACGACCGAAAATGTGGAGCATTACCTGGGATGCGATGTACCGCATCACTCGGATAGATCAATTGAAAGTCCCTCGATTGATTATTCTTCAATTAGTCCGAGTTATAGAACCTGGGCCCCACCAACCAACGAAAACCGAAGTGACAATAATAGTCATCTATCATCAAGTGCGGCATTACACAATGTGGTCCGTTCGTTTAACCATCATGGCGGAGAAGATTCAGAACAAAATGAGGACCGTGTCGTAACATACGATCTTATCGACTTGAATTCAGGTACTGTAATATACTATGTAGAGCTTACTATTCTCACTTTAAGGGAAAAGCAGGCAACGCAAAGACGTTGCATCCTATGTCTGTGTCGTGTCGTGTCGTGTCGTGCTATGTTATCTTGTGTCGTGCGCCATGTGATGGGTTGTGTAGTCCAACAATCAAGCCTACTGTTTTTTCTGTCGTCTTGAAGAAAAATATCAGCCCGAATGGTTCTTAAACTACTCGCTATTTTATGCGGGTGTTTGCTGTAGCTTTGAGATTACATTTCTGTCGTCGCGTCGCATACTACACGTTTTTGTTATAAGAAACTGATTTATAAGAAACTAGTACTACGATGGCCAAAAATTTAAGAAACTCTAGTACTAGGTTCAAGAAAGGTTAAGAAACTATAAAGTCACTTGGTACAATTTCGATCCAAAAATGCTCAACTTCCAAACAATAAGGACATTTTAGACCCAAAAAATAAGAAACCAATTACGAAACTTTTAGTACTAAAACACCAACATTTTTATGCCAAATTAAGAAACTTTTAGTGCTAGGCCCCGATCCAAGCTTCTTATAAGAAAAGACGTGTACAGTCGTAATGTAGTTTGGCTCTGAATATAGCTGTGTTTTTTTGTTATAGTAGAGAGAGAAATTTCACACATTTTTGAATCATCTAAAGTTTTTTGTTTTGTCCTTGTGTTATCACTGATCATGCAATTTCCATTACGCAATCAAAGGTTTATCGATTACTTCTGTTTTATTTTGTGATTTCAGTGGAATCGAATCAAGAAGGGGAAGAAGATGACTGTCGAGAGATGCCGTTGAGCCCAGCTCTGGACTACGATGACATATTTCAAGGCCTACAAAATTTGATTTCTGTTACAACGAATGAAATTCTAACAGTTGATGAAAATAAAAAAGACTTTTGTTAACTGCTGTTACTTGAATCTGTGCTGTAAATTGCTTTTAAAGTATTTTAACATATAGCACATTTCTGCTTAACGTTGTTTGTAGTGTGATGTCAACAAGCCTCGATTTTTTGAGGCTTCAACTTACGACATCTGCAATCAGAGGATTAAAAATCAGTTTAAATTAAGTAAGGCTGCTTGCAAGCGATATGTTTTTAGCTTACAAAATAAGATTTACAAGGATTTACAAGGTGGTTGTATTGTATTATTGACACCCAACTCTCGAGTATGCTAATTTTATTACACGATGGGATCCTGAAAGAACCTTCCTCAAGTCCTAGTTACTTATTTTAGGACCTGTTTCGAACAAATTGTATCGCTAAAAATTCTTTACTGGTTCCTTAATTTTAGTTTTGCATTTAGTGCCCGAAAATCGCATTGATACAAAAAAGCATTTATATTCAAACTTTGCTTGAAAATCTGGCAGTAAAAACGAAACCAAAAACTCGAAGAATGCAAGAAAGAAGTAAAGTTAAAAAGCACAATGGCAATCAAGATGAAATTATTCAATTTCAAAAACCTCCTTGGGGATTTTGTATTCAACAGTAGTGGTCGCGTTTTATGACCCTCCACGTGTAGGTTCCTTATAATGGATTCTTTATAAAAAGCGTGTTGTCATGTTGTATTTGAAAGCGTGAATGAAATGTCATGTTGAATTTGAAAGAGACACCGTTTATTTGTATTATGTTGGTTAATCAAGAGAAGATTTGGATCCTCACCACATTTGTTTTTTGTGTTGCTCCATCCCTGCCGCTGCCCTGCCCATATGTGTGAAAAATATTGCAAGAAGTGTCAAGTGTGGCGGACGTGGAACAGAGAAGGCCAACTGCGCAAGCGCAGTGTCTCACCACCTTATCCACTCCACTCCACTTCAGGGGAAAAAAATGGACGCCGCACAAGAAAGTGGAATTGGAAATAATGGTGCTGGATTCGTTCTTTATCTAACTTTATTCCTCACTAAACTTGTTGGATTCGTCGAGAACAACTTAAAGGTATGTCTCTTGTATGCAATAACCCGAAAAAGGGATGATGTTCTGTACAGCCCAGCCTTTAAATGTGGCCATTTATAAAATGGGCGGGTCCGAGGTTTTTTGTTTTTGTTGATTTTATTTTATCTATCTATAAATTTACTGCACAGAAACCTGGAATTAGGTTCTTACGTACAATCCAGGTTTATGCTGTTCAATTGTAAATTGTCCATAAAAATACTGTTAAAAGATTTACATGTACTAAAGGAGAAGAAAATTATTTTTTAAATTATATTGCATTAAAAATTGTTAAAACTGAAATTTTTTTCGAATACCTATTCTCCTAATTTTTGTCCTCTTACTTTAATTAAATTTTGTTCTAGCTTCTAGTTTTGACTATTCTAAAATGAATATTCAAATAAAGTAACTAACATTGTGTTTTTTCTTGTGAGAGCTTTTTTTGTAAAGCTGCCTGACTCATACATGTGTATTTTTTATTCCAAATGGATTAATGTTCTTTCATTTTGTTTGAACAGGTCCCTTTTTATCATGTATTGTTAGAAGTGGTGCTCATTTTGTGGATAATACGGCTGATCACCAGAAAAAGCTATACGCCAAGACAGCAACGATTGGAACTTACTAAAGAGGTTTGTCTACCTATTATTGAAATTTTTTCCCCCAGTTTTGAATTCAGCTAAAGGAATCTGAATGAATGGATGCCAATCAATACTAAAACACCCCAACAGGAATGGATGCTATAAATGCCAATCAGTAGAACCCTTATGCAGCCAATCTTGAAGGCAACCTAATCTAATTGTCAATAAATGGATTTCATGATACCAAGAGTCAATTATATCATAAAGCAGTTTATTAGACCATGTGGTTTGTTGATTGACATAGGAAGTTTTATATATAAAGATTTTTCCACTGAGTTTTATAACTAGTTTTATTTTGACCCTTAATTTCACAGACATTTGTTTCTCTCTTTGACAGGAGGAAGATGCCCTGATACACGAATGGCAGCCAGAGCCATTGGTACCAAAACAGAAAATAGCTAATCATATTCTAAATACAAGAATTGTGCATGGGTGGGCATAGATTTCATTTGATGTTAGGAATTTGCTCTCTAAATATGTTTACGGAGTGGACCCAAAAAGCTACCCTTGAGACTCTTTTATTTTTCTAAAATTAATGGTGCAGCAGAATTGTTTACAATTTACACAACACAGTGTTCAAGTCACGTCGCATATTGGTGAATAACTATCTTGGCATTATGAGTATTCATAGAGGGGTGATGATAATTTTGAAATTTTGATGTCTTAAAATGCTGAACATTAAAGTCAAATTTAAATTTTGTGTCAAGACAGAAAGTTGAAAGACAGCAAATTTGGAAATTTTTATCACCTGTAGATGGATTCTCTTAACACCAAGACAGTTATTCACAATATGTAACATGTATTGAACATTGGGTTGTGTAATTTTATACAATTATGTTTCTTCAAAAATTTAAGCATAATAACAGTCTGACAAGTTACTTTTTGGGCCCACCTTGTAAAAAGCTAGATATATTTACTGTCAAAAATCATGTAGTTAAGAAGTTTATGCTGCAGTGTTTCCTGCAAGACATTAAAACAGTGTGTATTTGGGTTTCACATGTGGGCTTGAGCCTATATGTTGCCCACATGTATGATATGAAGGTCAATTGATATCACTTCAAATCTTTAACACCCCCTAGTTCAATCCATAATGGCGATTGTGGCATGCTGTACCACTGCCTGCCATGATGCTTTTCAAAATAAGCTTATTTTTTCTCATCCAGATACCGTATTTCCTCTAACTAGTGCCCACCCTCTTATAACCACCCCCCTCCAATAGTCTCCCACCCTAAAATCAAAAAGTGTGAACTAATTCTTAAATTTTCACTGTTTGGTTCAAATAATTTTGCCAAATATTTTTCTAATTTTGCAAAATATTTAATAAGCGCCAAGGCGCTTATCAGAGGAAAAATGATGTCCATATTTTTCTAATTTATGAGCTTGTGTCTTGTTGAAAGGTTCTTGCTTGCTCTGTCTACTTTGAATGTCAGCATCCTTGTTAAAATCCTCTTTAGTCTTTGCTTATTCTACAGAAGGCAGCTCTTGTTCCCCAATCTTTAGCCACCCACACTTGAGTGACAATACCTGAATTCAAGCAACTATCTCTCTTTTGGTATTTGTTGTTAATGTCACTGATTGTTGATTTACTTCAGTTTTTACTTGCCTTGTAGCAAAGCTGGATTGAATGTCAATATAAATGGGAAAGATTGTCTGAATTTGGCCACTTTTAATTTTCTTGGTCTGATTGGAAAATCAGGAATAGAGGTCAGATCTGATGACAACTTTTTTCTGTCGTCTTTATCATATGTTATATCTATGGAGTGATACGTATTTGATGATGTTTTGTTTTCGATTATCTTTCTGCAGGAACACGCAATAAAGACACTGAAAAAGTATGGGGTTGGAACGTGTGGACCAAGGGGATTTTATGGAACTATTGGTAAGTCAGTGCTTGCCACAGTGAAGCTCCTATTTTAAGGTATAGTCTTACAATACACTCCTCTCAAATTCTCATTTCAGATGTACACCTTGATTTTGAGAAGAAAATCGCTGGCTTTCTGGGAACTGAACAAGCCATTCTGTATTCTTATGGCTTCTCGACCATTGCCAGTGTTATACCAGCTTATTCCAAACGAACAGACGTGATTTTCTGGTATAAATAGACTTCTGATCACTAACTATTTACTAGAGAGCTTTGTGAGCACGTTAAAACAGGAATCATTCCTTTTGATTTCTACTGTATTTGAATTTGTGGGATAACAACTGTGAAGTGTTTTGGCCATATGTGCTTCCAACCACACGCTTTTCATATTGCTCTGTGAAATTTTCTAGTGATGACGGTGTTGGGTTTGCCATTCAGAAAGGCATAATTGCATCCAGAAGCAAAGTCTATTGGTTCCGGCATAATGACATGGCAGATTTGGAGAAAAGATTAGCAGAGCAGCAAGAAAGGGACATCAGGGTACATTGTGTTTTTGCTTTTCAACAGTGATGTTATTTCAAGATTCTTATCTCGGCCATTAACGATCGTTTTTTTTAATAACAGAACCCGAAAAAAGCGATAGTTACTCGCAGATTTCTCGTGGTAGAAGGACTCTATGCCAACTACGGAGACATTGCGCCGCTTCCCAAACTTGTATGTTGTTATATTATTTAATTTTATATCGTCTATTTTCTTATTCATAAAATGGGAATAACATTATTCAACAATGACAATCGTCTCTTTTCGTGACATTTTTATGAGCTGTTGCAATGTCGTTGTCTGATATCGGTCTTGTTTCGTAGATTGAATTGAAGCGAAAATACAAAGTGCGAATCTTCATCGAGGAAACGATGTCATTTGGAACTCTCGGTAGCAATGGCAAAGGCATCACAGATCATTATAACATACCGGTAAACTTATTAATCACCCAGTAGTGTAGTTTGATTTAAAAGTTCCCTGCCATTTACCATGTAAAAAGAACTGAAGAGATCAACAGTGTAATGTATCTTACACGTAATCACAATTACCAGTTGAGCGAGTATTCTAGACAACCTTGCGGGGATTTTGTACCCTTGTTTGAAATATCCAACTCTAAGTTAGACTCTCTCAAAGCCCGAATCTCCCGCTGCTCTAGTGAATTCTTTGCTTATTACAACAATTGCACACAGCTATAGTTGACACTGGAAAGCACTCTTCGCTTGCTTAAACGAGGCGCCTGTCTCACAGATGTGTCTGCGCAAAGAGTATGTTGCTACTGTTGCTAAATTTACCGTTAATGTTGGTGATGCGGTGGTGTCCGAATACTACATACATGGCGGGATTTTGTCATGCCGAGATAGACAGGGAATTATCCCCTACAAACTAACAAACAGGGTAACCTTCAATTTTAATGTTTCACATGAAAGCCAAGACAAAGAGGATCAGAAATCCGAGATGGGACATTTCGAAAAAGTGACGGGGGTCACGTCATCGCTCATCAAAGTATTGCACCATTGGTCACGGTCAGAAAAAAATCAACTATCTTATATTGTAAACCTGAATATCTATTTAGAAAGAGCATAAAGAGTTATGCAAAAAATATTAAGGAACTTTATCTTTAACATAAACAGTTGAGGAGATATCGGCAGTCGAAAATGTTACAATTCAGGGGGTAAAAAAAGAAATGAAATTACCTGAATTCTCCAATATTACCAAAACATTGGCACAAATGTTGAACTACATATACCATCTCATTGATGGAAAGCATTTCAAGTTGATTTCAGTCAAAGAAATGTTTCAAAAACTGAGTTTACATAATGTGCAGGGTGTCTGAATTCCTGACATTACCCCCCGATTTTTTGAAAAATCCATTTTTTAATGATTTGGGGTGAAATTTTTGATGTAGAGTCAACTCTGCTTAGGTTGAACACCCTAGGGAAGTGTGAAAATGCTTGAATTACAACATATTCGAATTGTAGAGGTTTACTTTTATAAGAATTAATTGTTTAGTGATCCTTAGGAACGGAGAATTCCGTTCGAAATAGGTAAGCTCGAACTACACGAGTCAGAATTATGCAGACATGACTGTAAATTGTATTCCACTAGTAAGAACGCATTAAAAATGCTTTTCTGTAGCAATTTGCTCTTCAATTAGACATCAACTTGTCAAATGAAAGCTAATAAGTCATCAAAATTAGGGGGTAATATCAGCATTGCTGAAACCAAAATAAAAAAATGAATTAAAGTGTATAGAAAAATTGTCAGCGAAAAAACCTCACTAATATTTTATGGTAGCCATTCGTCTCATGAGCTATCACTTGATACAAAATCGGAGACATCCCATTTGCTCTCCTTGCTTTCACTTAACTAAGAATCATTTTCGCTGGCGCCTTTTTATGATTGGTTACAAGCAGATTCGCTTGTCGGTCGATGCTTGTTGTTTATCTTGCTTTGCTTTCAAACCATTTATCTTTCCCTTTGATTTTCGCCTTACTCCTGGTAGTCTTTTCTCTCTTGCTTTCTTACATTGTGTTTGTAGATCTGCAATGTCAAATTCCTCGCTCGCTTCTGAAACAGGCTCCTTTTTCTTTTGCTGCACATTTCTTATAGGAGAAAATTGACTCCCGCAAACAATTCTGGCGGATGTGCTTTTGAATTTTTAATTTTCCAACCCCAAATTCTTAAAATCTAGTTGATCGATCATAAAATTGCTGGAATAATACCATTCGTATGGTGGACGGAGTCTTGGTCCGGTGGAGGTAATAGCAATGAAGGCTTATGCTTAAGTTATATATATATATGCGAATCCTAGTTTCAACAAAGTCTTTAAGCGTTATACCAGAATAGGCAGTTGAGCATATGAACTCTTTGACGTGGTCAATATCCTCTGGGGCTAGATTGCTTGTCAACCCAAGGGCCAAAAGTCTCACTGCCCTAGCACTTGAAAAAAGTAATGATGCTTTTGTTGTTTGTAAGGATACCGATGTGGTGGTTCTCTTTCTTGTTCTTCGTTGTCCAACACAAGTTATATTTCAACTATGAGTCTTGTGTCTGCTTCCTCGTGATTGCAGTCCTTCTCAATCTGTGTACGCTTTTCTAATCCTGTAGATGTTTTCCTCTTCCGTTATTACCCGGTAAACTTCTCGTCCTCAGAAGAGTCCTTGCTGACAATACAAAGACCAACTTACTTCTGGCCCTTGGGTTGACAAGCAATCTAGCCCCAGAGGATATTGACCACGTCAAAGAGTTCATATGCTCAACTGCCTATTCTGGTATAACGCTTAAAGACTTTGTTGAAACTAGGATTCGCATATATATATATAACTTAAGCATAAGCCTTCATTGCTATTACCTCCACCCACCGGACCAAGACTCCGTCCACCATACGAATGGTATTATTCCAGCAATTTTATGATCGATCAACTAGATTTTAAGAATTTGGGGTTGGAAAATTAAAAATTCAAAAGTACAGCCGCCAGTCTTGTTTGCGGGAGTCAATTTTCTCTTGTAAGAAATGTGCAGCAAAAGAAAAAGGAGCCTGTTTCAGAAGCGAGCGAGGAATTTGACATTGCAGATCTGCAAACACAATGTAAGAAAGCAAGAGAGAAAAGACTACCAGGAGTAAGGCGAAAATCAAAGGGAAAGATAAATGGTTTGAAAGCAAAGCAAGATAAACAACAAGCATCGACCGACAAGCGAATCTGCTTGTAACCAATCATAAAAAGGCGCCAGCGAAAATGATTCTTAGTTAAGTGAAAGCAAGGAGAGCAAATGGGATGTCTCCGATTTTATATCAAGTGATAGCTCATGAGACGAATGGCGACCATAAAATATTAGTGAGGTTTTTTCGCTGACAATTTTTCTATACACTTTAATTCATTTTATCTTGGTTTCAGCAATGCTGATATTACCCCCTAATTTTGATGACTTATTAGCTTTTATTTGACAAGTTGATATCTAATTGAAGAGCAAATTGCTACAGAAAAGCATTTTTAATGAGTTCTTACTAGTGGAATACAATTTACAGTCATGTCTGCATAATTCTAACTCGTGTAGTTCGAACTTACCTATTTCGAACGGAATTCTCCGTTCCTAAGGATCACTAAACAATTAATTCTTATAAAAGTAAACCTCTACAATTCGAATATGTTGTAATTCAAGCATTTTCACGCTTCCCTAGGGTGTTCAACCTAAGCAGAGTTGACTCTACATCAAAAATTTCACCCCAAATCATTAAAAAATGGATTTTTCAAAAAATCGGGGGGTAATGTCAGGAATTCAGACACCCTGCACATTGTGTAAACTCAGTTTTTGAAATATTTCTTTGGCTGAAATCAACTTGAAATGCTTTCCATCAATGAGATGGTATATGTAGTTCAATATTTGTGCCAATGTTTTGGTAATATTGGAGAATTCAGGTAATTTCATTTCTTTTTTTACCCCCTGAATTGTAACATCTTCGACTGCCGATATCTCCTCAACTGTTCATGTTAAAGATAAAGTTCCTTAATATTTTTTGCATAACTCTTTATGCTCTTTCTAAATATGTATTCAGGTTTACAATATAAGATAGTTGATTTTTTTCTGACCGTGACCAATGGTGCAATACTTTGATGAGCGATGACGTGACCCCCGTCACTTTTTCGAAATGTCCCATCTCGGATTTCTGATCCTCTTTGTCTTGGCTTTCATGTGAAACATTAAAATTGAAGGTTACCCTGTTTGTTAGTTTGTAGGGGATAATTCCCTGTCTAAGAGTATATGTCGTATTTCGAAGCATGTTATAATTGACCAAATATTTAAGTCGTCATCAAAGGAGCTCTTCATATACATAGTCCAGTGCATGTTATATCACTTCACTATCACTGTAAGACAGCACATTCGCTGCATCGTCAAGACAACTAATTGTTGTATATTTACTTGTATCTTAGATTGATGAAGTGGACCTGGTTACTGCATCGTTAGAAACATCGTTGGCCAGTGTTGGTGGATTTGCGGCTGGAACGTCGTTTGTTGTCGACCACCAAGTATGTAGCCGAAAATATCTCGCGCTGTTTTAGTGCGCCCTCTTTCAAATTTATTGCGCTTGTTTGAGGCGTTACTTTAAGACGATAAATTGACGCAACTCTTAGTATGCGGCGATGACCATGTTCTGAGCGTATATGAGTTTGTTGCTTTTTCTAATCAAGCCTTGTTTTGCTATACTTTACCATATAATTTTTCTTTTCATCTGTAATTGACAGTTAATGTCTTTGATTTGTAGATCTTGTCAGGTCAAGGTTATTGTTTCTCAGCCTCTCTTCCACCGCTGTTAGCCTCGGCTGCAGATGCAGGAATCGACACGATGGAGCAGCATCCAGGTCAGTACGTGTTCACCAAGTGACATCTATTTGTATTTTTATTCTCAAGCGCTAATTGCAATGTCTGTGTGACATTAATAGCCATGCTTCTGTGTTTGTATTTTTCTTTACGGCTTTCTTTTTCTTCTTTAACGGCAATGCCTTCGAATGTTTTTAGAAATGTTTGAGAAACTCCGAAACAATGCAAAAGTTTTCAGAAAAGAGCTGGAAGGGTGGATATTCGTTTTTGTTTTATTTCATTTACTCTTACTATATCCTGACCATCATAATCATCAACATCATCATATTGGCTGAATTTTTGCCTTACCGTAGATGCTCTATTAAGCCCAAGGGCGGGGAGTTACTTAATTTTCGAGGTTCTTGAGGCTTTGTAAAATTCTCAAATTAACTTCCGAAAAGTGTTTAAGCAAAAATAACTAGAAAAACCTTGGAGATTTTATGCCTTAAAGTCAGTCACAATTTCATCATTATCAGAATTGTTAAATTTTATTTCTGATTTTATTTTATTTCCTGGAAAGGAGGGCTTAATAGAGAAGGGGGCTACATGAGCTTTTGCAGTAGTTGTGCTTGTTATATGTGTTGCATAGGAATACGTTATTGCATTGTTTGATTTTCAGCATTGAAGGGCTATCTATAGATGGCGATGCAGTGTCACCAATTATTCATCTCCGTCTTGTTGGAGAAAATTCTACAAGACCACGTGCTGATCAAGAAGATATACTTGAACGCGTCGTTGATAAGGTAAAGTTCTTTTTTAACCATTTCCGCCCGATCAATTTGCCTGTCTGGAATCCTCAGCATATCAAAGATAAGTAACGAACTTATTGAAACGAAGGTCTAAACATCTAGCTCTCTAGACAGATTCAGTGTGCAGTGCGACTTATTTTCAACTTTTCTTGATAAAATCGAATACAGTAAAATACCGCATATAGCCCATTTTTAAGAACCTACAGCCTGAAATCTCAGTATTTATTTGGTATTTCTTCATAGTAAAATTAAATTCATTGCTCTGATTCCATGAAAAAATATTCTCATTACTTACCTGTAGCTAAAATTTACATTAATTAAACTTTAGACAACCTGTTCTGAGATTGATTTCTTAAAATGTGTTTTATTGTTAAGAGGTTCTATGTAAAAGTCAAGGCTCTTATATGCGGATTTTTACTGTATTTGTTAGAGCTACTCAAAGCTCATTGTTCCTGAACTTCATTAATTTAATTGTACTTCAGTGCTAAAATTCATTTGAAAATATGAATGCAAGGATTCATATTTCTGAATGTTGCCCGGGAAAAAATGCTGGGAGCGATACATTTCTCATGTGGAATTTTGATTGTGTTAGTTATCATACAATGTTGAGTTTTATTGCATTTCAAAGGCGTTCGACGAGAATTTGGCCATCACACTTGCAAGATATTTGAATGATCAAGAAATCAATTTACCCCAAGCCAGGTATATTTTTTAGCTCGGTGATTTTTCTTGCAATACACGCATTTTATTTAATAAGAAACCGACCCCTAAGATACCAAGAAAATTAAGAAACTGTAGTACTACTTTCCGTCATGCTTAAGAAACAGTGTCACCTGGTAAAACATGCAAATGGGGCAGTATTGATTGTATTTTGAAGACTGCACTGATGATTATTTTAAATACGAAGACTAAGATGGAATTGATACGACATGGAGTTGACAATTGTTTTGTTACTGTTTATTTGCATTGAATTTGTGTTTATTTCCTACCTATTTGCACTTCCAAATTTAAGAAAATTTTAAGAAACTTTTAGTACTAAAGTGGTCATAAAGTTTAAGAAACTGAGCACTACTTCGGAGCTTAGTTTCGGAGCTGGCCAATTCCATTTCGACATTCCATTTTGTGTATAATGTTATATGCACAAAATGCATCGAAATCTGTTAACTAAACTTGTGTTGACATCTTTCAGTATACGGATAACAGTGAACTGTGATTTGAGTGCTGAACAGATTGCATCGAGTGCCAAAAAGTTGAAGAACATTGCAAAGAACATCTTTTGCTGAAGTATGTACGCATGCGCATTGAAAAGTCGTGGGAAATACTGGCAAAGCTAAGATAGACCCAATTCTTGTATTAATCAAGTTCATATGGCAATAGATGACTGTTTAAATATATCAGCAATTTAATCTTTATTAGTAATAGGCAAGTTAAGCTAACAATTATCTCGATGATCATTATTAATTCTCTTATTTATCAATCAGCAGTAACTTTATTTCACATATATATATAGGAATCAAATGGAGTTAAAATAATGGAAGATTATCTTTTATTTTTCTTGATATTACATAGCCGTGTAGTTTAGTGTGGGTTGTACCAAGAAAGGTGCTACAAGGAATGTTAGTTGACAATTTAAGTGTAATGAAATTAAGAGAAATATTTATGAAGTTTTGCATGGAACAGTGTTGTCTCTTTGCAGCATCGCAGCTTCGTTGACCACTTTGATGGAGCGTTGTCCCTCCGGAGCAGCACATCATGTCTACTCTGAAGGAGTACAGGGCTTTGAAAATCTTGAAACCCACTTCCGCTTGTCATTCCAATACACGCGAAAGAAATTTTTTTGCCATTGCCTCATTAGCGCAAACAACAACCAGAAACCAACCAAGCAGAATTATATTATGCCGCAGGTGGTAATATAAAGTATTCTTCAATCAAGCTATTATCAAACAAAATCTTTATTTAATCATCTGCAGCAAAGGAAAATTCTTTGCTCAAAGTTGTCGTCGTTATGGAGAAGAAACAACTGTTGAAGTTAGATGGATCAGACTCGGATGAGATGAAGGAATTTGAGCTTCCCCCTGCTCGAATGCGAAGGCCTAAATTAAGGTATATTTACGGCGGGTGTAAAAGGGGAAAATATCAATGGGCCTAAACTGATATATTTCGCAAAGTAGTTTTGCGTCATAGATAATTCCAACTCTACCTAAATAAATAAGCTTGCCGCTGAAGTTTCACGATGGAATTTTTGTAAAATGTTAGAGTTTAATAAACTTTAATAGTATGAGTTTTTCATTGTCACTGTGACTTTTTCATATTAATTGAGTTGAGCCCTTCCATTCCCTTTCTGTTCCTTTTTTCGTTTTTAGCGTTCGTTTATTTAAAGTTTACACTCTAGTCTTTCGTTTCGTGAATGACGTGTATAAATGACATTGTAGAGAAGAGGAAAAAATAGTATACCCAATTTGATACTGTACTAACAATACCCGAGGGCCGAGTTGTAATGCAATGTAACTCTGTCAGATATTTGGATATGTTAACATTAGGCTTCATTTGTTTCTTTTAGGAAAGCTCTTGCAGAAGCAAAAGTAGCTGGTAGCAAATCATCATTACTTTCTTTTAGATGTTGCTCTTTTTTAATCATATCAGGAGTTCTGTGTGCATCTATCCTTATATTTGGCTGGATGCTGATGAATATGCATAATGATATCATTAGTTTGCAGAAAAGAGTGGGTAAGCTTTTTCTGGATTTTTTATGTATTAAGTTTTATCCATACAACATTAAAAATGTTTTATCATTGTTATTGCATAGCCTGATCCAAAGGATCTCTTTAAATTTGTTAACCAAGAAGGTTTGAACATATTTTAAATTCAAAAATTATAAAAGTTGCAAGTTGAACCTTGGTAAGTCAATACCATTCACATCAAAGTCCACTCAATAATTTTTAATCTTCTGATGGTATTAAAAAATTCTTATTTTCCTCTTATTTAATCTTCTGATGGTATTAAAAAATTCCTATTTTCCTCTGTGTTTGATTTATTTAGGTTCAATTAACAGAGTTAAGGGACTCCTCCAACTTGTTTAACATTTTTGCTAAAGCTCCGTCCAAAGCTTTCTGAGGCCACACTACGTCACAAGTTGCATGTTAAAAACCCGCGCGAATTTGACGGCAAAAAATGTATCGCGCGGCAAATGTGCTGAAGGTGATTGTGATATTGAATTGCATGATGAGTTGTTTGCGTGTCTTGCTCTTGTATCACAAATATTTCTTGCTGACTTTTCTTCTGTTGGTTTGGTTGAGACATTTATCTATTTCGAATGCTATTTCGTCTTGCAATTTTGAATGTTATAAGGAAACATGAAATGGCATACTTGCAAATTCATTTGATATAAAGAATTATAAACTGAACTGCGACATGGGAAAACAAAGCAGTAATTTTGAATATTTCAAACCACAACAAAATGGCAGCTCACTTGCCCTGTCGGATAGCGATTCGGACAACTCCGATTCTAAAGCGATGTTCAAATTACCAGACCGAAAGGTTATACGTTCAAAAGGATCATCATATGGGAAAAGGTAAGATTTAAAAATCTTTCATCTACTTCCATCTGTCATATTAAGATGGGCCTTCCTACTATGACTGGAAACAACTAATTATTTCCGGAAATATTTACATTTTTCCTCATTACAACAAGAATTGTAGTTCACTCTGAAAGTTTGTCATTTCATAAGTTATTAAGCTTAAAATTTGCTGCCAGATCCATTTTATTATACAAAAGTCTTATGAAAGATAAGATGAAGTTGCTACTTATTCATTATTTTTGAAATGCAATGAATTTTCTTTTGCAGGAAAAAGGGATTTTGCTGCAGAGTTTGTTGTCATTCAATTGCCCCATTTGTGATATCTATTTTCGTGATTGGAACACTGGTTGCAATTGGCTCATTGCTACTCGGTGTCAGCGGAATGAAACGAGAACTAGAATTATTAAAAATAAAAATAGAAATAGGTATATAAAACATAATTGATGTGGGGCAAAATATGTGTAAAGGATTTTTTGTGTTTTCACAGAAGAAAATGAATACTCTTTACTTTAATGTTCACTCTTTCGTTAATTAATTGCAATTTCCCTGCTTTGTACAACAAGATATCCAGTGCAAAACAAAATCATTTTCCACCTGCAATTGCATGACAGGTGAAAGTTGAAGCAAGCTTGTGTCTGGTGTTGTATGAGAACACCAGGGTTGTGAAACCTTTTTGCAAGACGTAATGTCATGTTTTACAAGCTGTTCACAACAATCCTTTACACATTGTTTTGAGCAGCTTATTCCTTGTTTTGCAGTTCAATCTGAAAGCCATAGTAATTTAAAAGACAGTCGTGAATTGCGAGAAAAGCTGCAAAAAGATTTCAGCTCCTCCATGAAGGGTGACAAAGATGAAATTAAGATATTGAAGACAAAAGTTGCTACACTAAGTAAAGAGGTGGGTTGCAGCTCTAGCTTCAAGACATTGTTGAAGTTACAACTTCAGTTACAAGTTACAACTGTAACTTCAATGAATAAGGAATAATTTTTTCATTTTTTAGGTAAAATCTCTGAATGCAACAGTGATTAGACTGAAATTGAAATCAGAAGCATCAAAGTCAGCTTCATTGGGCTCGATTGCAAAAGATGTGAAACTGCTAAAGAAAGGAATGGCTGACACGGGTGGGGAATTGAAAAGTCTTTCAGACAAGTCAGTAAATGCAAAGAAAACAATTGCATTATTGACAAAAGTTGTCAGAGGAATCAAAAAAGAACTTGTGAAAATAGCTGTAAGTTATTCTATACATTTGTACATTTGTTTTACGGGTGGGTGATAATTTCTGGCATGACCCTTGCAAAGCTATGGTTCTACCTGTGGCTTACTGTTTTATCACTTGTGATATTTATTTTTAGCATTCATTGGAACAAGTAAACCAAACAGCATTGCCAAAAGAAGCACCAGACACATTAGCACCAATGCTCTCCTCTGCTGCCCCACCAGAAGATAGCCATACGCAATCGCTTGGAAAAATCTCAAAATTGATTAAAAAGGTTCTGAATGGATACAGTGAAATGGTCAAGAATAAAACCAAGCTTATAGATTCAGTGCGTATCACTTTGATTTCTTTTAAATGATTTCAATGTTGTCCTCTTTGTTCTTTCAGGCTCGATTTGGGTTTTCGAGCCATATGTAACATGAAATGAGAATGTTTTTAAATCTGCTGCTTGTTTAGTTCAGTTCTGTTCTGTTTAATTTTTATATTCCACCACACATAATCCTTTTAAAATGCACACAGTTAACAAGATTACCAAATTACAACATGAGGCAAAATTAAGTGATAAATTTTGCAATAAGGTTAAATAGAATGGGGTATTTTACGGAGGACATTTCTCAGGTTGTGGATTAATGCTGTTGAATGTTTAAGAAAACAGCTGCTTTGCATCATAAATAATTTATCATATTTTTGATAATCAAATACTGCATGCAACATAGCGAGATTGCTACAGTGCATGCAGTACTTGATGCTACAGTGCATGCAGTACTTGATAATTTAATATCAGGTGATGACTGATGATGATTTTTATTTACAATTAATTGTCATCAAATCTTTTCTTACAGGAGTTGGAGAAGATCAAACTAACCTTGATCAAACGAAATGTGACATATCAACAGACGATTGGGGCCATCAGAGATGATATTGAAGCTTTGCAAGATGTTGCAGACAAGCATGAGGTAATTTTATGCATCCTATAAACAATTTGACACACATAGTTTAAGCACAAAGAGGAATAAAATAAACTCTTAATATTTGTAGAGTTTTGTTGTGCCTGAAACCAAAGTTTTGACTTGTTGTGCCTCAAATCCATAGCTTAGAGTCATCTGGATTAATTGTCAGCAATTTTGTATTTCAGGAAAAACTCGGAGCAATCAATGCAAAGCTTCAAGGAAGCAGACCCAGCTTGTCCAATTCAACTTCCAATATCAAAGTTCTTGGCATTGTTAAGGAAATTCTTGAAGGCATGAAAAAGCACCAGTCTTTGATCAGTAATCTTGTAAGTTTTTTCAATATCAGTTGTGAAATTATTGTTTCAAGTCTGACTTTGTTGTGTGCTATACAGCATGATTGTATTACTTATTGGTCGGCTTTTTTTTAATTCAGACTGCAAGGGTGGAAAAAATAGACAAGACATCAAATGCAAAGGTAACTGCTTTTTGATCAACTAGAAAGCTGGAAATATGTTCTTAGAAGCTAAATTGCCTAACGTTTAAAGATGAATACTGTCAAATATTTCATCTGGCATCAAAATAACAGCATTATAAAGTAAATATGTTTTGGAAGCATTTGTTGGAATTATATTGACTTGTTGTTTCAGTCTTCTGAAGGTTGTCCTGCAGCTTATGTTGATTTCTTTCTAGCATGTTCTCATGACTACATCGGCTTCAAAGGTGTCTGCTACTACTAAAGCAAAAGTCAATGCAGAATCGAAAGAAGTCCTCCCCACCTCTTCCACAATTTTAACAAATGGTGGGTATTGATTTTACAATTGTCATGTTCATGTAATTATTTGCCTATTATTTGGGCAAAGTTGCAATGGAAATTTGCTGCAACACTTGTGTGGCTGATAAAATATCTTATCATTTGTTCTCACATTTTCAAAATTACGTTTGCCATTTTTTTGTCACTAAGCTCACTTTTGCTGCTTTCTGATTCTATTTTGAAGCCATTACTGCTCCATCTCAACGTACGTGGCCCTCCTCCGCAACCGATAAGGATGTAATCGTAAGCCAACATGTCACCAAAAATGTAACAGACGTGCCATTGCACGTGAATGGTTCGTCTGTTGTAAGTAGTAATAGTAATAATACTACTCCAGTGGTCATGGTTAATTCAACAGAGGTACCGATGACAGATAAGGTGCAGGACACGACCAATGCGAATCAGACCGCTGCGCAGCCCACTGAAAAAGCCGTGACGTCGTCAGAGATTCAAGCTACGACGGAGGCAAGCAAGGTTTCTGCCGCTGCGATGGCGCATGCCTCGAATGACGAGTCAGAAGTTGAGCCGACAGCAAGTAAACGAGAGGCTTTATCAGGCTCAAGTGATGATGAAGAAATGGACCCTAGCAAAACAAAACCAGGTAAATCCAAACCTGGAAAAGAATCCACAACTCATGCTAAAACATCGAGTGGATCTTCAGAGGTTCATCGTACAGACAAGACCACGACGAGATCTCGCTTTCATAAAGACAAGAAACATAGGCGCAAACCGTTGGTTAATGGTGAACAAGACGAGGATTCCTTTGGAAGAGCAGCAGCCATGGGTAAACCAATGCCTGCAGAACCTGATGAGTTCACAAGTGAAAACGATAGAAGCTTGGATAACCTTGATGACTCGGGTAAGACATATTTTCTTATTTCAAAAGTCGTTCAGGTTCGATGAGTTGGAGTTATCGCGGAACTTCTATTTAACGGAAAGCTAAGGGGTCCATGTTTTTGACTGTCGTAGAGAGGCTGTTTTTACAATTGGCAAATATGGTTGAGCGGTTAGATCATTCAACTCTTGATTAAAGAGTTGTGGGCTCAAACCCCAGCTCAGACTTGCGAAGAAAAGTGTGAGAAAAGTATTTGCTAATACTCCAGGTGAAGCCAAGACGAAGTATGAGGAGTGGTCACATCGAGAGGAAGGACCAGGGTCGCACTGCTTAGATTAGTCTCGGTCTATTTAGTGGTTCCCCTGCGCTCAGCGCAAAACTGATACTTTGCGAAGATTGTAAACATATTTGCCAATCAATCAGTTTACCATTTTCGGGAATGTTTGTTTGCTCTTCCCAAGTGTGCGAGTTAATTAAGATTCCGCTGTTCGCAACATGCTATTTGCGCTAAAGCAAAGACATTTCAAATCACCATCTCCTTTTAGTAAATTGCTTTGCTGAAAATGTGAGTGAATGCCGTTGATCAGAGCCTGGGCCCCCTATTGGAGTATATCTACCAGTGTGCCGCGTTGGATGCCGGGAGGGAGTATTTATTGATGAAGTATTGTCTTCCTTTCAGCCGAACCTGAGGAAGATTCAGAACTGAAATGAACGTATAACAACAGTTGATAGCAAAGCAAACATACCGTGCTATTTTGGGAAATCAATATTTTCTTGGATCCAATAACGCTGCTTAAAATAGTGTCTTTATTATCATCTGTATATGATCCGAGGCGTATTGGTGTTAGTTTTTCATGTAGCGTTTAAATATGTGTATTCATGGGTCGAGGTTATCAACGGTGTGAGTTTGTAGAGAAGTAACTGGAGACCGTAATAAATATGGATTCTTCTGCTGTCTGTAATAAGCGTGAATTGGCACGTTGTGATCCTCTCTCTTCGTGTATTCCTTTAATTATTGGTTTATCTTTTCACTATCAATTTAATTAATTTATTTTGTCACGTAAAATCGATTATAACGTTGATGACATTTGTTGGTATTTGACTTTTTTGTTGTAGTCTCTTATTGACTTCAGCCTCTGTTCTGCGTGTTTCCAATGCAACCAGTCATTTATTTGTTCAAACAGGGCGACATTGATTTTGTTCACAGCCTAATTATCTAAAAAAGTTCTTTTGAAATATTAAAGAAAAGACAGTACAAGTTATAAACGAAACTTCATCGCAAGATGACTGATAAAAAGTTTAGGGGAGCTCCATTTGGTACACAAAAATCAAGGTATACTTTAAGATTACAGCTTTTTTAGCTTTAAATGCTTATTTGACATTTTGGACTTCTAATCTTCTACTTTCCTTATCTTTGATGTGGTGACGCTGGTTAATGGGAGCGGGGGTTGCCTAAAAATCTTTAACTTGAATTATATCAGTGTCTGTATTTATAGATCAACCAAGTAGTCAGTCCAGTACAGTATATATAGTTAAAGTGGTATAAACCGTTTAAGTTGTTGCAGCTAACTTCCTTATTTTTGTGTATTTTTATTCCTCATTCACTCAATAGCGTAAATGATTGACTTGGCACTAATCGAGCTTGCCACTGGCTCTCACATACCCCTTGAGCTTTTGACCCGAGGCCCTTGAAAATTTTATCACTGCTAGTGTCTGAAGGAGTTTATTGACCACCTAGCTTTATGCTAAAAATATGGCTGCATTTATTTTGTGAAAGGGTTCCATCTTGATTCCATCACGTCTGAATCCCTGATAAATAATTTTGCTCAGGTTTGATGTTGCTGGGATACATCCGAAGAGCAAGACACCAGGAACAATAACACAAGTTTTCTATGATAAAAAATCAATGAATGAAGAGGTATGAACATATCCAGGTTGTTGGATGATTGTTCTCTTAAGTGACTATGATATGATTTGTAAGATTGCTATTGTTATAGTGATAACTTCGTATATCATTAATTTGAAATGGTCAAAATTATGATGAATTATTATACATCATTTGAAACTTGTTATTGAGTGTCTATGGTTGTTTGTTTTTTCAGAACAGAAAGCTTGGTCCTGGCAAATATAATACAGAGACAACAGGAAGTTTCTGTCCTTCAGCTATTGCATGCAAGGCATCAGGACCAGGTGAGATGTGTTACTTTACTCTACACCCACCCCGATTCATTACTAATAATCATATCCTTCTAATGGCACTCACTGAGCCATGAAACATGCAGTTTGTGCTCCATCCACATACTTTCACCAAATTGCAATTGGCTACATATAGTAGTAGGCAAGAGTTACAGAAGATCTCACGGTATCGTGATATAACAGATTTTATTTTCTGAAAAAGTCAACTTGCATTAATATATTTTATAATAACAATAATAGCATTCCCTTTGCTATTTTTAACAATGCATAATAAAGTACTTACTTTTTTGGGACAGGTTGGAGAAAGGCTTATGAGACGAGTCAAGCAGCAAAGATTCCTCATTTGCTTTACCGTGAAGAATGGGAAAAGAAGCAAGCACAAGTATGCAAGCAAGCTATAAATATCTCTTTTTAAGTTACATTTTGTATCACTAACTGCTTAATTGCAATATCTACCACCTTTCCAGTCAATAACACTTGGCACACTTATTATTCCTGTATGTTTTACTAGGATTTGCAGAACCGATCTTGTTATCTTCATTTACCTTATTTCCTCTAATAAGTGCCCAGGCGCTTATTAAACATTTTGCAAAATTTGGTGGGTGCTTATTAGAGGGGGGCGTAAAAGAGGGGGGTGCTAATGAGAGGAAATACGGTATTTTAACGTTTAATGTGATTTTGTGATCTTTTCTTTGCTTGCCTTAGAAACGGCTTCTTGGACCAGGGTCATACACAATTCCTGATTCATTCAAGTCACTTGAAACTAAGCCTGGCAGTATGCGAGGTATTTGCTCTACAAAGGCTCCACGCTTTGAATCTGGAATTGTAAGTATAGATCAACTTATTTTAGTTATATGACGAAATTTTTTTATTTTTTATTCACCTCTTCTTTGGTTGCTACAAACGTCGTAATTTATTGAATATTACCAACAAGTAGCGCTATATTTTCATTTTTATTGTTGAATTCTTACTAGTTGGTTGTGCCACATGCTCGAAGCACATTTTACTGTAGAAACAAAACTGGATCTTAACTATGCGGAAACAAAACAGGGATCCATAATTTTGCGCGAAGCAATGCCAGTCTTAAATTGAGGAAATTTAGTAAAATAATCCGCATTGAGATGGAGATTCTGTCTTTTCGGCTCTACGCGTTTGCCACTGCGTTCTGTAACTGTTTCGGGTTTTTTAACGACTCGCATTTCTAACGGTAGTAATTAACGACTAATTTCTGATGTTGATATTTCGCAGAACGAAACACCAGGACCTGGAACGTACGGTAAGAATGGAATACCACATTCAGCAATGGAGCAGAAAAATAAAAAGTCAGCCAGTACTGTTGGAATGCTTGACGCTGGGTCATCTGGCAAGAGACAGTTACCTGAAGTTGTAAGCTATATTTTGCATTGCTTTTATCCTTTTGGGTCTCGTACCAAACAGGGTTTTTTTCAAATCCTTACTGTCAACATCGCTGGACATGAGTTTTAGCATGGTGAAGTTCTCATGGTGAAATTATGCCAACTCTTATTACGACTTACATTTTGAGGCTGCACGCAGTCTACTTACATCAAACAATACAATGGAAACCCGCATAAT
The DNA here is from genome assembly GCA_013076295.1 of Sanderia malayensis. NCBI lineage: Eukaryota > Metazoa > Cnidaria > Scyphozoa > Semaeostomeae > Pelagiidae > Sanderia > Sanderia malayensis. The sequence goes on along the minus strand of RQOL01000618.1, from coordinate 733,465 downwards.
AAATTCAGTGGATTAAGAATCTCCTGGCTGATATTTCTGCTGAAAACAATAGAATAAACAATGGCCTATTGTATTTGAATAATGGGCTGAATGTATTTGGTTTCCTATGACAGGAATGACGTCGAATTTGTGCCTGATAACATGCGTATTTTACTGCGTACATCTGATTATATTTTGGTTTGTTATTATTTGAAGAAAAGTAATTTCGCCTACCGTTTTGATGCAGGGCTCGGCCTTGTGTCCTGGACAGTACAACTCAAAGAGCTTTACAGACGAACTATCAGAGAGAGTTATTAGCAAGAGAGGACCGTACGATCTTTTCACTGGAGATCGCAATCAACCAATCACTGTTGGTTATTTTGCTGCACCGGTACGAGGCGTTGGCTTTCTTTGTTTTCTATCTCTTCTATGCTTACAAGTTGGAATCGTTGCTAATTCTATGTTTAATGACTATGGTTTAATATCTCAAACTCTCAGGGGAATGAAAATTTGTTCGACATAGTGGGAGTTCGAGATATCATAATGGGAGATAGAGAACTAAATTCACCCAACTAGAGAACGAGGGGTATCTGTTCGAGATAACTGAGTTCGAGAAAGGGAGATTCAACTGTAATGCCGTGTAGACCAACTACATTGAGCCCCTGTTTTCGCTTTTTTGCTCTTGTAAAGGAGACCTCCGAGCTGTGATCTTTTAAGGATAAATAACGAACGTTATTCTCAAATGACCAGGGGCACAGGGATTTCAGGTTGCTGGATACGCGTTGGACTACTAGTACATGGATTCATGTACACCGATTAATTGCTTACTCAATGTATTTTATGAATGTTGTAAGAAGTTCACGGCATGGATAAGTTCCGTAAAACTTTTCCAACAAACTTGGTGTTTAAAAGGGGATAATATCAAGGCAAAATATATATAATATATGTATTTATATCTTTTTTAGAGTAAAGTGAATCTTGGTCCTGGTGAATATGACATTAAATCGTTTTTGCAAGAATGGAACGGTTAGTTGATCAATCAATTTTAGTGAGACGTGCTCTTGTTAGGAATGCCTAATACAAATTAGTACACTGCACATTGTTGACTGAATAGTATCTTGTTAACCGAGTCCTTGGACTATAGTCTCTCCTAGTTGAATTGCATTAAAAACCCGCATATAAGAATCTGTAAATTTCCATCCAGGCTACTGTTTCAAGACAATAGGCTATTGTTTTGTCTATTGTTTTGAGCAGCAAAATTACCCTGAAGGTTCTTAATCCATTGGTTCTTATATGCGGGTTTTTACTGTACGTGCAAAGCTGCGACATTTGTCTTGTTAATTATTCGTTGTATATATATGTTGCTTCATTTCAATTAGACAACCACAAGACTCGTCATGGCAAATTCGGTAAAGTGGACAGAACGCCTCCCGTTCATTCCGAACGAATATATTGCTGTACATTATCGCAGTGGCCTAGAAAAGCGGTCAGTACTACTCTGCTGCCTATCAATCCTATCAAATGCTTGTTTTCCCTCGTTATTCTGTCCTAACAATCCCCGAATCTGCAGTTTTCTCATCGTGTGTCTGATCATTTTGACTTGCAGGATGAACCCGCACCGGGTAACTATGATCCGCAAAAGTTGAGCAAACCTGACTCCTCAAAAAGACCACCCTTTGGAATATCAGCTGAAAGGATCGATCGACACGCGAGAAAATTCTTTCTTGGAAGTACAGTAAGTTGAAACTACGTCAAATCTGCATAGCTCGAACTCGTGTAATTCGAACTCTATCTAATTCGAACGAAATTCTTCGTCCCTTTAAGGATCACTAATGAACCAATTCTTATAAAACAAACCTCTATAACTCGAACTTTTTGTAATTCGAACATTTTCACGCTGCCCCAGGGTGTTCGAATTAGACAGAGTTAACTGTATTTTCCAAACATTTTCTACAACGAAGGGGGTTAGACCAAAGCAGTTGATAAAACCAACACCTGCCTACCAGTTTCAGATTGTTGTTGCTGAACTCGACAACTTTCAATACTGTATGCAACATTACTTCATGATTTCAAAGGGCGCTTGACATACATTGATTCTTTAGACCTGTAATAGCACCTTCTATATCCTCGAATTCATTCTATATATTCATCTAATTCATTCTTCGATGCAAAGAAGAGAAAGATTCATTTTATTCCCCAAACATTGCAATATGGAACGACTTTCTGCCTCCTTTGCTCTGTCACGAACAAGTCCCTTACTGAGGCAAGTTAATGCGATATGACGTAACGTCACCTTCCAGCGATGTCAAGATTTTTTCTTGTTCTTTCAGAATCCTGTAGGCCCTGGCAGGTACAACATTTGCCACTGGCAACAGTCCCAGAATGCAAATAGCTACAGGAGTGCATTTAAGTCACACACGAAGCGATGGGACGCTGGAAGAGACAAATACCTCATGTAAGTACATTCTGTTTCTGATTTACGCTCATCAACTCTATGTAATTTGGATTTCCATGGGGAAAAGCATGATTTTTGAGGCAGATTATATGAATCAGTCAAAGCAATGATGTTTTCCGCCATGGTGGCTTCATATTTGGATTCAACCTGACCAGATAATGGTGTTAAATTCCAACGGAATAAAACAGTGCTGGCTATATATGTTACATTAAGAGATTTGCTGCATAGTCTGCGAACGCTTTCCAATTTTTGGTCTTTTTAGGGAGAGGGTTCGAGCGAAAGATGTTCCATTGAAAGACAGATCATTCTTGGTTCCATGTGATTGATGTACCTCTTCTGTGACTAATTTCGAATACCAAAAGAATATTATTTTGTATTTTAATGTATCGTAGTAGCCAATATCTTGCGTGTTTTGCACACTATCAACCACTCTTTATTTAACTTAACCTATTAATTGACAGTTTTTACTTCTAATTTTACGTCAATGTATTTTCCATGCATAACACTGTGTATAAATAATATCGCAAGTACATATCATGTATTTGAATTGTTTTTTAACAGAATTTAGGTCATTACCTCGCTTCATATTTTGTAATTTTATCTTTACTGTTACATTTCGCTGTTGTCATCAAAAGCAACATGGGGGGGATCCTTGTGGTACTCGTTATAAAATTATACTTACATGAAGTACTCTTATATTGTGTTGTGTCGTCACGTGCAGCCTGCCAAGCCAATCCAGTACACAATTTATAATTTTGTACCCACAAGGGGAGAGAAAGTAGATCAGACGAACTAAAAAGCCTTGCAGACAAGCGAAATCGACTTGATCAGAGATGAGTCTAGTTCGCTTTGTCAAGAAAGCTTTTAAAGGGATCGAGGACGATGCTCTAAGCTACTCTACAACAGTAGCAGTGTTAGTGGAGCAAGTGAAAAATAGCAAATGGGCTAGGCCTGTTTTGGACAGGTTGCACTTGTCTGATTCAGATGTGATGGAAGGTGATGATGCAGATGATATTTTGGATCTGGAAGATGAACGCGATAAAATGGCCGATTTAAAAGATGTCTGTAGTTGTGTTTGGCAGAGGGTTATTGACGAGAAATCATCCATACCTTGGGTAGGTAAACAATAAACTCCAAAGATAGGTACCATATTATATTATTACCAATAATACCAGAAAGGCCAACACAACACGCTCGTGGTTGTCTTGTTATAAATTATATCTATGTTATTTGATTCAATGCCTATATCCATATCTGTGACAAATGAGATGGTATATGTATTTACTTCTAAGGATTGTAGATTAATTTTATTTCCTGCAGATGCTTTTGCCTGACTTTATGAACCATGTAAAGGAGTGTGGTGCTCTTTGTTATCATGGGACCATCTCTGACAGTGTCCAGCAGCTAACAACATCTCTGGTTGAGAAGTTCCAGTCGGCATATGAAGAATATGCATCTGTTCTTTTGGCAACTTCAAGCATTGATTGTGGTGGTGAAATTTGTGGTGGATATGAAAATTTTGATAATTTGTCAGATATTCTTCAAGATATGATCAAGAGCATCAAGGTCTTTGTTACTTTTGAAGTAAAAAATGGAGTCCATGATGAGTTGTTGCTTCCTCATTTTAATAATTCATCTCAACAACCTGAAAATGAAAATATAAGACTGCCAAGAAAGAGATGTATTGGTGGAAGATAGATGCATTCTATTGTTGCTCTTATCATTGGAATTTTATCAGAACTACCAGCTATACTTGTATTTTAACTTACAGGTTACCTAAATTATTATATGTGTGTAGAATAGAATATATAGCATAGCTATACTTATAGAGGATATACTTATTGGTATGTATTTTAATTGATAAATCGTTGGCTGATTTAATTTTTTCATAATTGAGAAGTTCTGAAGTTCACAAAAATTATGAAATTACCGAGAAAGTATTGTTGTTGTTGTTGTCTTTTAATGACGCCATTCGTGTTATGTCTCAGGGTTGCCAGATTGGCTTTTTTTAAGCCAAATTTGGCATTTTTGGCTTTTTTTCAGTTGATTTGGCTTGGGAAATTTAGGTTTGGCTTATTTCTTATTTTTGGCTTATTTTTGGCTTTTTTTGGCTTTTTTTGGCTTTTCCGCATTTTTGTTGTAAAATGGTTCAGTTTATTAGTTTTTTCCTTTCTCAACATAGTGAATGACCCGAATGACCTTCTGACCTCGAACTGACATGAACCAATAGATGGATTAACGGCATATGACCACACATCGAAGGCCAAAACACTAGGGAGGTGGCGCGCGAAGTGTTAAAACTATTAAAGAAAACGATCGACGAATGAACACAACTGGTTTGCGAAAACACAACAGCATAACTAATAATCAACGAAAAAACAGCAGTTATTAAATTAAAGTATCAATCAAGATTACACTTTTTTTTTTAATAAGCAACCGCTCAATAAGCAACTAGGGCTGGATTGACCCTAACATTAAGCAACTCGAGGGCTCAATTGAATTACTGTTAGCAACCAAGAATTCAAAAGTCATTTATTTTAAAATGCTAAAACTGGGCACGAATGTTCACTGTGCTGTTGTTAAGTTCTTGACTAACATGTTTACACTTACTGTCTCTTAAGTTTTGTGTTGTAGGCGTTACAGTTGATGATTTTGACCCACGAACTTAGGAGTGGTACCCTGGGGACAGGAGAGGCTGTTATACGTTTAAGCAACTTTTAAGCAACTTTAAGGGCTAAAATATCCAAAATTTTAAGCAACTTTCAGGGCTGGACCAAAGTCTAGTTGCTTATTAAAAAAAAAAAGTGTAGTCCATCAGCGGAAGTTATTGTCAATGTTTCTTTATCTTTCGTATGATTCAATTCAATACTTCTAACACGAAGCGCGCCAGCCTTCCTAGTATGACCAATATTGTTTTCAACAATCAGTTCGATACATTCCCATTGATTTGCAATCCTCACATTTGGTATGTGACGCATGACCTTGTGATGAGTGATGCTCCGCAGCTACTAGCAATTTCTGCGGAGGAGCACGGTTTGGCTTAATTTTCAGCAATTTGGCTTGTTTCTAGCAAAATTTGGCATATTTCCCAAAATGCAATCTGGCAACCCTGTTATGTCTCGTGACAAAAATTTCCCCCATCGGCGAAACGGACGGGAATAAAAAGAAAATCGTCGTTTTGTTATTCCATCTATTGTAGTATTCTATCCTTGTAAAGTGCAGAACCAAGTGACAACTATTCTTGTGAATTACTGGCTCTTGCTATCGCTATATCGGTTTCGTTTCAAAAAAGGAGGAAGCTATTTTAACAACACATGCATGACCTTCCACTTACCCTTTGTTTAGGCCCATTATCTACCCATGTCTGCATTGATGACCCAAAAAGGTATGATATCAATCGAATGTTCTTAATAATTTCGTTGTTTGTATCGCTTTTTTTACACTTAATTGAAATATACTAGTTTTTTTAGAAGTTGTCTAAAATTCCAAGTTTCACGGCTTACAGAAATATATTTTCTTGTTCAGGTAGCGTATGCCATGGAAAACATTGGTAAGAAGGTGCCTTACAAGCGATTAGCCTCTTTGAAGAGGTGCGATGGTGATGCTACAAAATGTTTGTTGGACGGAGATTACGGGTGCTGTCAAGATTACTCGTCCACAAAGTCCATGAGACCAACTGTTCTTGAAAATGTAAGGAAATTTTTGCAAAAGTGGAAAGACAAAACTGCAGCAAAACTTGAAAAAGATCGTATTGCCAGTCGAGAACGGGCACTTCTAAATGAAGAACAGAAAATGAGATACAAACTCGAGTATCATTTTATGACTCCATTTGAAAAATATAGGAAAGGGAGAAAGCCTTGGAAGTTGGCAATTCAAATTCTCAAGATTCTTGTCATTACAATTCAGGTAGATATTTGCACTTTTATTACGATGATACTTTCTCTGTGTATCTTCTTTTTACCCAGAGAGCTAGGTGAGAAAACCTGCTTAAACTTACAACTCAGAACTTTCAAGAAGGAGATAGGCTTGGCGTGAGGTGGAGCTCATAATATAACATCATATGATATAATAATTAACAGTACCAAGTTATTTGTGCTGTGAATTTTGCAATCAACTGTTCAATGCTGCTAATTTTGCTGATTGACATTCTATTGTTCTTGTTTTGTCTATTGTTCTATTGTTCTATTGTTCTATTATTCTTCTACTCTGTGCTGCAAATATATCCATGCACAGAGGTGAAGCTCAAGCTACTTTCCTTTATCCCCAAACTGATTATTGATTCGTTGATTGATCGATTGTCATAATATTTGACTATTTTTTTTATTGATGCTACAGGTCAGCCTGTTTGCCACAGACAGATTTGCATTTGTGTCCTTTACTCAGCACACAGAGGATGCATTCCATCACTTGTTCATCCAAGGCTGGAATGACGATGTCTACTATTCATATTACAGCAGACAAGAAGTCATCAGTGCTGTTCAGTTTGCAAATCAACGGGTAACAATCTTCTTATTGTTGGCTATTTCTACAACACTTGCAGCTTGCAAGCTCATTCTCCACCCCATGACAGCTGTAGTTGACTGTCTCAAATGAACATGGTTAGTTAATTTCTTCCTAACAATGTCAGTTGTGCAGCTAAGATATTGTCACTTTGGCCGTTGAATACTGAATTCATTGTGGAGGGTGTCACAACGATTACGGCAATTGTCACAAAAGTATCCGGATGCTTTGAAGATTAATTGCCATTTCAAAGAACAAATCTAGCCTGCCGATAATAACTCCCTACTCATAGGCTAATATCTTTTTGAGGAAACTTTCCAAAATCGCACAAGCAAGTTACTGTAGATTTATTTATATTGTTTTCTGCAGTACCTCAACATAAGTGATGTTGCCATTGGAACATATTGGTATTCAGAAGGGAAGAAAGGCTTGCCAACACCCATGAACTTTTGTGTCGACTACAAAGTCAGCAAAAATGGTAAAAGTGCAGACAAAAATATTAAACAAAGTATGTTTTTTGCCCAACTTAAACTAGCTCAAGTTTAACTTTATCAGTTGAAGACATTTACATTGACATAGTTTTCACTCAAATGACATTAAATGTCAGGTTATAGAGAAAAGTGAATATAAGGAGAAACAAAAAAATGCTCAACATGTAAAGATAGTTAGAGTCAGACAGTAGTTGATTTAGCATGGTTTAACTCTATATTTTATATCTGCCCATCTTGTTAATTGTGTTGTTGTAAAGCTCAATTTTATTTTCCAACAGTTTGTCAGCCAATGAACTCCACATTTGATGTTTCAAGCATAATATCGGAAAATAGTTTCTTCAGCAAGTAGGTTTAGTCAAACATTGTTTTGGACAAGCTCTGCATAATTACGAATAATCAAGGGCAGGCGTTTGATTGGTGAATCCGCGTTAATGTATTCAGTGTGTGATGTATTCAATTTTTCATATTTAGGGCTACCAAAATTCAGCTGAAATTTCAACTGAATTCTGTATTCTTGGCTGGACTAAGATTTCTTCGCAGAGCAGAAAATTTTACTTTCAACATAACGGTGCGCACATATTGGTCAATTATTAGCTATTTGATCAGCAATTGATCTAATCCTTTGCGATGCATGGAGGCATTTTTTGTGTGAAAATTTCAACTATTCTTCTTGGATATATCTAATTGCTGATAAAATCGGAAACATGGCGAAACATAGTAAATACTAAAGCTTTTCGATCAAATTCCAATTTCGATCCATTTCCGGGTATAATTGTTTGTTAGGTTTTCATTTTCGTTCTCTTTCTGACGTACTACTCTGATGAGTGTCAGACGAAAAGCTTTAGTATTTATTATGTTTCGCCATGTTTCTGATTTTAAAAGCAATTTTGAAGTTCTGTACCGATCAAAGACTGTTCTAATATATCTAATTACGCTTCTACCTTATCTCAAGCTATTCTTTGTCTACTTGTTAAGTTATCCTTCCACGTTTCACCCTGTTTTTTCTCGATTGTTATAACTTTTTGCCACTTTTCCAGCAATAAGCTATTCCTCAGCAATATAGACCTTTTCATAGCTTGTGTTTTTTATAGTTGTCTTTAGATAATGCAAAAAACGATGGCCGACTACCTGTATCGCTGACCATGTCGCAAACATTGACCAAAAGCCAGCAATTACAATACAAAAATGGTAAGCAGATAAACCAACAGAGATTCATAACCTTTTTTGTACATCCAGTGCTCGAATAAGTTTTCGGTGGAGGTATTGCGGGGTTAAGTCTCACATATCAATGGATTAAAATTTCCAGGTTGATATTAGGGACCTTTAGATCGAGTACGAAAACGAAGACGGAATTCGAGATCACAAAGCACCGAGGAACTTCATACTCGTTTTGGAAGTTTCATTTGTTTAGATTGCATAACTAAGTTTTCTACGGTAGTCCAAGCCTGTCCTCTTTGTTTTGAAAAAGTTTTAAGAGGAAATAGTTCGACTAACACTTCTCGCATGTAAAAATGCTCGTGCCTACTTTTCCATGCAAATTTTTTTCTTTTCGCTTTTCCATTTTCAATTTTAGACTTCGTAGTCTGGAGTACGAAACTTTCCAAAAACTTTGTTGTCTCTCGTGCGAAGACTACGAAATTTTTTGGGTGATTCCCAGGGAGCACGCGCAGAACGACACACCATCAAATTTCGTCTTCGTGTTCGTTTTCGTATTTGATCTAAAGGTCCCTATTTCTGTTCAAAACAACAAAAACAATAGTCTAAATTCAATTCTGAATAAGCGTTTTAGTGCCGAACGATGCTGCTATTTTTAATCATTTATCTTTTGTTTGTTTTTTACTACAGACGCAAAACTTGTATCGGGATCTTTGCAAGCGTTTGATATCACTGTCATACTCGTTTGCATGATTTCGTGTTGTCTGTGCGTGCGATCCGTTTTCAGATCAATCCGATTGGCAAAGGTATGTTTTAATCTTTTTTTGGTTGACCAATCTTTTTTCTGCTTGATTTTGACTTGATTATGTCGCTAATTGTTCTAAAATTGTCAAAATTGTGGACTTAAGCAAAGCAATACCGACTCTCAAATTTATCTTTTATTTTTGGACTCACGGTCCGTGATTTTATTTTGCTTTTATTTTTTTTTTTTCTTGGAATGATTTTGTCGAGACATATGCGTGTCTACAATGCAGCATAGCAGACCGAATAAACATTTTCATTTTGTTTGGTTCGGGGTTGTGAATGTTTAAATTGTTTTTGTTACATGCGCAAGGGTAAAATCGCTTCAATTTCGATTGGCTCGATGACTATTGGAGCTCCAAAAGCTTATTTTATTTACTCTCTAACCTCCGACATCAGTCATTGAAATTTCAATCGGTCATGTGAGGAAGCGATTTTCGCCCGCGCCCCCTGCATTTGCATTTGTCGAAACTTACTACCACGAATCTCCCTCCATGCGGTACCCCAACATGAGTGATGTTGCCATTGGGACATATTGGTATTCAGAAGGGAACAAAGGCTCGTCAACACCCATGCTCTCTTGTGTCGACTACAAAGTCAGCAAGAATGGTAACAGTGCAGATAAAAATATTAGCCAAAGTATGTTTTTATTTTCGCCCATAGTTCAAGTTCAACTTGATCAGCCATCGCGTCATTTGATTAGCAAATTACAATTTCAGTTTCGTTAAAATCTACTTGGGTCAAGTCAACTTCAAGACTAATAATATGCTGTCTTGATAGGTTGTTCACATATGCTAAGACTACCACGACCTCAAATTTGTGCGTGGTTGTTGACGTCGCCGTAACCAGCTTGTTCGTAGTTTTCACGAGACGCTAATCTCGTGAACATTGTGATAACGAAACAAGCTTCAAGAAACGCTATCTCACTCAGATCGAAGGCTCGCAAAGAAATCATTTTCCCCAAAGAACGCTGTTTCACTCAGATCTTAGTCACTGTTATAATAATTGATAACAAATTTTTTTCTTTGATGGAAAAATATTTCGTTGGAGATAGCGAGGTTCTACTGCAAAAACATATGCTTACTGTGTTGCGAAATGACATTTATCAATTGGCGCGGGAAGGATATATTTAGGGACTAAGTATTTTGTAGATTATTATTTGTGGTATAAGCCACACTGTGGCTACTGCCAAGCGAAATCCATGCCGAATCGGAGCGAGAGCATGCCTCACGACTGTATCGAAAGGATTTTGACTGAACACTTCGTTACTTCAAGCCTAATATTTGTTCCTATCCACGTTCTCGTTTTGAAAATCTTAATTCGAAATCCAAGATTGTCCCTGCCTCGCCATAATATTTTGGCCAGCCTTGCCGTATCAGACTTTATTCAGATATTTGGTGCATTGCTGTTGGTACTTTTTGACAAATTGTTTGAACTGGAAACCGCCTCGTTGTCTTGCCACTTCACTCGAAAATTGCTCGAGATGATTTCTGCTGTAACAGTTATCACAAGCAGTGGAAGCATTATTGTGCTTTCAATAGAGCGTTATGTTGCCTGTGTTCATTGCTTTCGACTTCATACGATATTTACCGAGGAACGTGTCAAAAGGATGATTTATGCTATCTGGATAACTGGTTGCATATGTGGACTCATCGACTACAAGCGCTACAAGCTCAATAATTCAGCAGTGGCCTTGCCTCTAACCACAACATTTGATATTATGTATGTAGCTGTTGTTTTACCCACCTCTGTCATAATGTTTATTTTACAAAGTCGGTTATATCTATTGTCAATGAGAAAGACGAAGGTACATCCAAGTTTTAACTTTGGAAGACAAGCAGAAGTGAGTGATCTAAGAAGACGGCAACTCAAACTGGCCTTCACTGCAAGCTACGTTATAATAATGTACATGGCATGCATGCTTCCTTTGGTTTCATACATTATTTCCACTCGTTTCAAGGAGAGCAACGATGAACCAAACTTCAAGCTTGCAGCTACACTCTTAGTTTCTTTAAATGCGCTAGTTGATCCATTTATCTATGGTTTTGGGATGCCTGATACACGAAAAGAAGTAAAGAGAGAATTGAAGGCTTTGAAAAACCGAATCAAGCTTTTATTTTAATTGCACATACTGCCCGACTGTGTTGGGAATGTTATATAACTGTTAAGCGATATAGTAGCAAAAAGTACTGTAGTTACTGATATAATATTCATTAGTGTGTTGAAATTAGTGTGGGAAACCAACGATAATATATTATGAGCTTATCTGGTGTATTTCGTTTTGTTGTGTTCTTCTCTATTGCCGTAAAACCGCCAGTGATGGCGGTACGCGAAGGCTGCGATATTTGTGGCTGCTCGAGGCAAGCACAAGAAGGCCCGGCGGTTGCAAACAGTCATAACTTTAACGGAGGCAAATGGCATGAGATGCAATTTTTGTCTCATTCCCACCTCCCACTAATCGGAAATCTGCTATGCAGTCTCTAGCACAAGCCTGATGGAATATGTTATAAATGAAAAATGTTCAGAAAGGTAGGCATAGCAGTGAATGCGTTCATTCATGCGCACGCACAAGCGTGCGTGCATACCTCTCTTTGTTCCATGCATATGGTGATTACATCCGCTTACTCGAACTCTGAAGGGAAATTGAAATTTGTTCGAGTGAGCGAATGTTCGACTTAGCGGATGCACGGATTTTTTTAGCTAAATTACACTCTTTTTTATAAGAAGGCTTAATTTTTTGCTAAGCCTCAATATTCTTAATTTTTTCTATTTTGAGCCTCGGAATATTCTGAAACTATTCTTAGCGCGGCAAAAAATACGGATATGGCAATACATTATTGCTATTTTATCTACACTTTCATCGAAATTTGGATGAGTGTATTTAAAACCATTTCATGTGAAAAGCACACCAATTCAAATATAGAAAACACCTGCTAAAAATATAGTTTCACAAGATCATGAGCCTGACAATATTCTTAAAATATTTTTAAATTTCACGAATTTCGATCCTCATTATTCTTATAAAGTTTATTCTTATAACAAAAAAGAGTGTACAGTCTAATTCGAACTCTATGGAGGAATCCAAATTTGTTCGAATTACAGAAAGTTCGAATTATACGAGTTTTCATGAAGTCCCATGTTTTACCCCTAGTTACCCCCATATCTCCGTCTTATGGCCATAAACTATATTTTTATGACCATTTTTATGGACTAAAGGCATTTTAGAGAAGCAAAACCGTTTATTAATTATTATAATAGAAAACAAAAAATATATCGATTAAGTCACAACGCAGAAAATTATTTTTCAAAGCATTATTGCCTTTGTCTAAGTGGCCCACTACTTTGTCATCTTTGAGTACACCCAAGGCATATTTATCCGTTGGGTTCTCTGGTTGTCTTTTAGCTTCTAAAGATTCATTAATTACAGGTCTCCATACACTTTGGTACACGTGATAACCTTTTACATGAGATCGAACGCTGCAATTTTTTGTAACAATAATCGGCAGTTTAATATCGAAAGGAATTGAAATTTCGTTTATATTGGCCTTAATACCTCCTCTGAATCTTCAATTATTCATCTTCAATGAACTTGACAGGCTTGGGTACTTTAATTAGTGTCATTAATCAAGTTCTACTGATCGGATCCGACTCCTAGAAAGTGCCACGCTTAAACAGCGTTGTAAAAATCACTGTCTGGCATCCTGTACTAAGTCTCTGTAAGTCAATTTGGCTAATGAGGCAAGCTTCAATGGGCTTGCCAGAGACCAGAGCAAAATTAAAGAAGCTATGTGATCAGGAAATTGACGCAAAGTTCGAATTACAAAGGGTTTTTTCTGACGGGACAAAAAAATGGTCGAATTACAAAAAGTTCGAATTATAGAGGTTCGAATTAGTAATAATTCTTTGATGTCTTGAGTGCAAATAAAGTGCTCGATACCGTATTGGCAGAGCTAAATAGAATAGAATCTATTCAATAGCTGTCTGACGATTGCATAAAAAGCATGAAACTCTGAGTAACAGCATATCTTGTTTGTCTTTATTGAATAGATTCTATTCTAGAGGTTTGAATTATAAAGGTTTTTTATGAGGGTTTGTTAGGAATTTTTCAAGGGACCACAGAATTTGGTTCGAATTAGTAAAAGTTTGAATTACACGAGTTCGAATTAGACAGAATTGACTGTAGTTATATTCGAGTCAGGAAAGTAAAATAAACTCACAAATAGCAACTCTGTTTAAATTCTATATCTAATTAAATTCTGTTAAAGATACCATACCAATTGTGGTTTTAAAAGAATTTTGTGTGGATTCATACGTGAAAGGTTTTCATGTGTATAAGGATAGATGGAGCCCACAAAAAAGAGAAGTGTTTGTGAGTGCCATGCAGCCAGATAATGAAGCCGACAAGTATGCTGTCTGTGTTTTGAAACAAGGCAGAATTGTTGGACACTTAACAAAAGGAATTAACGGAAAATTTTCAAAAACAGTATTTTATTTTCGGAGGGGGGATAAAAACGGTTCGTGCCGTGTAACAATTAAGGGTCCAGCAGTCAACCTTGGTGACCGTAAAGGAATGAAAGTTTCTTGTGAACTGAAATTTGAAGGAACAAGGACGTTTATAGATGTTCTACAGGAATAATTAATTACTAACAACTAATTACATATTAATTTAATGCAAAGTCAATAAAATTTGTGAATTATTTTGTGAAAAAAGTCTTAGAGTTCGAGTTAGCGGACACTTTTTGGCCCAAGGGATACGAAAATTTGTTCGACCAAGCGAAAGTTCGAGTTAGCGTGTATTCAAGTTAGCGAGCATTGAGTTCTATACGTAACGCTATAGCAAAACCAAGGGAAATGAAAATTTGTTCGACCAAGCGAAAGTTCGAGTTAGCGTGTATTCAAGTTAGCGAGCATTGAGTTCTATACGTAACGCTATAGCAAAACCAAGGGAAATGAAAATTTGTTCGAGCAAGCGAATGTTCGAGTTAGCGGGTATTCGAGTAAGCGGATGTCAACTGTATTTAAAATGTGAATTGCACGTATCCAATGTTTTTTTTCTGCTTCCAGAAAGCCAAAATCTATTTCGAGAAATACAGAAGCGAACGCTTGACAAGAATGGATCTGTACCAGCTGATAAACAAGTGGTTCATTCTGATTGTCATCAGCGATTGTTTATCGATAGTCGGGTCTTTCTACAAGCTTTTTATCGATGAAAAGGTAGGGAAACACAGACAAGTAATGCTTTATCTTACCCATATAACATATGCATGTTTAATGAACTTCTATCTTAGCGGACCCTTTGGCCTGTTGAATTTATTTCTCTGAACTTCTGCCACGAGGGGCAGCTTTAATACGGTGATAATATCAGTAAGTCACTGCACTGGATTGTGCTGTGTCGTATCGTATAGAGTCGTGCTATGTTATATCGAGTTGTGTTGTGCTGTGTCGTGTTTTGACATGTTATAATGTGTTGTAGCATAATATGATGAACTGTGTCGTATCGTGCTGTTTTGCGTTTTACTATGAGATGGGTTAAACTAACCCGGGGGCGAACCCGGGTTAGTTGTGCCCACTCCAAAAATTTAACCCAGGTTAGCGAAAACCTGGGGCGAACCAGGGTTAGTTTGTGTAGTGTGGACAGGGTTTATGTCGTATCGTGTCATGGACCGTTATGTTGTGTCGTGTTGTGCTATGTCGTGGCGTGTTATGTCGTGTCGTGTTATGTCGTGCCTCAATTCCAACGGTATTTTACAACTCTGTGCCAACTCATATGCAAGCCTGGTATAATTTTCATGGCTTATAGAGTTTTCCTTTTTCAGGATATGAACTATTACAATCTATGTAGCATTGTCTTTGGTCTTGCTGTGCTCTTCGTTTGGGTCGGACTGCTACGATTCCTTACCTATCTAAAGGCATACAATGTAAGTGTGTATATATGCGTAGGCTGTGTTATGACTTCCATCTACTTGTTACTTTTCTGCACTACTTTTTGAAACTCAATATGCGACTCTCAATCGTCAAGGTTCTTAGCGGGTATTTTCACGATAGCCCTCCACAAAATCATGTCTACCTTATGAATAATTAATAGTAATGAAATTAAAGTAAAATCCTCGTTATTTTTATTTCATATTTGGCCTTGTTATTTAGTTTTGTTTCACGTTCTTCTTTTTGTAGATTCTGATGATAACACTGCGTGTTGCTGCGCCGAATCTGCTTCGATTCATAAGCTGTGTGATTTTTATTTTTCTTGGATTTTCATTCTGTGGCTGGATAGTGCTCGGTCCATTTCATGTCAAGGTTAGTCAAAGCACCTTAGACCCAGATTCAAATTTACCTCAAAGCTATAACAGAACCAAAATTGCCCAAAAACGGTGGCGTAGCCTAGTGGTTAAGGCGCTGGGTTTGATCCTTTAGAGGCCATGCCTTCACTATTTCAAATCCACATATGAACCATGAACTACAAGCCGTCAGCTAATCAGCTGTCCATCCTTCCAAGGTCGGTAAATGAGTACCCAGAATTTCTGGGGGTAATGGTTTATACCAACTGGACCCACATTGATAACAGCTATCATAGTTGAAGTGGCTATCCAGTATAAATATTCGTACTTACTTACTTCCCAAAAGCTTAACCTAGAAATTAGTTAGAAGTCAGACCTAGTTCTGCATGTAGCCATAGGCAAAAGTAAATGGAACATCCCCAAATATGCCCGATATTTCTAATTTCAGGGCACACAACAAAATCCACAAAAAACATGTTTTGCGGGGAGCGAAGGGTGTATTAAATTACGAAAAATTTGTGACTGATGACTTTTGCCCCGATTCACTAGAAGCCATCTAGAGACAGTACTTAAGTCTTTGAATTTGAATTCATCTTTGTTTTTTCCATCAGTTCAGAACATTGTTGATTACAATGGAATGCCTGTTTTCTTTACTTAATGGAGATGATATGTACCCCACTTTTGGCAATGTGAGCAATAAAGCTGGTATTGCAGTGCTGATATTCAGCAAACTCTATTTGTATTTCTTCATATCTTTCTTCATCTACGTTGTACTGAGCACATTCATCAGTATTGTTGGCGACACGTACGAGAGATTAAAGGTGAAATTCCTGTTTTATTTTGACGAATTTGAAAAGAAACCTAAGCAGTCAACTTTTTCTGATCAGACATCTGTGGACATCTCCTATTAGATCAGACACATCTCTCATAAGAATTTTTTCTTGCGATGCAGCTATAGTTATATGCTGAAGTTGCATAGCTTTGTAGCTCTCCTTTTTGTTGCTTAATGTTAGAAATAAAATCGCTGATTCATGTTTTTGTTTTAACGAAGGATTGGGGAAGACTGCCTCAAACGCGGATACAGCGGTTTATTGAAGGAAAACGACTTGATCCTCACAGACAACGGAACGTTCATGGAGAATGCCATCGCTGGTATAAAGACATTGCATTATACTTCTCTTTATTTCTCTCTAGTTGTTGATTTTATCAATTATTTGCATTGCTTTCTTCTTATTTCATCGCACAGTCTTCGAACAGGAATGGTGAATAGCACTTCTCATACATCCATTACAAATTTGGACAGCTCGGCTGAAAGGTCATTCAAATCACTAAGTGAAAGCCAAATCTCTGTTGAATCAGCCTCACTTGAGTGAAACGAGAGAAAGAGAAAGTGCTTCAGGTATTTTATGATGTTGCGTTTCTTTGCATTGATTCGCGTTAGTAATGACATTAATATCCGTAAACGTGTTTAGTGACAGATTTTTACTGTACGATGCGACTCCGTTCCAACTGCCCTTGTGTTTATTGGAGGAATTGTGAATTAATTGCATTTATAGCCAGGCTATATTAAGTGGATACTATGATAGATGATTATATTGGGAACATGTCACTATATTCATCATCTGCATTGAATATAAAATTGAACCTGAATCAGACGAGTATCCTTTAAATCAAATTGTGTGATGTTTCTAATATTTTTGTTTCCCCTGATATTGACTTGCTTCATGTATGACCGAGATTTGGCACAGGATATCTAATTTAAGCAAGTTCTGTATATGATGCTCTTCTGGTCGTGAATCTTAATGCTATTTTTTATATTATTTTAAGGCAATTTTTTATCTTGTTTTGATCTGACACAATTATGATGCAATTGGTATTATCGAGATATCAGTTTGTTTGGAACTGCCAATGCTGCCTTACATATTCATGCAATATTGTTGCAAATTCAAAATGCATTGAAATTATCCAAGTAACCTATATGTATCTTGTTCAGAAACACCTGCTATTGTTGTTGTTGCTGTTGCATAGAGGTGTCCGTTAATGGGGATTCCCCTCTCTTCCAAAATCGAATTATGCCGTTCTAATGATTCCAGAGGGCATGGATCTGTCGAACAAAAACATATCAGTCGCCTATTGCTACATCTCTGGATAACTGTAGATGGATATATCACTGTTTGCGATTATTATTATTGTCTTACAACATTAATCAATATTTAAATATAACAAGTCAAATATATTGCTGTGCAAGATGCCGCGACCATGTTTGAATCATCCTCAACAGAAACAGAAGCCAACAATGACGTATTCCGAGTCAGTAAAACAGGCAAAGCCTCGCTTGGGTTCTTCCCCTTCGAACGAGGTACAGAAAACTTCACAAAAAACTTCTATGGTGAAAGCTGTGGCGAACGTCACTAAAGAGCAGAATGAGTTAGACAAGGCAATAGATTTGACAAATGCGAAGCTAGCCAAAGCCAAATCGATTTGGGACGGGCGAATAGCCGAGAAGAAGCAAAGGATTCGCGATCTCATCGACCAAATCAATGATAACCTACTGCTGTTGAAGCCTGTTTATTGCACTCGCAAGAATTGCAAGCATGATCAGCCAGCAAGCACCAGCTGTGTTCCGGCGTACAAGAAGATTAGCGAACTGAATGAAAAGATGACGCGTAAAGTGTACAATCTGAGAGGCTCCATCAACAAGTTAAAGGAGAGTATTTTCATTGCGAGGCAAGCGAAGGAGCGCAAACGAGACATTGTTGGTTTGTTTCATGCATTTGGAGGTGAAGCTGTGAAAAATTACAGAAAGTATCATCACGAGCGTTATCACGAGAAGCTGGCGAAAGAAGCGAATGACCTGGAGGATGAGCTGGCTCGCAATGAAGAGCTCTGCGCGTCTTCAGGGCCTAAGCAAGCGGAGAAATTCATGAAGAACTGCATCAAAACACTCTCGGATAACGTCAGCGCAAGGTTGGCGGCAATTAGTGACATGGAGGCCGAAATCAAAACGAGGCAGGACGAGTACGAACATCAGAGAAGCTTTTTGAATGCTTTGCAAGACGAAACTAAGAAGATGAAGAAGGAGTTGTCCGAACCCATCATAAACAGGGTACAATACAATTTGTGTTTGAAGGAAAATGTCAAGTACAATCATGACTTGGCTGGCATTTTGCAGGAACGAGACGCTGTGCAGCATATGTACGGTGCCGCGATGGAGGAGTTCAAAATGCTCGAGTGTCAGTTACGCGACGAAGAGAACAGCAAAGAGAAGCTGTTCATGGATATCATGAGACAGCTGGAAGAGAAGCGTAATATTGAATTAGAGCACGAAGCAATGGTCGCAAGAATCAACCAAATGCACGCCGAGATTGCAGTCAGACACGGATTCATACACGCAAAAAGGAATATGGTCGAAGGTCTGTCTGCGGATTGCGAAAAACTTAACAGAGAACTGCTTGTTTCTGTCGAAGAAGAGGGTGAGTTGAAAAGGGAGAATAAGAGTGTCTCCGAAGGTTTAACTGATACACTCTTTGATGTCTGCTTCTCGATGTCTTGGATGGAAGTTGGCGAAGAGATGGAGAGTCAAATGAAAGATAAAAACGATGAACAGTGAATGCTTATCAAATAAGAATATATTATATTTTTATATTTTCAGTATATTACATATTTTTTGTCACGCAAGTATATCGTCTTTAACTTATCGAATGTACTCCCTCTGTATTTGAGGGCACATGTTTTTAGTGCATACTAAACGCGATTTTGCCCACGTGGTTATGCCTATGGCCTAATTTCAGAATTTCCAAATGGCTTCTTCAGACGTTGCTCAAATAAGCTATGAAAATGAAGAGCAGATTTCATTCTCTATATTCAATCTTAATTCCGGTTTACCAGTTAAAAGTTACAAAGGAGCAAAGTGCAGCTCGCATTGCATAACAAGCGTTGGAAAAGAATACACATTTGCTGCTCAGAGTGGAAAGCAAGTGATCCATGTTTGGGACACAAGAAAAGTAAGTATATGCTAGCGTAATCCCTTGACACTGTTATTTGGTTAAACATTTATTTGTAGTTATTTATGCGAAGAAGTATTTGCAAGTTTTTAACTCAGGGCGCACAACTCACAAGCTAAGCTATCTTTTATAAATGCATTTAATGCTATTATGCCATCTGTTACTATTTTTAAAGCTAAAATAAAGCTATAAAGCTAAAATTTTTAGCACTACAATTTGGCCAAAACAGTTCTTAAAATAAGGAAATTCAAGAACCAGGCCTTGAAGTAGGCTCTTTGTAACAAAGTGGGTAGTATATAAAAATTTTAAGTAACAAATGGTGGACAGTATTGTGATAACAATGTATCAACCTTTTGTACATGGTCAAAGGTGGGCAGCAGTGTGGGTATCAGAAACAAAAGATTGTTTATGGTAACGGTACATGGTTTGATGGTTTGAATCATCTTGTATGTTGGTTTTTTCTTGTAGGAACAGATCCATATGAAAATAGTATGTCCTGGAAAGATAACAGCACTCAGTTGTTCACCTGCTGGAAATTACTGTTTGGTTGCTTTAGTTGAAAAAATTTACATATGGCAGGTAATTTTAAACTTGATTTTCTTTTTTATCGTGAATAAAGTGGGCAGCTTCACAAATATTATTCACAGTGTTAAGAAAGAACTGGTCTCGCCTGAAAAATTACTTTGAACATTATAATAAGTTTGTTATGTTGTTCTATATAGGTGCCAACTGGCAATCTAATGCAGATCTTGTCAAAGCATTATCAATCGGTTACTTGCTTGAAGTTTACGGATGATGGCAGCCATTTTATTTCTGGTGCAAACGATAATTTGGTCATCGTCTGGAATTTATCAAGGTTTGTTGGTCCCCATTCATCATTTTATCAAAATAGTTTGAGATTTTACCCCACCACACCACTCATTCTTGCTGTGGCAATCATCTTCAATATTTAGAGTTGGTGAAGGTAAGTAGTAGCTGGGTGGCCAGCTTTACTTCTTCCATGCTGGGGAATCCATACTGGAAGGTTACTCGTTGATTTTTTGCTTTTCTCTCCAGCAGTGCCCAACAAGGTGCATTATATTGGCCTATTCAATAATCAATTACCTCCAGATGATAGGGTTCAAATGTGCTCTTCTAATTAGTTATTGTCTTTTGCAACTTTTTTTGGTTTCATTGTAGAGTACTCTCGGGCTCTGATGGCATATCAAAACAGAATCAAGAGCCATCTTATACGTGGTCGCATCATTCTTTACCTATCCGAGATATTCATGTTGGAACTGGAGGAATACGATGTCGGATTGCTACTTGCTCATTGGACCAAACTTGCAAGGTAATCCATTCTTTTCTTTTATTATTTAATTTCTTACATGTATCATTATATTGGCAACTTTCCCTCCTTGTATGTGTCATTTATCAGGATTGGAAATGTGGGCAGTTGTAAGAGATGCTTGTGATGTGGATTTTTGTTTGTAGCTGTACGATCTTGCCTCAGGACAGCTGGTTCGATCTCTTCTATTTGACACTGGCCTAACATCAGTTGTAATGGATGCTGCAGAAACTCATTTATTTGTTGGTGGAATCACAGGGAAAATCCATCTCATCAAATTGTATGTAAAGGTGAGTTCATACAATTGAGTAGTTGTTGCATCCAAACTGTCAAAGCAAGGATGTTGGCTTATGTGTTATATACAGCAGAGTGGTTGATTATTTTGTTTTTATATCTATAGAGGGCAGAAGCAAGGACTGATATTGATGGCACTAAAGACTCTGAAATTTTCAACGGTCATTGGTATGCTTAATTCCAACATCCTGAAAAGGATGTTATTGGTGAACTCCTATTTAGCAATTGCTGTTTAAATTTCAGATGTCTTCAACACATTGATTTGACTGATTTTGACGGTATCAAAATATACTTCATTAATAACCTTCATAAACCCAAGACCATTTCAAACACTTTGCTAATATTATTGATCAACCAACACCAAATTTTTAACTCAAACAAATTTCAAATTAGTTTTAGTGTTCAGTCTATCAGGGCCAATGGCGTAGATAGGAAATTTTATGGGGGGGGGCGAGAAATTCAGATTTTCCGACAAAAATTTAATAAGCATTTTTGTTTCTTCAAGACTATGAATATAAGATAACAAAATGAAATGTATTTTCCGACAAGATCAGCGATTTTCCGACAAAACGGCACTTTAGCTTTACAGGGGGGTTTTTCGCCTTTTCCTCTGATGGTTCTCTCGCCGTTTGTTGTAGCAAAGAAATCACCTCATTGTCACTGAATTTGTCAGGAATGACGTTGATATCAGGGTCTTCCGATTGTACGGCCAGAATATGGCACGTGAACAGCGGCCAGTGTGTAAAACAGATCAACTTGAAAGGTAAGTTATTTTATTTTTTTAGTTATTTATCAGCGCCGTATTCTTCTGTTCACATTGTAATTTTGATAATTTGAACTCAGTCCAGAATAATCCCTGTAACCCAACCGAGTCCCATATCACATGAGAACCCATGAGTGCATGAGTGTTTTTACATACTCAAATAGTTATGATATTTCTTTTTTACTTTATTTCTTTTGTACGCTACTCCAGAGCTGAAATCTCTTGAACATTTATCGACTCAAACCATTTTCCGGTCGCTTGGTGGTTCGAGCTATTCGCATTGCACACTCTGCACTTCGTAGTTTTGAGCCTAATCGAATCGTTCAAAGTCAAATCCTTCGATGTTTCGAACATTGCTTCTGTGGGTCCGGTGTCGGGGCTTGGTGGGCGGGGGCTTGATCCCCTCAGTACTGAAATTGCTCGCAGTTCTCGAAGTGCTGTGTCGGAAGTTCTTGTCGGTTGAAATAAAATGGCAAATAATCATTAAATGAAATTTTTTGCGTTTTGTCCAGTATTTTGAATTCAATTCCGTTCGCAAAACATGTTGGAACACTTATGAATGATCTTAATTGTAATTGGCGAAACGTACCAGTTTAGGATAGCTAATAACATTCCCTATAGTTTGAAACCCCGTTTTAACAAATTTATGTTTCTCTTTTTGACAAATTCAAAATTCTGTTGATCACTTTTTTTCATAATTTTTTATTTTTGATCAATGGACCCTATGACTTAAGTAGGGATGGAATGGCGATAATATTTTACTTACGTCTTGTTATTACCATGATTATATTATAACACTGCTATACAATGCACTGTATTATTTCCATCATATACTACTAGGCAAAGTAACAAATGCAAGCATAATGAGCGTGGCGAAAGACTTGCAGCCATCGAAGCAGCAAGCCGCACCTAAGGCTCTTGTTTCGAATTTCAAGCGGAAGATTTTCGAGCAGTTCCATGGAAATGCGTCATGGCATGAAGAAGAGTCGTTTGGTGAAGATGAACGATGCTTACCAGTAGCTCTTAGAAATATTGACAAGGTATATATACTTGGTCGATTAATTTGCATGGGTAGGGTAGTTGACGTTTGGCAGATTGAGTGTTGTTCAAGGTGAATGTTGCTCAATATGTGAAGTGAAGATACTCTTCCGTTGACTTTGGTTTTGCGTCAACGCATGCTTGATAACTCGATTTTTGATGCTCAGTGTTTTTGATGCTCAGTGTTTCTTTGATTTTTAAACACCAAGATAATGTGTTAGAAGTTTAACAAAAGCACCTACCTGTATCAGAAGACAAGGGGTGGGAGTTATAGAGCCACGGTTCCCCCTTTTGCAACAGATTTCATTTATTTATGGCACTCACTCGAATATTCTTTAACAGTTCGACTTTAGTATCTGCACTTTGAAGTCTCTTTTAAGTGCGCTCCAGTTACACAACAAATACTGGTAGTTTTGAATGGACTGGCAATTTTTTCTGCTTATTAGCAATAATTCCATTGAACATTTTTATTTGAAGGACTTTCTCGAAGCTTGCACGAAAAGGGTGACAAATGAAACAAAAACTATGCAAATTGAAGAAATTGTGAAAATGGTATGTATATTTTGTTGTTTCTTTATTGCTTTTATCACAACTATTTATGAATGCTCTGCTTGATCAGCCAAAAAACCAACTGGTTAAATGTTGGTCTTGACAACCCTATTGCGTGCACGAAGATTTCACTTGAAATATTTTCAAAACGATTAGTGAACTATCCACAAACAGTAACAACAATGATAAACCATAGCTGAGGGATAATGCCAGGACGAATGAGAATGAATGAAAGAAGAGGGGATATATAATGTTGCTATATGAAGTCTGGTAACTAATATATGTACACATTTCACGAACGCCATAGAATAATTGCCAACTGTAGTCCAGTTAAAATACCAAGTGACTTCTTCATTGACCCAAGAAACACATGTTTATCTGTTTATACAGAACCAATAGAGGGAAGAACGTCCCTTTTATTGTCTCTTGTTTGTATAAACGGATGAATTTATGTTCTTAGTTTAGTTAACTGATTGAACAGGACCTGAGAAAAGAATTTCTTTGCAGCACGATACGTTTGATGGTTCATCAACAAGCTTGCATACCAAGAACAGGGCAGAACTGCAAAATCGGGTGGAACATTTGGAAGATTTAGCAAGGAAACTTTGTAGATTCACAACTAATTCAATTATCAATGAAGTTTACAACCATTGAGGGGAGTACTTTACTTGCTGCCCATTCATGATTCCATACAAGGGAATTTTAGAGATTTCTGTTCAATAATAATCAACTGAGTTTTTTATGATTTGTAATATGAAATAATCTTCATGGTTCCAGTTTTAGTTGCCTTGGTTTTAGAAATTATGTGTCTTTTTACTCAAAGTAATTCTATTGAAAGTCAAGTTGTCTGGTGAATAAGGAATTGGATTGGATGCATGTCAAGTAATGGCAAGAAAAGTTGAAATTCCCGTGTAAAACTGCTGAAGAAATGGCATGCCCTGTGAACAGCGATGAAAATAGATTCTTTCATTCCGAAGCAGCCGGCTCTATAGCCTTCCAAAAAAAGACCTCAGAAAGAATGTAATCATTGAAAGGCAGATTATTTATGGATGGTTAGATAATTTATGATAAAATTTAATTATGACGATGATTTACGATGATTTGACTCTCTATTGAACTATTGAACTTCAAAAAATTAATAAGGTCCACGAGGTTTCTATTTACCACATAATCATAAATTTAACATAGAAATTATATTGGTATAAATGGCTATGATATGGCTATAAGGAATGAGACAAAAGTATATGAATATATGATGTAACAGTTATGAAAAGATGCGAATAAAAAGATTATTGGTTCTCTCCAATCCTTGATCGTCAGTTGTTGTTGTGCACAGGTTGTGCTACAAGAGTGCGGCCAACCAGGTCAGTGGTTCAAACCCTGATATATCCTGATAATAATAATAATAATAATAATATTCGAATATTTTTACAGGATAACCTATCAGTACATTATGTACTGTTATCATTAGGGTCCTGATTCTTAAAAATTGATAAGTCAATAGTAAATATAGCTAAAAACTAAGTCTATACCAGTCCAAAGATAAAATTAATTTTCAAATCAAATAAAATGGTTTTCTAAAAATCGTCTAAAGAGTAGCCTAGATTTAAATTTTCTGGCAGTGAGCGGTAAGTCATTAAATTCTTTCCCGGCCAGATAATAAAATCCTTTGCGTCCAAATGTTGTCTTCACTTGAGGCAACTTAACGAGATGTTGATCGTTTCTTGTATTTTTGCCATGAACATTTTTAACGAAATAATCTTTTATTGCACAACAGATATTGCCTTGTAAGGTATCAAATACCAAACTACAGGATCTCCTTTTCACACCTGCCTCGATACTTGGCACACGCAAGCTGACAGACGCAGCACTGGTAGATCTAATCACATCAAGGCTTCTACGCTCGAGACTTTCGATTCTTTTTTTATATGATGGAGACCATCCGAGGGACAGCGAGCCACAGTACCCAAAGACAGGCATTATCATTGTGCGATATATTTTTTCAGCACTCGAAGAGTCAATGGAGCTCCTGATACGTCGAAGTAGATTCAACCTTCCAGTAGCCTTTCTGTAAATCTTGTCAAAGTGGGTTGCAAAGTTCAATGTTGGATCTACATGTACTCCAAGATATTTATAACTCAACGTCCCCGCGATCGATACTCCATTTAATTCAACTTTCATCTCCTTTTTCTCTGTTTTAGCAAGTCGTTTGGCTGTGCCGAAGATCATTGATTCAGTCTTGCCCTTTTTCAAAT
Source organism: Sanderia malayensis (assembly GCA_013076295.1). Classification (NCBI taxonomy): domain Eukaryota; kingdom Metazoa; phylum Cnidaria; class Scyphozoa; order Semaeostomeae; family Pelagiidae; genus Sanderia; species Sanderia malayensis. Next base: position 707,579 of record RQOL01000618.1, on the reverse strand, counting down.
TTACGAGTAGTTCGTTTTCATCGAGCCAGGCTTTTAGCAGTTGCAGGTCATTTTGTAGCTTCCCTTCAACTTCATCTAAGGAACTGCCTGACACAAATACTACCGTATCATCTGCATATGTTATGATTTTTGAATTTTGTAGAACTGTGTGGGCTGCATTGAAATGCATTATAAACAATAAAGGACCAATAATCGATCCTTGCGGTACCCCACAGAATACTGGTGTGATATCAGATGTACATCCATTGCTTTGAACAAACTGGCTCCGGTTAAATAAGTAATCGGTGAACCAGTTTAGCTCGGTACCATGAATTCCGAAGGAAGGCAATTTGTTTAGAAGGCTTGCATGACTGACCGTGTCAAAAGCTTTTGACAGATCAACGAAGATGGCCCCTGTGAGGGAGCCTTTGTCAGCTTCCTTTCGTATATGATCAGTGAAGAGTGTCACTGCTAATTCGGTTGAGCGCTTGGAGCGAAAACCAAATTGAAAGTTGAAGAGCATATGATTCTTTTCTAAATGATCAATCAGTTGTTTGTGGACGAATTTCTCCAGCAATTTGGACAGAATTTTGATTTTGATTTTGATTATGATTAGTTTTGATACTTTTCAAACTTATGAAACTTGAAGGAAAAAATAAAATTGATAATTACGTTGCCGTATGTGTCGGTCGGTTACAGTAGTGTAGAGGTACTGCTACGGGTTTGGCAACTGAAAGTCTGCAGTTCGAATCAGGTCTCGAAACCTTTAATTTTAATCAATTTTAATCAATTTGAAAAATATAAGAGTTCTATTTGCACCAATTTCTTCACCGGTTACAGTAGTGTATAGGTACTGCTACGGGTTTGGCAATTGAAAGTCTGTAGTTCAAATCAAGTGTCGAAGCCTTTAATTTTAATTAATTTTAATCAATTTGAAAAATATAAGAGTTCTATTTGCACCAATTTATTCATCGGTGGCAGTAGTATGGGGCGCCATAGTGGACAAAAGTAGGTCAAGAACAAAATGTTGAGTCAAGAATTTGCAATCAGTAGTCAAGAATTTTCGATCAGTAGTCAAGAACTCGCTATCAGTAGTCAAGAATCTTCGATCAGTAGTCAAGAATTTATAATCAACAGTCAAGATTTGCGATCAATAGTCAAGAATTCTCGACCAGTAGTCAAGAATTTGCAATCAACAGTTGAGCTCACAAAGTAAGGAAAACATGGTCAAGATGTTTTTTCTTACAAAGACAGAGCCATTGCCATGACACGTGGCATCCGTCTGGTCCACATTTTACCAGTGACGAGCAGCAACAACAACAAATTTCTTAGATATATCATATTTACATTTCCGTAGACTGTTCTGTTTGCAAGACCACTAACGATTGTGTTAACAGCAAAGGTGCCCCTTGAACCGTTAATAAAACACTTAAAGAGCTGCAAAAATTTCGATGTATTATTGGTCTAACTTCCTGATGTCGTATTCCATTCCATTGATATCACAGATATAGTAATTCCTTTGTAAATTTTCAAGAAAAGGTCCTACTTCAGTAAGGAATTCTTCCAATTCTTCACAGTTGACACATGTAACTAGTACCGAGAAAACAATAAACAAAACAATGATAATTTAATTTTACGAAGCTTTCGCAAAAAAGAGCATGCAGCTTTATGAATTGAATTGAATTAAAGTGGATTCTGCGATATTTTCAAGTTTCTGGCACAAAAAGTAAAATGTGCACCATGAGCAGTGTATAATGCGGACCAGACGGATGCCACGTGTCATGGCAATGGCTCTGCCTTTGTAAGAAAAAACATCTTGACCATGTTTTCCTTACTTTGTGAGCTCAACTGTTGATTGCAAATTCTTGACTACTGATAAAGACTTCTTGACTATTGATCGCAAATCTTGACTGTTGATTATAAATTCTTGACTATTGATTGCAAATTCTTGACTACTGATCGAAAATTCTTGACTACTGATAGCAAGTTCTTGACTACTAATCGAAAATTCTTGGCCCAACATTCTGTTCTTGACCTACTTTTGTCCACTATGGCGCCCCATACAGTAGTGTAGAGGTAGTGCTACGGGTTGACAACTGAAAGTTTGCAGTTCGAATCAGGTGTCAAAACCTTTAGTTTTGATTAACTTCAATCAATTTCAAATGTATAAGTGTGATATTTTCACCAATTTGTTCATTGGTGGCAGTAGCGTAGAAGTAGTGCTACGGGTTTGGCAACTGAAAGTATGCAGTTCGAATCAGGTGTCAAATCATTTAGTTTTAATTAACTTCAATCAATTTCAAAAGTATAAGTGTGATATTTTCACCAATTTGTTCATTGGTGGCAGTAGCGTAGAAGTAGTGCTACGGGTTTGGCAACTGAAAGTATGCAGTTCGAATCAGGTGTCAAAACATTTAGTTTTAATTAACTTCAATCAATTTCAAAAGTATAAGTGTGATATTTTCACCAATTTGTTCACCGGTGGCAGTAGTGTAGAGGTAGTGCTACGGGGTGTGCACCGTGCAGGTAAGTGGTTCGAGGTGAAGTACAGCGACAATTTACATTTATGTAAGTATGAGCATGATGAGTGTAAGTATTATTTATCATTGATTACGTTAGTCTATAATTATGCGCCTTAATTTAAATCATTCTCGTACTAGCGTAAATGGTTGGAAACTAAATGCGCGGGGGTTGAAAAATAAATGCGTCATAGCGCAAATGGCAAATACATGTAAGGGGACATTGCGCGGTTTGTGGAAAAACAAGGGGGAGATAAATTCGCTCTGCGTTTTCTCTAGAGGTCTTTTCTTGTAACAAAAAGTTGATCCATCCCCCCTTAGTTTTTCAGGTGGAAGTGTATGACCCCTTATTATTTACATCCATTTGCGCGATGTCCCCTTAGCTGCCTTGCACCACTAACACTGCACTCTTAATCTACTATTACTAATGCGTGAATGTCAACTTACTGAGTACTTACTGATTACAACTGTACTATCACTTACTGCTAACCTTGAAAATTTGGCTAGGAGATAGTGATAGTACAATTACAGGTAAGTACTTCGAGACCAAATGAAACTACGCTCAATTTTCTTGCCTCCACTTGGTCTTGAACCATTTACCTGGTCGGTTGCAACCACGTAGCACAACCTCTACGCCACTGCAGCCGACGAATGAAGTAATGCAATTATCAATCTCATTCTCTACCGTGATTTTTATTTTTCGCAAAATAATTAAAATTGCTTGACGGTGTTGGGATTTGAACCATTCACCTGGTCGGCCGCAAACCACATAGCATAACCTCCACGCCACTGCAATCGCCAAATGAAGTAATGCAATTATCAATCTCATTCTCTTCTGTGACTTTGATTTTTCTAAAAATAATTACAAGATTAAAATTGTTTGACGGTGTTGGGATTTGAACCACTTACCTGGTGGGTCAGAAGCCGCATAGCATAACCTCTACGCTATTGCAGCCGACAAGTGAAGTAGTGCAATTATTAATCTCATTCTCTTCTGTGACTTTGATTTTTCTAAAAATAATTACAAGATTAAAATTGTTTGACGGTGTTGGGATTTGAACCACTTACCTGGTGGGTCACAAACCACATAGCATAACCTCTACGCCACTGCAACCGCCAAATGAAGTAATGCAATTATCAATCTCATTCTCTTCTGTGACTTATTTTTCTCAAAATTATTAAAATTGTTTGACGGTGTTGGGATTTGAACCATTCACTTGGTCGGTCGCAAACCACGTAGCACAACCTCTACGCCACTGCAGCAGACAAATGAAATAATGCAATTATCAATCTCATCCTCTACCGTGATTTTACTTTTCTCAAAATAATTAAAAGATTAAAATTGCTTGACGGTGTTGGGACTTGAACCATTTACCTGGTCGGCCGCCAAGATAGTAGCACAACATATACTCTACTAGAGCTTAAGATTTGCACCTCAGATGGCCCAAGTAAATTGCCGGGGCGAGGGAGTAATAAAACTGGGGGGTGGGAATGTATTTTCATAAATTAATTAGCAGGAAGACGGCAATTAGGTACCAACGGGAATTGATTGGTATCAATTGATGATCTCTATTACGTTTTAAATTATATAGATATTACATCATTCACGGAAACATTTTTAACTAACATTTTTGATTTTTTTTATTATTCGTGAATTTTCGAAAGCTATTAACAACTCTCATCTTCAGACGTAATGTCAGTGATGTCAGTTGGTTGAACGTCTTCTTATTAGAAAGAATGACGTTTTGTTTCGTTTCTCAACATTAGTTGAATTAAATGTTAAAATCTTTAAGATGTCACTAAAATCATATTACGCTTTAGAAATTCAATTAGAAACTTATTTTGTCTACTTCCAGCAGTATAATTAATGTAACAATACAGTAAAACCCATAGAGATAGGATGTAAGATAATCTAGAGTGCTAACGGCCGATACTCCCTCTGTATAGCGGGTGAAGCAAAAATTTCTAGCCAGACACCTTCAATGGGGGACAAATCTCCACTCTCGTTCGCACTCTATCTTATATCCTATATCCATGGTAAAACCCCGAATATAAGAAATTCACTTTTCAAGATCAGGATAATGTGTTTTTATGAAAAGAATACTTTTAAACAGGCTGAAGCTTTTTAAAATGATAAAATTAAAAGTACCGACCCGGAAAAGTAAACACTTCATGAATGATAATAATTACAGTATCATATTTTTTTTACTTTCTTACTAAAAGCTCAGCATTAATGATGTCGTGAATATTTCATGTTATTTGATGTTACCTTACGAAAGTACAGCTCTTGACTTCTGTGATAATGATGCTGATTTTGTCTTTTTGGATGAGAAATTCCTGAAATTGGAAAAACTTGTCATGCACAACGGTGTTTGGTTTTCATCTTCTGCCTCATCAAAACCATTCCCATCATTCCTTCTGTTCTTGCATTTGCGAAATAGCATGAAGCAGAGACACTTTTTCTTAAAATTTTCCCTGAAGACGCTGCTCATTATGCACAAAATGATCGGATTCATACAACTGTTGGCAAAAAGGAGAAACAAGGACAAGTTGTTAAACACTTTGTTGCCTTGCCAGCTCTCTGTCGGCTTGTAGAATTCGTAAATGACGAGATAGAGCTGGATGGGCAGCATGCAGATGGCAAAAGTAATGAATATGACGAACATCAACTTCACTATCCTGCTTCTTCCTTGCAAGTGTTGGCGTCTGTCACTGACCGATTCATTCAACAAGCGCAGGTTTTTCCTGATATTCTTGTGAATGCAGATGTAGCAGAAGAAGATCAGGGACACTGGTATGATGTAGAGAAATATGAAAATTGCCAGCCGGTAACTGTGTGAGTACGCCTTAGATGGCCACTCCATATGACAGTAATCTTGTCCGGACACAGTTTCAAACTTGTAGAGAACCATAAGTGGTATGCCAACGATTGCGATCGAGAGGATCCATATGGCTGCTGTTACAAGCAATGTCATCTTCAAGCTCAACTTGCGTGTGAACGGATAGACGATTCCACGAAAGCGATCAAGCATTATCGCGCACAGCGTGCATACAGACACAGACACGAACACGTCAGTGAGAGGATAGATAAAAAGGCACACGAACTTTCCGAGCGGCCAATCCACGTACAATTTCATCACGATTATCGGTAAGGACAAAAGACATGTTATCAGATCAGCTACCGCCAAATTGCCCAAAAAGATATTCGTCACCGAACGCATTTGCTTTGTCGACACAGTCAGCAGTACCAAGATGTTGCCAGTAATGCCTATGATGAAAATAATGGCGTATAAAACTGTGAGCACATACGCCCTTACCATTGACTCTTCGGTTGTGTCGGCCACATTCGTTGGCTGTGAATTGTACAACGTTATCTGGTTATGTGACGGTGACGCCGTGCTGTTTGCTGCTGGCCACAATGGTACCGATGAGGTTGCCGTCGTTGTGTTGGATGCTGATGTCAATTCCGACACTTGGCAACGCAGCATCAGGATGTAGAAGATTAGTCGAACTGATAATGTCTTCATCTTTCGTGGTAACGAAGAGCTAAGAGAAATGGCCAGATAATGAAGAAGTTAACGAATGGTCTCAGTGGGTGTAGAAGCCCTCATTTAAGCCCCCACCCCGAGTAAAGCCCCCCTCGGATATGCCCCATCGTGATAATCATTCGCAAGGATATTGAGCCCAACTATCAAACATAAAAGTGCATAGCTGATGTATTGGAAATAAAAACAAATTTAAACCAATCATTTTGTTGATTGACTCCATAATATAGCTTTCACTAAGCTTAAAATTGATAAAAAATCCAGCTAACACAATTATGTAGCAAGTGACCAGGAGGTGAGCAAAGATACTCACCAAATTTGGAAGAGGTTAGCAAATATAGTCCAAGACTGTGCTTTTTACTCTGCTTTTCTTCAGGCCGTGCAACTTCGTCGTGGGCTGAATTCTTTCTTATCTGTAAGGTGATCATTAAAAGAATCATCATGGTGATCATCATGTTAACGTTGTGATTTAACATGAAGCACAACGGTAACATGATTTGATATTTCAATGCAGTTTGATAATAATGACAAGTTTCGAGCGTCGTCATATGAAATTTCAAACTATCTTTGAACAGATTTTATCTGGGTGCTGCTCGGGTGCATGTTGTAGTATTTTTTGATAATAAGCGTTTGAGATCAAGAATGCATAGCAATTATGTTTAACTTTAAATGAATTAAATGTTGGAATCAACATTTGTGTTAGAGAAGTGCAACAACTTCTACTTGGTCTTCGTGAATTTTTATTTAATAAAAGTCTTTTTTTTAAACGGTCAGGGTAGATACAAAATATTTTGAGGTATTCAATGAAGGAAGAAACTTGTTAACATCCGGTTTTAAATGCAACTTCTATCAATTGGTAGCCTTCCAAGCTCCCCCAATACTGCTAACTTCGAGTAACTTATGTTTACCCCGCGAATACTCTTACAAATTTTCGGTTGCTGTAATTCTGCAGTTCGCAGTACAGATACAAACAAAACTTTAACACGATCTTTTGGGACCAAATTTTGCTGTTAAACGTCAGAATTGCTTTTAAAGCAGTGTCAAATAGCATAGCGCGAGACTAACGCGTGCATCAAAATTGACTTTATTTAAAAAAAACTTCCAGGCCAAAATATGCAGTGCCAGTTTTATTTTTCAGGTTACCAACAGCAGACTCACAAGAGCTTGATGCAGAATGTACAATATCCAGGTATTATGCCTTGCACAGTGAAACCAGTTTTATCCCTACCGACTCTGAAGACAAAGTATTTTGGAATTCTACGTGTTTTGTTAAACACCGCAAAATTACTCTATCTAAACTCTATCTCCAGTTGAATCCGAATAACTCGAACATTCAAGGGAATGATGACAATCGTTTAAGTTAACGAAAGTTCGAGTTATCGAGGATTACAAAGCTTTCAGGTGAATATTGGTTCGAGTTGTCACGGGTTCTGATAAACCAGCAGAGCATAGCCAGGCAAACCTGGCTCAACATCAACATCAACAAATCTGCGCGCAGACTCAACTGGCTTTTGTAATAGTTTTGTCAAATTGAATTGAAAAATCGATTTTCATTTTCAAGTAGAGTCTGCGCAACAGCGGCGAAAAGCTTGTCTTTGGTCACGGGCGGCCCCAAGGTTTGCGGAAGTCTCAATTGTGTTCAAACGAAAGATCACAAACCTAACCATCCTCCGTTAAATTTTCAGAAGTTCAAATCATTTCCTCCAAAAAAAAGTGCTGATGTGAGCGGTCAAGCTATTGACCGCTGTTGCGCAGACTCCATTGGAGGCAGGGCCGTCGCTAGAGACATTAAGCTAGGGGGGTGCAAGCTCTCGATTTGCCGATTGATGGGCGTGGTTTTCTGGGCGTGGCTAACGTGGCATGCTGGCTAGAAAACTTAATGGGGGCGACAGGTTGAAATGGTGCCCTTTCCTTTATTCCATTTTTGCGCAGAATGTTCATTATCAAATTCGCAAGACAGATGTATACGTTCTTTTAATATAGTTATGTGTTGTTAGTGGCTCCCTAATGGTTGCCGCCTAAGGGTGAGGAAGTTTTTCAATTCTAATGCTTCCAGACCGCTGCAAAATGCAATCTTAATCTTAATATTACTCTAAATTCTCCGTCGTATTGTGTAATTTGCTTCAGATCAAATTGAATTCACTGGGAATTTCACGATTTGCCGATTGCTTTCTGCTGAGTAAAACTTAACATAACTGCTCTTGGGGCATCTTTTTTGCCGATGGACTTTTCGATTTGCCGACTGAGATTTGGCCAGGGGGGTGCCGCACCCCCCGCACCCCCTATGTAGCGACGGCCCTGATTGGAGGAGGAAAAAAGATATTTCAATTCAAATCAACAAAACTGTTTCAAAATGCAGTGCACCCTGGCCCTTAATCCAAACAAGAGAATCCTGTATAATTCGAAAAAGATGAAAGGAATACCTCTTGTCTAATTCCAATCTATATTTCAACGATTTTCACGGATAAGATAAGCACAAGGCTCATACCTCCGAGTGCATTTCAAGAACACTCGTGTCGTGAGACGTCCCAGGCTATCAAAAAAATGCACACCCGAAAGGCAAACAAATACCTCAAGGATGTCGTTGGCAAAAAGCAGATTATTCCTTTCAGAAGGTTCAGTGGTGGAGTTGGACGTAAAGCCCAGGCCAAGAACCACAAACATTCTCAAGGAAGATGGCCAGAAAAGAGTGCGAAATTCATCCTGCAATTGTTGAAAAATGCAGAATCCAATGCTGAAGTTAAGGGTCTTGATGTTGACTCATTGGTGGTAGATCATATCCAAGTCAACCGTGCCCCATACATGAGGCGAAGAACTTATAGAGCTCACGGAAGAATCAATCCTTACATGAGTAGCCCGTGTCATATTGAAATGATTCTTACTGAAAGAGAACAAGTTGTACCACGTGCAGAAGAAGAAGTTGAAGTGAAGAAGGTATCGAAGAAGAAGCTGGCCATAGAAAAGCTCAAATCTAGAGAATAAACTGGAATATTCTGTTTATAAATTATGAAAATAAGAGATTAGTTTAAAAATCTCCCAGGTGACATCTAATCGTAACCATTCCATTCATAACTTCATTATCATCAAAGGACGCTTTGCTTTGGCGATTTCAAATATGGTCCCTGCCTGTATAAGATATGCTGGATTTTACGAGTAGAGCTGACCTGCCAACTTTTCTGATCCTCTTATCCAGAAAGTCCATTGGTTCTGTTTATTGTATTTGCGAACCAAGTCAAGCCCAGCTGCAGATTTTGTTCACATCAAACAGATGTTTATGGATGTTTATCACACAAAGGTCTTTGGCATGGTCTTAAGTGCCGTCTTAAAATTAAAATTTATTGACAACCTGTCTTTTCATAACGAGATATCTTTTCTCTTGTCCCTATTCAAATTCTTTCATTACTCATTTTATGCATCGTCTGTGTTTGTTTGTACCATTTGACTTTTTGATGTTTACCATTCAAATCTTTAATTACAAGTGTTAATATTTCCATGTGCAGTTTTATAAACAAATATAATTCTGCGTTGTGATCTGAGCGATATTGTATACTTTCAAAGCTTGCATGTTTGTTGATAAAAGAAAAGAATTTGATTTGATTTGAATTTGTTGTTCTGATGCTGATCACGTCACGTGGCCATACTTTAATCGGAGAAACTTTCGCGGGAAGAAACTTTCGCAATTTTCGCGTTTTTGGCCAAAATTCGCGAAAGTTTATTCTTGATAAAAATTTCAAAATTGGAAATTCGCGAAAGTTTATTCTCGCAAAATATCCGATTTTGCTTAAAACGCGAAAGTTAATTCCAGAAATTTCGCGTTTTTTTCGCCTCGCGAAAGTTTCTTCCCGCGAAAGTTTCTCCGATTAAAGTAGAATCCACGCAATTCATTTGTGTTGCAAGAAATTCCAATTCCACACATGCATTTCCGTTCATCCTTTCTTGATAATTTGGCTGTCGTGATATCAAAGCCCTCGACATCATAGTCAAATTACGTATAATATCATCCAGAGCAGTTTTAATAAACAAGCAGAGGGCGTTGAAAACAATATCGCAAACAAATTTCGGCTGACAGGGTTGAGATTTTGATGAAGTTTTACTTACAACAATAAATAACCCCATTTAACAAAAACAAGTAAAATGAAACAAACTAAACTAATAAATTGCGGGCGAGTCTAATAGTTGAGGAGAGGTTTAAGAAGCTTTGGTACTATGCTCAAGAAAAGTTAACAAACTATTTAAATGAAGAATTTAAATTCTTATCTACTTTAGTTTTAAATTTAAATTCTTCTCTAATTTAGTTTTAGCAAGGGCTCTGTTGACGTTTGCTTGGAAAAGACTGTAACTTGTCGATCAGCACCCAAATAAACTGTGTTTACAACTGATATCATGCAGTACAGTCAACATCAATCAAGAAGTAAATCTTTTCCTTGTGTGTTTATTGACAGAGCGAAACAAAATGCAACTATGCAAAAGAAAGCCATTAAACGAAATACGCTCACAAGTTGTTGGAAAAGTAAAATTACAGTCATTGCCTTGCCATGACCCAACTATCGATGTATGCCAATGCTAAAGTATTTGTCGAAGATAATATGAGCAAATTATCAAAAATCTTACCTGTCTGTGAAAACCATATGAATTGTATGAACTTGAATTTGACTTTGAATTGAAATTGCAGCTGAATTCTATTTTATCTCCATGTGCCAGTGGCTGGAATAAAAAGCCTCGAGTACCTAACATATAGAGTTAGATAGTGGACATAATAGTGTCTCCGTGAATGCAAATGCGATTTGTATGCGAATGCGACATTGAGTTGAATGCGATATTGAGTTCGCCTCGTTTCTCTCTCTGGCTCAGTGTTCTCTGCACGTAAAATCAAGACGATATGGCAAGGATAGTTCAGAGAGGTTGGGACACGTAGCTAGTGGGAATACGGACTAATGCGAATACATACTCGCCATGAGAGAAAGTCTGATCGAGACGCGACTCGATGAAGTATAATTTTGTCCAGTGCATCACGTTAATGCGAGTGTCTCGTTTGATTGACACTTAAAGCAATAGGTGGGAGGAGATAGGTGGCATTGATAGAGAACATGTTACAAAACAGATGTGTCATTGACAATCTGGCTGTGCTTTGAATGGGGGGTCGTACCATTTGAAGTATGTCTGACGTAGTGCATGGGCTACTGGAGATTTCCCACCCCAAACAAAGTAAGGCCATTCTTTTCCTTAAAGCTATCAGCTCTTTTGTTCCTAGCCCTCGATCTTTTACCACGCAATTATCGTTAGGTATTATTGTCCTTGTTTTAAAAGAATGAAAAGGGTTGGAGTTAGGAGTTGCTAAGCTTAATTCGCAGCATTTACAGCCCACGAATTCAAAAGAATATAATTTGCTTGTGGACTTATGTTTGAAAAGGAAAACTAAGACGACAAAGCAGTTCACTGTCTCAAAGGCAAAAAAAAATGCGCCCTGCTGGCTAATAATACACAGCATTGTTTTCTCGTTGCATCATGTCGTCAAATCTGAGACAAATGCGGTCCCAATGGGAGGAGGTGTGCGGCAAAATTAGCAGTACTTGTGCTTGTTTTTTTGACGCCGCTTCTAATAGGAGATCTGAATAGGCTTCCCTTCAATTTCAAAACAACGCGATTTTCCATTCATATTTTTGTTAACAAATTCCCTTTTGCTTCTTTTTCTTATAGACAGGGAATTATCCCCTACAAACTAACAAACAGGGTAACCTTAAATTTTAATGTTTCATATGAAAGCCAAAACAAAGAGGATCAGAAATCCGAGATGGGACATTTCGAAAAAGTGACGGGGGTCACGTCATTGCTCATCAAAGTATTGCACCATTGGTCACGGTCAGAAAAAAATCAACCATCTTATATTGTAAACCTGAATACATATTTAGAAAGAGCATAAAGAGTTATGCAAAAAATATTAAGGAACTTTATCTTTAACATGAGCAGGTGAGGAGATATGGGCAGTCGAAGATGTTACGATTCAGGGGGTAAAAAAAGAAATGAAATTACCTGAATTCTCCAATATTACCGAAACATTGGCACAAATATTGAACTACATATACCATCTCATTGATGGAAAACATTTAAAGTTGATTTCAGCCAAAGAAATGTTTGAAAAGCTGAGTTTACATAATGTGCAGGGTGTCTGAATTCCTGACATTACCCCCCGATTTTCAGAGAAATCCATTTTTTGATGATTTGGGGTGAAACTTTTGATGTAGAGTCAACTCTGTTTAAGTTGAACACCCTAGGGAAGCGTGCAAATGTCCGAATTACAACATATTCGAATTGTAGAGGTTTACCTTTATAAGAATTAATTGTTTAATGATCCTTAGGAACGGAGAATTCCGTTCGAAATAGGTAAAGTTCGAATTACACGAGTTAGAATTATGCAGACATGACTGTATATTGTATTCCACTAGTAAGAACTCATTAAAAATGCTTTTCTGTAGCAATTTGCTCTTCAATTAGACATCAACTTGTCAAATAAAAGCTAATAAGTCATCAAAATTAGGGGGTAATATCAGCATTGCTGAAACCAAGATAAAATGAATTAAAGTGTATAGAAAAATTGTCAGCGAAAAAACCTCACTAATATTTTATGGTAGCCATTCGTCTCATGAGCTATCACTTGATATAAAATCGGAGACCTCCCATTTGCTCTCCTTGCTTTCACTAAACTCCGAATCATTTTCGTTAGCGCCTTTTTATGATTGGTCACAAACAGATTCGCTTGTCGGTCGATGCTTGTTGTTTATCTTGCTTTGCTTTCAAACCATTTCTCTTTCCCTTTGATTTTCGCCTTACCCATGGTAGTCCTTTCTCTCTTGCTTTCTTACATTGTGTTTGCAGATCTGCAATGTCAAATTTCTCGTTCGCTTCTGAAACAGGCTCCTTTTTCTTTCGCTGCACATTTCTTACAGGAGAAAATTGACTCCCGCAAACAAGACTGGCGGCTGTACTTTTGAATTTTTAACTTTCCAACCCCAAATTCTTAAAATCTAGATGATCAATCATAAAATTGCAGGAATAATACCATTCGTATGGTGGACGGAGTTGTGGTCCGGTGGAGGTAATAGCAATGAAGGCTTATGTTTAAGTTCCTTATATATGGGAATCCTAGTTTCAACAAAGTCATTAAGCGTTATACCAGAATAGGCAGTTGAGCATATGAACTCTTTGACGTGGTCAATATTCTCTGGGGCTAGATTGCTTGTCAACCCAAGGACCAAAAGTAAGTTGGTCTTTGTATTGTCAGCAAGGACTCTTCTTAGGACGAGAAGTTTACCGGGCAATAACGGAAAAGGAAAACATCTACAGGATTAGAAAAGCGTACACAGATAGATTGAGAAGGACTCCAATCACGAGGAAGCAGACAAAAGACTCATACTTGAAATATAACTTGTGTTGGACAATGAAGGACAAGAAAGAGAACCACCACATCGGTATCCTTACAAATAACAAAAGCATCATTATTTTTTTCCAGTGCTATGGCAATGAGACTTTTGGCCCTTGGGTCGAGAAGCAATCTAGCTCCAGAGAATATTGACCACGTCAAAGAGTTCATATGCTCAGCTCCCTATTCTGGTATAACGCCTAATGACTTTGTTGAAACTAGGATTCGCATATATAAGGAACTTAAACATAAGCCTTCATTGCTATTACCTCCACCGGACCATAACTCCGTCCACCATACGAATGGTATTATTCCTGCAATTTTATGATTGATCATCTAGATTTTAAGAATTTAGGGTTGGAAAGTTAAAAATTCAAAAGTACAGCCGCCAGTCTTGTTTGCGGGAGTCAATTTTCTCCTGTAAGAAATGTGCAGCGAAAGAAAAAGGAGCCTGTTTCAGAAGCGAACGAGGAATTTGACATTGCAGATCTGCAAACACAATGTAAGAAAGCAAGAGAGAAAAGACTACCAGGAGTAAGGCGAAAATCAAAGGGAAAGAGAAATGGTTTGAAAGCAAAGCAAGATAAACAACAAGCATCGACCGACAAGCGAATCTGTTTGTGACCAATCATAAAAAGGCGCTAACGAAAATGATTCTTAGTTAAGTGACAGCAAGGAGAGCAAATGGGAGGTCTCCGATTTTATATCAAGTGATAGCTCCTGGGACGAATGGTTACCATAAAATATTAGTGAGGTTTTTTCGCTGACAATTTTTCTATACACTTTAATTCATTTTATCTTGGTTTCAGCAATGCTGATATTACCCCCTAATTTTGATGACTTATTAGCTTTTATTTGACAAGTTGATGTCTAATTGAAGAGCAAATTGCTACAGAAAAGCATTTTTAATGAGTTCTTACTAGTGGAATACAATATACAGTCATGTCTGCATAATTCTAACTCGTGTAATTCGAACTTTACCTATTTCGAACGGAATTCTCCGTTCCTAAGGATCGTTAAACAATTAATTCTTATAAAGGTAAACCTCTACAATTCGAATATGTTGTAATTCGGACATTCGCACGCTTCCCTAGGGTGTTCAACTTAAACAGAGTTGACTCTACATCAAAAGTTTCACCCCAAATCATCAAAAAATGGATTTCTCTGAAAATCGGGGGGTAATGTCAGGAATTCAGACACCCTGCACATTATGTAAACTCAGCTTTTCAAACATTTCTTTGGCTGAAATCAACTTTAAATGTTTTCCATCAATGAGATGGTATATGTAGTTCAATATTTGTGTCAATGTTTCGGTAATATTGGAGAATTCAGGTAATTTCATTTCTTTTTTTTACCCCCTGAATCGTAACATCTTCGACTGCCCATATCTCCTCACCTGCTCATGTTAAAGATAAAGTTCCTTAATATTTTTTGCATAACTCTTTATGCTCTTTCTAAATATGTATTCAAGTTTACAATATAAGATAGTTGATTTTTTTCTGACCGTGACCAATGGTGCAATACTTTGATGAGCGATGACGTGACCCCCGTCACTTTTTCGAAATGTCCCATCTCGGATTTCTGATCCTCTTTGTCTTGGCTTTCATATGAAACATTAAAATTTAAGGTTACCCTGTTTGTTAGTTTGTAAGGGATAATTCCCTGTCTATTAGGGTTAACTCACAGGTTAACATTTGTCACAAGTTAACATTTGTTGTGCTTACCATAAAACAATAAGATTATCTTGCCATCTATATTGCTTTTGTTCTTTGTCCATGTAAGGTATACGTTTTCTCAGCCTGTAGAATAAACCATAATTCTATTAAAATTTTACTTACTAACAGATAAAAATCACTTTCACCTTTGTCAACTTGAAATAAAAGAATTAAAAACAAAATTAAAACGCAATTCAATTTCAATTCAGAAGAAATCGAGGTCACAACGTTAGGGGGGGGATAAGAGAACAACTTTTCTACAAGTTGTCTTTTTAGGAAAAAATCAACGTGTACACCAGGTGTTCAGCCAAAACATAACAATTTTATGCACATTATATACCAGAGAACCTTCTCTTTTTTACAAACGAATTCAGCCACCTGTCGCCACGGCTCTCACAAAAGCGATTCGTGAAATGATTTGATTGCCAATTTGCAGTCAAATTTATGTGGCACTAACAATAGAAATTTCCAATTGTCCTGGGAATAAAACTGGCAAAAATTTGCATAACTTCCCCGATGTAATTCCCGTAATTCCCTTACAAATGTTCTTCGGCAACACACTCTGTGCTCAAAATGATCTCAACAATTGGAGTTACCAGCTCCGCCACAAAACTCTTTACCCACATCCTTCAGTTCCTTACAACTTGAGTTCATTTTGTTGTTGACGATTCAACTCTTACTGCATTTTAATTGTCATCGTCAAAATCGGCAATCGTCATCTTCAGCTTGAATGAGCTGGAATGTACAGGATTGATTGGTTAATTGATTGGTAAATTGATGAACAGGATTGATTGGTTAATCAATCCTGTTTAAAGGCCCGAATACACCTAGCTATTTTGCATTATTTATTCTCTAGACATCCCAAAAATAGTCCGTCGGGGGGGAAAAATCGAATTAACACCTTGTCAAAATAAGCAAAAGAAGCTGAGAATATTCGATGGAATAAAATCAAAACGTTTTGATTTTATTCCATCCGATATTCTCAGCATGATTTTGTGTTTCTAGCATAAAACTGCAGACATAAAGAAACCGACTGTCTGGTGACGTATTTCTGTAGAATTTCAGAATTTCCAGTACTGAAATTCCAGTTTTTGGGCAATCAACATAAAAGAAACAATGTTCTTATGTTCCATCACATGCCTTATCAATGTATGTTCATGGTAATTTATACTTTCCACGTTCTTCGCGCGGTTGTCTCAAATCAACCTCACGCTGTATACCTTTATGTTCTTTTCTGTATTTTCAACCAAATGAACATTAAAATGCTTGCGAAACTAAGAATGGTACAAATGAGGATTGTTTAAAACTCATTTAAATGCCCTATATCAATCATGTTCCAATATTTAGGCCAAGCAGTGCTCAAATGAATGGGTTTATTGAATATATAATGGAATGTAGAATGAAAAATAGAACGCGCATATACACCTTGCAATATTCCGTTATTTATTCTAACCGCGGCTATTTTGGGAATAAATAATGCGAAATAGCTAGGTGTATTCGGGCCTTAAAGAAAACTATTGTATCTATACTTTATTGAAAAATATTTCTTCAAGACGTGGAGATAATGTGTAAAATTACAAACCCACGGTGAAACGAAGAGACTTTTCTCTGTAAAAAATATTCAGCCTCCCCCTCCCGTCACCACGGCTCTCACCAACGCGATTCGTGAAGTGATTTTATGGTTAATGGTGCTTTTTTTATTCCTATATATTTGCGTGATTTTTATCCATATATTAACCCTATATTATCCCTAAAATGCTTGAGAATTATCCATATATTGTCCCGAAATTTCAGTGAACATCATCACAAATCTTTTCACACGTAGACATTGCTTCACTTCGTTTGATGATTCCGATCGATTCGGAAGGGACGGGGGGTATATTTTTGACAGCCATGCTTCTTGCGGTAGTACCCCCTGGCAAATTTTGCCTCCGCAATCATGCTGAATTTGAACGCATCTTAGACGGAGTAGAAAGAACAAGATTAATACGAAAAACAAATTAAACTTGAAATCATTGAAAAATTTAACATTCTATATTTACAAGAAAATGAAAACTATTGAAACTAAACCAAATAATAACAAACCATTAAATAACAAAGAACAGAAAATTTAAAATGCTTCAAATGAAGTTCAAACTAAACTAAATACTGAACTTTTTAAAAAAGTTGTCTGCTGTCGTGGGGAGCGGGGTTAAGGCTAACTTGAGCCATACCCGCTCCAAAATTCCACACAAAGGGAACTGTCCCTCGGTATATTTACAGTTAAACACAAAGCCGTCTTTAATTAAAAATAAAAACGAGGACATCAGGTCCGGCATGGCGTAAACATTGTCCATAACCATAACATAATATTTGCCGGACCTGATGTCTCTTACAATTGCCTATAGGCGGGAGTTTTTGCTGCCTTGGCCTGAATGGACTCTAGACTCTCTACTAGTTGCTTCTTGCTCCTCTTGGGCAGTATTGCAGCGCTCAGGCGGGCTAGATCGTCATCTAAAAGAAAACCATAATTTATTTCAACAGGAAAAGAATCAGAGGTACAAAAAATACTAATGTAGATATTGATGAACTGTATACACAAGAATATTACCGTGCTGAACGTTTGCAGCTTCCGCAATCTTAGCGAATGCGTTTTGAAAGTTTTTGTCCGAAGCTCCGGGGTGCATTCTACCAAACTCCATTTCTATCTGTAAAAAGCATCAGAATCCTTCGTACAAACGTTTTATAGTTAAGCATTGATGTATTTATGCTGGCAATTAAAAATGGTAAACTCACTTCTGCCTGCTTTGTCAATACATGAAACTTCTTCAATATATCCACAATTGTGGGGGCCTTTGAGTCCTTCGTCTCAATGTAAGCTCTTCTCTCCACGAAAGTGGCTTCCATGACACTTTGGACTCTCGGGTCCCCACACGTGATGTGTTGCAATTGCTCAACTACAAAAAAGAAAAACACGCAAAAGTTGCTGGTAGAATTTGAGACGACATCGGTGTTTTTTTCTCAAGTTAAAAGTAATACAATATAATACCATTTTCGGCAAATACATCTGCCTGCCCCTCTGGGCGCACCCCTTCTTTCCTTTTCCCCACACTCTTCTTCTTTACTCGTTTGTCTTTCGGAATCAGGAAGTTGTTATTTATGTGCTCCAGGCACTTAACAATGCTGCCACCCTGGCGTGGCTTCGTGTGGAAAAGCGAATGCTAAAAACAACAAATCGATGCATTATGGTTGTAGAAACATACGATAATCGAGATTTTCAAAATGTTACATAATGAAAAGCAACTTACGCATCCACCATCGCTATCGGCCATGTCAGGGAATTTGCTTACCAAGTGGCAGGCCAATAGTTTTTTTTAAAACAGAGCTTGGATAACTAAAAGCAAATGTAAATGCGGTTGAAGGACTTCAGAACAAAAATGAAATGTTATAGATGGCTAATATCACCCAATAACAAAAACTGCAAATGGCATGAAACAAAATTTAGATGTGTATGTACTACTTACAATTCATGTTTCTCGCCACGACACCTCTGCTGGTTTTCTCTCTGGAGAAAAATGCAATGTTCTCGGCAGATAAATTTTTTGTCTTTGATGGCATTTCCGCCCCCTCCATATACTTCTTTAGCTCTTCTTCACTAATGTGAAATTTCAGAATCTTTGTTGTGTCGTACTCTATGGACTAAAAACATATATATGTTATTACACCATGTGGAAATATTTGAAGAGTTAAAAAGTGAGCTAGTGGGTTGTTAGACATACCGACTGGTACGACATAACACAACAGTCTTCGGTTCTTCAGTCCCCTTTTTTTGCTGAGCTTGCTCCTGCTAACAAAGTCAGAAAATGCTTTGCGAATATTGTGCAGGCACAATGACAATTATGAATTATTACCTTGGAATGTTCTCCAGTTTGAAAACAGATATGTAATTTCCATAGCGATTGCTAAGGCCCTTGCCATAATTTCTAGATTAATCATCTGTTGTTCTAAAATCAAGATAGTTAACATGTCATAAAGGCAAATTTTTATCACAGCAATTGTAGAAAGTTTTTTTACAACTACAACGTGCTATTTGGCAATTAATGGAATGGGCAGCAGTAACACAGTGAAAGCCATGATATGACTGTTCATAAAAATAATACTTGCTTACCGAAGGCGGTTGTAGGCCATGTGCTGCAACCAGGCTGCTCATCGCCTTTTTCCCGTTTGCCCGAAGATTCTGGTGAAGAAATGAAATAACATGGCTGATGTTTAGCGTGGCATTTAAGTTGCAGTAGATACAATTAATGTCCTATAAGGGAGATGAAAAATATGCTATACTAGTGGTGAATATAAATTTACAAAGCATATTTGGCGGCGTGCTGTGTGATAACGGTTGAGCTTGAGCAGATTCGAATTTGGCGCTTGATCCTGAAAAACGAGACCAAATTGGCAAATTCAGCAAAGGACTTTATTCTTGATTAGTAGCTGGAGTATATCATTCAAATGTGTAAACTTCATTATTTCTAACTATTAGATTTCCGAGAAACAATTTTATCAACATTCCAGAATTCTTGACTTACCGAGGTCCACTTCCAAATTTTCTTCGGCAACACACTCTGTGCTCGAAATGATCTCAAATGGATTTACCAGCTCCGCCACAAAGCCTTTTTTCCCCACATGCTTCAGTTCCTTACAACTTCGGTTCATTTTGTTGTTGACGATTCAACTCTTACTGCATTTTCATCGTAGTCGTCAAAATCCGCAATCGTCATCTTCAGCTTCAATGAGCAACCAATCAATCCTATTTGAAGAAAACTATTGTACCTTATACTGTATTGAAAATATTTCTTCAAAACGTGAGATAATGTGTAAAATGACAAACCCACGGTGAAACGAAGAGACTTTTCTCTGTAAAAAATATTCAGCCTCCCGTCGCCACGGCTCTCACCAAAGCGATTCGTGAAGTGATTTGATTGCCAAAGTGCAGTCAAATTTATGTGGCACTAACAATAGAAATTTCCAATTGTCCTGGGAATAAAAATGGCAAAAATTTGCATAACTTTCCCGATGTAACAAAAGCTTAACTTTCTAGCAAAGAATGTATCCAAGAGAATGTTCATTCCAACCTTTACTCGGAAAGCGAAGAATCTTTTTCTGTTGCTCCAAGGACCTTTTCAATGACAGCGTCTCTTGTTAGTAATATTGCAAATTCCAATTGGAGCGGAAGAACTTCGCACGAGTTCTTCTTTGAAACAAAAGCGTATGCCAGCAACAAAGAAAATAACTCAAGTAGTTGAATTTTTTCTTTTTTTGATAACACCAATTCAAAATTCCACTTCTTTATGAATTGATTTATATCTATATTTATAATATTGAATTGATAATAATTATATTTAGTTATTTTTCTTCATACAGTAAGTGCTTGACGCTTTACTTTTTACCTCGTGTCTTTTGGAATTCATTTTGCTAAAATATTAGGTTGTGTGTTAGTTAACTTTACATATTATGAATGGTTGATATAGCTGTGGGAGAGTATAAACCCAAGACACAAAGAAGACTTTGGTAGTTATTTCACTCTATGCTTACTTTACAATGATAAATAACATTGACGATACAGTTATTGAGATTGTTCCACTGGATGGAATTAGTTAGGATGATTGGAAAGTCAAAACTGAAATGTTTCCTTGAGTGCGGGGATACCTGATGGCGTGGGTGCTAATGAGAGCAGGGGCGGGCATCAGGAGGGGCTGTTTTGTCTGCACCCGCCAGTTTTTTCTGACTCTGTCCCAAAACTTTGTTATGTTCTCAAAAGAGTCAGTCCCTAAGCATAAGACAGCACAAGCTACAATTGCTGCATTAAAGCACAAGCGACCCTAATGCACTTGATGAAGAAGTTCAAGCAGCTGTTGCTTTTACTGAGAAATTTTGAATTGTTGTGCTAGCAAAATTTCGAAATACCACAGACCGCAAAGACAACTGATTAGGCCTTAAAGCAGAGAACACTGCAATGTTCAATCGGAATGAATACTATCGCAAAAAGTTCATTCAAATTCTGGATGTACAGTTGTCGTCTTTGAGAGATAGCCTGAGAGTTCCATTGGAAATTCTTCTACCATTAGCTAATGTTGCGAACGTTTCAGCTAATGTGAAGGAGCGTACATCCGGGACTTGAAAGAAGGAGGATACAACACGTGGGGAGAAGGAAACGAAGAACGATGGAAAATAGGACAGACTTGAATTCCAGTTAATTTTTTATGGAAGTTGTTTTGTTTTAATTTGTTAGTTATAAAGTTTTAGTTTTTGAAATCTGGTTTATTGTTTTAAAGTGAATCTTAAAGGACGGCGCGGTTCAAATTTTGAAAAGAAGACAAGGTTTATTTTAATTCAATTCGCTGCAGCAGCCAGCGTTCCATCAGATCAGAACGTTGACCAAGATCACTTCCAGCTGGTAATAAACATGTTGCTGGCGGGATTACAGTCAGATGCAGGTGCATAAATAGCAGAAATTACGGCTCCCAGAAACCATTGCTGTCAAAATAAAAAGGATACAATGAGCACCGAAAAAGACCAATAAAAAAGGACATTATACTCTTCCTACTCTTCTTCCTACTGCTTCAATGCTAGCCAAGGCATGAGAGCCTTGTTTTTCAATCAAACACAACAAAAAGGAAGCCAAAGGAACATCAGAACTGGTGCCATTATAATTTCCCGCGTGATGTCATAAGCAGTTTTGAACTTTCGACGCAAAGGCTGCTGGGAATGTATCTGATGCCATGTCAACAACAAATGAACAGGGCCTAAGGAAATTAAAATTGTACACAAAAACCTTCATTGACAAAAACTCAAGACCAACCTGTGATATATAACATAATACTTTTTCCTCAGATGAAATTCTTCTTCTTCTATCAATAAAGCAGAAATGACAGATATACTCTGTAAGTGGCTGAACGAAGAGGTGCATGTCAGCTCAGAAATAGGTAAGATACTTTGTTATATTCTTATTGCTTTATTGAGATTTTATGTAGATAACTGATACTGAAAGAGTTTCGTACGTTTTGCTGAAAGCAAGGTAAAGTGCTGAAATAACGATTAAAGAATTTATTTATTTTTCAACTTAGATGCAAAAAATTTTGCGGCTGAGTTTTCAAGCGGATTTTTGCTTGGAGAGATTCTTAACAAACATGGGCTTCAGGTCAGTAATTACATTTATCCTTATCATCACTTTTCAGGTTCAGTTTTTATTTTTTGATCAATTATTCCCAAATACAACTGATCAAAACACACTACATTACAGCTAGATTACATAATATTATTATAAACACCTAATTAACAATCAAAACAAAATAGAACAAAAAACTTTGCTAGGTACCCAATTGTATCTGAGAGTAATTGACTAAGGAGGAACTTTCTAAATAGGAAGACTGAACATCTACCTGTAAAATTTAGATTTTCCTTCCCGAACTCAAATTTAGACTTATAGTTATCTTCATAGTTTTGTCTTCTATTTGCTTTTAATGTATTTTGTATACTGACTATTGATTGCACATTACCTCTTTACTCTCCATCACTGCATCCCAATCATCCACCCTTCATTTGTTCTCCTTTGCCTTTTGAAGCTTGTCTTCCCCTCCACTCTTGCCTTGCTTATTTGCATTGGATGGCATTCCCAATTATTATATGAAACTTTTCAATTTGACATTGTCTATTCAATTTTTTCTACTTTTTCCAGGCTGACTTTGGCTCCTTTTCCAAATCAAGGTAATAACTTTTGAGTTTTGTTGAGTCACTTGAAACAAAACGACTTGTGCTTGTAAATGAAAATCACCACTGTTGAGCATTTGCTTAGAATTATATAAAAATCTTTCTTATTTTCAGTACTGCAGACTCAAAGTTGAATAACTTTACAAGAATTGAGCCAACTATTGCATTACTCAATATTCCATTTGATACCAACCTGGTAATATTCATATCTTAATATTTTACCTGCATATAATCACCCCATTTAACAAGTGGGATTATTTTTATCTTCTTTATTAGATTTGTTGTTCTGTTTGAATATCTCCTCTTTTGCTTATCTTAAATCAGCACCTTTTCATAATAATTCATGTATTCATAATATATGTATATACAGGCAAAAGATGTGATGGATGAAAAGCCTGGTGTATCAACAAGACTTGTTTATCAGCTCTTCATTGCATTGGGAAGGAAAACGGTATTGTAATGTTGTTTGAAATGTTATTGGAATAGAAGTGAAAGTCTTAGTCTAACAGACTGGAATAGAAATGAAATGAAATGCCTCAGTCCAACAGTTCTTTATCCTGTTTTTCTCTTGAAATTTGCAGAAGATGAATTTGACTGGTGTTGCTATGGAAACCATGAGGCCCTCTGCCCCAGCAAAGTTGGGTGAAATCGAGACTGATATTTATAAAGAGGTATTATATGTTATGATACATACAATGCTATTTATTTTCTATGATTCTTGCATCTGTTCGTATTTCTTTCTGACATTTTCTAATTCTTTATGCTCTACTTTCGTACATCTACTTTGTATTCTCCACCTATTCTATAATTTGCTTCATCATTTAAATGATCTATGTGCCTATATCTTTTTTGTTGATACCATATTTCTCTTAACCAACCCTGTGAATTTCCTTTTTTATTATTTCCTTTTCTAACTGGGTGGCTGTTAATTTTATTCATACATTTCTTGCTCTCTTCTGTAGTTCTATTTCTTCATCAATTATTTTTTTATTCAGTGCTTTTTGCTTTTATTTGTTTTATTTTGTTTCCACTGCCATTCAGTAACAAATCAGTTCTCATTGTTTATAGCGTCTCAAGACATTAGTGCCTAGGCAAGTTGACCTGAATTTTGAAAATCTTGTCAAGAAATACCATGGAATTCAAAAGCAACAAGAAGATGAAGCATTCAAAGCCAAGTTAGTTTTCTTTCCTGCTTATGTTTTCCATAGGAGGTGTGCAGTAAAAACATACCGTATTTATTAGAGTGAGCACCGGCCCCATATGAGCGCCGCAGTTATCCTTATTGTAAAGCCTGGTTTCCATATAGTCGTCGAGGGTCACTCAAAGGATTAAAATCAACTTTTGACAATGTCTCTGTGTGGTTTTTAATTCTTTCAGCGACCCTCTGCGACTATATAGAAACCAAGCCAGGCTTAAATGCGGCGCTTAATCGAAAAACCATTCGAATTGTTAGAATCAAACTGGAAAAAATGCAAATCTAAACTTAACCCTCGGGAGTTTATTTTCTTGTATTAAAACACACTTAAGTGTTTCAAACCTGTATGTTTTACTACTAAAAGATTGTTTAAAATTTGTTTGTTTTATTAAAAAATGACAGGGTTTAAAAACCCTGTCATTTTAAAAAGCGCCGCATCAAAGGTGCCGGAAATTAAAAGAGCGTCGTTGCGCTCACTCGAGTAAATATGGTAGTAGTGAAAATTGTTTTCTTCGTGTACTTACCAACCATGATATGATGATGTCTCTCTTTTCCTGACCAGCATCGAAGATGCCGACAAGCTGAGAAAATATCAGCAGAAATCAAGAGAACAAAATCTTCAACGAGTGAGTAACTATTCTTCTTCGTTCTTCTTCTTATCTGAATGTCTATCCATTTCTTATGTACTTTTAATTGCTTTCATTCTCTTTCTGCAACTCTTTTTTTTACCTTTGTTATTTCTTTGTGTTATATTTGTATCTTTCTTCCTTGTCTCTCTTCCCGTTTATCTTTTTCTGCTCGTTCCTACTTCCATACCTTCTCCATACCTCCTCCATTAATTCTTTATATTTTTATAATTGTAATGTTTTTTGGTTTCCATTTGATCATCAAATGGATACGAAATGTCAGAATTGTCGAAATGTTTAGTGGAAGAACATCAAATTTTGATGTTCTTCCACCAAAAATTTCCTTCTTAAAGATGCATTACCTTAAGTCAAACTTCTACTTTTGTCTATTTCAAGTACTTTTTTGTCCTTAGTCAAGGCAAATACGAGATAAACAAGAAGAGACAATGCAAAAAATCAAAGAAGCAACTGTCAAAATCCCAAAACCACCTGAGAGCAAGGTAAAATATTTTGATATTTGCTTCAATTCCTCTTGTTTTCTCGATCACAACGAAGACACAACGAAGCCCGAAATGGTTTGATAGCACTCAAATCCTATCTAAATCATATGTGCAGCTTGTAGCTACAATCAATGGTCCACATTTGTTAAATCTTCATCTTAATCGCGTTTATTTATCTGTGAATTTGTAGAAACAGGGAAAGAATAAAGATGCTTTATTAAGAGATCGTATGTCTCAAGTAAGCCATCCATCTTATTATGTTACTTCAAGCCATTCATTATAATCGGATGCTTTTCCTCTCTCTCATCTGAGTTTCGTAATGATAGAATTGCATTTTACCTTGTGCAGTCCGTTTATTCGAACATCAACAAATTTGAAAACAGTCTCAAGACCATGCCACCGCCAATGAGTCCGCTTGACATGGACAGGAGGTCGGTTTGAATTCAACTATCATAGCTAAATACGTTTTGTAAAATCCATATTGAGTCTGGGGCCTTATTTAATTGTTGAGGCTTTAGAGGGGGCTTATTAGAGAAGGGGGCGTAATAGAGAGGGGCCCTTAAAAGAGAGGGGACCATAATAGAGAGGGGCCTTAATAGAGAGGGGGCCATAATAGATTTGTTATGGTAGTAATATATGCTTTATTAGATTACATGCTAACTCCCTCCATTCTTTGTTGTGATGAACGTTCCGGTTTCTTATCATTCGCAGCAATGTCGACACAGATATCAATATATTTCTGCAAACAAAACCTTCTAAAAGTGATAACACTGCAACATTCGCAAAACAGAAGGTGCTTATTTACGTTCACGAAAGTCTGTTTTGATCCACTTTGCTCGTTTGTAGCAATTACTATTGTTCAGACTTGGTAAAAATCATTAGATAAATTATATGAATCACAACGTTTTTAATTCGTGTTGTCAGCCAGCTATAAAAGACGACTACATATTGAAGATTAGGAAGCAGCTTGACGAGGACTCAAAAGCACGAAAGGTATGATTTAATGCCCTCACCTGTTTGACTATTTGCTTCATGTAAACATGTAAAGAGCTCTAGATGTCCCGAGTAACCAATGTGGTCTTGTTCCTAATGGAAAGTTGCTCTCAAGTTTGAAATAGTGAGTTTTTTGAGGTAACCCGCATTCGAGATGGGGAGAGTATTAGAAAACGCTTGAAACATAACTGGGGTGCATTTTAATTTAGCTTTTACTGTCTTTATTATTGCGCCTTGTAAATCTAAATATTGTTTCAATGCAGTAAACCAAATTTACTGCAATAGTGCAACTGTAATCGCCCCTGCAGATTGTGTCTTGACTTTTGCAAAAGAGCAACATGTGCTAATTGTACACATCTTAATTGATATTCGACTCTTGTGTGTTGTTTCATGCCTTTTGAAACTTGTCGTTTGCTTCCAGGAGAGAGAGAAGCGAAGAAGACGGGTTTTGGTGGAACAACTGAAATCTCATGAAGCCCAACAGGTAAAACGCCGTAAATGGTTCGTTATTGTGAACTGAGTAATTGATTACTATGATAGCAACGATGAGGACAAATGCTGCAGCAGTATATTTGCAACATTTTGGTATTTGGTGATTCATATCATGTTGTAGAATCTTCAAGTTATTGTAAACATTTTTTCGCGATACATGCTTGAGTTGCTTTGTAAAATAGGTTGAAAAGCTATTTATCGTAATATTTTGTTTACTTTTTGTGTTTACCTATTTCTTACGTGTTTGACTTATGCACTGCTTTGTGATTAGGAGGCACACCGTGAAGAAATGCTGGTAAACAGACTGATGAGGCAATCTCAGATGGAGCGCCGAATCGCAGTCCAGTTGATGCATGTTAGACACGAGAAGGAAGTCATCAAAAGAAATAGGTCAGCTATGTCTTTAACACTTCTATTTGGCGTTTTTATTCCTTGACGCATTCGATTACAATTGCTTGATGCATTTGCCTCAAGTTTGATTTGTTTACCCACTATTACTTGGTTTGTTTTAATTACTTGACTTATTTAACTTACGATTTTTTTACCTTCTGAACCACAATTTTTTGACTTGATAAATTACAGTAGTTTAGCGTGGCTGGTTTAACCCATCCTTCACGCCCTATAGGATGGCAAGAGAACAGCAATTTTCTGAGAGAAGACTAAAGGACTTCACAGACTCCCTTGAAAAAGAAGCAGTAAGTTACTCCACAATTGACTCGATTCAAAATTCCGAGTGTATATAATATACACTCGGAATATATAATGTATATAAGTCCAACAGTGTGTATAATGGTAAAGTCTTTGCATGTAAATCATCGCCTGTTCACATTTTTAACTGCATTGCATAGGAATTATGTCGACAAGCAAAACATGAGTATGACAACGAAGTAAAGGAGAACATTAAGCTGCACAACACAATAGTTGCTGAAAAGGCCAAGCAGAAATATGCCAAGAGATACAACATTTGTCGAGACGTACGCTTCTTTTTCACCACTCTGTTGGCTTTCACAGTTTTCTCACAATTTTCCAACATGCCATGAAGTTCGAGTTAAATTTTCTATTTATTGATTTCGTTGTATATTTTATTTTTAGATGCTGTTGGAAATTGTTGACTTTTCTTGTAAGGTTGGAGAATACAGGGAGCTGACAGACAAGTAATTTTGTTTCCCATTGTGCTGATTCATTGCTATGCCATGTTTCTACACTATTGATACCCAATATGCATTTTGATAAGCCATTTGCTACCGCAAGTCTTAAGGGGATTTAATTAAACTTGTGAAGCTCAAATCAAACTGAAATATGTCGAACATTTTCACCGTCTCCCTTTCGCTCTGGCCCCAATTTCACTCAGATTTCTAATTTAATTGGTCTTAGCCACATCGAATCCGATGTATTTTTCATTTCCTTTAGACTGACTTATTGAGATTCTTCTGCAACGGTTTGTTGTGCAAAACATGCTGGATTAGTTACTTTGTTGTGAAGTCAGTCCCATACGAGACCATAATTATAATTTCCTACATATCATTTTTTATCATACTTCTTATCAAGGCTTCTACCACCGAAACTAGTGAGAGAATGGAAAGCTTTGTTTCTTGAAGGAAAGCCTCTTTATCAGCCTGAGGTAAGAAATATCTATTTAAGTCCTCGCCAAGGAATTAGTCGTAGTTTTTGGTATGGAGTATGGAGTAGTAGTACGGTACTATTTCTGGTTATGGTTTATTTGAAAGAATTTTGACTTGTGACATTGTATGCCATCAATTTTTGCATTGCTTGCTCTTAGCAATTGGATGTAAATGATGAATCGGTTGGGATTGTTGGGATTGATGAAGATAAGGAATTATTACTAGATGAAGAAGATTTCAAAGAATACAAGGTATAACATGAATATAACAAGGGGTCATCCTGTATTTTTATGCATCAGATGGTCTCCCTTTTATCTTCTTTCATATTCATATATATTTTTCACTTCTTTCGCTCTTCTTGCTATTTTACAATTTTTTCCTTGACCTCTGTGGCTTACATTTTCATTCAACATTATTTTTTGCTTGTCTTTCATTCTTTGTCATTTTTTACCCTCCATAACTTTTGCCTCCTCGACTTATTTCTTTGTTCGTCGCTTTTTCTTCAATTTCTCTTTAATATCTTCTTCTCTCCAATATCTTTTTCTCTTCATGAGTCGCATATTGTCACACCTTGTGTTGCAACTCTTCATTTGCTATCAACATACTGTTCACCTATTATGCTTTTTCTCCAAGCAATTTTCTGGTGAATGGAAAGCTAATCGAGATACAGAAAGCCAAGAGCCTCAGGATCCGCCCCAAGACAATGTCATATTAGGCCATATTCTTCATCGAATGTTTAACATCGTATCGCCACCTGAGGTAAATTAATTTTCGTGCTGAGGTCAAAATATTTGCCATTAATCCAGCTAGTTTTCTCCTCCGGCTTGTAGTATTAAAAAGTTATAGTTAGAATCGTAAATATATTTCGATGTCATGTCGATAAATATTTTCTACCCCAGTACTCCGCTTATAGGCGGACCCAATTTAAAGGCGCATGCGTTGATATCCGGATACGCTTTCAAGTGAGGCAATATGGTATAAGTCCATTCCACGTTACTGACGTCCATTCTTCTCCAATCCAATCCAATCTGATCTTCTCCAACCACTTCAATGGCATCTACCCTAACCCAGTCCTATTCAAACCATGATTTTATCAGACAATAATGTGTGCTTTGTTTCATTTTTCGATTTCAGCCTCCTCCGCCAGCCCCTCTCTTTCCACCTTGTCCCTTAAAAATCTGTGTAATTGGAAAATTCTTTAGCGGGAAGTCAACTGCCATACAACATCTTGTAGCAAGTATGCTGTTTCATTGTTTAACCTACGTATCATTCTGTTTTGTTAGAGATGCCCTTGACGCCTCTTATTTTATCTGAACTTCTTTGTTTATAGCTCATCGTGTTGTGAATATCAACGTTGATGAAATTGTCGAGGAGGCCTTGGAGGCGTATAAGAATAAAGAGACAATTGAAGAAGATACAGAAACGCCAAAGGTTTGTCTGCATGTCTTGATATAACTTGGTTACACGAATACAGCACATGGTACTGCGTTGTCAATGCATGTGTTTATGTCTGTGTGTTGTGTGGGAGTACTTTGTCAGGTGGAAAATGTTTGATTTTTGCAGGGTTTCGAGCAAGATTCAGCGGAAGACTTGAGTGCTAAGCAAAGTACTATAAATGAGACGGAAATTGAAGCAACAATCGGTAAAGGTATGGGATGCGTTGTTATATTATGGAAAATAGAACATTTCGGCCTCAATCCTCCTGCTTGGTTAATAATTACATTTAGTACATTAATGTGCCAATTTGGTGCACTTAGAGTAAAGAGGCGGTTTATTATTTGTTTCTTTATCATTATAGATGAGAGTGTTGTCCAGTTTTCGACTGCTGACAAACAAGCTGATCATTCCGAGCAGGGCATTTCAACAGCAGCGGACAGCAGCGAATCCAAGCAACCCGATCAAACCGAGTCGAAACAACCAGGCTCAGCTAAAACTGAATCCATAAAAACTATTGGATCTCCACAAAGTTTCAAATCCGCTACTTCGGCATTAATAGTGGGTTTTTATCAAATGTTTTTTATTGCCATTAATATTCGTTGTTGTGCTTATTATTCCATTTTCCTTCATTTTCTCAACTTCTTACTCTTTTTAGCTTCTTCTTTCTAGTCCAACTCTTCTTTTTCTTCCCTTCTTCCTTATCCCTTTTTACTTTCTTCTTTCTTTCCTTTCTCTCTTTTACCAATAGCTACTTTCTTTGTTTTGATCTTATTTAACGTACTTTCCTCTCCGTCTTTTTCCTTATTTTTCACCCTTATTTTCTGTACCCTTTTGTTTTTTTCTCACCAGCGATGGATTGATGTTAAGTAGAGTGATTGATGTTGAAGCAGACAGCACAATGCAAGTTTTATGTTTCACTTCAATTTGGTTTCATTTGCATTGCAGTTTACGAGCAGAGCCAAGCTTGGTGCCAAAGCTTTTGCCATGCTGAAGAAAGGAAAACCCATCTCTGATGCCATCATTGTTGACATCGTTGTTGATACCATTAGGCGAGTCATTTTCAAAATTATTATCCAATAATTATCACAACCTTAGTAATGCTCTTTTTAAGAATTAGTAATGACGGTGGTCTCAAAACACAATCAATAACAAGGTCATTTTCAAGGTAAAAACATCAAGAAATGTTTCTTGAAATAACCTCAACTGTGGCCTGATTTGACGTCATTGCCGGCATTAGACGCTGCATTGTATATGAGACTAAGCAGCTTAAATCACCCCGGACTGATGAGCAATCTTGCAAACGTGATTATGGTTGATTAATCACTCGATATTGCAGTGCTTTTTAATGCTTTATCATGGCTGTTTTATAATTTTTTGAAATAGAAATGTTCCAGATGGTACTGGTTGGGTTTTGGACGGATTTCCATCAACAATTAATCAAGCAAAGGTAATTAAAGATACTGTTTTTCTTTGACAGCAAATGAAGAAAATTTTGATGATAAAAAACATTTTTTTCTGTTTTAGCTACTTGAGAAAGAATTGACCGGATATGATGCCGTTGCTAGTAGCAGCAAAACTAGCAGTGTTTCCAAGAAAGCAAAAAAGTCCAAATTAGTACCCGATCCCCATCCATCGAACGAGGTACGAGTTCAAACTAACATTTGTACAGGCGCATGGTCTAACTTAATTTTTCAACGTTTTTCTTTGCAATATGATGTCTTTTTTCTTTACAATTTTGATTCAAGATTTATTTGTTGGTTCTAATTGTCTTTTTTTACAGTCGTATGCAGTTAAAAGTGGCCTAGATTTAGTTTGCTTATTTGATCTGGATGATGAAATTATTCTTCGAAGAGCAGAAGGAAGAACATGTAAATACATCTTAATACACTTAATTACTCTTACATGTAGTGTACATTTGGAGTTATTTTACTTATTTTTGTATATAGTTACTAATGTTCACATGATTTTATTTATTCATCCATTCGTTGCTACATTTATCCACCCTGACAGTCATGCATTCTCTTTGTTTTCTCAGACGATCCGACAAGCGCAGACGAGTTCCATCAAGAGTTCAATCCTCCTCCGGAAGGTGCCTATACCGGAACAATGACACAAGCAAAAGTCCAGCCGGTAATGGACCCGTCCAACGACCGAGAACAGGTCCAGATCAGGTCGGTTTCTTAAATGCGGATTATATACCGCTTAACTACAAACGACCTTGTGCTTATTACTGTCTTTCTGTTGGCAGGATTATTGATTTTCTATTATCTATTTTCAGGTTGTCTGGCTTCCAAGACACTCTACCTAAACTTGAAAAGTGGTACGGAAAGTTTGGAGTTTTGCATAAGCTAAATGCTGATAGACCGAAAGGTGAGTGAACTATTTGATTTGTAAAAACAAATTCTCTTTGGTTCGTTTCATTATTAGGATAGTCATAAATAAACCATATCATAGTCATTGTTTTTGCCTTGAGGATCCCAAAAATGAATTATTAGCTCCAGAAGATTTAATTATGCGTTTCATTGTACAACTGTGGAAGATTATTTTTATCGATGTTTTGAACAACTTCCCATGTATGATAGATGGCGGACCCTATAGGGCTCATTCATTTTCCTTTTCACTTCAGATGTGTTACATGAAGAACTCGTGACTGTTGTTGAAGACTTGTTGCAAAAAGTAAGTTGATGTCTCTTTGAGCTTAAGCAGTTGTGCCTGTCTGAGTTAATGTCTGTGTTATCATGTCTGTTAAACAAAGTAGCCAGGACTCTTTCAAACTAATGTAATGACCTGGCTAATCTGACTTTTGTCTTGCGTGCAGATGAATGCGCCACAAGAAGAAAAAGGCAAGGTATGATTCAAACTGATTGAGATTATATCAGATTGCATGATGTTGAATTATATTTAGGACAATCCACTATCATTCAACTATTTCGTATAATTTTTTAGGAGCTGGCCGATATTGTTGAACCAGAGCCCGCTCCCAAAGAAGGTAAGATGAACTTTTTATCACGAACGTACCTAAAGATATTTATTAACAGTCCACTGGACTAGTTTTCAAATTGTCTCCCTTTGAATTTGCTGCTTGTCGTAACTACTTTGATTGAACACCTAGTGTCTGTTTTAGAGCCTCCTCCTGAAGTGCAGCCCGAGCTTGTACCCGAGGCTCCACCATCTCCAGTTTCTGAAGCCAAATCAGTGAAATCCGGGTCGAAACTCGCCAAACCAGCTTCACCGAAAGGCTCCAAGAAAGGCTCCAAGAAGGATGAGAGGAGTACCTCACCCGGTGCAAAATCTAAGAAAAAAGGAAGAAGCCCGTCAGCTGACAAGAAAGACGACAAAACAGGCAAAAAGGCTGGAAGAAGCCCTTCTCCTGGAAAAGGGTCAAGGTCAAGTTCCAGGTCAGGGTCAAGATCAGGGTCAAGGGGTCGAAAGTCTCCAGGTAGGTTTTTGTATTTATGATTGATCTCCTGTCTGCTCTCGAATCTTTGGGTCCCTTGCAAAGTTTCTTTAGTCAATGAAGAATGGATTTGTAATTGCAACAATAAATTTCTCTTTGATTTAGCAAAAGAGCCGGAAGTTGAAGTACCACCTGAGCCACAGGGCCCACCCGAACCAGAACCGGGTTCGCCTGAATGGGAATATATTACCGAACCAATCGATGACGTAAGACAATTCTGCTTTTTTATTCAATTTTTAATGAGCTTAGGCCGTTGTTAAAGTTTTGATTATGTGAATGATGTCATAATTTCTTTGTGTCTGATGTTTGGTATATTTATGCAATGCAATCAGGAGCTGGCAGATATTTTGGTCGACGAATGGAAGAACATTGAAGACTCGTATGTATCCAACTGCAAGCATGTTTTCAGAAGAGTTCGAATTGAAAGGGAGGTCATCTATAGATACATGTACAACAGAAGGTATTCATTTGAAGAATTAATTTTAAGAGATTTAAATGCATGTAGTCTAGTTTAAATGGAAGGAAATCGGAGAGGTCAGTGGAATGGTTTACTAGAATACGATGCCAGAAAGGTACCAGTTTGGTAGAAGGAAATCTAAGCGAGGGACTGGTTTGATAGAGAGAAATGAAAGCGGAACCTTTATTTATATAATGGTATATTACCTTGACCAAATGAGATCTAAGACAAGTGTGCCAATGGTTTTCCTTTGTTATCCTTGCAGGAAAGATTTTGCTGAGTTCTTGAAGAGACCTGATGCCAAACAGGAGTTCGTTTCAATGTGGCAGAAGGATTACAATGAAATTGCCGAAGATATGAGAGATGACGAAGACACCAAGGCCGAGATGTATCAAAGACTTGATGTAAGTCATCTTACCTACACAGTAGATTAATAATAAATATTCATTTATTCAACATTTTCACAGTTCAATTGTGGCATGTTTTGTTTCTTTTTGTAAAGGATCTTTGCGAACGACTGTGGGACATATGCGACACTAGGAAGGAGGAAGCTGAGGAGGAGAGGAGCAACATCATAAAAGAAGGCTGGCTCGAGGATCACTTAGGCCTGTTGACGAATCACCACATCTCTCTAATGCAAGGCGAAGTTGATCGTTACCAAGCAACGTGCAAACTGCTCAAAGACTACTATGTTGGAATGGAGGGTGGTCCGGGACAAAAAAAAGGTTCGTGTAAGCATTTTACGACGCTATTAATACCCTATTACTGTATCAACTTTTTTAATGGCAAACTATGTATTTTTACTTAGTGGTTTGACCATTCAAGGGCAAACGTAACGAAGCATTAAATGTTAATAAACAATTTGCAATTTTGTATTCATTTTATTGACTCCCGATATATAGCAAAATTCAAGGAGGCTTTCTGTTTTGTTAATGGTGAGGTTTTTGCGTCCGCAGCAAAAGTGTTGCCTGAAGAAAGCCTGTCTTTCAGTAGAATCCCCTTGGTTGAGCTTCCGGTTTCGCTCACGCCTGGTACAGAACCTGAACCGGTTCTTTTGGAGACGAAACCGCTGTCTGCGAAACCGTCCAGGGAACGAGAAAAGGAAACGAAAACACCAGATGCAGAAGAAGACGAAGGAAATAAAAAAAGGTTTTTTCATATTATTGCATTTATCAAGCAGTTCTACTTTCTGATATTGTCGTGCAAAGCGTTTAATATAAGCATTTAATATTCTTAGGGACTGGAGCACTATTATCTTTTTGTCATAAGCTCTTTCAATAGCATCACTTTTACACTCCCTTGGCCAGTGGTAACGCTTTAATCTCTAAACGCTTTTGTCGTCTTGATACGTTTTTGAGAGGCCACATTATTCATAGCTGCGTTTGCTAAAGTCAAATATAATGGGATATTTTTTAGATTTTTTTACGATTTTTCAGCTGCGCGTTGTACATATGAATGTGTTATTTTCTACATTTTGACACGATTGTCTTGTTTTTACATTTCATTTCATTTCATTTCATGTTTTTTGTAGAATACCATTAGTACCACGTCGTCCAAAATCTGGCGACGTAACGACTACTGCGAAAGAGATTAAAGCGAAGAAGTCGACGCCAAGAAGGGAAAAGACTGTCATTTCAGAGGAGAAACTTGACAGTCCCACTCCCCCTGCAGATCCAGATGAAAAGGTGAGACATCATCATCAATATTTTTCTTATTTCAATCCCTCGTGCTTGCTTGTATCAGTCTGTAAGCCTATAAGCCCGTTGTTTAAGCCCATTTCACGGGTATATTTATATACAATTGTTTACTTATCTGGTTGTTTTATGCTCTAGTTGTTATTTGATGCATTTCAAGCAGCAGTTCAAGCCATTGAAAACCAAGTAAGTGGGGGCTGTTTTGATACTGTTAACAGCTTATCTCTATTATCTTCGCACTTTTTGCATCAAAGGATCATTTAATCTGCATTTGTGTAGCTGCAATTTGATTATTTTTTTAAATAAATGAAGGACAGTGTACTTGAGGGTCATATAGGGGTTCCAGGGAACAGGGGAACTTGCCCAAAATTAAAAAGGGAACAAGGGAACATGAGAAAATTACACGGGAAACAAGGGAACATTGATAGCAAACAGGGATCAGGGAACACAAAAATGGAAATTTCTTCGTAGAACAATGAGGGAACATATGCAATTTCTATAAGGGAACAGGGGAACATGACTCCCCCCTATACGACCCTCGTACTTTGATGCCGAGCTTTACCTTTTGTATTCTCCTAAGTTAAAGGTCTCTAATGTAGGTGTTGGCTTTTACTTTCCAATGTAAGCTGGACGTTTTCATCACATGGTTGCTTCGAATTAGGCTTACTCACAGGTTCTCAGATAGTAAGCATTTTTGCTTTTTTCGTAGAATGCTGCTGATATTGCAGAGGAAGAAGCACAGGCTCAAAGAAACGCTGAATTGGAGAAAGAAAGAGAAAAGGAACTGATGAAGATACAATCGAAAGAGAAAAAAGGCAAAAAGGGGGCTGGTGGTGGAAGACGAAGCCAGATAAAGAGTGGCACATCCCCTGGAAAGAGTTTAATCACTGAATCTCCCGTACCAGGTAGAACTGAGTATTTCCCAAACCCGAGTCCCGTGACAATCTCATCTTTGTCCTCTTTATCTTCCTATAAAATGTGTACGTTTTGCGTGTCAGTTTGCTAATAATCTTACTTCCACTACTTAACACTGATTTATTGTTTATTATTCTGCAGTCCCAACAGAAGATAACAACGAGCTGCAAAAAGAGGAGGAAGAAAAGGAAAAGAAGCAAAAAATCCGCGAGAAATCCATGAAGGAATATAGGTTTGCTATTACCAATGAAGGCGCTGGCCTTCGCAGGCGTCTTGAAGTCATTAAAACACAAAGTACATCCGTCATTCAAGATCTCAAGGTAACACCAATTTATGTTTTTCTTTGTTTTCATTTTGTTGATAAAATAATCCTTTCAGTGGCAATGCTACTTTGATCCATAAGTTTTTAACACTGGGAGAAGTTTAGACCAATGTATGTTTGTTGCAACTAGGCGAATATTCCTCTAGCCGAACATTGCAACGTGCAAAGATTTATCAAAAGGATAGGATCACCTCTCTGTTTTGTTGCTTGATATTTTTTATTTGTTATCGCAGCAGAACATTAATAGAAAAATCTGCGTTTTGATCCCATAGAAATAATCTCCCAATTGATGCTATTGCTTTATCGGAGTATTTTTACACGGATCAGAAATGAATTTAAATCCTGTTGAGACTTCATGTAAGAGCATTTGTTGACAATTTGAGCTCTTGCAGACGACGATGTACACTTTGCATACAGCATTCACTTATCTAGTGTCGCACGTTGTCTCTGTGTTTTACAGCACGGCACATAAGTGTGGTATTTAAATTTTGTCCATTTAGTACATTGTGTGTCAGCCATTGTATTCCTTTCCTTTCCTTTGTGTAGACAAAAGCGGATGGCTCATATAAGGATATGGACGATTGGCTTGGAAATCGATTTCTGAATGAGATGGAAAGGTAATTCTGTTTTATTTTTGGCATTTCTTACCTTTCAGTTCTGAAAAATAGAATGTGTCAACAAAGTGATTGACGTCATTGGAGACAATTTTGTGACGTCATTGTTTACCAATCATGCTTTGTCAATGAAGTACAATGAGCATTGATTGTCAGTGGCGCAGAACCGTACCAAAAGTTGGGGGCCACCATAATCAAAAGGGCATGACACGTGACATATTTAGTCTTAGAAGGGGTCGCTTTGAACTATGAAAGGGGCATATTTCATGTTTTTGCAAAAAGTGATGCCCCTAGGCCCCCTGGCTCCTACGTCTTTCAATTGTCCATGATCAAACCTGAAGTGAAGACAATGTCAAAATTAGGGGAGACAGACAGATTTGAACAATAGTCGATTTGTCAATGTTTCACTGTATATTTATTTCTGTCGTCATGCTTAGGTTCTGATGACTGTAATTTCACTATATGTACTTTAACTTTAGCATTTGTACTTTAGCATTGAAGTGATGACTAAGATTGCCAGAGAGGCTATTGAAAAGGAGTCAAAGATTCAAGACGCCATCATTCTTGAAGACAAAGAGATTGTTATTGACTATGTAAGAATCATTGGTTTTCAGTGGTTTTTTTATCAACCAAGCTACTGTTAGGCGAACATGCTACTGTTATCTTGCTTTCGTTGCAATGGGGCCATTACACATGCGCATTGAAATCCATATGTTGAAATGCGCATATGTAGTAACTTCAATTCGACGATTACTGAGACACTCAACGCATAGATATCAAGTGTAACACGAATACTTAATTTAAGAACAGTCTTTGGAGTAGTTTTCCAGAATCTATTGCCGCTTTAGCCGAACCTTGCTATTCCGTCTACATGTTACTCGAGTTGTGTTTTGCTGTATCTCGACAGAAAGAGACTCATTGACATACTCATTGGATTGTTTATCATACGTTTGTAAACTCACTGTTTATATACTTGCTTTGTTGCAATCCATCCAGGACTTGAAGCGATTCAAAACACCCAGTCCACCGCCACCCCCATCTCCAAAAGAAGAGCCTAAACAGGACACGTTCACCGTTGTCGAACTACTGGCCTTACACGAACAGGTGAAGCGAATTTCATTATTTAATGCCCGCAAATCTATACTGATATTGATATCAAGGCCCAAATCAATCTACTGGCTCATATTAATGGGCAATATTTTTGACGTAGTTCATCGAAGTTTCTCCGACTGGCCTAATCTCCACACGAGCCTTCTGTGATACCCTCATGGACCTAACAACTTGCACTGTAAGTTTGGTGTAGTGTGTTTGTTTTTCGCTCATCAATTTTCTTACTATGTATTATGTTGCGTGCTATCGCTAAAATGTTGCGTGCCTTCGTTCGTTTTAGAGTGGAACAGAAATACTGCCAGACAGCTGGACCTCAATTACACTAACACAGGTTCGGGTTCTAAAATACTTCTCTTTTCACGTCTATCGCAGAATATATCCTATCTTTCGCACAACTGCTTCTATATCTTGCCAAAAAGAGATGCAACGCAAACTTGGTTTCATTGCAATCGTATCATCATGCTATGAAAATTAATTTAAAAAAATTACTATCAAAAATTTCACAGTCAAGGACTGAATGGTGGTAGAGTCTAATCATCCGCCAATTAAAACATCACATTTCTTCAACTTCATCTCTTTCTGGAAAGTCCATTTTAACTTTAAATGTAATGCTCTTTATGATGCTTTGCATATCCAACAAGCTGTTTGAGTCGGCTCTACGCAGCGATGTGTATCCAGTTACGAGTGGTTCATCTGGAACCAGTCGTAGGAAGTTATCCAAATTCCGCTTGAAAATGTCAATACTGACCCCAGACATATCACGGAGACATGATATGCTATGAGAGTCATGAGAGTCATGCTATGCTATGAGATGTTACATAGCGTGGCATATTTCAAATATCTCCTCATTTTTGTCTAGCTTCAAGACATAGCAAGCCAGTTGTCTGTAGGGAGTGAATACTTGGACTGGAAGGCATTTCTCTTGGCCGCAGCCAAGCCATGGCCAGCTGCTTCCATTGAAGGACTTCTTGATTCTCTAAGACAATTCAGAGAAATTGACCATCTGAAAATAGGCCGTGTTGGAAGAGAAGACTTTGAAAAGGTAACCAAAGCATTATTCTGTAGCTCTTCTTGTGAATACGTTTACGATGTTTTCTAACATGTTCTTCCACTGGAACAACTGATGTTAATGTAAGGCATAAGTGTGTTAACTGTTGTTGACTTTGTACTTGGTGCAGAGCAGTTCTCAGCTCTTCAAAGATTTAAGAACACAGTAAACACCCGCATGTAAGAACCAGTGAGTTAAGAACCTTCCAGGCTGAATTCCCTGCTCAAAACAATAGAAAATACAATTGGCTATTGTATTTGGACAATAGGCTGGATGCAGAATTCACAGGTTCTTATACGCGGGTGTTTACTGCATTCAATGCTGGATTTTCTAAGCCTAAGAAGGTTGAAACATTTAGATCCTTAAAATTTGAAGGATAAATTGCTGTGCGAGGACGAAATATTGAATGCTGTGACTATCGTATCAACCTGATTTTGAAACTGTTATTCACACTAAAGCATACTAGAATTGGGTAATTGCTGAGAAAGTTTGAGTAATGCTCCGGAAAATTCTTTCTCATACAGAAGAAGACATATAGTGAATAGAAGTAGTAACGATATTACTGCTATATTAGGAAGCCACTAACGTTGTTCCACATACTGTTACCGATGTTGCTGTTTAAGCTTAGCTTGTTATTGTATATGAACCATAGCTCTGTGTAATCCGCTTCTGTGTATTTGCCAAATGTAGGTACAACTTTGGTTCTCAGAAGAAGAGAATGATGCAGATTCATTTGCTTCTGACGGCTATAACAGACTGAAAGAGCTCCATTCGGTAAACGTTTGATTATTCTTTTCTCTTTTTTCATGATTGTCATTATTATCATATTTACAGGTTACATTCTAGTATCTTAGGCATGGCAGCTTTTATAATTGACTGAATTTCTTCCTAAATTAATATTTTTGCTAATTTTTATAAAATATAATTGACTATTTTTCAATCGACCACGGAGATTCCAACTCCAAGATGGATCACTTTTGCTTTTAACCGAAAGTGTGGCTTTCAATGACATCATTTTGACACATTTTGAAATAACTAAAATAATGAAATATCTTACTGACCCATTTTTGACTTGAAGTTCTCGTGGTCAATTTAGTAATGTTCCAAGATAAAATTTTAAGTCAGGAAGAAACTCAGTCACTTGTAAGGATTTTCCTACCTATGTAGTCAATAATAATGATTATTTTAGTTTAATTTTGACCAAGATTGTTTCTCTTTCTTTAATTTGCAGGCCTTCTTTGACATTTTCTCTGACTATAACGAAGAAAATTTCTCTGTTGACTATTTAGAAATGGTAAGATTCTGATATACTGCAACTAATTTGCGAATACTAATACTATTAAACCTGGACCAGACACTAATAACATGTAGCTACTACTCCACTCTTACGACACAGAAAAGGCCAATTTATCCGGACCCAGTTCCAGCCTAGCCATAGCTCTTGCAGCTCAAGCTATTTGGATGCGATTAAATTGAATTTCTTTTGGCAATATTATGATGATGTTGTGTAAATAAGGCCCTATTTTGGTCACATTGTGCATATTGGTCTAATCGATGAAACCTCTCTTACAGCTGTTGTATTTTTGTGCGACGTATGACCCACTAGAAGGATTTTTGCGCGCATTAAGCCTTGTTACGGGCTCATCACTGCCACCCAAAGAAGCTTTTGATGTGGTTACAGCTACTTCCACTCACCACGAGGCATCGTCAGACCAACTTGAGGTATTAAACGTCATTTATTATATTATATTCAGCTGGGCCGCGTTTTAATTCTTCACAAACAGCGTCAAAGCATATTTTTTAGGCAGGTAAAGTAGTCACTGATGTATTATGAACAATTACAATTGACATTATAAACACGAGAATCTAAGAACGAGGCTAGTCTTTCAATCTATGATTTGGCGAGATATTCTTTTGTGTGGTACAATGTTATAATCAATGTTATAATTTGCTCTTTTCTAGGCTGTTGCGAGTGAGATGTATACTCCAATCAAATTGGAAGACCTTATCCGGGTATTTACTAATACACATTGTTTATTTCTGTCTTTTTAGCAAGTTTTTCCAACCAGCAGGTGATCTATTTACCAGTTTGCTGTTTCTCACGCCCTTTTCCTGATATAGAATTTTCTTTTGATACCGTAAATCCTCGAATAAGCCCCCGGGGGCTTATTTGCAAAAATGAATTTTTGGGTGGGCCTTATTCGAGGGGAGGGCTTATTCGAGGGGGGGGCTTATTTCAAAGTTTTGCATTTTCCTCAAAGGTTGACAGAAAAAAGACGACACAGTTTTCTCAATCAGCTAAACTTTTTCCACAAAGTGCTGTGTTGAAGATCTAACAAACATTATAATTTGTTTATTATCACGAAAATCGCGTTTCTTCTTGCTTTTTTGTCTCAAGGCAAAGGAAGTGATACTGTATAGCTATTGTCCTGTGGGGGCTTTCTCAAATAAGATATTATTCTGCACTTATGCTTCCCTC
Organism: Sanderia malayensis; assembly: GCA_013076295.1. Lineage (NCBI taxonomy): Eukaryota > Metazoa > Cnidaria > Scyphozoa > Semaeostomeae > Pelagiidae > Sanderia > Sanderia malayensis. Next base: position 665,703 of record RQOL01000618.1, on the reverse strand, counting down.
GAATAAGACCCCATGGGGGCTTATTCGAGGGGGGGGCTTATTTGCAAAAATGATTTTTTAGGTGGGGGCTTAATCGAGGGGGGCGCTTATTCGAACGTGGGGGCTTATTCGAGGATTTACGGTATTGGAAATTGCTCCTTTTATGACTAAATACGCCTATAAATACGTCTTTCAGCATATTTAGTCCTTTCCGACATTTTCCCTTTGAATTCCCCTTTCTCCAGATTTCTCTGAGACACCGCCACTAAATTTAAAATTTTATGTGTTTATTAGGGTAGAAGAAGTTAATAAATACAAATTGCCATAAATAAATTTATTTTTGAGCTACAGAATGTCAAATGTTCCCAAACCAAGGGCTGCAAGTCATACGAGCGGATAAATTGATTGTTATTTGCTCTGAGGGGGTTCGACTACCATTATTTTTAATTCACGGATAGGCCTAATTCACCTTAGCCCCCTACATCTGCGCGTTACGCTTAATCATAATTTTTCTTTAGGTTTTTGCTCATAGCAAGCGGATACATGGAGACTCCCACAGATTCAGCACCACTACCGATCCTTTGGATTCGTACTCAGAGGTGAAAACACGGCTCTTTAGCATCCTCTGCATAATTATTTTCATTTAATTAAAGTTTCTACTCATCTGGGAGCCATGATCTAACGACTGGCTGGGGTGGGACACGTGGCCATGTGTTTCTGGACCCTGCAAATGCGAATCCCCAAATGAATCGAAATTGGGCAATTTTTAAGAGAGATACTACTGCATAAGGAAAAAACTATCAAGGCTGTTCTCATCCTCCAATATACATATGCGTTTGACATCATTGTGATATACAGTAAACACCCGCATGTAAGAACCAGTGAATTAAGAGCCTTCCAGGCTAAAATCCCTGCTCAAACAATACAAAAGACAATAGGCTATTGTATTTGAACAATTCGTTGGATGCAGAATTTACATGTTTTTATACGCGGGTATTTACTGTATTAATTTTACTATTCAATTTTTGTTTCTTTAACTTAGGAGCGATTATCGGCGATATGCGAAGAGTTGGGCGGCGATGAAAATGGCGTGCCGATTTTTCTGCTCTTTCGACACCCTATCATGCGAGATTGCATCAGCATGTTTAAGAAGTTCCAGTCTCTTGTAAGTTTATTTGTTACATGCTGAAATTGTATGAAAGGTCATAACAGCACCATGACTCCTCCGTAAAATACAATGTGCCCTCCGCCCGAAGCAAGTAGGGATGATTGTTACTACCATCTGCATTTCTATAATAATCATTTATCCTTTTTGTTCACTTTTATTATTATTATTATTATTATTATTATTATTATTATTATTATTATTATTATTATTATTATTATTATTATTATTTACTCTTCCCTCTTTATTTCTATCATTGTCATTATCTTTCTTTCTCCATTTTATTATCTTCATTTATCCTTCTTTCTTCATTTTTGCTATTTTCAGTTACCGTAATGCTTCGATTAAACGCCCGGGGCTTTTATTACATGTTTTGATATCTTAGGGGTGCTTCTATTCGAGGGGCGTTTATTAATAAACATCTAATGATGATCGCACTTAGCGTGAAATCCTGAGTAACAACTAAAAAAAGTCTTGTTCCAGAAGTATAATTAAAAAAACATCTAAATATCTTGTTCAAAGTCATCATTAACATCGTCTTCCTCGATGATGTTAAAAGAAGGACCAGCTTCGGTTCTGTGTGTTTCATATACACGCCCCTCTACAGGTGGGCGTCTATTCGATGGGAGGCGTTTAATAGAGGGGGCGTTTAATCGAAGCATTACGGTACTCTTCTCTTGACATTTCTAGTATCGCCATCAATCCTCATTTCTGTATTTCCAGTTTCTTCAATGAATTATTTTCTCTGCATTTCTAGGATCTTCAATCTGCTTTGAAATCTGCAACTGAACCTCAGACCTGAAGACATCTAAATTATGAACTATGGAAAGGCAACTTATGATTGTACATATTCTAACCTATAAACTTGAATGTTAATAACGTTTTCAATTATATGGTTGTTTATATTCATTATCTCGTGTGCAAGGCTTAGTGGCAAATTTCTTAATTAGTGAACAATAACTTGCCCTAGTTTACACTGAAACGGAACTGTTTTTCTTTCATGCTTTTCCATTATTGGTTATTTGTCTGTGTGCTAAACACATTAAGCACACTGATCAATTATTCAATTCATTGACTTTATTAGTGATCATGGGTTCTGGCAGTTTTAACGCCATTTCACATGCATGAGTCTCAATCAACACTGATTGGATTTCCTTTCTTAAATCAAGTTTTTAGAAAGGAAATCCAAAGGAGCTTTTCTCTTCTTCTGAAAACACGTGACTGACATGACCCGAAGCTCAAGATTGTTTCCTCGTGGAGAGATGGAGAGAATTGTCGAGGTGGGAGGGCGAGAGGCTGTATCCCTCAACTGCTTCCAAAAGGACTCATTGTTATGCCATGGACATTCTCGCGATTTGGACTATTGACCGATTTTTCACTGACAAGATCTGAACTGTTCAACATAACGCGTCCCAATAGACAGTAGCTTTGCACTTAAATCATAGTTAACCAGCATCTTCTTGAATTCACCTTTCTGCTCTAACCTCTTATCTAGGCCAAGCCAAAGGAGGTTCATGCTATTGCGCAATGAGTTTCGGTCATGTATACAGTTAAGTTTCGACTTAATCTATCAGATATTTTACTGTGATCGTTTTATCAGCTGTCACTTAAACACAAGCCTTTTATCGTGCTTTTTATCCATCTCCCCCTTTGTGTGAGTACTAGTTATTGTGGGAAGAAAGCCACGTCCAAGTCCATTGACTTTCATGGTACACGCCGTACACAGTGTGGTTCTTTCGATATTTCCCTAACCGTACCATTCATAATAGCATCTACTTTATTTATTGAAAACCGCTAAGGAGGAATTATGACCACAATACCTACAGCGTGCATACAAGACGATTCAACCTAGCAGGCGATATTTTCAAAACACAATATAGTAATAAAAGCTATTTGCTAAAATGAACGGGAGGTTTTGAGAAAGACCCGGTGCTGTAAGGGATTGAAAATAAATAAAGCATTTATGATAATGAGGAACGATAAACATTTGTCATGCTGGCGCGCTGGGTGTAGTCAAGTGCAGGCCACCGCAATAGAAATGACTACAGGTACCCGGTTAAGTACACTTCTTTTGTAAGCACATAAAACATTTCGCTCAAATCTGTGGATGACCCAGCTGATAAGTGACTTACAGCGGCTTATGTACCACTTCAGTTAAGAGATTATTGGTAATTGTATTGCATGGACGCAACGAGCACATGCGCCAATATTAATGAGTAGTGCTGTGTTGCTGAGTGTAATTTTGCTGTCTTCTTGTGCTATAGTGGTTTCTTTCCAGAAGGTGCAAAGCACATTCATGACGTTTAGTTGATTTAAGATTCAAGATCAATTGCACTTGCTTTGAAATATATGTGCGATACGAATTGAAAGAATGACCGACATCGATTACGACATTGATGAGGATGGGAGAAGGTTGGTATTAGTCGCTTCAGTTTTGTTGTTTCATTTGTTTACATACCATAACCCCACGCTATGGCAGACGATTTCATGCCTCTGCCAACCGATCCGCGCGCTGAATGCGATTAGCAATGGATGTTTCTCTTTAACCAGCCTCTCCTAGCATCTTGACAAGTTTCAGCCATACATAATCATAACATGCGATTTATTTCTTTTCTACTCGATAATTGAAATTCGTTGTAAACAGCATGTTGATAACAATAAATTCATATTGAATTTATATTCATGTATTCATCCCAATTTGATTACCTGCAGCCGACATAATTGAAGAAACTTTGTCTGTAAATAGCAACCATTGTACCGGGATCCATGCAATTATACTGCCTTATGTTGCATGAAAACTTCAAAATTGATTGCTTTTTACGTCCTGTCATGATGACACCATTGTAAGCACGGTTATAATTGTAATTAATCTGCGAGCAACTTTGTCAATGCAGTTTTTACTGACTGTAAAATCGCATTTTGTGCAATACGAAAAGGCTTTTGCATTCAACCTTTGAATACATGTTTGAGCTACGATAAAATCTTTAATTGCTCAAATAATAAAAGATGAACATTGCATTTGAATGTGAATGGTAATACAATCTGATCTGGAATATTTAACAGGGAGATTCGAAATAACACGCTTGTGCATAATGTGAAGCTATCAATATTGATAAACCCTCACTAAATTTACGGAAAAAAGGGACTTTTCTGAGAAACATTTTTAAACGAGGTATTCAAACAGGAGTCATTCAATTCAAACCAAACAGCTTCAAACTGCCTCATCCTTCAAGGCTCCTCTGTCTCAGAATTAAAACAGTAAGATTGTTTTCATTTGGACCTTTCAGCCTATATTCTTTTATACTTTGCAAACGATATACTTTTCTTTTATAATCTATATATACTTTGCAAACGATCTTGCCTTTCAAAAATGGTTTGCAATAAATAAGCGTAGTTTAAGACAATTTGTTGACGATGTTTAGATGATTGGCTGAAAGGATGAAGACCTCAATTTATGTGTTCGTTTTTGTTGTTCACTTTTGAGTCTGAATTAATTGCATAGTTCTATTGTTGTCCTTTTGCAATGCTGGAAGCTCAAGCATCCGAATTATGATATGATTTTTGGGACGTTAATGGACTAACTTGCTTCCCTTGGGTTACGAAAAGTGTTTCTTTGCGAATACACGCTTTTTTTTTTATAAGAAACCTGGCTCAAGGCCTAGTAGTAAAAGTTTCTTAATTTTTAGCCACATTTTAGTTCTAAAAGTTTCTTAAAAGTTTCTTAATTTAATGAAAAAAGTTGCAGTGAAAAGGAAGAAAAAAACATGGATGTTAGTATTATAACATAGAAAAATCGTCAATGCGAAAAATCGTCATGTGGAGCCGACAATGTTATGCTTAGCAGATAAAACACACTTACTGTAGTTGATATTTGTTGAATTCGTAAAGGAAAAACATATTTCCGAAATTTCTAATGTTTCTTAAATATTTCCTTGTAGTTCTAAAAGTTTCTTAAATTTTAGGGCGTCTAGATCTAGGTTTCTTATAAACCGGTTTCTTATAAAAAAAAAAACGTGTAATTTCACGTTTTATTGTCTTTTTTCATTCAATCGAAAATTTCGTTGCGATCCAAACGATGACTAATCAAAACGGATGTAAACAAAAGCATCCTTAAAGAAATAATTCTCAAGTGGCTATTTCTTGAAAAGATTGCTTAGTCTCTACTTTTTATACAGTTGTATTTGCATATTGAAACAATACAGGCTGACCCGTGCAAGGTTGCAGAATTGAACCTGTTATCCAATGTGAACTGGGCCTAAATAAGCAAGGTATGAATGAAAACCTTTATTGTCCGTCCGCTGTTCATTACTTAATACACACGCTGGCTACAATAACTTATTAAATTACAGTTTTGTCCTAAATAACGTCATAAAATTATCGCTGAATCGCTGAATATGTAGTTGAATAACCGTCGGTAAGTTTGATTTTAACAGCAACCAATCAAATCACCGGATGTCTAGGACATGATAAAACATTGCTAATTGATTGGAAAATTTTGAAATGAGAGCATGCGAATTTGGATTTAAATATAAAATCCAATTATATCGCCAGAGAAAGTAAAGCAGCTTTATTCTTCTGCTATTCAAGCAGACTTCTAAATGAAATTGATGAATCGTATTTTAAGCGCTATTGGTACGGCCTATTATCAACTTTAAAACTATCAAACATGCACTCTTTTGGTAGGTTAAAATAAAACAATCAATGTTTATGCTTTAATCGCAGGCGATTACTTTATAAGTGCTTTCGGATCAACAATCTTTAGTAATATTGCTGTTGCAAAGAAAAGTGGGGATTTATAAGACAAATTGGATGAAATTCTTAGCAACCTCCAATTGAATGCATGCAAACAAAACACTGAACGTATGCAATGAAGTAATTGGGAGAATATGACAGAAAACGCAAATGCCTAGTCATTATCCTCTCGTATATAAGCGATAATTTGGTCTAATTTGCTTCAATGCAACGATAACGTTGCCTAGAAATCAGGTTCATCAATTGCGAGAAGTTCCTGTTATAACAAAGGTAATCATCTTCATTTTTTAAAGTAGTCACATTTTCAATTTATTGGAATTGAGTTAAATGCACATGTTTCCAACCATGCTTTAGCTTGGTTTTTGTGCAAACTAGTCTCCTTGATCGAACAACTTGATCAACACAAAAGGAATACTTGAACCAGACAGTTTGAGCCTCCAATTAACAACATGTTTCTCGAACTATCTTTGTATTTCTCTTAGGAGCTTCAACTCATTTCTTTAGTTCAGGCCACGCATGGTTTTAACGCTTGCCTACTTCAATCATCACTTCGACCAATCGGGTAACTTGCAGAAAACTAAAGATTTATATGCGTTAGTTTTAGAGTGAGCACGCGTGCGCTTTTTTTGTCATAGCTTGCAAAATAGGATTATTTTTCGCTATTTTGTTATCTACCTAAATAAAATAATGATAAAGCTTTGATGCCCACACGGAGATGAAAGAAATTATCTGGGGACTTTGCGCGTTGAATATATTTTGTCAAGCTTTGACACTGACAGCCAATAACGTTTTGCTCTGTTTTTGAAATGCCATTTAATAGAAAGTCGGTCAGTTAGTGCTAAATTGCATTTGCCTAGGCTTATAAAACAACGACTTGGAATTTTTAATTCTTTCCCTTTTGAATGTCCCCCAACTTGCAAGGTAATACCACCATTGATACTATAAGTAATCGACAGTGAGCCTTCGTTGCTGTTATTATTCACATGCTCTGCAGGGCAAGTATCAATTGAAGGAAAGTTGATAAAACCTGGCGTGCTTAACCGGGCTAAATTTTGCCACCTACAGAGACCTAGGCACCAGCCATTCAATGGCAATGGATTAGTATAAAAAGTCAAAAATTCTTTGGGATTGTCTTTATTGGTTTGGTCCCTCCTTCTATTGAAGCTACAAAGAATCTACATAGCAGTAGCACAGTGGTTAACCAATTAACTGAATTATAAATCCAATAATAATAATATTATCATTATTGGATTTATAACTCAACATGTCTGTTTTCTTGGTCGTTGGCTACACATTAAAGTTTTTGTCTGCCAAGCGTTTTCCCTCTGGCTTATTTAACTGCAAATTTAATTGATTTTATTTCCCTTTTAGGTCCAGTATTGCTCAATCTGATCAGGACAAACACACAGAAAAAGTTCACAGAAGGTAAATAAACAATTTATAATCGTTTTTCGGAGCATTTTGCAGAACAGAGGCTTTAACTTTTCAATTTTTAGAAGACTCTTCTATATATTTCTTAGTGGTCACAGTCATCAACTTTCAATATCAATTCATTATTTATCTTTTATTAGCTTTACCTCAGCTTCTAGTTCAGTTCAGAAGTAGTATATATGCTCTTCGCCATCTTTTTGGCCTTATATATGTTCTTTGATTAACACAAATAAAGGACGCTTAACATGAAGCATATTTGCAAAACAATGTCAATAGATAGTTTAAGTTTTGTGCTGCACAAAAACACTTGCCATTTTCGGCTACGGTGCATGCGCTTTCCTCGCGCATTGAATTGAATAGACCACCCGAGATAACTTGATTTATATAGATAGTTTGATATTAAAGGCCTAGAAGCCGAGGGGCCAAAACATGAAATATACTGCTTTCATGGATACATAGAAAATTGCCCTTCTTGAGATTAAACATGTCACGTCTCATGCCCTTTTCATTGTAGTGCCTTCCTACTTCTTAGTACGCTCCTACACCTCTGGTATGAGATAATTAAGAGTGAACGCCTCAACACTCGGGCAATAAGATGAGCATAGCTTATTTCCTCCATACGATTACAATTGACACCTTTATATCTTTGCGTTGGGAACGAAACAGCTGGGAAGGAAAAAACTTTACGATAGCGCTGATATATATTGCTGATTATAATGCGAAAAAGATCTCAATCCATCCCGAAAATATTGAAATAGTTCATTTACCCAACAAAAAAAGCCTCCCACTGCTGTTGGAAATTTCTCTTAACTACTTGCAGAGCTTAATTTTCCCCTACTTTTGCGAATTTCCCCCAACGCGTTGAATGAACCCGACTTCGAGGTATTCTATTAGTCAGGATCAGATAAGACTACACTCTGCAACTTAGTGTAGTCTTATCTGAGACTACACTCTGCAACTTGTTATTCTAAGTAATTGTAGGCTTCTTATTTTATTAATTCATATCATGTTTGGTGGCCAAAGCTCGCAAATTTCTTGCTTCCTAACTACACAAAACAATTAAGCTCCTTCTGTTATTTTTTTGACACTCACGGTACTGCATTCAGCTGCAGAACGTCGATGGTCTTCTTAGAAGATAAAGAACACGAAGTTGAAAGTCTGCAAAATCAACAAACAATCAGGTAGGACAACAAAAATAACAACATTTAGCTGGATTACGCTCATTTTTATTACTATTTATAGAAAGCTGTAAGGCCATTTTTTTAAAACTTAAGAAGCTTTGGTGGTAGATTTTGTGTGACTCAAAAAAGTTTGAAAGATGACATTTTAAAAGATATTTTAGTTGTTTGCGATGGAGTTTGCATTTCGTTTTGCTTCTCTATCCAATATATGTTTAGCAGTGACACAAGATAAAGAGAAGGACGATAAATTAAGGAAAATTAGGTTTTGGTGTTAAAAAACCTGTCGAGAAACTGTTTGTACCATAAACAGGGTGAAAGCTAAGAAACTCTGGTGCGAGGATTTTGCATAGTTTCTTATAAAAACATGGGTGTGTTATCACCACTTCTAAGGCAAGCCCTTCTTCATTTTTCCAATTTATGACATTTTTAGCAACAGTAGAATTTGTCTGTTCTTCCTTTATCTTATGTTTTCAATAGCTACACGCATAATGACAAAAAATCATTGTAGGCTTACTAAATGTGTTTATAAACGTGAAAACTTGATATAGTGTGCATGGTGACTCACTTGATAAACTATTACTGGATTAGCGTGAATTATTTAGTGAAACAGTTCATATTGTTATTAGTATTCATGGAAGACAGACATCACTGGCTCGTTCTATGCGTACAATAGTTTGGCAGTTAATCATAAGTGTTGCAAGGCAAATGTTAAACACACGAGAATGCGGCATGGAACTTTTTACTTTGACGAAATGGCTGGGATGACAATAGCCATAATGATTATGATGAATTGGATCGCGATAAACTGATAAAACTCAACAATTTTTAACAACAGATGCTAATAGAATTTTCGCCAAAAACATATGACATAAATAAATAATGAGACATTTGATTTTCTTCGCCACGGTTAGAAATTTTATTCAGTCAGATACACGCAGGTTCTTTAGCTGCAAAAACGTGGCTTCCTCATAAAGTGATCGTAATACGCAAGTTGCATAGTTCTTGGCATTGAATCATACAGATACATACATATATATTATTTATATTTATATATATATACCAATATATATGCTCCAAAGCACTCAAAGAACATACCACTTTAACACCAGCTTCTTAGCAGGCGACTAGCGTTCAGTTAATTATGCAGTCAGAGACAATTCCATTGTATCAATTGGATTCAAAAGACAGGTATTGTTTTTTTAAGCTCGCATCTGCAAACATTGATCGAGTCTTTGCAGCATGGTGAGCGTTTTTCCGCTTGCAATGCTGAAAATACTCCCTTGCAACATTCTGGTTTATTCCGTAATCGGACAATCTAGACTCTTGACCAGCTGAGTGTGTGAATACAAGGGCATTGGAAACGCGGGGGCAGGGCAATTTCCCCCGTCCTGATTATACAAGGCTTGTGTGTGCTTTTTAAATACCCCTACAGTTTATTCTTTCATTGGTTGAAACTATAGATTCAAATGCGCCGATATGACTAGTAGTTTTTAACGATCCGTTGTAAGCTCTTAGGACCGGGGCGAGCCAACTGTGACATCATGGTAGAACACCTAATGTCACAGTTGATCATGATGTCGTCACAAGTCTGGCATGGCAACTTTCATTGTTTTTATTTTCATCATTCTCAAACAATGACTTTTGTGAAGATAAATGCAACAATGCAACAATGCAACAATGCAACAATGCAACAAAATATCTTAACTGCCACGGCTAGGTATGACGTCTGAATTGAACAGGCGTACCCGGGCGTGCTAGTGCCGTTCCACAAAATTAACCACACGGCACCCCGCTGCTACAACATCTGAAACAGGCCAAAGCAACCAACCCCACAGTTCAACCTCCTTTTGGTCTATTGAATCTGACAGCCCTCACTTTATCTAACTTAAAAATCAAATGCTTTGTTTGCAACCCTGGTATTTTCATCTTCATCATTCATTTTCGTTTGAATAATAGCTACTGGAAGCGCGTGATTACTAGTTTTGCCTGCAAGTCGCAATTTCCCCTGCATATCAATATTCAAAAAGGCTTTAACCTGGATTTCTGGTCGCCATTTTTTGTTTGTAGCAAGCAGTGTGCAATCGAGGGAGAGAATTTTTGATGTTTCTGAGTGATAAATAGATTTCGATAGATCTTAACTTAACATGAAGTGTAATCTCAAGTATTCTCTTTATTGCAGGCATGCTCAAAATGTCCGATTCCAAAGGCAGAGAAAAAAGGTAGGAGATTCACGTGTCGACTTTAATGTTTTAATACGCTGTGGTGGTGGTGTTCAGAGAGAGAGGGTGGTGTTCAGAGGTAGGGAAGGGAGAGGAGGGATTGATTGACAAGAGTTATTGCAAAGTCCATTAATAAGTACCAATGAAAATACAGTGGAATCCCGCTATAACGAACCCCGTTTATAACGAACTTCCCGCTATTACGAACTAAAACTCCGGTCCCTTTGATTCTGGGAAGTGGTTCTTCATAAAAAAATGTCCCTTCTGTATAACGAACTCCCGCTATTGCGAACTACTTTCTCGGTCCCTACAGAGTTCGTTATAGCGGGATTACACTGTATAGGTGGCATTAAAAAACTCCGTCGCATGAATTATAAAATTCTGTTAATGAAGTGAATTATTAATCAACTAAATTTTCTTTTCTGTCAATACTTTAAATAATTCCAAGTGCTCCATATTCACCGGTATAGCTTCCGAATACTTCATTGAATGTAGCTAACCATGTATTTTTAGCTATGCGGAGGAGGCTTGCGTTGAAGTATGTTGATTTGCGCGCGCAGCAATGTAAATAGTTAAATGGCCTCGCTCAGTTGTTAGCCAGAGATGTGGTTGAGATGTAGGTATACCTTGTTGAGTTGAGAGAGTTCATGGGTCTAGAGCTTGCAGGTTTGCAGGAGCAGTTTAAATTCGCATAAATAATTCAGCGAATGGTTAAAAAATTATCGGAAATATTGATGTGAAGAAACAGTATGCGGCATGTGTTTGACCTGCGATTCCCATCAATATGCGTGTTTCAACCTTCATAAACTGCTCCAGCTATCGTGTTTCTTGTTTTACGTGCAGAGTACACGCAGCCAGAGAGGGGCAGGAACGATTCTTGCGCTGATTTCGACTACAAACTGACTGATTTGGTGATTTAGAATAACATACGCTTACATACACTTTTCATTTCTGAAGCTAAAAAGCTAAAAATATACTTGATTGATGCAGATAATAACAAAGAGAAAAAGGGCTGTGAGAGGGAAATTTCAGTAGAATCATACATTTTATGAGACAAACTAAAGTTTGGTATACCCACACAGTTGATAGATTGGAAAAGTTAGGGTCGATACTCTCAAAATCTTCCGCAAGGGCTATTTTTGCTCTGTTCCAGTAACTCCATTGAAGGTTGTGAAATCAGCATAAAACTTGATAATCTTACACAGTTTGACAAGCTGAAAGATAAAATTAAGATTCAATTTCAAAGTTGTGTACCAAGTGTAAGTGTACCAAGCTTCATGCTGGTATTATAAAATGCACCCAATTGTTCCTCCAACTCCAAGGGTCCCAAATAGAGGTGAAGTGATGTTTCAGAAGAATAGCGAGGTGTGGTAGATGATGTCATACCGCTCTTGATAAATCAAGAGTAGTAAATTTGTAGAATGAATGGAGCTACCATAAAAGAGAAATGGCATGAAAAAATTTCACTACAATAAATATTTGTGATTACTTGATCATATCATCTTCGATATCGATAACAATTATGTTCAAAGACTACCCAATGAACGCCATTTCCCAAGTTGATTGTTTTAGATGCAAGAAGAACGGCACTAGAAAAAAGAGCGAAGCAAAGTATGTGTTGTGTTCTGACTTAAACTCTGACTGATAAATTACAGCAATTTACAAGTAAATTACAGTGTTGTTACAGTTTGTAAATAAATTACAGTATTATTCCACAAGTCATGATCACGAAACAAAAGTTTTTAGATATATTTCTTGAGATGATCATGATGACGGTGTACGCTATGCAATTGCCAACGGCTTGAACGATGCAACACGTCTGATCAAATTGCCTGCTTCTTTCCACGTTTCTGGGGAAATGCAACTTATTTCGACTTATTCGATGACGAGAGATCAATCTGCAACTGTTTAATGGAGAATTTGCAGGCTTTTTTGGACTGGGAGCGATTTTATAGTGATTTTGAAGCATTTATCCTCAGGCCATCTCTGGAGCCCCTGCAATTCGTTATTGCGAATGAAAGCCTGTTTGTGACAACTTGATCCCGATTTGTTGCTGTCTGTTTTTGATTGCTGGGTTTCAGGCAAATACTGTTGCTGCATTCTCGCAACTTTGTTTAATGCATCTAATTACACCGTCGCAGCGCAAGGATAGATCTCCCAATTTTGTACTTCCGCTGCATGGAAATATACTGCTACTGGTACTGCTATGGTAACCATCGACCACCAATCAGAACATCCGCAACTGGCTTTTGCCAGGCTTTCGGCAGCGACTTCGACTTTGTTCAGGATTGAGCCATTCATACGCTGAATGTGCCAGTGAAAGAACATACAGCATCTGACTCTGGGTGTAACGATTCTTTCAACTACCAATTGGTACCTCAATATTAGAAGATTTGGATAACAGGCACTTCCTTGTCTTTGTTTTTGTTCACCCGAGTCACCCGAGTTTTTGTGCTACTACTACACTGCATATACCCTTGGTCCAGCCAATGAGAAAACCATGCCAGTTAGTTTGAAATCCTTTTAATTTTCGTTATACGTAGCTACGTAGATGTGTTAAGTTCCTGTTGTTTACTTTACATTCATCATTTTTTGGCGATCACTCCATGTATCTTATATGTTTTAGATAAGGTATAGCTTACGGAGTTAATGGTAATAAGAAGCACATTGAGATTTCACATTGAAGCTACATATTCCATCTTTCTCAACATAGAAAATTTCCTTTCTTCTGCCAAATATGATGGAATGGATAACAAAACATCTTACTGTGCAGGGAGCTCAACTGCAAATAATTTGTTCCAACTTTTCCAATGTGCTGTACCAGCCAGCTAGCCATCTTCATCGGGGCAAAGCTCTCCCTCCTCATATAATCAGAACTTCAAAACAACTTCAGGCTTAAAATTAAGGACATTGAGCCTTGGCAACAATTATTATTTAAAAAATCTTCCAGGTGCAACAGATCTATTATTTTACCTTGGTGGTACCAGTGCCCCTCAAAGTGCAACATCTGCTAGTAGTCCTCAAAGTCACCCTCAAAGTGCTACATAGAAACTGCTACATCATCCACAAGCTTTTCACTCAGCTTCTTTGTCACCTCGGCACTCTTTTTTCCTTACTTCATCTTTTCTCTTTATTTCTATTTAATTCTACTTATATTTCTAGCTTACAATTGTTCTGTAACCGTAATTTCCTACTTCTAGTAAATTAATTCGTAGCTTAGTTTGACCAGAGCGGCGCAAACACACACTGTTTTTGGCTCCGTGCATCAACCTGGTCCTGCTGGTATAGGATGACATCTAGTTTTATTTTTACTGAGCGCCATCGGTCTTGGAGTCGTTTCCTGTTATCTGTACGGCAGGAAAAAAAGACACTACTTTCAGCGCGAATACAGATCTTGTGTTATGTAATTTCCGCTCTATGAAATATGCACCTGTTATTGCTGCGTGTCGGTGAAGTGGATGGAAAGCAGTGGAGCTGTTAAAGGGATCATGGTTCGCTTCTGTGTTGCTGTAAAAAACGTGTACTACAAAAAAGATGTATTCTATCTGAAAGTTTGCGCTTCCGTGAAAGCAGTTAAAAATATATAAGAGCGGAACATAACAATTATACGGAGCTATTATATGCATAGCAACATAACACAACTATGCAAAAGCAAGCTCATCATGACGACACAACATAACAAAACATGACAAAAAAACAGAACAACAATGACAAATTAAGTTAAGACACGTATTCCTCTGTATAATAGTCATATCAGGTCAAATAGGAAAAGTTGAAAGCAGGGAACAATTAATGAGCTTTTGGAATAATAATTTTATAAATAGTGATCCAAATTTGCGGAATCTCAGAAACTAGGCCTGGTTCTGTAGAGAAAAGACATGTCCAACTTTTATAAGGCTGTGGCCTAGGCACAGGCATAACGGATTATCTAGTCTGATTAATTGGTTGATTTTGTGATCGAATTAGACCTACATATTAAGATTAAATAGTTGTAATTGGTTCTTTAATTCTAAAAGATATAGATAATGAGAAAACAACCGATTATAAATGGTTCGCATAATTGCCATATAATCCTTACGCACTGTAAGTCAAACAGTTACAAATTGCATGTACAGACCACCATCATAAAATTACTAGGCCATTTACATATCGTGTTATTTGAACTGTGAATATTTGCACCTGCATTGTGCTGAAACACAAAACGACGCGAATTAAATAGCTGAAATCGCACCCTGCTAACGCGATCCCGGCGACAAAATCATCGCAGATGCTTGGGCCAGCAGCTGCTTAGTAAAAACATAGGTACCTTAGGTGTATTAAATTTCGTGGTGTATTATAATTCGCGCGTACTTGAATTCGCGCATTTTAAATTCGCGCACAAATCTTTCATATTTTCGCGCAGTCTTAAATTCGCGGAGAAAATAGACAAGATGATACAAAAATTCAGTTCAAAAGAAACTATATTTCTGAACGTTTCTCTTGACTAAAAGTAACCTTTTTATAAGAATGGGTCTTCATACTGGCGTTCTTTTGCTAAGAAATCTATAATCCCTTTGACATCTGTATCTGGTCTCTTTTGCATGCCGTCATAAAAATATGTCAACCACTTTGCCTGTATCGGCTTCAAAATACTGATTTTCAAGTCTACTTTTACTTGTTCTGCTTCACAACCATTTTGAATTTGCCCCTGGACTTGTTCTGCAAAACATTTTTGCGACTCTTTACGGAGAAATGCCTTGCAACTTCTATTCACTGAGATCCTTATGCAATGGCTTTGCGCATTACACGCTTTTTTTTATAAGGAACCTAGCTCGGACCTAGCTCTTTAAATTCCTTATTTTGAGACCTCTTTTGACCACTTTGTAGTTCTAAAAGTTCCTTAATAGTTCCCAGTGCCTAATTTAGTGTGGTCTTGTACACTAATAGTGGTTTTGAAAATCCAAATTGTGGTCTTGAAATCAAGAATTAGTGGGAGGATTTCCTTGAAATTGGAACAAGGTTTTTCGAATCTTTTCATTGAACCTTGCTTTGCCACTTAAACAGCTAAAGGATTCCCGGAAAATTGTTTCAGATTGACATGTCTGGAGTTGAATTAGCCAATATTTGAAATGACTCAAATATAGCAGTCCATGATTTACTGATGAGCAAGTCAGTAATTTTATGAAAACACTGGAATAGCATTAAGAAAGTCAGTAATTTTATGAAAACACTGGAATAACATTAAGGATTGGATCGTTTGGCCAAAAGTTCCTCGTTTTTCGTGCGAATTTGCCTCGCGAATGACCCTTGGACATTTAGGTTTATTGTTGGTAACTAATGTTATTTGCTTTGATTAAATGTACATGTGATTTCAGCTTTATGATCCGATTAGTTGTGACTCTCTATGCGATATGTTTATTAGAAAACCTTAAAAGTAAATGTAAATTTCATTCCTCCATGAGGTGTTTTTTCACATCATATTCTAATCACTTTATGTGTCGGAAATGCATTTTTAGCCAATCTATGGCATTCAGTTTTAAAATTTTTTGGCCCCCCCCCTAAAGGGGCCCTAAACACATTTTTAGGCATAATTAGTGGTATTGTGAAAGTCCCTTAAATTAGGCACTGATAGTTCCTTAATTTTAAGTTCGCATTTAGTGGACATAATTAGTACAGACGCAAGAAAAGCATTTAAATTCAACGTTTTGCTATAAACTTGTGAAAAGATAACAGGTAAAAACATGAAGAAGCTTTACATAATGTAAAAGTACTGAAAATCAATGGAACCGGCTTCCTAATTGTAAATTGTTCGGAAATATAAATATATTCAAAATCAAAAAGTTCCTTAGTGATTTGGCCTTTAGTAGCAAAAGTTCCTTAAGTTTTTTGACCTTCTACATGTAGGTTCCTTATAAACGGTTCCTTATAAAAAAAAAGCGTGTAAGACAAGAAGGACGATCGACGGACATCGCGTAATCGGGCATTTGCTAAGGGAGATAAGCCGCTTTTCAAAGTTTTATTACGACTATGGAGGGAAAATGGAGGCTTTTGTAACAAGCATAGCCTTTAGAAGGTCTCCAATACCACAGGGTAGTCTGGAAATACCGGCTGTCTTGAAGATTTTTAAATCTGTGGCACCAGACCGGATTTTCGACATTATGAAAGAGAAAGTGAACTCTTACTAAACCGAACCGGATCAAATTCAATTCAACGACTAAGATTTTAGTGATATTGACATTTAAAGTAATGAAAAAGTTTGCTATTTTTCAGAAAACTTAGCGTAAAATATTTTCTCGGTGAATTTATAGCTATATTTCGCCTTTCCGTTATGCGCATGCGTGGTCTTTTTCGCGCAGCTCAATTATCGTGCAGTACTTATTTTCGCGCAGTCGGGGGTGCGCGAAAAATAGCACAGCGCGAATTTAAGTACACCTAAGGTAAAAAAATATCATTTATTAGTCTATTTGAAACTGTTTGGTATATAATGGAATACCATTATTACCCTCGAGGACAATGGAATATCATCATTACTCTGGCAAGGTGACACATATCCAATGGTACAATTTACCCCCATCATTTTACCACATATACATTACCCAAGCCAAGGTGATTAATACCCTTGCTTAACCGCTGCCAGTTAGACTAGCTGCTGTCCTGTCATTGAAATCCGCTATATAGCTATTATTCGCTACAGAGAAAATTGCCTGCAGTACTACAACATGCAATATTAACAATATTAACCCTACAGCGAGTGAGCATAGATTTGTCCGTTGCTTTGAGAATTGTGGACTTAGACTGTTTTATGAATGCTGGAGTAATTACAAACACTTACTTTGTCAAGAGTGTGGTCTACAATTTGAAAACATTTCATTGAAAAGAACCTGTTATTAGACCCTTAGTCACAGGAGCTCAGACATGCCAATGCGTGGGATCTGTAATTAAGTTGACCAATTCAACTGTTTGTCTTGGTGAAAGCGGTTTCACTATCTCTTATCATTGTAATCTGGCTACATCAGTTTTTTGGATCATCGCCGTGGCAAGAAAGGTTGCAGCAAACCACTCAAACACTAATTAGAATGCAGCAGTGTCGTAAGGCAGGTTATACAGCCATGACAATTCTTGTTTCTTCTTACGATGTTCTTGTGAAAATAATGTGGTAGATTTTGTTCTGCACAGTAGCAAGCAGGTGAAATGTTATAATTTTTAAGAAAAGTATCATTTAGAATTGGATATTCCTCTGCTGAAAAATGACAACTTCATAGTTTCACCTTCTTTTGGCTTGGACAGCGTCAAAGGAGTAAGTAATTAATAGTGAGAATTATACTTCTCTCAAATTCATTTCACGGTTTTTCCACCATGTTCTTTCCAAGGTAAACTGAATTTGTCTATCACTATAGTTCGTTTAAGCCGAGTGTAAAGCCCAGCGCACCCAAGCGCACCTGGCCAGCGACAGGAACCAACTGTGTGCGGAAAACAAATACAGAAAAGTTGTTGTCGCTAACGAGAATGAGGGTCATATAGGGGTTCCAGGGAACAGGGGAACTTGCCCAAAATTAAAAAGGGAACAAGGGAACATGAGAAAATTACACGGGAAACAAGGGAACATTGATAGCAAACAGGGATCAGGGAACACAAAAATGGAAATTTCTTCGTAGAACAATGAGGGAACATATGCAATTTCTATAAGGGAACAGGGGAACATGACTCCCCCCTATACGACCCTCGAGAATCCTTGATAGCAAACTGGTTTGAGATTTTTTAATCTTCGTCGTTGGTGACAAAAGACAAAATACAAAAATCTCCAGTGGCAAAATGGCGTTTGCAAAATAACAAAGTTTTTTTACAAAAAGTTGATAGAAATATCAAACACTTCAAAAAAGCATCCTAAGTAGAAACCTTTCACGATGAATACCTCTGGGCGAAACAAAATCTAATTGATTGAGAGGAAAGCAGCCGAACTTAGGCTCGGGGCCTTGCTTGTATTTCTTTCATTTCTGTCAAATTTTGTAGTGTACAGCTGTCCTGGATTTGGCTTCTTTCATTCCTCTCATCGTAGGCGATGCTTTTGACGAGTCTGAAAAAGCCTATGACGTTCTCTAAGGCAGACCTTTCTGTTTGCAAATGCTTGTATCAGTTGTGAAACATTTGTCTTGTCAGGCATAAAACCTTTCCATGCTGCACAGTCTTGCCCGGATTCGTACCCATGTATGCCCGGCCCGGCTTGCAAATTGTGAACATCGAGTGTGGACTAATAGGGCTCGCCCTTGATTAAACCCCGGGCAACTTCTTGTTGACTTGTGAAGTATAGGCAAGGCAATATTATATGATTAGAGCGGACCAGATTTAATCAATTTTTATATTTTCCAAATATTAATCCGCTGTAGAAAGAGCATTGCCATTCCAAGAGGTCTCTTTATTCAAACTGCAGCACCATACAAAGCCATGAGCAACAGCACGAATTTGATTTAGGCTTTGTGTAGGCCAGTCTATTCTTAGTAGCGACGCCTTAAGTACAGACAAATGGTCGTTTTGATGCTAGTGTCGTGATTATAGCGGCGAACTTAATATAGCAAGACTGGGTCATTCATCACTCTACTGTCCGCCATTCACTGATCAATTTCAAAAAAGAACTAGACAGTGCATTCAAATCTTCTCGGGCCACAAAAACAACGACATTCAGGCCCTGAATCTACAGTATACCCAAAACATTGCGCCCGCAGCATTTTAATGACTCTGCCAAATGGCTTGAGCGTTGTATCAAGATTCTTTTTGAACATTTGTGTTAGACGTCAGTCTGATCTTCTGCACGGTACATACAGAAAGATGCTAATGGTATACAAGCAATCATTTTTTAGTGGGTTCCACAATTATCAAATTATGATTCAACTTTCGCAATGAAGTAAGTTGTATGGAGAAGCATGACAAATGAGATAAGGTCTTGCACAAAAAGTCTCTACAGAATTAGACTTCTTATTATTATTTAAATTTTGTTAGCTACTGATTCCCTTCAACTATTATCTATGGGTTTATTTATTCTATCGTGAGAGCTTTATGAATATGATACAGCTGGTTGTGAAGTATTACGCAGGCGGCACCCATTGCCTAAATGCAACAGCACCGGAATATTTTACACAGTTTTTCTTTGTAGACAATGCCGTCCGCCAAATGGTCCCAGGCCCACTGCACGTAAACAGTGCACTTCAAGTACTTTTCTGACGTAGATCGTGACCGAGTGAAATTATAGCTTCGTTATTTTGCGAGAACTGAACATACAATAACTAATTACATTTTTATAAGAGTATGTACGTAGTTATGAGATGCTATGTGGAAAGGAACGCACTGAAAAATGAAAAATAAGAATTGAAGAAGATTATTTTAATCCTTTATCACTTTAATAAAGCTGTAACCTTGACAGAGGCATAACGGATTATCCAGTCTGATTAATTGGTTGATTTTATGATTGAATTAGACCTGCATATTAAGATTAAATAGTTGTAATTGGTTCTTTAATTGTAAAAGATATAAGTAATGAGAAAACAACCGATTATAAATGGTTCGCATAATTGCCATATAATCCTTACGCACTGTAAGTCAAACAGTTACAGATAACATTGTACAGGCTTGTGATTCATAGACCAGCACCATAAAATTACTAGGCCATTTGCATTTTGTGTTCTGTGAGCGGTGAATATGTGCACCTGCATTGCACTGCAACACCAAACGGTGCGTATCATAATAATATCCTTGACGTGCCTTTGCTCGCATAGTTTACGACGGATTGAATTTAACTTCATTATATTGTGAGCAACGAACATATTATAAGTCCTACATTGATAAAGGTATGTATGTGGCAGTGAGATTAATACCACAGCTTGAGTATTCAGCTTACTTCATCCATCGTTGTCAAGTAACTATATGCCAATTGCACTACCAGTAGTGTGTATGCAATGGTAGATAAGGGATACGAAACGTCTTGAAGGTGTAGCGTATAGAACACTTTTTATACGAGCTTTGGGGTTTGTTTCACTAGAATAAAGAAACTTACCACAGAATCTTAAGAGGCGGACGTAACTTAAGAAAAGTTTACAAGTGGGTTTACACGACAGGGTTTCTCCACTTTACCAGCAAGTAGCTAGATTGAATCTGCTTGTTTTTGAAGCAACGTAATTAGCATACGATTCAAAGTGATTGTGTGCAGGTGATTCGAGTGGCATCAATTATTCATCGAATATGCCCATTTAGCTGGGCCACTGTGCTCACTCTCGAATTTAGGTGTTTTCCGTCTCCTGGTGTTCGTATCCACGAGCAACGCAGAAGGCTGACCGAACTACATAGACGTAAATAAAGGACTAAGTTGCAACTTCAATGTTTATGTCTTGTGTAAGGGAGAGATGAATTTCTTTCGTCGTAGATACTGATATTATTCCTCATCTAGCTATTATCATCCATCAACATTTTTTAATTGTTGTGCATGGAGGAATTATTTCCTCTTATTGATAAAGAATGATTTCAAAATAAAGCACGTTATCAGAAGCAGTTATTTTTGGTGTAATAAACGGTAAAATATTTACAAAACCATCCTTGTATCTTTGTCGTGATGGTTATATTTTTTATTTATTTATACTCTGCTGGTGATTCAAACTCTTTTCGTCGCAAGTTTTTTATGTGATCATCAATAATGTTTTTCTACATGAGGAAATTCGTCTGAGTTTTGCTCCTTATGGTCGATAATAGTTAATGCAGAAGTCCCTGACTTGTTATAAAATATGATTTCTTCACTAATTGAATGAAGAGACGTTTCACAACCGAAATTTTACGGAGCAACTTTTAACAAACAATTTAACTTGATCTTGCGACAATTGCTCAATGATATTTAAGATGGTAATCAGCTGGGGCTTTCATTGGTTTTTAATCGTAATGTAGTACAAAGACAAATGGATAATGTATTAATGAGAACAATTTTTTTTAATGAACTTGAGCGACTGTCCTCACGTCACACCATTAGTACTCAGTATACGAATACAGTTGCTTGGTGAATGGTCATAACAAAATACAGTTGCATGCAATGTTTTATCACTTTGTTTCCTAGACTCAGAGGCGAACGATAAAGGAAATGGATGCACAGGTTGATAGAGAAAACGTCAACTTCGCGAAGGAGAAAATCTTGATTAACGTTGGAGGCATCAGACACGAGACTTATCGAGCAACAATGAAAATCATACCCGATACCAGGCTGGCATGGATTGCTGAAAATAAAAGTTCGAATTTCGAAGGCTATGATCCAAATAAGAATGAGTATTTTTTTGACCGGCATCCCGGGGTATTCAGTCAGATACTGAATTATTACCGAACTGGAAAGCTCCACTCGCCTTCCGACGTTTGTGGGCCGATGTTTGAAGAGGAGCTACAATTCTGGGGCATCGATGAAAAACAAATGGAACCATGCTGTTGGGCCAAGTACACGGAGCACAGGGACGCTCAAGAGAACCTGAAAGTGTTTGAAGACAGTGGCATTGTCACGGAAGAAGACCAGGGTATCAACATACCACATTTTCTCGCGGCCCAAGACGAGTCAAGTCCACGATTGCCTAAATCACGGTTAAAAACGTGCTTCGACGGATTTGTCAATAAGTTCAAACCTTCCTATTTTGACTCGGACAGATGGAAGATCTTGAAACGAAAAGGTCACATATTATTAGAGGATCATCGATCATCTCTGGCAGCCAAGGTAATTGATTTTATATTAAATTGTGATTGTTACACCTTTCCAGGATTACTAGCATCGCAAATACAGCATTTAGTCAACGCATACGCGAGCAATAAGTTTTTGTTACAGTATACGTTCTTCTTCGCATGTTACGACAGATGAATCTTCGTACATCCATACAGTACTTATGCGGTATTATTAATTGCATAATCACTTTATGTTGTCGTTCAGATCTATTCATGCTTGCACCAGTGAGTGTTTTTCCCAAGATGTGTTTTAAGGGTCTCCCTCCGTCCCCCTGTATCCCGGGCAAAGTGACTCTGGCAAACATTTACTGGTAAAATCATGCAGGATCAAATGGGGATGACATTCAGACTGCACCACATTGCACACGCAAAGCATATTTGTAAAACTCTTATTGTATGTTGGAACCAACGATCGAAAATACCAAATACCCTGCTTTCTCTCATGAATCACATTCTGCATAAACGTAACCTTTCAGTACATGCAAAGATTGATTAAGCAACTTAAATTCTAGTTTTCGACAACCTGCAAAAGATATTGAACTTATGCGTGGGCGAGTTAAATATACATTGATTTGCAACAAAACCCAATGGAAATCATTGGAACTACAATGTCCAAAACAATAACTTTAAGAAAATTGACTTGGCCTAACTGCACTTATAGATCAGATTATCTGCACAGCAAGGGGTTTCGATTAAAGAATATCATTTTAATACCTATTCCTATATTATTTAATATCTTTATCGATAACTAAATTAGCTAAGAAGGTATGCACTCATGTATTTTTGCCAGCTTCAGAAGTAAGGTCAGTCAGCGCCCTATATTGGAAATATTTTCTCTATGTATTTGGGGACATTGTTCAAAATAGGCCAACCAATTGAATGAAGAAGTTTATGATTTTTTAATTAAAACATGTTTAATCGAGAACCTGCAAACTTGAAGCAACTGTTTGCATTACGCAGGCTTCTGCGTCTTTAAGACACAAAAGATTATAAAAATTATATTATTTCTAATAATATTGATTCCATGTACATGATTAGTTTTGTTGCACAAATCTCGCTACTGTTAAGCAATTATACAGGCAATACAAGGTTTGCAGCTGTCAAAGTACTTGTAGGTAATAACTATTTGAACCTCCCAATACAATGCAATACAACATAATTGGAGAAAGCAGTCGAAAAAGGAAATATGTTTTTCGAGTTGAGGCTCATTCTTGTTTTTAAGACAAACTCCGAAGTCCCTCTGCATGAGTTTCTTTATGACGTTTTTCAAAACATAAGTTTTTTTGACGAGTTTGTGGAATAAATTTGAGCAATCTTCCTGTCACTGTGAAGCTTCAATTTATATTTTATGGGTCAGCAGGTGAAAAGTAAAATAATCCATTGACAAAGACAAACTGACGTGTTTTAACTGTTTCTTAAAGTTTTACATGGAGAGCAAGATGGATTTTGAATTTTGAATACCATGCAATTTGGCTTGGTTTTGTTTACTTTGTTTATGACTTGAGCAACAGGTGAAAATAAGAATTTAATTTTACATATTTTTGTTCTGTTATCGTTGATATGTGAAGAACATAGCATTGAAAGTTCTATTCAAAGTGACCTACAGCTTACAGGTGACAGTGAAAATATTTCCCTTTGTAGCTGCACATCGATTGTTGAAGGCTTTCTTAATTATTAACTTGTAACCTAACAGCAATAGGGTTGGTATGTAAACTGGTACATTGCATCACAAAGGGTCCACTTCTTATTAGCTTGTTTCACAAGGTAGCTTTGTCGCACCGCTCTCTATTGCTAAGCCTTTATGACAATGAATTTCAGAAGCTTACAAGATAGCACATTTTCATACAAATTAACCTCTGAGTAAGTTAAAGCGACTCCTTTTGAAACAGCTGGAGTTTTTCAACATTGCTAACCATATTTGTGTTTACTATGTGAAGTCTGGTAGCTCTCAGCTATTATTTCTCTGCATGTCCCAAGTGTACCCTTATGTTACAATGCAAACAATGCAGTATAGGTTTTTACAATGCCTGCTTGTTAGCATTCCTAGATCTGCTTGATAAATGAGTTAGATTTCTATTTTACGAATTCAGTTTAAGTTTCTTGCCAGTGGGTTTCTCTCGCACTATTCTTTCATTTCTGAGTAATTTTGAGGTTAATTTTCCAGAGGTAGCCTGCAGTTTTCAGGCTACCTCTGGAAAATGTCGCGTTTACGAAATAGGCCTGGGCCGAGGTTTTGTGGTTCTCTTGGCTTCAGTATGGAAAACACAGCGTCGCGTTTTGCAAATTGTTAGGCCACAAATAGACCTGTTGCCATTTCAATGCCACAAATTTATGACTGATGGTGATGACAGGCCAAAGCAAAACAAGGGTGTAAATTATGGGCAAACAGTTTGTCCTGAGTTTGTCACAAACTCGGGCAATCATGATCACCATAAGGATGAAGCCTGGCATATTCTAGAACGCTTTTGTTCCTCTATCTATGGTTTTACATGAAACAATGCTATAGTGAAATCTTGGCACTCTCACTCTCCTGGACTTTTCTAGTTTATTTCAATGCCCATAATTACACTTAAAATATTGCCGAAATATACCCAGTTGCTTCATATACACCTTATGTAAGACAAAATATGATTATTTTAACTTGTGCAGAATTAGCGCGAACAAACCCAATAAACCACCCTCCTGATTCATCAAAAGAAATTACGATTTTTGTAGCAGCTGAAGCACCAAGAGATTTCTCTTGAACTAGGACGTGGCATCTTTTACTTGATTAAATTATCTTCAATTTTCACCATGTGGATGCTATAAGCAAAACCCTTAATTGAAGTGCAAAATCATTTATTGAATACGATAAAACGATTTCCAGGTTCCAGCATCTACGTCACTAAGAGGCTCAATTCCACGCATAATGTAATTTTCTGAAATTTGCACTTTTAATGGCGTAAAAAGAGGTGGTAATGAGTGAATTTTAAAATCTAAAAACTGCAGCCCATGTTTTTAGGAAAAAACTTCCCATAAATATAAAAATATGTGAATATAGCCCATTTCACACACGTTGGACCTTGTTAGTTTTGTTGTTGACTTGACAGCAATTATCTTACAAAGGTGTGTTGGCGAATGAAGAGCGTGGCCTAAAAACTTCCCAAAACTCGTACATAATTTTAGTGTTACACAATTTAATTTCTTGGAGATCGTCTTTGAACTAGTAGTGTATTCATATTTCAGTGTTTTTTGTATTAACTAAAAAACGACTGTGTTAGGCACTTGTTTTTTCCCTGTATCATTCATAAAGTAAAGTATTAGAAGGTGATGCATTTATAATTCTTTGGCCTGCTTCAAACATCGTGCTGGCCCCTTGCCGTACCAGGATATTTTAGTGGAGCACGGCGTTATTCCTTCAATATGATGTGTAAAAAATGTTATGCTCAAAAATTATATTTGACTATTTTAAAAAGATTTACCAGGTGTGCAAACAGGCAATGTCAATCTTCATGCATGTTCATGAAGATTGACATTGCCGCACTTCACTATCATCATCTTCAGGTACAATTTAAGCAAATTGTACCTGAAGGATGATAGTGAAATGCGGCCTTTAAAGATCGAAATCACACCTAAACCATGTTTTTTGATTGATTTGATTTTTTTGTACGCCTCCTGAAAATTTTGCAAGCCAACTCAAACTCGCAAAGATAAAACATATGCTACATTAATTAATTTTGCATATTACGCTTGTTGCCCAATAACGTCTTTCGATTTAAGAAAAACCTGTCTCCATAATTACTGTCATGATGAAATTATGCCTTGCTGTGTCGTATATGCATCTTGAGCACGTGCAAACTATAGAATCTTCTCATGCCGCGGGTTGTAGTATTGTTTAGGAGTGTTAAATCGATTCAGAATGAATAAGAATACTTTTTTATTGATGAAATAGAAAGTCAAAACCCCTGCAAGTCTCTTTGCCTATGCGTCATACCACAAGCTGTTGTATTCTTCTTTTCCCCCAGGGAACTGATTAAAAACTGTTTCATATATACAGCGATATTATTGAAAATTGTCAGCTTCTATTTTCTTGTTTTGGCCTTGTTTCATGACACAGACTTGCTTGAAAATATAGGTATTATCTTCAGCTCATCCTTGTTTGTACTCGAAAAGCTGACTAAGCCTAGTTGCAAGGATTACATAGCCAATAATATGTCTAGCGATTTAAGTTATTTGGTGCTTTGCTTAGCTAATATAAGCAACCTTTTGTCTTTGTAAGTACCCAAATTGCGCCACTAATTATACGAGCTTATACATTTGTTCAACTTTTGACTGAGTTTTAAACTCTTTTGCTGTGAAAAGTGCTCTTAGGAAATTTTGTTTTTAATGTGGCATCTTTGGCAAGATGTGGAATGTTACACACTTGTTGTAGTGGTTGTGTAGACTAGTGGTTACGGCGCTTAATCCAAAAGATTAAGCGCTACTGCCACCTTGATCCTTTGAAGGCCATGCCTTCATTTGTTTAAATCCACGTATGGTTGAAGCCACAAACTGCAAGCTGCCAGCCAATTCACCTGTCCATCCTTCCGAGTTCGGTAAATGAGTACACATAATTTCTGCTGGAAAGGGTTTATACCAACTGGACCCACATTTATAACAGCTATCATAACTGAAGTAGCTATCCAGTATGAATATTTGTGCTTACTTACTTTTATTTGTGTTGCATTGTATATATTCGAATGTTTTTGCCAACAACTACCCAAATTAGATCATTCCCCTATAAATCTACTTCCTGGCTAAACGCAGCATTCTTCGTGATTAACAGGAAATTGGGAGAGAGGGGAGTGCATGCCCCCTGGGGACCCACCCAGAATCTTACGCCATTGCCCACCATTACGTTTCTTTGAATACGGAACTCTTAAAATTTGTCATTTTTCTACTTTTGTCCTCAAGTCTTCAATGAACCCAGATTTCACGAGCTAATCTAGGAGGAGCTAAGCAAACAATCTAATCTAGCTTGTTTCCATTTAGCCTCGGCTTAGAACTCTCCCGATAATGGCAAAGTAGATCTTATTTGTCCGTCATTCAGATGTTTATGTTAAACTGCCTGTTAATGGAGACACAAATTATTTTATTGACATATGAATATCTTCTAATTGACATATGAATATCTCATATCGGTAAAGGTTATGTTCTCTCATATATTTTTGTTGTAGATATTCACTTTTGCTTCATTGGTGTTCATAATATTATCGATGTGCTCCGTGTGCTTTCACTCTATGCTCTATTATCATCAAAACAGTGAAGTTGCAAAGGATTTCAGTCTACCAGTCTGGATTCTTGATGTCATATGCTTCTCTTGGTTCATTCTCGAATTATTTCTTCGAATATTTTTCTTCTGTCCGCGACGTGTACAGTTCTTCACTTCCCTCAGCAACTGGATTGACATTCTGGCCATATGTACTTACATACCTCATTTTACATACGAGGCAACAACCGGAGGCTACTCAGAAACAATTGAAATCCTGTCGTCTCTGCGCATGCTCAGGTTTTTCAGGTTCTTTCGTCTATCGTCCGGCTTGCAAGTCTTGAAACATACCATGGTGGCCAGCTCAAAAGAAATGCTTCTGCTATTGCTACTACTTATGATTCCTGTTACAATATTTGCAACCATTGTTTACTTTTGTGAAAGAAAAGTAAGCTGTTGGTTTATTATGATATTATGTGGCATAAAACGAATTGTTTATAGAATGTTAGATCCATTCTCTCTTTCTGGTGTGTAACTTTTAATCAATTATCCATTAATCAATCTTGTTGAGCGAATGCTCTTTTTTCATGGCAGATGCCCAGTTTGTATGTCCTTGATGCGTTGTCGATAATAAAAACCTAATAAAATCCTCGTTTATAATGCTCAATAATTTGCCTGCGCTTTTGAAAATTTGAAACTGATGAAAATGTTAAGATCGTTTTTTTGTTCATTGCAGGTTCAAAACACGAAATTCAAGACCATTCCAGAGTCTTTTTGGTGGGCTATTGTTACCATGACTACTGTTGGATATGGAGACATGGCTCCAAAGACGTCATGGGGCAAATTATTCGGAGCCATGTGCTCTTCGTGCAGCTTGCTCATTCTTGCATTACCTGTTTCAATTATTGGTGAGTTCATGTTTCTTGTATAGCCTTTCCAGACCAAATTACATTGTCTATGAACTTTGCAAACGATTGACATTTCTACATTCCTCCGTTTATGGCATTTTGCTTGTCATACTTCTCATACCGTGAATCCTCGAATAAGCCCCCGGGGGATTATTTGCAAAAACGAAATTTTAAAGCAAGATAAAAGCTATACGATGCAGCCAATCAATAAAGTTATTGGTTTAAACTTGCTGCTATTTGCAATACATTCACTAAATAACTTCAATGTCTGGAAACTTGGGTTCGATGTCCTTGCAAATGATTATCAGGATGGGGCTTATTCGAAGGTGGGGGCTTATTCGAGGATTTACGGAATTGCCCAGGTTGACGATTAACTGTTGTTCGGCCCGTACTGCGACTTTTATAGGCCTTGTCTTACAGCAGGTACATTGCTCATCCCACAAACACTGTACATTTGTTGTCGACGCTTATTGTTAAATGCCTTATTAACCAATCACCATGTTTACTTTTACAGGCAACAACTTCTCTTTATTTTACTCGTACGCGCAGGCGCGCTTGAAGCTGCCGAAAAAGTCGCACAACGCGCTGGTTGGTGCGGCGAACGTTCTCGTTGCTGAAACGAGCAACTCCGATCCGGATTTGGATAGCGACAGTGGAATGTCCAATCCGGGAACAGATTTCAATAATTTGACAACTGGCTCAGGTAGCCTGATAACAGGAAAACGGTAAGTTAAGCGGTGTTTTATCTTGTTAGGTATTTCTAACGGCTTCTATTACTATTATTACATTCTTACTGCATGTACGGGTGGTTGTGCATTGGTCGTTCCACTGTATTGTTATACTTCTCTCTTGCTCACTAAACTGAGGCCTCCATTCTAACTTGGTTTAAAGCTCTGCTTTTCATTCAAAATGTAAACAACAATTGCTGCACGAATTTTTACTCATTTCATTTGCGTTCTTTGAGAATTTTTCATCCGCCCAACCTTTCTTCAGATATAAAAGAGACCGGCTTTCGTTGTACGCTGGCGGCGTTGTCCGCTCGGGTAGAAGACCGCTGCGGTCCAGAAGCACCGGCGTAACGGGAATATCAAGTGACAGTGATAAAGAACAGCGTGACTCGTTGACAAAAACCTTGAATTTTACTGCAACGACAGACACCGAACCAGCTTCAGATCAAAATAATGCTGACAGTGATGAAACAAAAACCGAGCAATCTCAAAACGAGGCTGATCATACAATCACTTCCAGTGAACACTCGAATGGGTCCGTTTTTAGCAAGCCACCGGTCAGCGGTGGCAAGCGTAGACCGCGATCCGGTACTAAGAAAATACACCCCGTCATAACTCTTCATGTTGCAGAGGACGGCAACGAATCGACGTGCAGTGAGCGGGGGGTTGATAACACCGTGTTTTCTAAACGGCCTGATGTGTGTGAAAATATGGTTGATATTTTGCCCGTTAATCGAACACCACCGCTACACGAGCTTGAAAATTTCAATAACAATGCATTGAGGGGGCAGTTGACGCTAAGCAAACATCAACTGCAGCAATCAGAGGTGCATCAAATGCAACAATTCAAGCCGAAAACGATAAGATCATCAAATTTGAAATCATCATCAGAGAATAATAAAAATAATCAACACAACGGTATTACCGGGACATGTACAGTTAATGTCGATGACTTAAACAATGACAATAAATTTGAAGAAACATCGGTTGACTTTAGTAATGCTGAGGGTGACAAAGTTAAAAATAATGCAAGATAGTATTATTTAGTTGTTATTTAATTATTATATAGTTATTGTTTAGTCACTATTTAATTATAATTTAGTTATCATTTGCACGATTTGGTATAGTTCAATGTTCTTTTCGTATTTCCGTCGGTAAGTAAGTAAGTGAGTGCGAATATTTATACTGGATAGCCACTTCAACTATGATAGCTGTTATCAATGTGGGTCCAGTTGGTATAAACCCTTACCTCCAGAAATTCTGGGTACTCATTTACCGACCTTGGAAGGATGGACAGCTGATTAGCTGACAGCTTGT
Organism: Sanderia malayensis; assembly: GCA_013076295.1. NCBI lineage: Eukaryota > Metazoa > Cnidaria > Scyphozoa > Semaeostomeae > Pelagiidae > Sanderia > Sanderia malayensis. The sequence goes on along the minus strand of RQOL01000618.1, from coordinate 635,084 downwards.
AGTGTAGTTCGTGGTTCTGACTATATGTGGATTTGTACCAATAGAAGGAATGGCCTCTAAAGGATCAAATCCAGCGTCCTAGCCACTACTAGGCTACACTACCGTCAAGGACATCTTAAGGACCGTTTAAGGCCCCTTGCGAAAACAGAGTTCAAGAAATATTGAATGCACGTTCTGCATGCAAATGTCGCATGCACTCTATTCCCTGAGTTTTATGCAAAGAAGAAATCCCTCTTGAAAGTGCCTACTTGGGATATAACATGTTTCAAACAGCAATATATTCGCATAATTATCCTTGTATAATTGCTAGGCATGCGGTCCTAAATGTGGTTCGCCAAATAGAGCTGAAAGTTTATGAAGTACATTTAGTGTCCTGAAAAACTGTCAGGTTCACTTCTTGCTCCTTTTTGGTAAAGTTTGTAATCTTGACTTCAAGTCTGTCGTTAGTATGTTTGAATTTGTTGCCATGGCATTACGTTTGGATTTACCGAGAACGGCAAAGAAGGTAAACAAATGTCTCCCCCAGCCCTCTCACTTCGCTTTGTCAAGAGAGACTAGACTCTAACATCTAACAAGCTTATCGATAAATCATAGTTTGAAGAAGCTAGCCAGTTACTGTTTGAAATGAAATAAAGAATAGCTGGCTATAAGTTGAGGATCAGGTGGAAATTATTCAAGTAGCTAACTGCATTTATATCCTACTCTTTTAGTTTTATCAATGAATTATTGATGAAAAAGTGAATATAGAAATTTTAGGATGCTGAAGGCGAGCAGGTTTTTTAAGTTTGGTGGCTTGTCAGTAAATTCTCTATATTAAGTTATTTATTTATCATTTTTGTTGAATTTAAAAGGTTGTAAATTTAGAATTAAGCTTGTATATAAATGATCTTGCTTTTGATTACGTTGCGAAAGTAAGTAAGTAGATGTACAATACACTAATAACGGTTGCGATTAGTAAACTGGCGTATCAGCTGAATTTCAATTGCTTTTGTTCATTATTAAAGGAACTTCTTCGCATAATAGCAAATGAAGGTCCGTTTGTAACAAGGAAAGGTAATCCTGAAGATGGAGATGAAAATAGAGACGACGATAACGAGGATTGATGAATGTTACCGTAATCACAACGATAATGGAAAGTATGCCAACTGTGAAGATAGTAAGAATTATAATTAAGACAGCATCTACTCGCTTGCGCATGCGCGTCACGAGTCAAAATGAGAATCATTCATGTTGAAGGATCAACTGCTCAAAAATAACAACACTTTGAAATCTCTGATATCATTGAACTTGCTATAATAAACTCAAATATATATGTAAGGCCTCATCTGTTTACGTATCGGCAAATAAGCATATTTAAGTTATTTTTGTTTATTTTCATAATAGGGTATAGCTTTATTTTCCATAGTACATATTGTAGGAGCAGTAGCAATCTCGACCATACATGGCATTCTTCCAACGGTAGGGATACTTGACATAGCATGGACCACAGGACGTTGCCTTATAGTTGCACATAAGGTATTGGCAGCTGCAATAATATGAGTTCACATAATTACGACAGCGGTAAACAGTTTTGTCCAATCTCACCCACTGACGCCATGTTCTCTTCACTTTCATGCCAGTGCCTTCATCTTCAACTCTACTGTTCATGCCAAACACTAAAATACAAAGGATTCCTTCAGATTATAAATATTGTTTGATCCAATTTAATATCATCATTTAATCATCAGAATCGTAATTATTATCCCAATCGCCATCAGCTTCAGGGGCGTCGTGGCCGGAGGCGCAGGGCGGGGCGGGGGCCCTCTCTGTGAAAGCAAAGTCGCTGGATTCTTCGGAAATTTTGGTGATTTTTCCACTTTTTCGGAAATTTTTCAGCGTTTGATCCACTTCTCGGAAATTTTTCGTGTTTGGCCTACTTCTCGGAAAGTTTTCGTGTTTGGCCCACTTCTCGGAAATTTTTCGTGTTTGGCCCATTCTAAAATTCAGATCCCACGACGCCCCTGATCAGCTTGATCTATTAAATTGTGCATAACTGTCGTATTTCTTAAGCTGGAGGTTCGATCTTGCAATGTATAACAAATCACTTACCAATGACAAAAAGAGATGAAATCAAAGCCATGTATAGGAAAATCTTTGCCATTTTTGTCCTTCTGAAACTGGTCCTGCAGTAGCTAACGATTGCAACAACGCTGTACATGGATAACAAAAACAACGTTAAACATCTATTCCAAAGGCTACAATCTACACAAGAAATCTATACCCAGGAAGCGCTTTGCTTCTAGAATTTGAAGTTGCAAGCATGTGGTAGCGGAATAGGATGCACAGAAAGCGAAATAAAACAGCACGACAGAAAAGAAAAGAAGATAAGAGAGAGACACAGAAAACTGGCTTGGAAAAAGATTAGCTTTATTCACGCTATGTTAGTTACATATTAACAGAAACCAATTAATCAATGAAGCTTTACCTCAGCGTTATCTCTATTCACCGGCTCCTTTCTTGTGATTATGTGAAATAAATTTGGATCTTGAATGTTGATTTTCAAATCGTTTTAAACCCTACTCACTGCGTGTGGCTCTGCCGATCGTCAGGGAAAAAACGCCTTATTTCGCTCATCAATGTTCACTTTATGGAGGACAAATGGTCATTTCTTGCTGTAAGCATTTTAAATTATGCACGATTTTTGCTTGTTGACTGTATGGGGTATGCAAATTAGTGTCATTTCGTGCAACAATTTGACATCACACTTGCCCACGATAACAAGATAGAGTCCAACAAAGTGGAAAAAGCAGCAGGAAGATATATTATTATACATATATTTAAATGTCATTGGGCTTCAGGACTGAAATAGTACTCTTTGGTGCTTAATTGTACGAGGGGCTGGATTCTATTCTAAAATTAATTAGCGGGGGCGGCGGCAAGGCACCTGAGAGTACTGTCTCCAAGTATAACTTTAGCGTTTCATTCAGAGCTAGGGGAGGGGTAGTGGACCGAGTTTAAGTCGGGGACAATTTCTGAAAGATAAACCAGAGGAGTGGTATGGCCGTAATTTCTTGCCTATCCAGGAAAAGTCTTGAAATTTTAGTCAACGTCGTTGAAAAATTACAGATGATGTCAAAAAATTGTCGAAATCCATTGCGTTCAATATAGAAAGAGAGACAGAGAGAGAGAGCTGTAGCTATTGCTCATTCTCGATTCTCAACGTTTGCCAGCAAATGTTTCTTTTATTATCATTTGTGTTGCTCTTTCAAAATGTGCTGTCAGGCTAAAATGAGCAAAAATTTGCGCATTAAAAATGGTAACAACACAGAAATCGGCATGACATGATACAACTGCGCGAATTTACTGACCTTGTACTACAGTCAAATCTAATCTGCATAACTCAAACTCGTGCAGCTCAAACTTTATTCTATGCGAAAGGAATTCTCCGTCCCTTCAAGGATCACTGATGAGCCAATTCTTACAAAACAAACCTCCATAATTCAAACTTATTGCAATTCGAACACTTTCAAGCTTCCCGGGGTGTTCGGATGAGACAGAGTTGACGGTATTTACATGAAGAACTCCTCTACTTATTCCATTATTCTCAACTTTTTTTTCATCTGTTCCTCTTATCGAGTTCAGGGAGGCAAGGAAGCAAGTATAAACCAGCTACAGGGGCCTCAACTCCTTTTTTTTATCGATTCCCAAGCTTCACAAGAGTCTAATTTTCAAACTGGTAGGTTTTTGTTTTTTGCAATTAGCTTTTAGCATTGCTATCGCTGCAGAGTTGGCATTTATTATCAGGCATTTTTGAAGATTCGGTGACATCTCATCTAGGCCCACTTTTGCATTGTCGATTCATCTCCATGATATATGACAAATTTGATATTTCTTTCAGGATTTCCACTTCCCTGGTCAAATAAAATAATTGATTATTGATTCTGTAAGCGACAGCTCATTAACAATATGTCTATGTCAGCATTATATGTTTTGGACCTCAAGGGAAAGGTAAGGCAGTTAAATATCTATATTGAAAAAATACCTCACCCCATCATATCATTAATTTTGATAAAATCAAATTGTTAGCTTCAGTTTTCTCTACCACTAGGTCTACCAGAATACATCTTTTAAACGAAATTCTTCTAGACTGATAGCAGCATGATAATATTCATAATATATATGATATAACACTGACACATTCAACTGATATGTCGAACATTTTCTGTCCTAGAATCTTATATCAAGAAACTACAGAGGTGATATAGATGTTGCGGTTATTGAAAAGTTCCTTCCTCTTGTACTTGAAAGAGAAGAAGAAGAGGCCATTTCACCAATCATTGTGCACGGTGATGTGACATTTGTTTACATCAAAAACAACAATCTTTACAGTATCTTTTTCATCAATACTCCAGCTCAGTTATTGTACCCTCATTGCACAATCAGTATTGTTGCAATCATTTACTTTAACTAAACACAGTTGTTGCAACTACAAAAACAAATGCAAATGTGGCTTTGATCTTTGTGTTCTTGCATAAGCTTGTACAGGTGAGTTTGTTCTGTAATGTGGTGTAACCTTGGTAAAAGTGAATTTGATCCCTTGAACTTTATAGTATAACTCTCCCCTCAATTTAAAAAGTTCCCAATATGATTAAATATACTTTGCTTCTTTGCAAGGTTTTTAGATTGGGGTTTTAATGTGATTTATGCTATTCAAGCAACCAACTATGTGCAGTTGATTTGCATTTTTTTGTATTGGAAGAAAGAGGAAAGAGTATTAGTAATTACTTCTAATGGAATCTGTTTCCAATTTCAAAGGTCTTTACTGACTACTTTAGAGAATTGGAAGAAGAAAGCATTAGAGATAATTTTGTTCTCATTTATGAGCTATTGGATGAATTGATGGATTTTGGTTATCCTCAGAGTACAGAAACGAAAATTCTGCAAGAGTAAGTAATGTCTAAAAAGCCTTTGTGTGATGTTGCACTGTAGAAAACAGTGTTGGTAACTTTTTTGTGGAAGTATGCTACAATGTTCTAGGCATAGGCAAGCTTTTATGCTCTTTTTCCAAACAAGCTTAAAGGAAAACTCATTTCTGTCTTGTATGTTATTTATGCTTTGTGTTGTTTCAAGGTATATTACTCAACTGAGCCACAAGCTTGAAGCTGCTCCAAAACCCCCACCAGCTTTGACAAATGCTGTTTCATGGAGATCAGATCAGATCAAATACCGAAAGAATGAAGTATTTCTGGATGTCATCGAATCAGTTAATTTATTGGTAAGTCTTAAGGAAATTTGGTATACATTCAATTCACTTGTACATATTATAATGGCCACTTGAAGGCCTTGCGAATGTGCCTGCGTTGGCAAAATATTTAGGTCAAATAACTTTGAAACTACTACTTCAAGGTATCCTGCTGTTTGATTATGTGAACTTGACATCTTGGTTTTGACATCAACTTGACATGAGGTCTTGAATTTTAATCCTCACCTGAAACACAGAGCATAGACTAAATAAATAAACAATTAGAAAGCTCTCTTTCAAGCTGCCCACCTTAGATTTGGTGGTATATCAAAGACATATAAGACTTAATAGTCAGCAGTAAAGGTATTGGTTTGCTGGTTGACTCAGAATAAGACGACAATGTCATAATACATGCTTTTTTTTTATAAGGAACCCTTTATAAGGAACCTGCATGTAGAAGGTCAAAAAACTTAAGGAACTTTTGCTACTAAAGGCCAAATCACTAAGGAACTTTTTAATTTTGCATAATTATATTTCCACACAATTTACAATTAGGAGACCGGTTTCATTGATTTTCAGTGCTTTTACATTATATGAAGCTTCTTCATATTTTTACCTGTTATCTTTTCACAAGTTTATAGCAAAACGTTGAATTTGAATGCTTTTCTTGCGTCTGTACTAATTATGTCCATTAAATGCGAACTTGAAATTAAGGAACTATTAAGGAACTTTTAGAACTACAAAGTGGTCAAAAGAGGTCTCAAAATAAGGAACTTAAAGAACTAGGCCCGAGCTAGGTTCCTTATAAAAAAAAGCGTGTAGACTAAAAGTTAAAGTTGTATAAAACTCTGTGTGCCAAGTTTTCTAATTAGATTCTTCTTCATTCAGCTTCCCCTATCTCCCCTTTTTTCTGACCCCACCCAAGAACCTTGAAGATAAAATAATCTATCAAATCTTTTATGGCAAATTCTTAATTTAATGAATTCAAGGCTTAATCTAACTTTTTAACTTGCAGTTAAGAAAGCAAAACAAGTTAGAAAATAATTGGTAATTGATTTTGCTTTAAATTTGAAATTCAGGCTGGTGTTTCTGGAAATGTTTTGAAAAGTGAAATTGTAGGATCAGTGAAGATGAAATGTTATCTCTCAGGAATGCCTGAACTCAGACTTGGATTAAATGATAAAGTTTTATTTGAAAATACTGGAAGTAAGTTCAACACTTTCATCAGTTTCTTAATGTGCTTATTGTCAATAGCATTACTTACTTACATGAAGACGCCCTTTTCGAGATTTTACTTCACTAAACGTATCTGTGCCTACTATCAATTGGATGTAAAAGTGTTTTGCTATTGCTAGATGAGCACACACACCATTGTCTACGGCTTGGCTTAATTCGTTGTATCTTTTTACGCAGGGTCAAAAAGCAAAGCTGTTGAACTGGAAGATGTGAAGTTTCACCAGTGTGTTCGTTTGTCGCGGTTTGAAAACGACCGCACGATCTCTTTCATCCCACCGGACGGTGAATTTGAGTTGATGGGCTACCGCCTGAGTACCCACGTAAAGCCGTTGATATGGATTGAATCCGTTATCGAGAGACATCCTCACAGCAGAGTGGAGTATATGATAAAGGTAATCCGTGTAATGATGCGTGTAATAACGCGTGTAATAACGCGTGTTATAACGCGTGTAATCGTGTTTATCATTTTCATGTCATTGTGGTTTATTTCAGGCAAAGAGCCAGTTCAAGAAACGGTCAACTGCCAATAATGTTGAAATTGTTATTCCTGTCCCCGAAGATGCTGATTGTCCAAAATTTAAGGTGCTATTTTTATACTTGATATCGTTTTCATTTCAAATATTATCTCCAATTTCTTGTTCTCTTCATTATTTTTTCCTCTCCCTTCTTGTTGTCTTCATGTCGAAGTTTCAAAATGAAAAACAACCCCACTTGTCTTAAAACCCCACTTGTCTCAGTGCATTTACTGAAATGACGTGTATTCATTTCTTACATCTATTGCAGACAACAATTGGCAATGTCAAGTATGCACCAGAACAAGCATCAGTTATCTGGACCATCAAATCATTTCAGGTGAGAACATAACAAGTTTTTCCTTTCAATTTTATGACCTGTCGCTGCAAGTCGTTTGATTGTCTCCACAGCAATATAAGGACTGACAACATTTATTCCAGGGTGGTAAAGAATATCTCATGCGAGCTCACTTTGGTTTGCCAAGCGTCCTGTCGGGTAATTTCAACGTTTTTTATCGTTGCAGCAGATATTTTTGTTTGTTTTTAAATTTAACTTGCTATTCTTTATTGTTCTTTTCCCGTTTAGAGGAGACAGAAGGACGTCCGCCAATTTCAGTCAAATTTGAAATTCCTTACTTCACAGTGTCTGGAATTCAGGTTGGTCATTTGTATAAATTTCTATGCCATTGCATAAATATTACGACCCTAGTAAAATATCTGATGCTCATTTATGCATTGGTTACAAACCTTGAAAATCAATTTTCGTGTTTAATTATATTAAATTTGGGACTTGTCATCTTACGGTAGGTGCGATATCTGAAAATCATTGAGAAAAGTGGTTACCAAGCTTTGCCATGGGTCAGATATATAACTCAGAATGGAGGTACGTTGCTATTTCTTTATTACATTTCCCGCTCTACCCATCGCTCAATCTTAGCTCGAACTTTGAGTGTTATTTTAGCAAGGTTTGTATCGCTGGAAGTTTGTATCAACATGCATTTCACGTTTGCATCACTGAAGGCGCAAATAAGCCCCCCCCCGTCCCCCCTCACCGGGACAAACGATAACGAATGACTTATTGGTTGTGAGAAGTCTGTGTGTTCTGGGCCCTGCAGAAAGGTTTCATCACTAGTATTTATCTGCAATTATTGTATTATTTCTTTTTATAGATTATCAGTTGAGAACTGCATAAGGATTTCCTCTAGTCTTTGGTCAATTTTCAACGAGAGACTCATCTGCATTTACAAATTGTTGTGAACAGTAGCGAAACAAACTTCAACTTAGAAAATGGATTTTGTAATATTTTATGTATCAATCAAGGAGGGTCGTGATGTGATTCAATTTTAATAGCTGATATACAATCCTTTACGGTCGACCTCCGTGCAATTCCATTACTTTGTATTAATTAAAACTTTATCGTTGTCAATCTGATTTTGATTCATTGAGATCATTCAGAAAAATGTATTCCAGGTTTAGTCTTCTCTTCTCAAGTACCAAGTAATATATTCTTTATTCCTTTAAAAAATTATTGATATTTTCTCCCTTTATTGTAGCCCTATTTACACTATAAAAATTAACCAGGGTTTGCTCCGGTCAAAGTTAACCCAGCAGGTTAGCTTTTTGTAGTATAAATGCAAATAACGCTGGTTCTATCTGATTTAAACTAACCTACCTCGAAAAGTGGGTCAGTTCAGAGTTAACTCCGATTCGACCCGGGCCAACTTTCGAAAATGTACTAAGCGAGAAACTGGGGCAAACTCGGGTTATTTTTTGTCAAGAACATGCGTACTCGGGTATAAAAAGTATCAAACGGCACCACAACATTCAGATTTACATGACTTTTTCTTATTGACTTAGTTTTGCCCCACACCAGCGCTCACACTACACTCTACACAACACAAGAAGTAACGAGGGACGTAGGAAGCACCTTAAACTTGGGGGGGGGGGCACGACACTTTGAGGGCAGCCGCTAGAAGGACACTTTCAAATACGTTGGATTTGCGAATGAATACTGTAATACACAGCAGAAAATGGTGCGAAATTACCAAGGCAGAGTGTTTTCACTTCAGAACATAAACAAACGAATATAAATTAGAATTGAAGTACAACCAAAAGGGGAAAAATCAAAATTTATTTTTGGCCATAGAACAGGGCACTTTGTGAAACAAAAAAGGGCACTTTTTGTTTATTGCAAAATCTTGGGGGGGCGTGCCCCTAGTGTCCCCAGGTTCCTACGTCTATGGAAGTATCTCGGGATCGGATACTAGTTTGTGTAGGGTAGATAGAGCTAATAACTAGGCCGCATCTTACTGAACGATTTTATTTTACTTTCTTTGGCCTGTTGGGCTTGGGCTCGAAGGCTCGAACTGTGTCAGCTCACCCTTCCTTCCCTGGCCACGTGAACCTTAAAACAACGCATACTATTTTAACAATGCTTTCCAAAAGGCGGTAAAAATATAGCTACCTCCAGATGAATACACGACTGGAGTCAGATTCTCACGGATAATAATAAAGTGGGGTTTCGACTAATAAAGTGGGTTTTCGCTTCAAAAATAAGCACCTCATTGAAAATTTATTTTTCGTTGAGAAAGTGGGATTCTCGGTAAAAAATATACAACGTTCCTCGTTGGTCTGTCATGCCGAATGTTGTAAAAAGTGAAACTGAGTCCAGACAAGTCAAGTATTCGTCTGGCTTTATCATGATAGTTTGAGCTCGTAGAACCCCTCACGTGCTGTCTGTTGGAATCATTTTGAATAGCTAAAATGCCAGTCGTAGTTGGCAGTTTACCTGGGCAAGTTAGCAGTCCGGGGGCATCAATAAGTGCAGCGGCAGAAGAACTTGATGCACAGTTACAAAACGATCGACAGCTCGTAGAACTTGGTTCTCAACTCGGCATTTCAGGAAACGGTAAGATGAAAGTTCCACTGTTAATGTGAATTACACATACACCCGAAGTCTTTCGTGATAACGAACATATTTCAGTGAACAGGTTTTGTATGTATGTATTAGTGAATAACAAGTTAAGCCAAAGCTTGTTCACAACCTGGTTCACTGAAAACAAAAAGTGAAAATAAGAATAAAAATAAATGAATATCTAAATGAAATAAATAAATAAATAAATAAATATTAAAATAAAAAAAAAGGTTGCCAAGCTTGGCAAAAACGTTTGCCAAGGTTTTTGCCATTTGAGCCCACATTGGCATTTTATTGACTTACAAGTACCACAGAAAGTCCATGTTTTCAATCAATGATAAATTAATTACTCACAAAAATGAAAATGTTGAAATTTTTTGAAAAGCCCAAGAAGAAAGTCTATTTGTACCAGGCAAAATGTTTCAGATAATTTTGTGAGCCCTCTTTATATGAACCTGCTCATGTCAGCCCACTGCAACAAATAACAAGTAAATAAACCGTTAGCAGGTTAATTTGAGGATTTAAAATACATGGCTGGCATTATTCCAAGCCTCATTTTGCCAACCCAAGGAAAGAGGTCTGTTAATATAAGATTGGAAAACATTGAAGATGGCAATTTATTCTTGATTTGTAGTGCTCATTTTGTATTTGCTCCACAGGTTTTGTTACGTTCAGTGGTATTAATGATTATGATTATCCAAATATATTTGGCCTACCACAACATCAACATGCAGATTTGTCTGGAACCCTGCTGAGTACAGTTAAAAGGGTTCCCATTCCAGAGGAGCTTTTTGAACAATTTGATCGTATCCTTCCACCTGCATATGCTTTAGCTTTTTTGGTAAAATTCAAGTAATTAGTCTGCTTACTGTATTTGAGGAACAACAAAATGTAAAGTTAGTTTAACGACTGTGAGACAGCTCCCAGATATAGGGTTTACATATGTTAACAGAGCAAGTCTGTAATCATTGTCTTATGCTTGCTTCATGATGTTTGTCCTTAAGTTGATGTTAGATGTGCAAGCCAATGTGACCATTGGTCTATTTGCTGAAATAAACAGAGCCTGGCTTGCAATAGACAGTGATATTTATGTTTGGAACTTTGAAGACGGGTAAGTAGTATTACTAAATTGATTTCACAGATGCATTTCAGTTTGAGTCAATCATCAATAATTTCAAAATGTGAAACTTAATAATCCTTAATAACCCTTAATAACCATAGTTCAGCTTCCATTCAGCTTTTAACTCTTTGATTTGATAAAATTCAAAACATGAAAACAATGTTTAATTCCTTTTTAGGAGTGATGTTGCATATTTTGATGGCCTTGATGAAGTCATCTTAGCTGCTGGTTTGATTACACCAAAGCCAGGTATTCTTGTTGATTTTTCAGTTTTGTACATGTTACAGCCATCAGTTTCCATGATAATGACCAGAAAATTAATTAATCATAATCCTTTCTTTACCAATTCCCTCCATGTCTGATTTCATTCATATGATTCTGTTATTTTTTTGGCATCATGTTGATCAGGTCATATTCCTTATTTCTCAGGTGTGTTTCAAGATCACATCAAATTTTTGCTTTGCATTACCACACCATTTAACGTTGTTGTTCTTGGAGTTGGGTTTGCAGAAGAGAATGGTAATGATCTAATGTTTATTTCATACTTCAACTTTATAGTACACTAAAGTTGATAATACAAGATTGCTACATAGTTATGGCTACATAGTTATCTGTTGTGTTGACCATAATGATATGGTACAATAAAGTGGATTTTGTCACAAAGTTAGTAGATTAATCCATTTTTTGTGTGACATTTCTGTTCACCTCAATAATAGATAAGCTACAAGTTAAAGTAATCTACAGAGTTAGTAATAAGTAAAAAGAAAGTTAAAAAGAAGCAGAGAAGAAAAATATACGAGAGCAGTTTTATATTATGATATAAACTTCATTAATTATACTTAGTTATTGTGTTTTAAAAAGTTTCTAGGTGTTTAGGTATTTTTTTGCTTGTAGATGGGAAAGTTTACAAGGAAATGCATTTGCAGCCACAGCCATTGTTTACTGTTGCAACTGACAGTGTGTTCATGACATCTGTCACTGGTACCTGGAATGGTAGAATATTTCTCAGTGGTGCTGATGGATGCCTCTATGAGATTGCTTATCAAGTAAGTTCTAAGCTCTTGCTGATTGATTCAGTATGTGGGTGGATAGAAAGGAAATAGCTCAAACCTTATACTTGCATAAGATAAAGCAATATATATAAAGGGACAGGCAACTGTGTTGGGTGACTTGAAAAGAGTTCAACTGAAACAGTAGTTGACTGATTAAGATTCAACTGGTGCAAGACATTGGTGTTTATGCAAGATATAGTCCAATAAATAGTATTTGATTAGGTACTGCACCAATGTTCCAGTTTTTCAAAGTTATGCATTTTTGCTTTTTGCTTTTTCTCAGGCACAGAACAGTTGGTTTAGACAACGTTGCAAGAAGATCAACCATTCGTCCAGCTGGGCCTCAGTTTTAGTGCCTTCTTTTATCAGCAAAGCATTAACTGGGGAAGGTACTGCAAGCCAAGCTTTCTTTTTTTGCCTTGTTTCCCAGCGACAGTGAATGTGTTGCCAAGAATGATACCAGCTTGAGCTGTCATTTGCCTAGTAATCGGAGCTTGATATACATGCCCCCCTGAAGCATTTTGATGCGGCGAGAGCGACAGTGGTTAAGATGGCACAGTATTGGCCAACTGCCCCGTGACGGCGGTGTCACTGGCTACAAACGTCAAAAATAAGATTCAAAATCGCTGTAGTTGATGAGTTTCATTATCATTCCAGATCCTATTTGCCAAATTGCCGTCGATAACATACGTCACGTGCTGTTTGGAAGAACACAGAAAGGATGCATTCAAGTAAGTTGTATATTCATTAAAATAGCGAATGAAGTTTACGTCATTTTCTGCCAGTCATCCTTTTTAATTACATGTTAAAACCAAGGTTTAACCATGCATGGCCTGATAAACAATGCATTTATCAGGCCTTGGTTAAACGTCGCTTTTTTCATGTGCCGACTCAAACCGAATTAATTTCGAAGAGCTACTTGATATGTCGCTCCAAATGCAAATCTGCCGTACTTAATCAAGTTAAGCGCCCCACTTAATCCAGCAATAAGACTCCGCGCGTGAAAAGAGCGACGTTTGATCTAGGTCTCCTCGTGTGTGCTATTTGGGATTTGCATCGTTCCATGTTGAAGACTGCTTGTTTGATAAAGTCAAATCTATTACTTTGTTATTTAAGGTGTATGATATGGGCGAGGCTGGTTCAGACATGCGCTTTGCTGCTCATCTTGATTCAAACTCGATTACAGTGGCTGCATCAAATGCGGCGCGGTATGTACAGATGTTTTAATCGAATACGCCCTCATTACCTTTAATACCCTTTCTTCTATATAGTATCCTGATCTGGTAAATTGATGCTAATAGATTGCTCATGTGGAAGTTGTAAATTTTAGCTGTACAATTAAGATCTTAAAATTTCCATTCATCATAATTTCTGATTTACTCTTTCTTTTTCTATCCATCACTTTGTTTTTCATTTTCGTCATACTCGCATTTCTCTCCTCCTTCCCCTTTCTCTCCATCCCCCTTTGGCTCTCCATTGTGTTCTGAATGCTTTCTCAACGGAAATTGTTGACCAACCAACCAGCCTTCGCTGTGTACATCTAACTATGTTCTATTCACGTCGTGTTTTATTGCAGAAATGTTGACAGAAAGCATTTTCAGAATGTCATCCACATTGCTGCAGTTTCGAAAGCGGAGTCTTCACAGGTTCATTTAGTTGCCGTTACTGACACAGGTTACGACTGTTTATTTGCCTTTGTACACCACCCTTAGCCATGACGTAATAAGCAATGTAAAATGTATTATCAGTGCAGTTAACTTTAGTTCAGTTTCGTGTGTGATTAACTTTAGTTCAGTTTCGTGTATGATTTTAGTCTGGTATTGCCATCGAGTGTCGAATTCAATCCAGTCAGATTGGAAATCCTGTCACGCCCATTTTGAGTCATCTTGCACTTTCACCTGACTCGATGATGTCTCTCTTGAGCTCTTTTGTTTTCGATTTTTCCTTCCAACCACCTCTAAACCAGTTATCTTTGTCTCAATACATGCCTGCATCAACTCTCTTTTCTTTTCTGATCTCATTCGACACTTTTTTCACTTGGCATTGTCACATATCTTCATTCAATCGAAATGTGACATAGTATAGTGAATGTAGTGTGGCATAGTTTATAGTATTTAGTTTTGCTACAGTAGCATAGCCTGATATTGTTCGATTCGGTTACGTCCATCAGAGCAGAGCGTCGTATTGCGTCATGAATGTCTGCAGTGTGGTTTAGTTGAACCCAATATGGTGTAATAAAATGTAGTGTTGTGTATGGATTATGCTATATCTTATGCTGTTGTCATTTATAAAGGCTTGCTTGTCTTAGGTGTTCGACTGTACTTTGCTACAACATCAATGACCAGTGTCGATAGTCGTCCGTCAATGCTACGTCTGTCGCATGTGCGCATGCCACCAGGTTTCACACCATCAGGTTCTACAGGAAAGCCAACAAAGGTGCATCACGCATTCTACCGACAAGGTATTGCCATTTCATATCCAGGTCGTATTGGTTTTTCTACCATGTCTCATCAGAGGCCACCTTGCTGGATGTATTGTTATATTTTTGTTTTTGAATGATTTTTAGGCACGAGTTTGATGATTGAGAGTGTGTCTGATGATATGGACGCCCTGTGGTGCTTGAGCCAAGAATCCTTTCCATTTCAACCGACAATGAAAGAAAGCCAGGTGACTCGCCCTATTCCACATTTATTTGTCATTAATCCCTCGTTGGTTTTAGCCAACGAAGAGTGAATTGCGAAGTTCGGTTTCACCCCATCGAAGTCGATGGATGTAAGGATATTCTCAATGGTATGATAATCAAGGGTGTACATATTTAAACTTTTCATCTGTCCAACCAACCATTCATTTATTTACCCACCCATCTCTGCGCTTATAGTTTGTCCAGTGGTTATCGAAACTAAACAAGATGGATTATTTTCCTTTTCAGATTGTTTCGGGTGTTGAAGGTAAAACGTGGTGCGTAACAGAGATAGCTGATTATAATGAGACAAATCGCGTACCGAGCATCTTTTTCAACTGTTTGTGGCCTGAGCCCCCATCTGTTGTCAATCAACACGTATTTCCTCAACGACGATTTGTCTTACTCAGTCCAAAGGTGAGTACAACAACAACAACAACAACAACAACAACAACAACATCAACATTGAATTGCTAACATTTCTGGCTCTGAGTTTCTCAGTACAATAGTAGACAGTGTAAAATGTGAAGGTACCGTATTTCCTCTAATTAGCGCCCACCCTCTTTTAACCGCCCCCCTGCAATAAGCGCCCACCCTAAAATCAACAAGTGTGAACTAATTCTTCAATTTTCACTGTTTGCTTCAAATAATTTTGCAAAATACTTCTCTAATTTTGGAAAATATTTAATAAGCGCCCGGGCGCTTATTAGAGTAAATACGGTAGGCTAGTAACTCGTTGGCTTGATTTTTCTGGGCGTTATTCCTTTGCCTCCACTCCCCCTGAAATGGGGGACGACGGGGCGGGGGGGGGGGGGGGGGGGTTAATGATACGTGCAAAATTTGTGCAACTCGTAAGTATCCCCGGATTTTTGCTCATTGTTGTCCAGGTCTGCTCTAAGAGTTAATTGTTTCTTGTTCACAATAGCTTCCTTTTGAAGCTGGAGTGTTTAAAATCTGCGGGAAACTCGTATGTTCCACAAACACAGGATCTCCCCTAGGCGCGGGACATATGCGAGGTGCATGCAGTTTCTGAAATGTTATTTTACTTCAGGTTGTTGTCGAGCGACCGCCCAGGTTTACCATTGCTGTAGTGACTGATTTCATTAATGTTTTATCGGTTTCGTCCAATGTTTGAGGATCCAGCTCGCCTGAAGACTAACCTGTTCATACTGATAATAAAATGGATTTGGAGTTATGCTTGCATGAACATGAAGTTCACGTTCAATTTGAAGCAAGGGATGGAATTTAAAAGAATGTTGTTGTCATTGCTGTATGCTAATATACGTTGCATTTGTGTTTGTTGCAATTGTTACTGTTGTTGTCGTTGTCGTTGTTGTTGAAGCGGTTGTTGTTGTAATTGGCGTTGCTATTTTTGTTGTGGATGTTGCACCGGTGGGTGATGTTGTTGTTGTTGTTGCCCAAGCCATGCGCACCCAATTGTTCATCATTCCATAGCTATGACAAGTACTGGCTTAGCTTTGCTCCAAGATTTAATTGAATTGCCCATAGAGTTTAAGTGCATGCGTGCAGGCAGGTAGGCTCTGTTTTCACGTTGTCTTTACTTGTTTTCTAGGGCAGTCATATCGTCAGCACATTTAGGCCTGTGGAACAGCTTCGAAAATTGCTCCTTGCAAGCGGCAGCGGAGAATCAGAAGCAGTTGAAACGTTTTTCAAATTCTTCGGGGTAAATGATTTCAGTGGATTTCTTTACACGTGCATAACCCGTGTACGAACACAGTTGACTGTCGCTCAAATTCTCAAATCTAGACTCTCTTTAACATTTGTCCATCTCGAATATTTTGTTTTATTCCCATCGGGAGAAGATCATACTAGCTACTTGGGACATCATAACCAACGTTTTATTTTTCTTCGGAGTTGGATATGCTGTAAAGCCATGAAATAAAATGATAATCGTATAAATAAAGTAAGTAAAGTATTGATTTTTATATTTTTAGGCTACTCAAGCTTGTGCTATGTGTCTCATTCTGATCTGTCAAAGCCCTGAAATGGAGAAAGAGGTATGACTGCTCTTTTAAAACTTTTTCCTGATTGCTTTTTAATTCAACTTGAAGTTTAATTGATTATAAAATATTAGAGAATTTGCAATTTTTATTCAAGGTCGCCAGCTTTGCAGTTCACGCATTTTTCCGCTATGACAGCCAGCGTGCCACGCTACCGGCTTCTGGTTCTATCAATCCGGTTACTCAGAGCTCGGGTTCGAATGCACAAGTTCAGGATGCAAGTTTCTTATTCTCTGGTCCGGCTCCTGGTGGAAGCAGTCACGGTAGCTACCTTGCATCTCCAGTACAACAGAAAAGGTTTGCAATGACTCAATACAGTAAACACCCCCATATAAGAACCAGTGAATTAAGAACCTTCCATGCTAAAATCCATGCTCAAACAATAGCAAAGACAATAGGCTATTGTATTTGAGCAATACGCTGGATGCAAAATTCACAGGTTCTTATACGCTGGTGTTTACTGTATAACATTGTATGGTTTTACATACTTTGCACTGTTTCATCAATCCTTTGACTCACTACTGTATTGTGCTGCTTGTTTTCTTAGACTTGCAAACCGACAGCCGCACACAGTGGGCCCTCAGTTCAGCCACTCGACACCAGCGGTTTCTTCAACAACAACAACACCAGCAGCAACAACAACAGGGAAACGTTTCTCCGGAAAGCATAGTGGAATCGCTTTATATCTTGCCAGAATATTAAGGTGAATTTTTTAATGGTTTTGTAGTTCGAAACTGTAGAAAGGTCGTTATTGTCACTTTAAAGCCCCGCTTGTCTATTTGGACGCACCTATGCTTCCCGCATTAGTTAATGGTGTGGAGTAGGCTGAAATAGAAAATATCTCTTTGCACGTACGTACTATTACCATGATTAGGCAACGTATTATGATTAGGCTGATTAGGCAACTTGAAAGCCAGCTATACATGCTTTTCGCTTTGTATATTTTTCTGCACCAAGCTCAAGAAAGCAACACTTTTTAGAAAATTAACCGTGTGATGTCGATTGTCAATGATCAAAATGAATCTTGCAGGCATGACGGGTTGACTGGAAAAGGATGCTTTTTCTATGTGATAAGCCAAGGGCTTCTATAATATTCTTCGTCTTCATATACCTGAAGACGAGTAAAGCTCGAAACGTTGTATATGTATTTACTTCTTTTGCACATATTAAATTACATAAACATTATATTTATTGCTTTATATTTTGAAATGATGTGCTGAACGCAAACAATTTGGCTTCTATAATACAATGTGTTACGAATGATGTATATGATCTATAATATAATGCAGTATGATATGTAATTAATCTTGTCAATGCTTTTAGACCGATCTGGAATCATCCACTTGTAGTTGAAGCGTACCCAGATGGCCAAAACAGACAGGTAAATATAAACATATAAACATAAACAATGAACCTACAGCCGACTATGAACATGCAATGTTTTATATTCCTTACGTGGTGAAGATAGGTTCAATTATGGACTAGTTCAAAGAATATTTTATTTTAACCTTGCCTACCGTGAAGGCTCTATTCAGTCCCGGGAATTGCTTATTTAATATTTGAGGTTCCAGATGGGGGTCTATCAGAGAAGGGGGCTTGAAAGAATTCTCAAATAGACTTCAGAAAAGTGTTCATGTAAAACAACATCAAAATATGAGCTTTTGTGGTCAAATCAGTCACAAAGATATTATGGTTCACAGTTTGGGCTTAATTCAAAATTTCAAATTTCTTAATTCTTAATTCAAAGTTTTGAAATGAGGTATATTAGAGAGGGGGCTTGATAGAAAAGGGGTCTTCACAGAGAGGGATCTTAATAGAGAAGGGGTTTTAATAGAGAAGGGGACTTAAAAGAGGGGGCTCTATAGAGAGGGGGCTTAATAGATCTTTTACTGTATTTGTAACAAGTTGTTTACTTTTCCAGCTGTATAGCAGACTCTGCGTTGAAGATCTGTCCTGGTTTATAGAGAGATTGAGAAAGCTGAGAGAGTTCATGGATCGTTATTCGAACATTGCAATCATTGGGTGAGTGAAGTTGCAACCACAACAACAACTGTCTATCGTACCTATCTAAAATGCATGTCTACTATTCTGCATTGAGCACCGATGACTGCATTGATAGCCATTGCTATTTGCTTTTATCAGATCACAGGAGAATCCATACCAAATGAGACGAATCTCAAGCACAAACAAAGGCCCCACTGCTACAAGCGACGGTAAGGCGACAGTCAATAGAATTGCAAATGAATCTTCGTTTGCATCCAGTACAGTGCACAAATAGAGCAATGACGATAATGATCATGTTCGTATGGTTAGAACCAAGACGATCAATGCTCGAAACGTTGTGTATATTTTAATCGGAGAAACTTTCGCGGGAAGAAACTTTCGCGATTTTCGCGTTTTTGGCCAAAATTCGCGAAAGTTTATTGCGCGAAATTTTCTAAAATATGAAATTCGCGAAAGTTTATTCTTGATAAAAGTTTCAAAATTGGAAATTCGCGAAAGTTTATTCTCGCAAAAACTCTATTGTGAAAAACTGGTAATCCCAGAGTAAAAGGTGATTAACAAAGAAAAATATTTATTCATTAGTTAGTTTCATGGAAAGAAAAGAGAAGACAGAAAAGGCAGAGTGAATATGGAAACGAAGCTGACTTATTACAACATTGTGCTTCTTCTGTTAACGTTGCAAAAATGAGAAAAATTTATGAAAAGTTTCACTTTCAATAAAAACTACTTCAAGGTTTCTGTTTAAAGTTTCTGTTCAGACTTGGAATTCGCGAAAGTTTATTCTCGCAAAATATCCGATTTTGCCTAAAACGCGAAAGTTAATTCCAGAAATTTCGCGTTTTTTTCGCCTCGCGAAAGTTTCTTCCCGCGAAAGTTTCTCCGATTAAAGTATTCTCATTATAACAACCCATGCAGTTTGTATTGGAATAATGTTTCCCTGTTTTCACCACCTTTATCTTTCAGGAGATCAAGAAGCTGATGCACGCGAGCGAGGCTGTTTGATAAGCATATCCAACCTCATTCGTATGTCATGTGAAGCTCTCGAACTTTGGAGAACGCTTGCGGATAATCAAATGGAAATAATAACCCTTAGTTTGCCACAGGTATGCCATTGTTTTACAGTCAGCTCATTTTTGCGGACACACACAGCTCTTTTTCTCTCACTATTTTATTATTTTTAATATTTACATTCATTATTTTTGCTATTATCTATTTTAAATTTTTTCAGTTATTTCTTTTATCTTCTCATATTTATCTATTATCCTATCTTCTCATTTTACCTCAATTTTTATTTTTTATTCTATGTTTCATTTCTTGTCTTTTATGTTATTTTATATTTGAATGTATAAATGCTTTGAAGCAGAACTCTTATCTCATTCATCTTACAATGCCAGTTGCGTCTTTTTCTTTCCTCTTCTTTGCGTCTGTTTTGATTTGCTTCTTTTCTTCTCAAATTATGCGTGATTTCCTCCATGTTCTTCTTTCTTCTTGCTTCAATTCTTTAAATTTTTTGTTGACAGGGCATATAGTCTGACAAACTAACAAACATGCTAATGTTTGTTTTTATGGCTGGAATCGATAGATTAGACCGTCAGCTTTCAGAATTCACCGCATACCTTTCCGAAAAACGTTTTGTTTTCACGTGATCGATGACGTCATATTAAGACAAATTTTAACAATTAAAGTCTGATTACTTTTAACAGGAATGAGATATCAAAATGAAAATTGCATTTCTGGAAACAGCTTAAATAGACCTATCGAATGATATATATTCTTTTAAGTTTTGATCAGATGAGCATATTGGTTGATGACGTCATCGAATATTTTTCCTCTTCTTTTTGAATAGTTAGTTTGTTTCAATGCCTTATAAATCCATATTATCTCATTAGGACGTCTCCTCGTTCACTCCAGTTCGAAAAACGAACAATATAATTGGTGTTTCAAAAGAATTCGCCTGTTTTCGGCACTTTATTTTCACTTTTTGTTGCCAAAACCTGGTCTCGCACATGTTGTTGGTTTATCGCTTTCGAAGTTCGCTCTTTGGAAGTTGTTAGATACAACTTGTCATTTCGGTTTTACATGTCTTGAAGTGCAAGCTACTTAAATGCAGAGCAGTTTTGGCACACGGTATACAATAGGCTACGTTAAAAACTTCACAGAAAAAATCGCTATCAGACGAATTTGTCTTTTCTTTACGAAAAGTCGCTTTCCCATTCAGAAGGGCGCTTGAATCTTTTTATAGACGCACTTACTAAATTCTTTATATTTCATATCGCTCTCAATCTCTTTTGGCAGTACTGAAGGATGTTCCTTTGCTGTTTTCCTTTTGCATAATGGCTCTCCATCATCTTTTTCAATTACTTCGTCTGCTTCAGAGCCATCTGCTCTATTGTTTCTCGATCTCGATTTCTTTCTGCGAATGAGTCAATTAGAGAATTGCTTTGCTATGATCCATTTGGGTGTAATTGTAGATTTGATATAATCAATTGTCCAGCCGAAGTTCGCAATGGCTACAGTTGATAACGAATATTTCAAACAATTTCGCCAAATGTAACATTGTAGGTGCACACGCTTCTTTCTGGACACGAAGTCTTGGGATCTGGCAAAAGCAAAGCTGGTGATTTTACTTGATCTTCAAATAATGTTTCATCCGTGTCTCAACACAACTTCAATCAAGGATCCAAGCAGTCTAGCACCAATGCGCAATTTAGGGGTGGAGGAAGTTTTAACTGACGACACAATAGCAGATGCCAGGCGACTTTTTCAAAGAGTGCAATGGAGGTAACAGAGAGAGTTGCGTTGAAACACGGATGAAACATTATTTGAAGATCAAGTAAAATCATCAGCTCCGCTTTTGCCAGATCCCAAAACTCCGTGTTCAGAAATAAAGTGTGTGCACTTACAATGTTACATTTGGCGAAATTGTTTGAAATATTCGTTAATAACTGTAGCCATTGCGAACTTCGGCTGGACAATTGATTATATCAAATCTACAATTACACCCAAATGGATCATAGCAAAGCAATTCTCTAATTGACTCATTCGCAGAAAGAAATCGAGATCGAGAAACAATAGAGCAGATGGCTCTGAAGCAGACGAAGTAATTGAAAAAGATGATGGAGAGCCATTATGCAAAAGGAAAACAGCAAAGGAACATCCTTCAGTACTGCCAAAAGAGATTGAGAGCGATATGAAATATAAAGAATTTAGTAAGTGCGTCTATAAAAGGATTCAAGCCCTTCTGAATGGGAAAGCGACTTTTCGTAAAGAAAAGACAAATTTGTCTGATAGCGTTTTTTCTTTGAAGTTTTCAACGTAGCCTATTGTATACCGTGTGCCAAAACTGCTCTGCATTTAAGTAGCTTGCACTTCAAGACATGTAAAACCGAAATGACAAGTTGTATCTAACAACTTCCAAAGAGCGAACTTCGAAAGCGATAAACCAACAACATGTGCGAGACCAGGTTTTGGCAACAAAAAGTGAAAATAAAATGCCGAAAACAGGCGAATTTTTTTTGAAACACCAATTATAGTGTTCGTTTTTCGAACTGGAGTGAACGAGGAGACGTCCTAATGAGATAATATGGATTTATAAGGCATTGAAACAAACTAACTATTCAAAAAGAAGAGGAAAAATATTCGATGACGTCATCAACCAATATGCTCATCTGATCAAAACTTAAAAAAATATATATCATTCGATAGGTCTATTTAAGCTGTTTCCAGAAATGCAATTTTCATTTTGATATCTCATTCCTGTTAAAAGTAATCAGACTTTAATTGTTAAAATTTGTCTTAATATGACGTCATCGGTCACGTGAAAACAAAACGCTTTTCGGAAAGGTATGCGGTGAATTCTGAAAGCTGATGGTCTAATCTATCGATTCCAGCCATAAAAACAAACACTAGCATGTTTGTTAGTTTGTCAGACTATATGCCCTGTCGATGCCAGTATAGACAGTAAGAATCGATAGATAAGCCAGTACTTATAGTTTAGACCAGTTCATGGCCACCAGCTCAGTCTTGTCCATCCCAATGAGCACTCTTTCTCGTCATCGTCATGCATCTCAATGTCATCTCAAACCTGTACTTTCAGACAATTCAAGAACAGTTTCTTGGTTTCTCACTAAAAGATTTTGTCCTCAAAGGCCACGAGGTATGCTAATCAGGCACCATCATCTTATTCATCGCTACCACTACCAAACTCAGCATGTTGTATAATTACTCTTTGCTTGACATTCTTGTGCATTCTTTTCCACCAGCTATCTGCTGCTCTCATTGGCTGTTTAATGTCGCGTTACTTAGACGACCAAGCCACAGTTGACGCTATCAATATTCATCTGAGAGAAATTTGTCCGACACTGTTTTCTGCTGACGATGCTATTTATTCAAAGGTATTGTACACGATCCCTCCTCTCTTCTTCAAGAAAGATTCTTTGTTTTAGGGAAGCCCTGGTACGTTGATGTTCAACTAGAAATAATGTATTGGTATTGTGATTCGTTTTTTTACCGTATTGTAAATGTACTCTGCGTGTTTTTAGGCAAGCGAGATGATACATTTTGCAAAGAACCTACAAGACAAAGCCGACAAGATTAAACTCCTGACTGATGGCATTAAGGTATACTCGATCCTGGTTACAATCATTGCTCAGTAAAACTATGAAACCAATAACTGTCGTATGTAGAGATAGACGAATTGTAAAACAGATAAATGTGCATTACGAGATTGATTAATCTGATCTAATTGACTAATCTACCGTAATGCTTCGATTAAACGCCCAGGGCGACTTCGGTTCTGTGTGTTTCATATACACGCCCCTCTACAAGGGGGCGTCTATCGAGGGGGCGTTTTTTGAAAAAATGTTACTATAGGGGGCCTTTATTCAAGGGGGGGGGCGCTTAATTGAAGCATTACGGTAATTGGTTTATCTTTCTTTCTTTATTTTTAGATGTTCTTCAAAGTTCCTGAATTATTAGATCTTCCTTGGATTTGCAAGCAGCTAGAAGAAGGTTTTACATTGACACTATTCGCTTCGTTCTCATAAGATGATGATGATGATGATTATTATTATTATTATTGTTGTTGTTGTTGTTATTGTTGTTAATTGATTTTCTTTCAGCCAAGTATCATGATGGCATTGTTGAGTTATGTTTGTTTGTTGCTTCAAAGCGTGACGCAAAAGGTGTTTCATTGCATTTCTACCATGCTGGTGAACCAAGGGATGATATACAGGGATACGAGGCAACGACTCTACGGTACGGTCTTTTTCAACTGTTCAGCTCTAACAGGGCCGATTCCACGCCTCCTTTTTTTTGCCCAGTACCTATTGCATATAATTACATATTCAATCGACTCTAGAAGTAATCGAATTCCTCAATGTATCGAATCCGTCTTTTGATCTTGAATTTCGTCATACATGCTTTAGGCTCGTCAAGAAATACCTCAACTGCATATTTTTAACTGTTTCTTAGACGAGAGTGCTACAAGTGTATATTGGATGCTTTGGACAACCTGTTTGAAGAATGCACAAAAATTCATCAGAGATTTCCAACTGAACCTGGTCCACCTGTGTCACTAGATCTGAACGCTTTAACAACAGAACAGGCTGAGATATTGGTAAGATTAGCACGCCTAATTGGCCTAATATCAATCCGGTTTAGCCAATGCTTTGAATTGTTACATGTTTTTTTATTACAGTTGGAGCAGACGATAAAGACTGCATTAAAAAGCGATGACGAACTATTCCACGTGGCGCTTTATGATTGGATGATGGCTAAAGATATGACAGATAGGTTGTTGGAGGTGAGTGGTTTATGCGTGAAATTTGTGCTAACTGTTTTTTGTTGTATTTCTCTCTTTCTCTCTCCTGCGCATTACTTGATATTTTCCTTCTCTTTTTCATTCACTTATTCCATTTTACTTTTTCCATTAATTTGTTCGTTCATGCTTAATGTGGTAATTTGTTTTATTTGAGGTTACATCACCTTTCTTGGAGCGTTACATTGTCAGGACTGCAGCGGAACAGGTAACAAAGAAACAATCTAACAGTACACTTGGTTTATTTTTAAAGCCCAATTTCCGTGGACATTTTGTCATGTTCGTTTTCTCTCTGACATTTATTTGGCCTGTCTACTCATACTTTCTCCAAGTAGCATCATATAGATGGGACCAGTTTGAGTCGACAAAACCTTTTAAATTTTGCCCTTTATAACGTTTCCGTGTATGGTGCCCTCTGAAGAATTGTTTAAGATACAGTAATGTTTTTTGCAGCATCCAAATGACATAACAATTCTCGGTTTACTCTGGAAGCATTATCAGAAACGAAAGAATTACCTATCTGCATCAAAAGTACTCATTGGTTTAGCTGAGAAAGAAAGGTAATCAAATGCTTTAATTTCATCCTCCATTTGGTACATGTTGAAAAATATTGAATTAAAGAATCCGCCACTGAATGTAAATTAACTGTTCTATGTAATTTTCGATAAACTATACATTTTAATATTGCTTTGTTTTATTCCCAGTGATTCATTGACGATTCAAGAGCGAATAGCGTACATCTCCCGTGCCATTATGTGTGCAAAAAATGCCAGTTTGACCACGAATGCGAGTGCGGAGGGAGAATTCTTGCACGAACTAGAAGAGAAGCTCGAAGTAAGTTGAATTACAAATTCATTTATTTCCAGGACCAGCTACATTCTCATATGCCTGGATGTTGTAGCCATAGCTGTTGCTTTGAAATGTTGTAATAACTGCAACTAGCATAAGGAAAGCTTCCATCTGTTAGTCGTTTTGTCAACATTAAGGCAAGGTATATGGTTAAAGTATGAATGATTAGAAGAGTCTTATTTGAACCGAACTTTTTCTAAAATATAACAATGTGGCAGGGTCTGAATCATAGCTTTAGGTCAATCAAAGTTTAAAAGAGAGTTCGAATTCAAGTCCTTGTAGAGTGGTATATTGAAACAGGGTTTTAAAAGGCGCATTGCACGGGTTGTTATGCTAGGTGGCAAGAATACAGTTTCAAGTACACGAAGCCCTGGCAAGGACTAGTGTCAGTAGGAATGCCATGCAAGATAAAGCCGATGCTTTGAAGATTCTCGATGCGAAACTTATTGACATTTCACAGGTAACAATCACAATGAGTTCACTTGTTTGCCATTGCATTGATGTGAATGGCTCGCCATGTAGAAACATTGCTTGACATCTGTTATGGGCTACCAAGCTATTTGTTTCAAACAGATGTGATTTTGCTGTGTTGGATCGAGGAGAGTACCTCGAGTATTCAACGTATATTTGCAGCAGTTGAAATTCACAAGAGGCAAGGAAGTTAGTTTATTGCTTATGTTTCATTGCTGATTGATTTTATCAACTTACTTTTTTCAGCTATATGGCGATTTCGCAGATCGGTTTGACCTTCTTGACTGCAAATTGCAAATCTTGCATTGTGCTGGCTACCAAGATCAGGCCTTGGTTGAAAACATTTGGGAACAAATTATACAGAGAGGTAGTTTTCTTTTTTGTTTCTTTTTTGCTATGCAAAGTCTTTGACATCAATGACTACGCTGTAATGTATTAACTGTGGATTTAATCCCTAGAATTCTCTTTTCATGATTTTATGATTACTATACGGATAAATTTGCTTATAAGCACAGCAGGCAATGTATGTAGCACGCATTTTATGTAGGATTTGACTGCAAATGAATGGAACTGGTTTTTTAATTCTCAGCTATTTGCTGTAATAGAAACACTCAAAGTTGAAAAGTTCGACGAAGATATGTTTAACTTGGACAAATCTAAAAATATAATTGAATAATAATCTCCATCAATGCTGGTAATTTATTTTTATTTGTTTTTGTGACTTTTTTAGCACTGCGTGTTGATGCCAGAGTGGAATCTGTTAGTCAAAGTCTGATTGCTATTGGCAAAACATACATAGGAAGCCATGGATTCTTTCCAATTGGTAAGAGTCGCTTATTTGTTTTTATCACTTGTGATGTAGCTACCGTAATTAAAAAATCAAACAATGATCTGACTGATGTAAATCAATTTGATTTGCTGTAGATTTTCTTTTGTTCAATCTCGAGAAAGTCACATGTGAATGCAATTGGGACCCAACCTGGGTTTTTGTCACTTTCAAAGAGATTGGAGTACCAGTGAAACAGATTTGGAACTCGTATGACAAAATATTCAAGTCGAAGGTACGTGTTTTATTTTACCCCATTTTATGCTGTTATTTTCTCTTTATGTTGTTTTACTCCTCTATTCTATTCTATTTTATTCTGTCATTCTATATTATGAATATACTTTGCTCTTTTCTATTCTATTATTTTATTCCAATCCCGATGTACTGTATCGATTTTTGGGGAAGTGGGATTTTAATTTGTGCCGTCAATTTTTAGGACACGACTTGGCAAACGCTAGGAAAGCCCTTGCACCTACTGAACGTCATATCGTTTTTCATAAGATCGTATTTAGACAACACAACAGTTGTTCCAATAAACGATCGGTAAGATATCTTTTTTTGTTCATCATCTACCCTTAGGCAAACCCAAACGTCACTATTAACATGCATATAACAAATGCCGAGACTCGCAATTTTATGCTACCAAACATTGTATTCATTTCACTGCATCAAGTTGCATCTGTTTGCACTTCTGATCTATCTTTGTTGTGCTTTAAGATTAGTCCCACGAGATTCTACCTCACAATCTTAAGTTTTTGTGCAAATTGATCTGTTACTTGTTTTTGCTGAAAATGTCGGTTGCGAATAGTTACTTAAAGGGACCAGGACCTCATGCTCAAAAATACCCACACATTAACTGCGCCCACGCATGCGTGAATAATCAACGTTTAAGAAGTTTATGAGATTGGTATTTACTTTGATATCCAAGCGTCCTATCATCATTAGATCATAGGCGTTGTGTTGACTTGACCATCTGCAGTCATAGCATCTTTCATTTATTTCAGGGCCGCATTTAGTCGAACCTTGTGCGAAGCGTGTTCCAGTTATCTGGTTGAGTTGGAATCGATGAACGAAGCTGATCGCCTCGTCAAGAATTTGCTGTCGAAATTTAGAACTGTACGAGCAGAACTCAAGAGAGAATTTTGACCAGGCCTTGTCTAAACATTTCTTGCATTCCAAATCCACTCCAGACATCTATGCAACTCGCACTGGCTGTGTTAACAGCATTGCAAACAGATATGTAACGGCCACATTGTGTAAAGATAGAACCTTGTAACTCCTTTTCTAGAGGTACATGAGGGAGTTGGCTGCAAGAGAATTCCTGTCTAAATAGCTGCGCAATTTGTGTTTTGGGTCAGCTTTTGACGCATGCAAAGTAAATGAAGGATTGTAATGATTATGAAGTAACCTGTAGGAAGCAATTATCATGTCAATTGTTCTTGTTTACTGTATGCTTTATAATAGGCATGTTGAATATAGTTGATTGATGTTGCTCTTGTTGAAGTAAACGCGAGATTCTACACAATGATATGATATGATGTGAATTATGAAATTTGAAACTTTATTGCTAAGGAATCATTTTTTTACTTTACTTTACTAGACTCTTCTTTACTTTGCCATGTCACCGGGGACTCTGTTATATCACCAGGATATTACTGTGTACTTGGGAGGGGGGGGGTAAAAAGGGGCCCATAACCACTCGCAGGCAATTCACTTTTGGAGTTAGAGCAGTGGGCACTTTTGGGTTTATAAGGGGCACTTTTGCATAGTTTACTAAAGAGTTGGAAGGACCATACCCCCCGGTTTCTACGTCCCAGCTGTCAAGGAATGATTCAGTTGTAAGGATTTTTACATGGAGCAGGTCCTATTCATTGCAAGGGCATTGTTTGTACATAATTTGTGTTAAGTTTACGAGACCAAAGTTCGATATGCATTGAATAATTTGTCAAGATCGAAACGCCTTTCTTTCTACCATTGAGTTTCGAGTATTTTTCTATTTCAGTTTTGTTGTGATAATGGTTTTGACTTTCAGTTTCTTGTTTTCAGCTGAAGGCAAGCATAAACTGCACATTAGAAGAACAGAGGCACTGTTCGAGCTGCAGGAAGAAAAACACTCTTCAAACTTGAATCGTACAACATGCTACCCATGCAAGCAAACTTATTTTGGAAGGTATGATTTTCTGAGAATCTTTTGCATGCACGATCTTCTTGCAATTGAGACAGAGCATGATGGGACAGAACAGAGCATCGTATAATTAGAATGAAGTTTCAGGATTTCAGGAAAGCTGCGTTGCTCAACACGAATAATGATAAGGAGCATATGCAAATACTGTAAAGCCACGTGGTGCCCCTTTATCGCCCCGGACTCTTTTTCTGAACCCCTTTTCAACCAATGTGGTCTTGACCTGCGCATGTGCAGGTCGACTTCGGTGTTCTCACTTCCTTTCGTTGTTGTTGTTGTTTGTTGTTGATGTAGTGTCGTGGTTTTAGCACCTCTTTATGCCAGTTTATGACCACAATTTAATTTAGTATTTGACTTCTTCTGTAAGCTTCAGGGTTTTGATACCATGGATCGTTCGCTCGAAGAGTCGTCGAATGACGGGCAGATAGAGGTGGCACTCCCCAGGTCTGTTGTTGATGTTCCACTGCAAAGTTTTGGACATATTGAAAGCAATATTGGACTTGAAGAGCAAGCGAAAGACCTTTCAGATTTGGACGATACCGTAAAACTGTTGCTTTGTCAAAATCAAGCAGATAGCAACATACAATTTATTGGACAGCCTCAACAAAACATTGCTCACCACCAAACACCACCATCATTTTCTATTACAAGAATTGAAAATGACCAAAGCAATACCATGGGGCATTCAACGGCAGCGGGCTCCCTGGAATGCTTGGATGCTGCAAATTTAAAAAGTAATGAATTTGACATCTTCGTGCAACAAGAGAAAAAGGACACTCATACCAATCCTAATCCTCCGCTGGTATGTAAAGAAGTCAATCATCATTGTTGGAGCCAACTGTTATACAGTTGAGAAAATTAAATGGCTTGGAAACATATAAAACTGATGCTTTTTTATATCATTTTTTATCTTATGATTCATTACTGTGTCACATTGTTGTTTTCCATTTTGGTTTAATGATCAGCTTTTCAAGTAAACATTTTTTTCTAAAGGAAGGAGCATCACTTTTAGAAGATGAAGTGGAGAGATCTAAATTCATCAACAGAAGACTAAAGAATATCAAAGAAAATGCATGTTTACAGTTAACATTCAATTTTCTTCTTATTTACAACAACTGTTTGGCAAATATTGAAGCCATGCTGAGGTATTCTCAAGTTATTTGCTCATTTTCTGAATTTCATTTTAGATTGATGCATTGTACAAGCATGCCAACATTTCAGCTGTTACCTTAGTCTACTACAAAGGATCTGTACATTTTGCAGGTAGAACTTTTATTGGAATTTCCTATTTATTCATTGCATTAGCATATTGTCCTTCACACCAATAGAAAAGGTTAAACTTTTGTCAATCGAGCAAAAGAACAGATGACATTAATAAAGTGGAAGTGGGAGCAACTTTTCCAGCCTGGTCCAAAACTAGGCGTAAATCTTAGTTGCAATGAGAATGCTTTTGTTTGTGTAGATGGAGTCATTTTGATGTCATTTGAATGTATGTTTTTGATTTTCATCATCATCAAATGATCATTTTTTGAAAATTTAAAGCATTCACTGAAAGAATCTCTTTTACTCTAGGTCCTGATCATATGCAATCTCTCGCTGCAAACAAGGACTTCCAAAATGTCTTTTTTGATGCGATTACAAAGAATGCACCTAAAGTTTCTTCATGTGCCTCGAGCGAAGCAAAAAAGACCTCAAATAAAGGTAACTGTGACATTATTCCTTACAATTTGTTTAACTTGGTATATATTTGTTGAAATATTTTGTAAGTAATAGAGATTGATATCACCAGATTCTGTCTTTCTTTAACCTTGTCTGATTATATCCATTCGTAGGAAAGGCTCAGATTCTTGATTGGTCATGTGATGAATGCAAGAACTCATTTGCCACAGAGCACAACCTTATCAACCACAAGCTTTTGAAACACAGCGGGTTCATGAAACATAAATGTCAAATTTGTGTAAAGGAATTTGTGGATGAGACAGTTTTTCAAAGACATTTGACAACACATGCTGAGGACAGTTTATTTCAATGTAAAATATGCGGCAATGCCTTTCCTGCGAAAAACTTGCTTAGCTCTCACATGAAAGTGCACAATGAAGAGAAGCCCTATTTTTGCAAGGTTTGTGCCAAGGGGTTCCACAACAGCTCTAGTTTACAGTACCACATGACAAAACATGATACTGAAAAGAAATGTATGTGTCAACACTGCAAAAAGGAGTTCACAAAAATGAGCAGCTTGAAAGTTCATCTGCGAATACACACTGGTGAACAGCCGTACCGTTGTCAAGAGTGTGGCAAGGGCTTCACTGTGTCCACACATCTAACGAGACACCTTCGTGTCCACTCGGGGGAGAAACCTTATTTGTGTGAAGTGTGTGGCAAGCGATTTAACCGCTCTTCACATTTGAGAATACATTTTAGAATTCACAGTGGTGAAAAGCCATATGAATGTGAAATTTGTGGGAAACGATTCAATCAAACAGTAAGTAGAAAAAAGCATCTAAAAACACACAAGAAATAGATTCCCTCTATTTCTATGATTAAAACCCTTGATTGGATCAATGTTATATATGTATTTGTTTATAGGTATTTACAATGTCATATAATTGCTATTTATTCTTAACTAAAAAATCAGTATATCTATTGACTTTATTCCCAAATTTTTGAGTATTCTGTGTTCTCCAGATCAGATTTTGCATAACATAAGTTGCAGAAGACGAAAGTTTCGGATTGAGCCGCCAAAACCAAATTTGTGTGAAGCCTCGCATTCAGGTTTTGTTTACATGCGAAACCAATCCGAGGCTCTTTTTGTTCGTTGATAAAACAAAACATTCTCTTTGTTTTGTTGGTTGACAACCACCGTGGAACTGGAAAACCGCGAAAAAGGCTTCTTTTCACATGATCAATTGATTGATGATTGTCGCCACAGCCGTGATTTGTTATTGTTTTTTCTGTGAGTTGTAAATATGCCTCGTCCAGCTCTCAGTTGCACTGTCCATTTAAAGATAAAGCAGGTTTGTATATGCTTGTTTGTATCTAAATTTCTCCTGATGTATTCTGCAGAAATAAATAAATATATCTTGGGACACCAAAGGCATACCTAGGCCAACTGAACTGGCCATAGTTAATGCAACCGTTGTGGCTCGGAGCGCAAGAAAATAGGGAAATGCAAGAAGATGGGGCAAGAAAATAGGGAAATCGAATATATGACTAAAATAGGCCAAAGTAATGCATAAATACATTAGATATTGTGCCTAGTAATTAAATGATGCATTTGCAATTATTTTTTCGCCAAAAAAACCAAGTATGAAATGTTTTCCTTACTTTTTGCTGCCGATTTTCTTGTGAGATTTAGGCCCTCAAAATATTCATGATGTGGATATGAAGAAGAGGCTGCGAACCGCGCGGAAACGGAAGAGACAAGGAAAAATGTGCGAGCGGGAAGCGCGGCGGGCTTGAGATGACGTTCAAGTGCAAAAATACTTCATAAAACTTTTAGTTCCATGTATAGAGTCAAAAACTTTCAACATAACATAACACAACGTCAGCAAGAGAATACGGCAATGGTACAAAATGCACCATTAAAATTATCTAAAAGCTACTGAAAATCGTGGACAAGTCCAAATACTTTGTGACCTAACAAAAGAAAACGTTAGCAAGAAAATACGGCAACGTTAGCGTTAGCGAATGCCCCTTTCGATTCCACGTAAAATGGGTTGGCTCGCTCCGCTTGATTGGCGAGCCCAACCACAGAAAAAAATGTGGTGTGCCAACCACATTAAGCTTTTTTCACTCGCCCGGCTAATTATGAGGAATTGTGGGTAAAGGACCTGAGCCTTTTGGACGAAGATAAATACATATTAAAAACAAGAGCTCCTGTAACAGAAAGGATTTGCAATGCAGCTATGGAAATAATAAGATCAAGTTCTTCAACTTTTGTCGGACTACAGTCAGTTAACAGAATAGATACATACGAGTGTGAGGGCCGAAAATTCATACAAATAATACCTTTAGCACAGAAAATGAGCAACATCGTCACGTGGGGGACCTTGTCAAATGTAATTTCTGACGACGGGCACTTTGCATCGTACGACGCTGCAACACGCCTACGATATGTTCACAATGCAAAAAGTGTTAGCTACGATGTCGCTTTAGATGGCTATGCATATAGGTTTGTTGGAGCACCAAAAAGAAATTTAATTATAGATGCTGTCTGCTGTCAAAGTTGACACAATGCTGAAAGATTCATTGTCAGGAATAGCAGCGATTTTCCATGTTTAAGTAGACTAATAGACTCAACCACAGTCAGTTTTGGCTATCAAGAACTAAGACACAAACTTGTGGGTGTTTATACAAGAAGCTCCTTCGATGATATTGAATTCCAAACGGTACCTGGTAAGATCCAGAAGATTGTTTTCCAGTGGGAGATTGAGCTTTACTGCCATTGTAAAAAACCCTTCATGGATGAGCCCTTAATAGAGTGCTCTAAATGTAAAAAGTGGTTTCATTGGAAATGTACCAATTGTACAGGCATGTGCAAGAAAAGAACAAGGAACAATGGTTGCAATGAGGAAGAAGAAGGACAAAGCAAACAATATTGTCGCAAGCTGTGTAAGTGATATATTTAAATGGTGCATTTTGTACCATTGCCGTATTTTCTTGCTGACGTTTTGTTATGTTATGTTGAAAGTTTTTTGACTCTATACATGGAACTAAAAGTTTTATGAAGTATTTTTGCACTTGAACGTCATCTCAAGCCCGCCGCGCTTCCCGCTCGCACATTTTTCCTTGTCTTTTCCGTTTCCGCGCGGTTCGCAGCCTCTTCTTCATATCCACATCATGAATATTTTGAGGGCCTAAATCTCACAAGAAAATCGGCAGCAAAAAGTAAGGAAAACACTTCATACTTGGTTTTTTTGGCGAAAAAATAATTGCAAATGCATCATTTAATTACTAGGCACAATATCTCATGTATTTATGCATTACTTTGGCCTATTTTAGTCATATATTCGATTTCCCTATTTTCTTGCCCCATTTTCTTGCATTTCCCTATTTTCTTGCGCTCCGAGCCAACCCGGCTCAGTTAATGTGAGTAGTATTTATACAATGTAAACCTTGTCAATACATATAATTATTCTGACCTTCCCTTTTTACGCGAACAATTGCCTGCCTGCTTCAATGCTTTTTCAAATAAACGTTTTTCATAAACATTTTTGAATATCTTAGAGTTTTGTAAAGTGAAGCTGGGCTGGACAGACAATTCAAGTCACCTTTATAACCGCTTTTTTCTTCTTAACTTTTTAATACAAATTTGTCCCCCCAGATGTGTGTATTTGGACAGAGTATGGCACTGGCATTTGGCTTGGCTGGACTTAACAATGGAACAATCGGAAAAAGCAATAATACAATAACAATAGAAAGAGGTTTAAGTTTCTATAATTGTTTCTTTGTTTCAGGTGACATGCCCTGGTACTTTACACCTGATTGACAGAAATCTTGTCTTTGTGGCCGTTTCCATTGTGGCTCAAAGAAAAAGGACACAATCAGTGTTTGCCAGCTTCCCTTTCATTTTTAATGAAAAGATGGTTTTTGAACGGGTAAGGTTTTATTGCTGGCCTTCTGTTTTATAGTTCTTAATTTTCAGCTAACGTTAGATTTCATCCATCGGAAGATCAAAGCTTGATGTTGTATTATTGTTTCAATATTATTACTGACTCTAAGAATAGATAGAACACCATAAAATGACCACCAAGCAGGGTTACAAGACAAGATGGCGAGCATGCACCCATGTGCTCATCAACTATAAGTCAAACAAATGCGAAAATAAGCCTGTTGTAATTATTATCTTTATTTCAGATCTTTACAAATGCTAGCACACTTGATCACGTCTTGGAAATCCTCGAAGGTATCACTTTTTGTCTCAAAATAAGATCAATATAGAACAATCCTTCAGGCATTCTTTTGTTCATTGAATTTGCATTGCAGATGAAATTGTCAGCATTGAACTCAAGCAATATTCTGAAAGAGATATGGGTGAGTGCTATTTTGCTTCCAGTTATTTTCATATACTAGTTCACAAAGCTGTTTAATCAATGTAAATATCAATCTGATTAGTGTAATTTGAGAACCTACTACCCTGAACAAAATTTTCTGACCCCTTCAAGATTTCATGAAACAAATCCTTTAATACACAAGGTTGACTAAAATATATTGAGAGATTCTTCTCTCTCAAGGCAATATGATTAAATGGTTAGAAAGCAATTTTAAATTTCAACTTTTTAATTTTATTTTATGAAGATGGGGTGGTTTTGGCCAGGTTTGAGCAGCCAACAAGACAATTCCTTTTTCCTGGACCAACATTTGTTCCTAAAAATGATACAAAGCGAGAAGTCCTCTTAACGCGAACAAGAAATTTCTCTGCTGAAAAGGTTAGTTGTAGTACAGTTGAAACATGATATGTTGCCAACAATTGAAGTCAAATTTCTTAATGTCCCCTCAATTGTCTATCATGCCTAATTTGAATTTCAGGTACAAAAGAACTTGCTATATTTCCCTTGCCAAGCTCAATTACACCATAATCAAAATTCAAGCCATTCTACATCGTGTTTACACCCTGCTCTGTCAACATTCACTTTTATATTTGCTTACTTTTGCCTTTGTTTCAGGGGGTTAATAATTTCTCTTGATTTGCTGCAGGGAATTGACCCTAAAATGGAATTTTCTACAAGCACGAAAATTGAAGAAACCTCAATTGCATCGAATTTCAGAGAGCATCTCTTCTCCCCACCAAGCTACACAGTGGTCAAGGTAAGCTTGAAGATAAATTTCTGCTTGTAAGTGCAACGTGGTTAATACGCTGCATTTTGCGTGGTGCTTCATAGGATGCACAGTGTGCGTAATATCTCTTATTATTTCTGTTCATTGCAGAACTCACCTTCAAAGATCGATGTCGACATTTCATCAACTGAATCATCTGAAACTGAGGAAGAAATTTTGATAACAACGCCGAGAAAGGGAGGAGGGAGTCGCTGTGCTTCAGCCAACCTACAACACTGTGTTTGTGAGTGCCCCTTTAGACCCGAGAACAACGGTAGGGTTGTGATCAGGTCGCGGTCAGTTTCACCGGGACAGAACAACATGAACAGAAAGAAATCGTGTCGTCATAAGCCTCCTTTCAAAGTTGGCAAGGCTCCACAAGATCTCATATCGAGGCGAGATTTCGGTGATGCGTCACTGTTGTCAGCTGCCGTGTCATCACCGCAAAACAGCTCCAAATCATGTCCAGATTGTTTAGTGCCGCACCCACAATGCTCTCTTTGCATGGCGTACAAACAAACGTACGGCAAAAACTTTCTTTGCCACAGATTCTCAGAAGGACAACGAAATCACTCAACTGTCTCGTCACCGAAAAACCACGAGGACAAAACACCGAAGAAAACTCACGTTGGCAGTGATGGTGTTGTGAAAGCTCCGAAAGCACGTGCGAGAATTCCCGTCTCATCGCCGGAGCCGAGTAGCGACGAAGATTCGTATCGGGCAGCATTGACTGTTGCGTCGTCAGAGAGGAGGCGAAACCGAGCGAGATTGTTCGAGAACCAAGTATCACCTGCTGCACGAACTCGAGGCTCTCGTACTGTAGAGAATGTTCATAGCACTGTAAAGGGACTGTTGAAAAAGAACGACTCAGTACTGGTAACTTTGACTCATTACACTTAGTAACCATGTTCGTGAACTTCAACTATTGCTAGTTAAAGTTCTTCGGTATCTCGAACACTTGCATCTTTCTTTGTTTAATGTTTACTCTCCTTTTTCCTAGCAATACGAGCTTTCAAATTCTGATGATGAATCTGATGTTGACGATTTTGTAAAGTAAGTTTGATGCATTCCTTTCATGCAATACTCCTGATTACATTATCCTACATGCATTCAACATAATAAGCTGAAAGCGTTTTTTTTGTTTATAACAATAATAAGTGTTTCTTGCAATTGCAATTTTTGCTAGTTGATAATGCTAGTGTATCTTTTGATGCCACTTTTAATTATTTGGATTTTGCTTTTATTTTAGTTCGTCGATTCATATCAGGGAATCTCCACTCCTCACGTCCAGTGTGAAAAGTTTTCCCGACAGAAGGTTTGTTGTTCGTAGAATAGAGAAGAAAGCAGAAGGCTCACTCCTGTTCTGTGACTGCTGCCAAAATTGCGCGCGCTTGCGTCAAGTGAAAACGAGGTTAAGCTTGTACAAGTTCAGAAAAGCGATCTTTTTGAGTATGGAAATAAATTTCGTCAAAAACTGGTAATTATGTCGCAATTTAGAAAGGAGCCGGAAAATTTAAAAAAGCAACATTTGAAGGGACAGTAACGACGCTGATTCGAGCTCAGAGTTCATCGACTTGAATGTTGTCTATCTTGTTAGTGATAAAGGCTCCAACTCTGACGATAAAGCATTCACATAGTAAAATGAATAAATATCTTAAAATTTCGAAAACAATAAAGGATCCGCTGCGAGTGACATTTCTGCTTCTTTCTCTATTATGTGGTTTGTTCATCTGTTATTTTCTCGTTTTACTTGAGATGATAATTTTTTTGGGGGGGGGGGGTGCCTGGAGATGAGGCCCAGTTTGCAATGGTCGTTCTTTAGGTCTCTTGAAATCGACATCAAAGTTTGGCACATATAACCAACCATCAGTCTAACCTTTTCCAGTGTCGTCGTGCCGTTGGGTGGTGAAAAATTCTGGTCGCAGAAAGCTCACAGGTATAGAGGAAAGTCGCACAGAGAAATTTTCAATGATAGCCTCAGTGAAATATACAAAGATATCTATAATAACACAATGAACTCGGACTAAAGTGCAAAATTGATTCATAGTTATGTATTTAGCTGTTTTTTATTATTGTTATGATAGTGTAAAATATATTAAGTATATATATTATTATGATAGTATTGAAAATGTCTTGAAACCTGATTGGGGTCGAAGTTTCCCTTGTATTGAAGAAGGTTGATTGAAACAACTTTGACCTATCTAAAGATACAGTCAACTCTGTCTAATTCGAACTCGTGTAATTCGAACTTTTACTAATTCGAACCAAATTCTGTGGTCCCTTGAAAAATTCCTAACAAACCCTTATAAAAAAACCTCTATAATTCGAACCTCTGTAATTCGAACTTTCTGTAATTCGACCATTTATTTTTGTCCCTTCAAAGAAAAAACCTCTGTAATTCGAACTTTGTGTTAATCTCAGTTAATTACCTGATGACAGAACCTCTTTTTTTGCTCTTGTCTCTGGCAAGCCCATTGAAGCTTGCGTCATTGGGCAAATTGACGCAAATTGACTTACTGGGACTTAGTACGGGATGCCAGACAGTGATTTTTACGACCCAGTTTAAGCGTGGCACTTTCTAGAAGTTAGATTCGATCAGTTGAACTTTATCAATGGCACTAATTAAAGTACCCAAACCTGTCAAGCTCATTGAAGATGCAGAGGAGGAATTAAGGCCAATATAAACGAAATTTCAATTCCTTTCGATGCTGAACTGCCGGTTATTGTTACAAAAAATGTGCTCAGATGAAGCACCATCTGAACCAAAAGAGGCCTTCAAGTGTGACGTTTTCTTCCAAACGAAAGGCACAAAGTTGAAAGATCTTGTAATTGTAACTGAACTCTAATTTATTTTCTAAATTGTTCACATTTTAAGAATCTCGAGAGGTAAAAAAGTAGCAAAGCCCCAAAACCTTGATATAGGCTTCGCCCCTTGACCCCAACCAGAGCTCTAACTTTCGGTTTCTTGGTTTAGAATTTTGTCGGCAAATCGTCACTATTCGCCCCACCACCAAGTATGGCCAATGTCCGCCTCTGTCTCATGAAAAAGGTTATCACGTGAACCAAAGTGTATGAAGACCAGTAATTAATGAAGCTTTAGAAGCTAAACGACAACTAGAGAACCCAACGGATAAATATGCCGTGGGTGTGCTCAAAGATGACAAAGTTTGGGGCACTTAGACAAAGGCAGTAATGGACGCTTTGCAAAACAATTTTCCATGTTGTGACTTAATCCATATATTTTTGTTTTCTATTATAATAATTAATAAACTGTTTTGCTTCTTTAAAATGCCTTTAGTTCATAACAATGGTCATAAAAATATAGTTTATGGCCATAAAACGGAGATATGGGGGTAACTAGGGGTAAAATATGGAACTTTCATGAAAACTCGTATAATTCGAACTTTCTGTAATTCGAACAAATTTGGATTCCCCCATAGAGTTCGAATTAGACAGAGTTGACTGTAAGTTTAATGCTCGCTTGCACATCATCGAGCTTGTAACCAGAATGCGTATCAGAGTATCAACAAGTAGCAAGGGGGGAAACGATGCCATACGTTGCAATACATGGTGACTATTGGTTCGAGCTCATGTAGCCTCTGCGTGGTAAGATTCTCATGGAAGGAGAACTTCACTTTGCCTGGCGATATCCATCATCAACCGGCTTTGTGCGGGTGCCTTTCCCTTTGCCTTCCCATCCCAGCCAGAAGAGTAATTACAAGTTGGTTACAAATTAAGACAAGGGTCTACAATTTCATGGATATTTTATTTCAAGACAGATTTTCATTTGTTACCGTTGTCTGACATGGTTTTATTGGAATATGCGTGTACAGAAATTGGAGCATTAATTGTTTTCTCGATAGAATCACTATCACTTTCATTTTATTCATTGAAGACCGTGGAGTTTGACTTGACACTAGAAGCATATAGAATTAGGGGGATACCCAGCAAAATGATGTCATTGTCGTCTCTTCTTCAAAGTTTATGGTAATGGGAGGGAAAGACAATATTTCAAAGCTAAAAGCGATCAGAGAAAATGCGAAGAAAAGCGATGAGGTAGATAACTGTTTTGTCATCCTTTCCTTTCATGTGTGTGTCTTGATCTAAAGTTGAATGGAGATTACATAGTTACCCGAGAAACAAGGACGAATATCAGACGGACGAGTGTCCGATTTCAGTCAAAACTTCAGAGGGTACATACTCTTGCACTTGAGTGATTAATTATTTTGACTTTTGGAAATCCCTTCAGCTTGGAATCAAATTTTAATATCTTTCACAGTGCTTCCATTAATTTTCAAACAAATAATTACAATTAAAACAAAATTTGAAAAAACAAGCAAGATTAAATATCACTAAAAAAAATTAAGCTGAAATTTCTAAACTAAATTTCTTCCATAAATTCTATTCACTCTGTCTCACACTTTCCTCTATTTTGCTTTCCTCTATTTTGATCTTGCGAACATGAACTTGTGTCCATTGGTGCTGTTTCATGTTATTAATAATTATTCTTTTAACATATCTACCATTTTTTAGATTCCTGAGATCATCGGTAGCCATTCCGTCAGTTGTGAGCAGAATTTGTTCATCATGTATTTGGATAAATGTAAAACCTTTATGTGGAAATTTGATATCAAGTCAAATGTGAGTAGAAAAATGCTTTGAACTATTAATGTTCTAGCCATCATGGTATTATGTATCTGTGGAAAGTTTTTGTAACATAGTTTAAAAGGTACTATCACAAAATGGAAGGTCAAATGTTAGTGTCAGTTATCATAAATAAAGGGCAATCTTACAGGATAATTGTTTTGTGAATTTGATAAACTATTAACTGCTCTATATGTTCTCATTTTTGTTGCAGTCCAATGCATATATCCACATTTCGAGAATGTACTTGCTGGATGATCATCTGCCTGAGTATGAACTTGAATCTGTTTCAATAAACAATGTGACAAGCAAATTGGAAAAGTCTTGTCAATTATGGGAAAACATCAATCACCGGATCAACCTGAAAAATCTCCAACTGACTGTTCAATTTTATACTAATGATTATGGAAACTTTGAGCAACACTTGATTTGTGAATTTCAAAATGGGGACACGGTGGTTAAGCACATTGGTGTTCAAGTTTGTCTTGAATCAAAGCTAATGAGCTCGTTGTACTTTAAGCCTATCAGAGAATCTGAAAACGAACTGGTTTGGATCGAAAAATATGACATCATACCATTTGACGGGGAACCAGAAATATGTGAGTTCTTGTTTATTATGCAGTATGATCTTTCTGCAATACAATAGTAACAACAGAATACAATACTATGGCTGCAGCTACCACATCCTTCCATTCAAGCAAGATGTTTTATCTGATTTCTGCTTTCCCCCCTTTCTTCCTCCCTCTCTCCCCCCTCTCATTCAAACAAAAAACCCTGGTTGGTTGCATTTTAAGCAATGTTTTTACAGATTTGTTATACGTTTTTGACAGCACTGAAGACAATCAAGTACCCCCTTCCACCCAACATTGAAGATCTTGTGTCTTATGGTGCATTTGACAACTTGGGGAGTAAGTTAACCAGAAATAACTACAAAGAACGGCTTCACCTTCTTCTTCATATTGAAGAATACCAAAGAAGAAGTGAGATACACAAGTAAGAAGAGTGTTGAATGGTCTATTATAGATTTTTATTTAACCTGTCAAACTTCCAGGGCAGATGTATCTTTTCTTTAGTTATCAAGCTCTAGCATCGGGTGCAGATTATCCATTTTTGGGGCCCAGAGCCCAAGATATCAGTGGATATATCTTTACTGTTGCTTTGTCTTTGTGGTAATTTCTGGGGTCCTCGATTAGATTAATTGAAAATTAGATTAGGTCTTAATTTGTTTGCTAATTTGGACCTGTGAGTGTAATTTGTGTTACATAAGCAAGGTAAATAGGAAAGGCAGTGAGGTGCATGATTTCCACCTTAAATGGTGGCTAATTTTTGATTGAAGTTATCAATTTTGACAATATTTCTACTTGTCTATCAGGCTGAGTTTTGAAATTAAAGACATTCGCCAGTATGTATGTGACCCTGTTGTGGGGATTCACAGCAACCAGATATTGAAACTACCATGTGACGAATTGCAAGCTGAGCAAATGTGTCAGCTGATTGGTAAATCTGGCAAAGCGTTGGTCAAGCTGACGAACCTGGCCAACCAACACCAACAGGTATTCGAAATTGTGCTGGAAAAGGTACAAAGCACCGAGATCGTTCTTGAAATGAGCTCAAAATTGGCCGATTATCTTTTCACTTGCGAAGATAAACTCAAGACAAGTATTTGTTTCCGATTTGTTGATGTTTTTCAGTGCATGCACAGGGCAATTAATAACGTCAATTTATCGGACGTTTTTCCGCGTCACCCAAATATGAATTCCTCAAATTGGAATTCGTACAAGCATCCTCGTTTGAGCAAGGAGCAGTCAAGAGCTTTTGAACAGATGACAAAGCCCGAACCCGGGCCACCGGTGCTCATTCTAGGACCGTTTGGCAGTGGTAAAACACTGACCATGGCTACTAGCATTCTGGAACTGTTGAATGAGGTCATGAGTGGAAAGGCCAACCACAAGATTTTGATTTGTACGCATTCTAACAGTGCAGCCGATCACTACATCGAGGATTTCATCGATCCATTTCTAAAAGCTGCGAAGTCCAAGAAGAATATCTTGATCAGGGTCAACTGGGAGTTGCGTTACACGGCCTCGGTATCACGCGTTGTGCTTGAATACTGTGAGGTAAGAAATGGAAAATTTGTGCAGCCTACCAAGTCAGAAATCGAGAAATACAATGTTGTGGTTTGCACTCTTGTCACGGCTGACATATTTTTGCAAGCGGGTGTATCGCCTGGTTATTTCAGTCATATA
The DNA here is from genome assembly GCA_013076295.1 of Sanderia malayensis. Classification (NCBI taxonomy): domain Eukaryota; kingdom Metazoa; phylum Cnidaria; class Scyphozoa; order Semaeostomeae; family Pelagiidae; genus Sanderia; species Sanderia malayensis. The sequence goes on along the minus strand of RQOL01000618.1, from coordinate 592,472 downwards.
TTCATCGATGAAGCTGCCCAGGCCATGGAGGTAGAAGCAATCATTCCTTTGACCTTGAAGAGCTCGCAGACAAAGGTCATATTAGCAGGAGACCATTTGCAGGTAATGTAGATCTAGTGTAATAGCGTTATCTTTTCAAATTTCTACCATAAGCAACTTTATTCACTTCATCAATTGTATATTTTCTTCAAATTAGCTTGGTCCCTATCTATCTTCATCAACTGCACAGCATCTGGGTTTGGGGAAGTCGCTTTTGGAAAGGCTGTTTCAAGAGTATCCTCTGAATTCGCCGTTCAAGTTGAAACTTCTTGAAAATTTCCGATCGTTCAAAGACATTGTTGAAATAGCCTCCGCATTGTTCTACGAAGGAGCATTGCTATCGAATATAGAAAGGCCAGATGGCATTGGTTACCCGTTGAGATTTTTTGGAATCCACGGAAAAGAAAAACTGTCAGAGTATCACCCGTCTTATTACAACTTAGCCGAGGCAGATGAAGTTCTTTGTCGCATACAAAACTTGAAAAGTGAATGGCCTAAACACCTAGGCACGTTTGATGCAACAAAGATATGTGTTCTGTCATGTTTCTCTGCCCAGGTAATTGAGTCATTATTCGCAACTTAAGGGAGTGAGACTTATGCATATCTAATATTGATAATCGTAGTCACGGCTTAGAATGTCAAACGTAAAGAAAACCAGAACCAGTATCATTGAGTAAAAATCGAAACCACAGAAGACGGAACATTATTGTTATATTGGGAAGTTTGAGGCTAAGCTGTATGGTCAATCGAGGTTGTTCTGTATTCCAACCTTTCCGATTCAAGAATCCTTAATTGAAAGGGGTAAATGTTAAATTCCATGAGTACATGAAGTAGATTCCATAATTTTCACACCCTTACCCATTGCATGTTTTATAATACCACCGTACCCATTGTTTTTTTTATAATTCACATATATATTTGTCATTGACCCTATTTTTAATGGAGAACACGTCCAATGTTTTTATTCTTTCTTAGATTCAAGAGATTCGTCTGGTTCTCCGAAGAAATGGACTAAGCGGAGTGAGAGTTGAAAATGTCAACAATGTGCAAGGTACTTTTTAAATGTTTCAAGTCATTGATTGTAATTGTACCTACTTGAAGATATGTTCATATATATTGTTAATTGGTGCAGGTCCCACATTGGTTGGATAACTATAGAACACGTGTGATATACAACACCATATTTAGAAGTATAGAAATTAAGAACTTCGGTCATTGTTATCCCCTCGAAGCAACTATTTCGCTCAGGGTTTTCTTAAAATATTCTGCAAAATTTGTGAAATGTTAAGACTATTAGGTTCTTCAAACATGTAGGTATCCTAATAGAAAGGATGTGTTATTTGATAGATTTTCTTTTTATTGTTCCTTTTATTTTTCAGGTCTGGAATTTCACGTGATAATTTTGTCAACTGTGCGTAGCTACCCGACCTTGTCTTTGCAGGCAGATAACCAACCTGAAAGCGGACTGGGCTTTCTAAGCAACCCGAAGTTGCTAAACACGGCCATCACAAGAGCCAAGCTTCTGTGCATTTTTGTTGGTGAGCCCGTCGCCCTGTGCTCTTTTGGCGCTTGCATAGCGTGTTGGAAGACTGTGATCGCCTCCTGCCAACAACAAGGTGAATTCCACTACAGGCTTCCGTTGGAAAATGTGATGGAGATCTCCGATCAACTTCGACAGACGCTTCGGTATCCTCATGATGATGTCCTAAAAAGAACCCAGTCGTTAAAAGCTATTTACCAACAGGAGCAGAAAATTGGCAATGCCACGCCATATCACGAGCGTTTATCAAATGCGGCTTCCACTAAGCCCGTTGGCGTGGATCTCAACCCACACAAGCCAACCAACATGAAACAGAATTTCTTTCAACAACAAGATGTTGCATCTTGTATTAATTTTGATATTTTGCCTTCGAATAAGTCAGGTTGCATTGAAAAATCAAGTGCGTCACCCGCCAAGCTGCCAGGCGTCATTGCCAGCTATATACCTCAACCTAATCACGTCACCAAGAACTCACAAAACAGCTCTTCTGTTGTTTTGTCCTTCTCATCAACTTATCCAGCAACAGTGGTACCAGTTTCTCTGCCTGCGGCTCCTACGTTGTCATCGAATCCAGGGCTTTCTACAAAGCCGATAATACTGGCATCTCAACCCGTTCCTTTTGTGACCGAACCACTACAGCCTACGTTTATGAATCAAAACAGTACGCCAATGAGGCAGATCTGGCCCGAAGCCACCAATCTTTACTTTAACCCTTGGAGCACTGGTCATCGCATGGCTACTTCTCATGATGTTGCTGCCTGTGGTGTTGCTGCCTCTCATGTGGCCGAGTTTCAGCTGCCGCCTATTCACTCGAAACAGTTGGATGCAACTCGTTTGCAATACCAAGTAGCTGCATTTTATGTAAAGAGGTACACAGAGTTCATACTGGCAAATTTGCTGATTAATGATTCCATGCTGCAGCGCTATTCTCACGAACTCGAGCGAATTGAAACGGAGTTCAGAAATTTCTTCCCCAGTCTGCCTCACTTCGATTTCCGCTATGGAGTACAGTGTATACTTGTGTACAAAGAACGCTGTTTAATTATCATGCGTGATTGTGAATTACGTCTGAAGGCATTGTTGCCAGAACCACTGCGTGACTCCGTCTCCACAGGCAAGCGCCAATACGAAGGCACGTTCAATGTACTGCTGCGCTTGAAGGCAACCCTGGAGATGCTGCTCAAGGAGCAAAAGAAGGTAATTGTCACAAGGCATAACAGCTTCAAATTGCAAAGCATTGCTGCTTCATGTGAGTGGTTGTACTCATTCGCCATGTTTGTGTTTGAGGAGTTAGAAAGATCCACCCCACCTCAAATGTTTGATAATGGTTTTCAGCAAGCTGCTGAGACAAGTCTTGTCAGCCTGAAACCGTTGCTTTTGTGCTGCATAAAACTTAAATTCATTGCCGGTCTACTCGAAACAGCCAGCACAGATGCGAATCACTTGCAGATGCTTATCAGGGAGACGCAACTCGAGCAGCTTGAGACATTTGACTCCTCCTCGAGCACTACTGGCACCATTGATCAGGAATTTATAAGCCAATTCTTGGCTTCTTCCGATGCTGAGTGTGGCTCCAGCACGGATTTGAACATCAGTAGTCCTGGCAGCTCTGTATCTGCTAGCTCCAGTGTCACAGAACGATTTGAGGGCAAGCGAACAGTTCTTCCTCGTCACCAGTGGCAGAACCCAAGACGCGTGGACAACAACGTGGACATCAAACCAACTGCCGTCGTTGCTAATCAGAATCTCAGCTATTCACAAGTGGTCATGTCTCACAGTGTTGAAAAAGAACGTCCAAAAAAGGTTAATAAACTGCCAAATAACACTTCTATGAAGAAGCCACGCCGAGGTGTATCAAACAAGGATGGTTTTGTTGATTGCCAGACGGATGAAGATATCACCTCCAACTTGCTATCTTTAACTGAAGATGAAACTGTCGATGTAAGCTTGGATTCTGAAGTGGAAAACCTAACGGACTTGGTGAAAAGCCTTCGCAATAGCGACTCGGATGTGGACGAGTGGTTTATCGACAGGGCCAGTGACCCATTCGTGAAGGAATACATAGCCAGCTTTGAGCGTCATCTGGCCGCTCGATTGCCATCGCCTACCTCCACGACGGCGGCAGTGGATGCGAACAAATCTGCAACGTCTGCACAGTTCTGGGCTGCGAAATACAAAAAGACACCCAGGTACAAACCATACAACGAAAGCGGCAATACTGGTGACGCAGCATGTAACGAAGGAACAATGCACTTCGAAAAAAGCTCATCGTATGATAAACCTGTAGGTGTGGTAACTTGTGGTAATAATAAGCGAATATATTTCAGTGGACTCGAGGCGATTAATCGCGCGTTAGCCGGCGATAAAGTGCGATTTGAATTGACTGCTGATAGTCGCAAAAGTAGCAAAGTGGAAGGACCGCTGCAAGGACGCGTGACACGTGTGATAACCCGGGCCGGGCGGTCTGTTCTGTGCAAGGCAAGTTTTACAGAGCCCAATCTAATGATTCCCTGCGACGGGATGGGTCCGCCAATTATCGTATGTGATATCCCAAAGGAAAAGGACAATAGGTCTGTCGCTCGGAATAATGCGCAGAAATTCACCGTCAGAATTTTGGGCTGGCTACTTGATGTCATGTACCCTATAGGTGCGATTGAGAAGAATACAGCTAATTGACTTTATTTCATGCATCAAGAAGGTTGCAAAGGCTTTTGAAAAATTTTTATTTTAAGTTTAGAGTTAAAAATTGTTGCCAGCTTGAAAGAACCTATTTGTAAATATCGTTACTCGTACTGTTTTGCTTATTTGTTGGATTTTTTAACAGAATCTAATATTTATCTATTTCTTCGATAACATAAATTTTGTTTTCGTCTTTGTCAATGCCAAACCTTCGCGCATTTTGAAGTGGATCTGCCAGGACAACTTGTACAGTTTGCGGTGCATGTTATCTTATTGCCGAATTAAATCTTCGTTCGAATCGAATCGATAATCGAATGTCACTTTCAAATATCAAATATGGCTGGAGCAACAGCAGGGCAAGCAAAACACGCTGGACTTTTGAATTTTGCCATTTATAACGACGAATATGGCCAGAGAGAGGGCAAAGAAGAGGAAAAAATAATGCTTTATATTCCGGAAGAAGAAGATATTGACTTCAAAATCAAGAATATTGGCCTATGCGAAGCTTTAATGCAGTTTACGAAGACATTCAACCCGTCGACACAATGCGAAGTGCTCCACACGCAGAAAACAAGACAAGTTTTTCTAAATCCGGAGGGGAGATTTTTCATGATTTTGACGTTGAGCATTCCATATATTGAACGTGTTTCAAAAGATGGCAAGAAGCTAGAATATTTCGAAGAAAACGTACAAGATTTGGTTTTGAAATCCGTTCTGAAACAAGCCTACACGATGTTTAGATTGTTCAATGGGTCATTTTCAGCAATTTTGCAGAAATCTGGGGTTGATGTATTGAAGGAAAAGTTGCAGTATTTTTATACACGCTATTTACAGACTTTGAATTTTGCCCAATTTGATATTCTGGATATTTACCATGGTGTCTCTTTTCTACCTGTAGACAAGGGGAATTTTTTCAGAGTTCAGAGCTTTACAAATATAGTTGAAACAACATTTAGTTGCATTAAACACACATGTTTTCTTTACAATGACCAGCTCATGTGGACGACGTTAGAGCCAGAAGATATGAGGATACTATACAAATATCTGACATCAAGTCTGTTTCCAGCGACATTGGACATTGATACAAATGAGTACAGACAATCACAGCAACAACAACAAGGATCAAGCCCAAACTCACAAACACTAAACCCTGGTAGGTTCCTCACAGCTTCAATTGAGTCAATTGACACACTCCCAAACACTCCAAAAAGGGCTCCAAGATTATTTCTTCAATCAGATGATGAAGTAAAGGAGTATTACCTTATTGTTTACAAATCTGTAAATGCAGTGATTTGCTTAATGGTAGCATCCCAGCCTCAACTGACCATGGAGTTTTATCTTAAGTTGCATTCTTTCATGGGCGTGCAACTGGCTAGTTTGTCAAACAGAATTGCTGAACAATTAGCCAAGAACCATTTGTCACACAGTGATCAACATTACAGATTCTTGTATTTCAACGAGATGAATTTGGCTATCAAGTCAAGTATCCATGGCAAGAAGTCAAATGTGGTGACAAGTGTAACATCGGATATGATGAAATTATTGGTTGATATTCACAGTGACTTTCAAAACATCAGCGAAGACGGTGAAATGATTATGAAAAATCTGGCCGACTGTTGGGTTGTTGGTCGCAGATTTGATAAACGGGAGTTCTTTGTCATTCTCAATCAAAAAAATGCTAGCTTAGTTGATATTAGTGAAGAAATAAAGAGACTTGTTTCTACAAGTTTTAATAGTGTTTTTTTTCTTGATTAAGATGATCTATAAAATTTAATAGCAATGCTTTTGAATATACCATAATCAATCATTATTATGAGAAAGTAAAATTTTAAAAATATGAAGCTTTATCTTAAAGACCTAAATCGTTGTTAGTGATGTGTCCTTGGTGATATTCCAGTCAGGTGGATTTAATTTTATGTAGCATATAATTTGTAGAAATAGTTTATAATTTGCCCAAGCAATGGTGGTCTCTAGCAGTTTTCATCATTTAAATATATTTTACGGATATTCAATTAAAAACACGTGCTCTATCGTTTAGTTGTTATTTTAACTCTGCTTTTTTGACTCATGACTCATACATCTATGACTCATTACTCGGGCTCGAGAAGAACTTGCAACTTTAGTTGCAGACGGAAAGAAGATGCTTTCCCTTCCCTACCTTTGGGGGTTGTAGGGTGTCTGTTGTGGGTGGGATTCTTACACTGGAGCCACGCTTTTATTGCGCATTACTTTTCTTACCGGTGTGAAGGAGGGTTCACACTTCACTCACGATAATTGATAATGATAATGGATTAGTTAATTAATGAAGGGTTTGGAAGTTTTGTTCCTTCACAAATAACAGAACCCTCGGAACTAGCATCGTAACTGGCAATAAATATCAATGCAGCTTGGGCGAATATTTTGAAAATCAATTAATGTGTTCATCGGAATTTTTCCATCAACAACTGAAGCAGCTGATTCTGGCAGCAAGGTGAGAAACGACAACAGGCGGCCTCATCTTAGGCCCATTTTTACGATTTCCTATTATAACTTTAAATTGAATTTTTGCGCAATTCAAACTTTTAATTTATCATAAGATAACAAATATATGCTAGAAGCGTGTTATCACGAATTAGGTTACAATCTACGTCGTGCCACACGAATTTACACTTGTGAATTTGTTTGAAAATACAACATGCTTTGCTTTTAAGACAGATGGCTTTTAGTTAGATATAATGTCACTGTATGTATATTATCAGTCATAGAGTGAATGAAATAATGGCAAATTAATTATTATCAAAATCAAAGCAAGCCTAAAAACCGAGCTCTGGCAAAACTGGATAACTCATTTTTGACCAATTTACCTTTTAAATTTTACCTCCTGGACATAAACGTTCCGGGATTTAATCTTCAGGATTGAATCTAATGGACATCTAATGGATCACTTGGGAGCTAGTATTGCTGCCCCCCCCCCCACCCCTCAATAATTCTTGAACTTGGATGAACTGTTATTTTCCAACCATTATTTTGTGTTCAAGTTCAGGTTTAAATCATGCACAATAGTTCTGCTGAACTGATTTTCATTCTGAAAGCAGTTTTAAAATCAGTTGGACAAGGTGAAGTGAAGTGTTCATTTGCTGTTACTTCTCGTTACAGTTAATCATGCCGATGTAGCGGCATGAATCAACAATCAACTTTGCCGCTTCAACCTCGTGAAATGCAATCAGAGAACAGACTATCACCAGTTGGGAATAAATCACCGCTCAGCCATGAGTCAAGCAGCTTTGACAACGAAGATGCTTACACCGAGAGCCGGCAGATAATTCCAGATGTGCATACACAGTTGCTTCGCAAGCTTTCACTGGAAGGATTTGAGGAGAAGAATAGTAAGCTTGAATTTCGAAGACAACTTTGGTTCAAATCAATTATTACCCTCACTTGCATAACAAGCCTTGTATCCGTGTCACTGAACACGCCAAAGTCGTTTAAAAGATACCCAGATCTTAAAAAGATAACTCTTGGTCTGGATATCCTTGTTGCTTGCGTATTGTCAATCGAATCAGCCATAAAATGTGCAGAAAAGGGTTTCGTGCATGCACCAAGATCATATCTTCGTAGTCCAGGTCGAGTATTTGAGTTCACAATGGTACTGTTCGTATGGATATCAATAATATTCCAAGCCATTGAGCTGGCCGGGTTTGTCGATCCATACACCACCAAGTGGTATGTTGTTATATCGGGCCTTCGCTCACCTAGGCCACTTGTTGTATTTCGAGTTGGGAAGAATATCCTGCATGTTGGCATACCGAAGAACATCTCGAAGCGACCTCTGCGACAAATTCGCAGCGTTCTCGTTTTTACACTTTATTTCATGACCCTCGCTTCGCTGATCGGTGTGCAGTTGTTTGGTCCTTTGGCAGGCTACTGCGTACTCAACAGCACCAATCCCGAACGTGTTTTTCATGGTGACTTGATGATTCCTGCTACAAGATGTTCGCATTTCAGCAACGAATCCTACTCAACAGGAAACTACAAATGTCCTGCGCCATTCGTTTGCAAGGAGTTGAAGTTGGGCAGGTACCGCGAAATGACCACGTACTTTAAGAATGCAGCCCTGGGTTTGTTAACCGTCTACGAGGCACAATCACAAGAAGGCTGGACTGCAGTTATGTACGATACCATGGATAGTAGCAATGACCTTGTTGCTGTTGGCTACTTTATACTCTTGATATTCTTCATTGCCTGGCTGGCAAAGAACATTTTCATCGCCATTGTGACCGAGGTGTTTGCTGATTTGAGAAGTCAAGTGCATAATTTGTACAACAACCAGTCACAACGATTGAACAAGGAATCAAGCAAGGTGCTCAAGAACTTAGAATCTGGCATGCGGCTGGTTGAAGGCAGGGAGATGCTGAAAGTCGGATCGTTCCGACTGCTGTTACAAAGAATTGTCAAGTCGTTTGTTTTCAAATCATTCTTTTTACTATGCGTGGTATTGGACGCGTTGCTGCAATCGTTGTTGAAGGGGAAGAGCAGAATCTACGTGCAAACTGCTTTTACCATATTGTTTGACATTGAAGCATTGCTGAAAATCATCACTTATAGTCCAGTTGGCTATCTTTCCACTGTACCTCATCGCTTTGAATGCTTATTGGCTCTCGGTAGCACTGCATGTTTACCTCCCACGTGGCTGGCTAAACAGGAATTCGCCTTGTTTAAAGTTTTTCGGCCGTTTCGAATTGCGCTGGCCTGGCCCAGTCTGGCGTCGTTCATGAAACGAATACTGGGTAATGGCAAGAAGCTTGTCGGCTTGATACTATTTACGTTGATATTTCTCGTGTCAGCGGCTGGTGTGAGCTTGCAACTGTTCTGCAGTATGAATCTAAATTTGATCAACGAGCCCATGTTGTTTCACACGTTCCCCGATGCAATGCAAGCCTTGTTTCAAGTTCTCATGCAAGAAGCCTGGAATGATGTCATGGATAAAATGCTAGATAGCAGCAGTGAGAGAAATTCATTTCTCGTATACGCATTTTTTATTCTTTTCCATATTCTTGCCTCTGTAATTCTGATCAGCGTTTTCGTTGCTCTGATTCTTGATAACCTCGAGCTGGACGAGGAGTTGAAAGTCATTAAACAACAGCAGCTTGGAGAGGAGGCTGAAATAAACTATTCATTTCCTTTTCGACTTCGATTATTTGAGCGATTCAAGGCCCGGCCTAAAGTGGTGAGGATGGGCAACATCGGCTGCAGTATTCCAAAAGTCAGGGAAAGCTTTATGGGCAGCTACTTGAGCAAGTCAAAAGAGGCAGAGAACTTTGCGGATGATGACGTGGTTGACATTGATCCCTTTGACCAAGCCGAGTCTAACAGCTTGGGATTCGATCTGATCAGCATTCCAAAGCAAAAGTCTGTGACTAACGTGAACACTGCATTGAGGAAACAATCCAGCGTGACAGCATTGATAAGAGACTCGCATCAGAGAAAGTACAGCTCACAATCGAGTTCATTCAGACGGTCTTCGATCAGACACAGGCGTAGAAGTATTACTCGCCGCGGTCATAACCAGGCCAAGGACAAGCAAGCCACAGCTGCAGTGCAACCTCACGCTTTGTTAATGTCACCCAGAGCACCTGTTTTAATGACCGTGTCCGAGCGACTCAATCAGAAGAGTTTCAATGTGGATGCCGTGAGACAGCGACTGCAGGAAGCTCGCAGGAAGAAAGAGACACTGGTCGAGAAGTATCGTGAGAATTATCCTTACTTTGACAAGTCTTTGTTCTTTCTGCCCTACGATAGCAAACTTCGATGCACCCTGCGTAAGATCGTGCACGCACGATACGAGGCATTCTCGGATACCAGCGAAAGAAAACGTTTTTTCAGTGCATTCAGTGTTGATCGTTTCAAGAACTACCTTGGATCGCAAGCGTATTTGGATTGGGGGATGTTGCTGCTCACTCATTTTTCGTGCTTCGTCATGATGACAGAAACGCCCCAGCAAGGCACATTCAAAAACACACTCACTACGAGTGCGGAAATCATATTTGTTGCTACTACAACCATTGAAATTGGCCTCAAGATGCTGGCTGATGGACTCTTTCTAACGCCAACGGCTCTTGTCCGAGATTTTGTTGGTGTCTTGCACGTGTTTATTTACATAGTTGGCCTTGTCTATGTCCTGTATCGACCGGATAAGATTCCACCCGGCTCTTTTGCACAGATTTTGCTGGTTCTTCGGGCGCTGAGACCTTTGAGGCTCATTACGTTGGCACCACCGCTTAACAAGGTTGTTAAGATTCTCGTCCGTGGATACAAGGACATTATAAAAGTTGCCATATTGCAGCTACTATTGATGTTTGTGTTTGCAAACTATGGTCTCCAGATGTTCAGTGGCAAACTGTTCCGCTGCACGGATGTAAACAAGACCACAGAGTCCAGCTGTACCGGGTTGTGTACCGTCAACCTGACAAATCCGCGTCGGTTGCCCAACCTCCATGGCAGGAGAACAAAGATGTTGGTGCCCTGCGTCTGGCGGAATCCCTATAATTTCAATTTCGATACTCTGAGCAGTGCTCTGTTGAGTTTATTCGAAGTTCTGTCCCTGGAAGGCTGGACTAATGTCAGGGATATCCTCACGGAACAGTTTGGGTGGTATGCCGGGCTTTACTTGCACATTTATGTTTTCTTTGCCTGCTTGATCGGCCTGTCGCTCTTTATTGGCGTTGTGGTGAGCAATTTCAACGAAAATAAAGGCACTGCATTACTGACTGTTGATCAGAGACGATGGGAGGATTTGAAGAAGCGTTTGAAGCTCATTCAACCACTCCACATCCCGCCTCGACCTGAAGATGACGAATCACGTGGTCGCATGTATGATTTTCTTCAGAACGATTACTACCATTGGATCGGCATAGCGACGATTCTTTTAAATGGCATTCCGTTGCTGTACGCAGAATGGTACCCGGATAGTTTCTTGGCCTATCGTGATGGCAGCAAATCTGACAGTGACACTCACATTGCATTCACGGCTTTGGCTGTCATTTTCTCATATTTTTATGTCGTTGACTTTGTGATCAAAGTCAAGGCATATCGCCTCTCTGGCTATTGGCTGAGCTGGAGAAATCGATTTGACTTCATCCTCACTGTCTTTGGCCTCATCTGGTCCTTTTTTCAGATAGCTTCGTATATTTTCCACTCTTTCCAATCCACAACCCTTCGCATAGGTGTTTGCTTGATTATTCTGCGACAGTTTACGCTAGCCGGAAGAGTCAACTCCCTTCGAATGCTAGTGCTAACTGTTGGAATGAGTCTGTTGAAAAGTTTCTTCACAATTTCTGTATTGGTTGTTCTGATGATGTGCTATGCAATGGTTGGCGTCGTTCTGTTTGGATCTGTGAAATCCGGGCTCGCCCTAAATCGCCATGCTAATTTCCGGACCAGTTGGAGAGCAATGTTGTTGTTATTTAGGATGACGACTGGAGAAGATTGGAATAAGATCATGCACGATTGCATGATTGCTCCTCCTAGATGTACTAAAGGACCGAACGATAGTTTTTGGGAAACCGATTGTGGAAATTACCCCGCGGCCGTACTGTTTTTCTCCAGCTACTATCTACTCATAACGTACATCTTTCTCAATCTGTTTATCGCCGTAGTCATAGAGAATTTCTCGCTGTTTTCTTCAACCGATGAAGACATGTTGATGTCGAATTCTGACCTCAAGTGCTACCAAGAGGAATGGAATCTAATCGACACGAGTCGCAGCGGGAAGCTCAGTGCAAAAAAGGCCAAACTCGTACTACGCCTAAGCATTTCTAAACCCGAGTTCAGTATTCAATTGGATCGATTCTTGTACAAGCGAATGTGTGTTGAAATCGATAAAGTGAGTTGTGGTAAAGAGGTGTCGTTTCACGATTTGCTTCTCATCCTTGCTTACAATGATTCGCGCTTTAAGATATCGAGACATTTACAGCTGGAAGAGAGGCTGGCAAGAGAAGATCAAGTGCGGGGCATTGTCGAGGAAGTCGCTGCGGAGACTATTCGAACGTGGTGGGTCAGGATATGGCGAAGGAAAAAGGAAAACAAAGAGCAAAATCAAAATAGGCCACTAGCAAAGCAATCAGGTATGGCCACCTTTTCTGTCTGCTCTAATGACATAAAAAGAATTGCTGTATGTGCTTGTGCTTGTGTACAGTCTGTACGTTTACGACGCTATACCTTTGTTCTCGTGGGAAGTTGATGGTATGTGTTAATTGAAACCTTTTATACTTTCAGTTTCATCAGCCCTCTCGGCCACCAGTCTGGAAAGTGAAGTGAGCAAATCGGACGATTTGAACACGTCTATGACGTCAGTCCGATCGACGAATCAAAGGAAGATGAATGAGACTGCAATTGAAAAACTAGCTGATACATATAGTGGACACAGGGATATCTATGATTGGTGGGCTGACGAAATGGATCAACATGAAATGGTAGAACAGGGATGAATAGAGGAGAGGTATGCATAAACTCGTTCTTTTGTTGAGCCTTGATATTATTTTAAGTCTATCTAAGGCACACAAATTTCTGCTGCCTTTACAAGCTGGTATTGATGGCACCTTCCTTCAAGAAGAATCTTCTAATAAGTAAGTAAGTAAATGAGTGAGTGCGAATGTTTATACTGGGTAGCCATTTCAACTACGGTAGCTGTTATCACTGTGGGTCCAGTTGGTTTGAGCCCTTACCCCCAGAAATTTTTGTTACTTATTCACCGACCTCTGAAGGATGGACAGCTGACAGCTTGTAGTTCGTTGTTCTCACCATATGTGGATTAACCAGTGAAGGCATGGCCTCTAAAGGATCAAACCCAGTGCCCTAACCACTAGGCTACACCACCGTGTAGATAAGTGCGTCACTTATATGTTAGGATGCAAAAGACATCAACACAGGCTTGATGATTGGATTTCAAACTTTGACTCGCTTGTGTTATTTGCTCAACAAATTGTGTCGTTAAAAGTAAAACCGTCGATGAAATTTGAGCTTGGCTTGGAAGTTGGCCCTTTTTTAAATTTAAACGATTTTGAGCCTCAATGCTCTTGCAAACTTTATTCTTCTAAAAAAGGGTTTTTGGGCTTTAATTCAATGTAAAATTTCTTGGGCTGTTCGAGTTTTATGAGAATTCTAAAACGTACATGAAAGAAAGTTAAAGTCAGTGACACTAAAATGTTTGAAATAGCACCAAAGAGATCTATTGGAGCGAGAGTCAATTTTGGGGGCAATAAACAGCATTTGCACATTTGATTTCTTTACTTCAATTAATAGCTTTATAGTTAACAACTGAAAAACTAGTTTACTATATTTCCTTTGCAGAAGCAAGTCTCTCAGGTTGGAGTTGGAATGTGATGGAAGTGCTGTGCGCTTTCCATGACGTCTTGCAAATCTTCATGAATTTGTGATAAATGTGTAATTATAGCTATTACTTTTACTTTTTAATTACACACCTAATACTTTATAAGTAGTTATATTTTAGCTGTGTGTTATTATTATGCTATGTTTATTTATTTATGAGTTTGTATAATAATTGCTGAAGTGATAATGTCATCAATTGAGTAAATGTAACGAAAAATAATTTATGATATCAATTTCCTTTCTTATTGAATTTACTTGCTTATTTGATTTTATTACACTTCCCGTTAATAATACTTATTTTGCAATAATACTATAAATGCTGTAATGTATATATCTCTTAATACCCTAATTTAATAAGAGAAGGAGAAAATGACGTCTTTTTTAGCTCGCAATATCGTCGACTGATTTGTGGTCATAACACATCGTGCATGATATAAGGGACCTTTCATTTTTTAAGTCCCATTGGGGCCGGAGGAAAACGTGGGGGGGTCACAACTTATTTCTTAAAGATTTAGGGGGGTCACAACAGCATTTTTAAATTTTGCTTCCTCTAGGTTGGACCAAAACTATATTGATTCCCAGCATAAAACATTGAGTGAAATCTAACAGAACAATAAAACACAATCTAGGAATACTAAATCCAAGAAGAAGTTTATTTGTCACTCATATCAGTGTCACTTGCACTCCTGGTTTTTTGCCGTAGTATCCTAACTGACAATAGTATCTTAAAAGAGGGTGATTTAAAAGACTCGCTAAGGGTAGAGCTGCATTGTTCTAAAAGAAAGGCAACAACCTGGCAGACAAGGCAATTTTCAGACTTTTATACATGGTGAACTGCATTCACAGATAGTAAGAAAACTATGCTTTCTTACATCAGTATATTCATAGGGGGGGGGTCACATTATTCTCACTTGAGAAGGGGGGTGCCACATAAAGATCATCTTTAAAAAAAAATTTCCTCCGGCCCCTATGGGACTTAAAAAATGAAAGGTCACAAGGAGCCCGTGAGCCACTCATAAGCCACGCATACGAGTATCATGTAATGTCATGTGAAGATCAACAACAAGTACAAATTATTATTAGTAAATCATTGGTATTATTAAAACAGTTCCTGAGGAGAACAGCTAGCATTTTAACAGTCAGAAGTTATCGGGAATACTTTCGAGCTCTTCACTCAGTGGCCAGTAGTTTGTACCACGACAGCTTCAAGTCGCACTCATGTTGCCCTGTGCCTTCTGCTTGTTGCTGTTGTTCTTCTTTGCCGTGATTGAAGAAATCCGTCCTCACTGTTAAAATATTTTAAGAACCATTTATGACGAAATATTTATTCTCACACTGATAATTTACATGCTTGCGATTTTCTATTTGGCCAAAGCTTTGTTAGGCACCGACAGGTAAGATGTTTATGGCTTTTATTTTGATGTAAAACCGAAGCAAAAGGAAGAAATGCCTGGCTAGGCCAGGTCTTTAAAGCATTTGGCACGACCAACGCTCTCATTGCATCTCACGTCATCGGTTGCAATGCATACCAAATCTGTTTTACGCCATTCTGATTTCCTCTGTAATTATTGCTGTCTGATGTTCCCAGATATCTTCGTACCTCTTAGATATCTATTACATCAAAAGTTGGGGTTAAATATGAATAAAATTTTAGCTTTAGTTAGGTAGTTTGTAGTGTGCCCCTGCACTGGGAAAGATTCTTCGTCCCAGGCAAGGCAGTACGTATTTTTTTCCATATATTTGTTAGTTGCAAGTAGTCTCTTTAAGTAAACGGAGCATTGCAAAATATGATACATTTGGTTTGCTCTATTGTTTATAGATTACAGAGGTTAAGGTGACAGCTACAGAAGAACCAAAGATGTTGAAGCTACACGTATTTCTCGTTGATACTGGCATTATGTATACCTTTGACATGGAAATGGCACTTGAAAGGTATCAAACTAATTGATTTATCAATTATTTTTCCCGAATAACACCAATAAAGTGTTTATTCACTCAGTCACAGACACTGATTTGGCATTTTTTGCACAGATTTTTGTCACATTTTATTGTAAGGGTTTGACACAGTGTTGATGCCAATTCAATTGCATTTCAGCGTAAGTAAGCTAATGGAAGCAATTGCAATGGTCACTCAAATACCAGTAAGCAAGCAAGTTCTCTTGGCCACAAATGGTGATCCTTTGAATCCTGTTAGTAGAGTTGGCAGTTACAAAAGTGCTGGAACGGTTAGTAGACAGACACTGATTATTTGCAAAGTAGAATCTCAGAATCTGTTTACAGTAGAATAACATACTTCAAATGGAGTAAAATAACATTTTGTTGTGTCTGCAGCTTATTGTATTGTTGGGAAGCTTTATCACAAAGTAAAACGCTTTCTTTATGTTCGGGAACTTTTTATGTTGAGTCACAGAATTATAGATACAGATCTAAATTATTATGTCACGTTATTCATTTCTGATGCTGATAATAGTGTGAAAGTTTAATCCAATATTTTAATCCTATGGTAATTTAATGTTTAATACTCTTTAATAGACCATTGTGATTATTTGATAAGTAGTCTACAAGAACAAATACTAAGCACAATGCTAAAACTACTGTTATAGATGAGATGAGATGATTTCTTAATAATTATATCACTTTACTTTAGGAAACAAACCCGATTTTTCTGTTCAGCAAATCAGCCATTGAATCACCCCAGCCTCCACTGTCATCATCCACATTTGGATCAGGTTAGCCATTGACTTTGAATTACCCCCTTTGTCCTCAGATTCACTTCATAGAACTCAGATTAGAGCTTCTTTAATTATAATCAATTTCCTCTTTTAGCAGAGGCTTCGCTGGATGATCAGGTTGATAAATGTCTGCAAATGCCACCTACCTATGATACCTTGGTTGTCAGAGCAAAGCTAGCATCAGTAAGAAAAAAAACACTCAGTATCTATGACTTTCCTTTCAATGAATCTTTGAAATACTTGAGGTATAAATACTTGAGGTGTAGACCTGCTAGCTCGGTGGCTATTCAACTCTGAAGATTCTAATGTTTACAATTGAGCCCCAGCTCTTGAAATTGGAAAAATCATTTGACATCTGCAGTACTTAGAGCTTGGCTTTTGTTTAATTTAATGTTATTGGAGTTGAGTTCATGTTGTTTCTTATACATCCATGTAATTGCAATTCAACTTGATGTAAGTTTAAGATTCATTGACATGGACATTATGATGTCCATTGGAACAATTTGTTTGTACTCAGCCTAAGCCAAGCACAGGTTTGAAGTGATGAAACCCAATGCTAGAAACACTACCATAATTCAATGTATGTAAAAGTCAGGCTTAAAGCGACTGAGTCCATTATTCCGAGATGATTAAGACTAATTAATGCAAGTGATCTTAGTTAAGAACTAATCAAGTCTTTCTTCTCTATTTCTTCTTTCAAGGAATTTCATCTATGTGCTAGAGAGTTAGGAGAGCTCTGTGAAAACCTGGTTGGTGACCAACAATTGCAACAGCAAGGATGGCTAGCTGTTGTCTCCAACCTTGATAACATTACAAGGTATGCAACTTTCAACCATCTTTCTTATTCAAGTCATTTCCTTAAAACTAATTCGCAATACGCATGACTTTCTCATATGTGAAAATTGATATATGAACCACTACCCAGTACATTTTAATATTGGTCTAATGAATACTTAATATGGCAAAGTATTTTCAGATTCTCTTTTGTATTTGGTTTGTTAAGATTTCATAGTGATATAAAATGTTATGCATCTTTTCTGTATTTATATGGTGATATGCCAGCAGTGTAAGATACATAGAGTTGGTCTCTTTTTTTAACAGAGCATTAAATGCACATGGACAGGTATTTAAACATCAATACACAAATTTCCTCCAAACTCAGAAACATTACTTGGACATGCTGGAAAGGTAGCTATGATATAATGCTGACTATTACTATTCTTTGGAACAAATGATTTCTTATTTTTGCCTTTTCCAAAGGCCCCTTTTTAAGTGCCAGTGCTCCCTCGAATAAATACATTGATACATACATACATACATAAATACATAGTTTTTCTTTAATAAATCCTCTGGAGATTTATTAAAAGCATTATTGAAATTGTTTCATTTGTTGTAATTGTTTCATACTTGGCAGAATTTCTTTATTACAGTATCAATTTTATTGCATTTCAATTTGTTTGCTATTTGTAGGTTTGATAATGTCATATCTCTGCTGAGTAGAATCCCAGTGCTGTCGTGTTTGTTGAAGAAAAATTCCATTGAAGAGGAATCAGAGCCAATGGCATTACTTGAATGGGTCACGAGTAAAGTACGTGGCGTTGTTTTAGCTGTATTCGCCTATCTTGATTCTAATTTTTTGAAATACTCCCTTGAGTGCCCAGTTACAATTGAGTTCAGGATGGCGTGATGCAAGCGTATTATCGAGAGCTCTTTTGACCGAAGGGTTGCTGGTGAGGGTTCGAGTGAGGCACACACACGAAAGAAGCAACAACATTTGTCGATTGCACTTAATTTTGATATGTAATTGTCGCAAAGTATATGGGCAGCAAATTGCGAGTGTTGCATTTTGATCTTAGGAACAGAAGACTTCGCTTCATACTCTTGTCGCACAGTGCAAGGAGTTACTCAGCCAGGTAATTGTCAATGGCAAAATATGACGTCATTTAACTAATTTGTACGCTTTGCACAAATTGTTCTCCAGTAGACCCAAGGAATATATTTTCAATCTAATGAAATAGTAATATAGATATAATAGTTGAGTGTGCATCTGAAGCTCGACTAGGAAAACACCCAAGGTAAACATAAACTTGGCCAAGTTACAGTATTACCCCGCCACTTTGAAATTGGTTTTTTGAGACCAGGGTATTTATTTCTTAGAAACAATAAACTATTGTTCTATCTATTGTTTAAAGAAAAATACCAGGCTCATGTTTCTTACAAGTCAGCTTCTCAATGGCGGGGTAATACTGTAACAGGGTTCTCGGCTATGAACAATTGAGAGTTAAGTCTAAAGAGAGCTAATGGCAGATGGAAAAATCTTTGAATTGTAAGGTTGCATTTCAGTTCGCTTATCAAGGCTTAACCACTCTGTATCTACATATGATATATATCGGCGTCATTTGTATAGCTTTTAACTTTATGGATGAGGAATGTTGGAGTTTATGGATGAAGTTGGAGTTTATGGATGAAGTTGTGGCAAGTAAATTTTTAAATCGAATAGTTAATATACTGATTGGTAAGTTGTATTTCTTAATTAAATTGTAGTTTGATGAGACAGTACCACAGCGTCTGATTGAGGAAATTGACAGAGTTTTGGGTAATTATGTCACAGCATTGTTAATTCAATTACCTTTCGTTTATAAACAGTTAATTTAAACATGTTTATTTGTTTAGGTAAATGGTGTTAATAGGTTCATATCATAGTTTGTAAATTTGTATTTTTTAGATTCCAGTGACAATTTAAGCATGAAAGAAATCAAAGGACTCAATGAGAGGCTGGTTAGCTTGCAACAGAGACTATCCATTGCGCAGCAATTTGTTCAAGATCAAGCAGACATGGCTCAGGTAAATAAGATTCTCGCTTCTGATCACGCTATTTTTATTGTTTTTAGTGAGCAGATCAAGAATTCACGACGAATCCTCGTTTAAGTTCTTGTCAGTTGATATTTATGATAAATATTTACAACGCTGATTGATTAGTAGCCTCGGTTTGGTTGATTCATCGATGGCCTCGTATTGATTTATGAATAGCCTTATATGTAATTGCTTGTAGGGCTTCAAGCAGAACCAAATGCGTGCCGAACATCTTGGAGATCCTTCAGTGCTACCGGATTTATGTGCCAGTCACAAAAAGCAACTTTTGGTTTTGTTGAAGAATCATCGGCAGTTAAGGTAATTTGTTGGCAAACTTTTGCAATTGCACCCGTCTCTACATACGAGCCAATTTTAACCCATTGCATTTCAATAGGGAGTTATGTTATGTCTAAGGGCGTAGACCCTGTCCCAAAAGATAGCCTTGCCAATCGAAGTTGTTTCTGTAAGGTTATGCCAGTTGTTATTGCTCTGTGAAAGTCGTGGGAAAATCCAAAAACCACAATCGCAAGTTTTTGAATCTTTTACAAGAATAAGAAAATTTTTCCTGTCTGGACTGTTTACCAACAATGCAACTTTACAATTGTTTGTCAGTTGTAAAGCATTGTTAGGAATAGTTTTGTTAGAAAGGAGCATTTCTGAACCACCGATGAATTATTTCACACTGTTTGGCGCTAGCTTTATTGTTCAAGAATTAAGCCCAAATCATTGATTAAAAATGGAAAGTTTGAAAATATTGAACGATGAAAATAAAGAGCACAATGGAGTGGCATGAATTGTGGGTGAAGGACATAGATTTTGAGAATCTTTAGAGAATTAAATATTTTCGGAAATCAGTTTTTGATTGAATTTATTCGTGTGTATTAACTTTTTTAGCGTAATTGTGTACGTTTTATCGCCGCCGAGTGTTAACAACGCGGCTTGAGGGCCATGCAAACATCGAACTATTGAACTATTTCAAGGCTAGGCCAAGTCGAGACAATTTCAAAGCTGAACTAGGCTGACTGAACTTGAAAAAGTTCTTGTGAATAATTTTACGCACTCTGAGATAACTGGGATAGTTATTTCAAATTTAAACGAAGCTCAGGCTGTTTTTAAGAAGTAGGATAATTTCTTAATTATTTGAGACATTTTAAATGATCAAGAAAAAGTTTGTTTGAGCTGCAGCTCCATAAACTTAGCTCGGGTCAGCCATTGACGCTGAAGGACATTGTGTTTCCTTTTTGCCGACATGGTATATTTCAAGGAAAGTGTGGATTAAGTTTGCGACAACGTCGGTAGAAGCTCTTAGGTTAGAAACATTTGTAAGCAAACTGGGTCGTTATTTCTTGCCAAGTTGAAGCGCTCATATACGCGTGAAATGACTTCGAAAGAAATTCCAGTTGGTTTTCGCATTGTTGACATTTTATCAACGGGACCAAAAAGTTGCGAAACGAGACCTAATCACAATCCAATTTCAAATCAATTCCAAACGACCTGGAAATCGTCAAGGAAGAATTTACAGACCGAAATATCTTCAGAAGATAACAATTCAGGTGATTGTAATTTCTTTGTTTCTTTAATTTACATACAGTCAAATTTGCATAGCTCGAACTCGTGCAATTAGAGCTTTATCTAATTCGAACGAAATTCTCTGTCCCTTCAAGGATCACTAATGAACCAACTCTTATAAAACAAACCTCTTTAATTCGAACTTTTTGTAATTCGAACATTTTCACGCTTCCCCAGGGTGTTCGAATTAGACAGAGTTAACTGTATTATCAATTCACGCGGCTATATTTATATAGTATTGGAGTCTTGGCAAGCAGTCTTGGAGTCTACATTTTTGTTGCAGCTCGCGCTCGCGCAATGGTGGGCTCGTTATTAAGATGCCTTCTTTCTATACAGGAGCTGAAAATGTTGCTACCACCGCAGGGGAAGAAATAGTCAGAGCGCCTGTATCCCATCTTAAAGCAGCAAAAATAACAACAGAACCATCACTGAGTTTTCCTCTAGCGCACTCTTCGCCTCGAAATTTAAGTTCAAGTCAAATGATGTATTACAAACTGAGCTCATCTTGCGCAATGATGCATCGTATCAGTCATCATAATCATCATAATTGCCATCAGGGGTTTGGCTTCTACCCGTGTTATGCACCGACTGTTGCCCCCGCTGACTTGCACTTCATTCCAACACAAGCGTGCCACAACGGGGGTTACGCCAATTGGTTTTATCATTCTGTCAAGTTAGGAAATCCTCGTGGACACCTCGCAATTCCCGCTGCGCCGCAGCTTGCACGGGAGTTGCATTGTAAACCATTTTGGAGAAGAAATGGAGAGGAGCCTGCCGTTGCCGTTACTGGAGGCAGATACATTTATGCATCATCATCATGTGCATCGTCATACAATACGTATTATGGTATCCAAGACATTGAGCAAGATATTTCTATGAGGTCAACAGTGCTGCATGTCGAGAGGCCAGATCAGTACACAGCTTTTTCACAGAATGCTGCTCCTGCTACAACAATCAGCAAAGATTTTTGTGCCACGAAAATTAATGGGTTTTGTTGTCACGGATATGGTGGTGAGCAGAGAAAGACTTGCACCTTATGCTCTCACAGCAATGTGAAGCTGTCTCTTGCTGAAGCTATCAGGAATCGCAAAGCATTCCGGGAGAGAAAAGTGAGAGGCAAGGACAGACAGCCAGGCACAACCGTCAAACGGAACAGAGGGAAATGTGTGCAACCGAGGCTATTGGTCTCGAAGACCGGGGGTAATGATGTCACATGTGATAAACATAAATCCCAACTGAGCTGTCACTCATTGGAGAATGACACTGGAAGATCATCTGGGAGCAAGAAGCGTAAATTGGGCAACGTTACAGAAGATGAGGATACAGATGCACAGCGTAAAACTAATTGCTCAAACTCACCTTAAAAGTCTTTAATCTTCATTATATATATATATAATTGACAAAACGTGATGACATTTCATAGAATAGCATTTAGTTTGATTTAGTTCGTCATTGTTGAGTTTTCATCATGCATGTTATTTCGATTAATTTCAACTTTGTTTATATTGGTACATCTCGAGGTATCGATCACGAGGTATCTACCAGTTGTTTTCCTCTCCATTGAAGGGGTTCTGTTTAATAATTCTTCTATATAATTGATCACTTGTGTTTTCATTTATTTCCAGAGATATCTGCAGTCTGTGTACAAAGGCAAAAGACGAACTTTCAGCCAACCTGCATGCGCGCTTGAGGTATGAATTACGTCTGTCCACTGGTCTGTACTGACCCAATTTCTTTCATTATTTGTTGATTGTGTTCGCTCTATATTCTCCTTCACAACCACCCAAGCGCTTCGGTAATTACAATTGATCCTTTTCAGATGGGTCATGTACATAGAACATTCCATATGTAATTGCGATAGCAAGCTGCTTGCATTTCATGAAAGTCTCAAGAAAATGAGAAGAAGGTAGCCATTCATGATTATTCACATGTTCCTCTTATAGTTTTTTTAGTTGTTACATTGTTTGCTTTTCTGTTTCACTTCTTTTAGTTTTATTACCGTAATGCTTCGATTAAACCCCCCCCCTCGAATAAAGGCCCCTCTATTTTAAATTTTTTTAAATAAAGGCCCCTCTCTATTAAACGCCCCCTCGAATAAACCTGAAATATCAAAAGATTTAATAAGCACCTCAGGCGTTTAATCGAAGCATTATGGTATTCGTTCTTTCATTCATTTGTTTCACTGTTTATATTTCTATTCATTGATTGAATATTGAAGTTCCTAATTACAGGTTAGAAGTGTTTGAACAGGTTTTCGAAGCACCAAGAATGTACATATTAGCCGTCTTAGAAATACTTCGAAGAAAAAGTTTTTCCACGCAGTTTTTAGAAGTAAGTTGCATGTTTCTTGATTTTCTGTTTTATTCTTTTAGCTATCTACTTTTGCAGAGGAGAAGGCCTACATTTTCTATTCGCATTTTGCTCTGTAGCATCATCCATATACCTCTTGTATTTTCTCTCTCTCTTTTTCTCAGCCTATGCTTGTTTCTTCTATTGTTAACTGATTTCATTTTGGCGATTCATACTTAGGCATAACATGTCAATTGATACGTTACGTTAGAAGATTATGATTGATTTTCCGTGTGTTTCTCTTTGCTTTGCAGTGGGGAAGAAGTGTTTCGATCAGTTCTGCTGAAGCTTGCCATGAGGAAATCGAAAAAAGAAGCAAGTTCTCTGACGTTTTTGGTGCGTTATTAAGTAGTTTGTTGCAGAGTTATTAAGTAGTTTGTTGCTCAATTACACTGATCTTTTAACACTTTGAATGAATGGCGTCTTGTTGATGAATTTTGAGTTTTTTATGTTCAACGAAAAGCGTTTTGTTAATTTTCTGCTTCTAAATAATTACGACAGTGTTGATTTTTTTTCGGTAGGAAGCCATTTTCTTCAGAGTTTGTTTGTTGGGTTAGACGATCGTCCATCCATATTTGCTGTGAGTTGTTATTTTTATACGTATACCCTTGAGTGGTAAAAACGATTTTGCTTTCTTGTTTTTTTCTTGGAATAATGCTGCTGAACGATTTTGTTTCAGGAATCACCTCCAAGTATTTTCGACGAGAGATTGCCTGAGGTTGGTGTAAATGACATAAGGCTCTTGCAGCAGAAGGTTCCAGAATTGTTGATCGAGTTAAGTTTGGGTGATTCCCTTGAACAGAGTGTCTACGTCAGAGAGAGGCTGTCACAGACGAACCTCTCCAAACTTGTCGACCCCAGATCTAATCCGTCGCTTGAGGAAACACTGAAACTTCGAGCGCGAACAGGAATCAACAGCATGCCCAAAATGACGGTTAGCCAACTTCAGAAAGAAATTTCACAGGAGGACATTCCCTTGGATATGACCCAAAAAGACTTGAATTGGCAACTGGGAGAATCCGTTGGCGATATCACCGATGCAGATTTCGAACCATCGTCTTTGAAAACTCTACATTGCGGAATGGATGCTTTACACAGCAGTCAGAGCTCTGACGTCAGTGATTCGATGTTCAGATCTGCAGAAGGCCTGGACGACGAGCTGCCCACAAAAGAAAAAGCGGATGCATCAACCGAAATGGTGGGCATTTTAGAGCTTCCAGAAGGCGCCCTTGGCCACAACGCGGAATGCCTGACAACAGAAGTAGTTGATGGTGGCTTTGAAAATATTTCCAAGTCAACAGCTAGGCCAATTCCTCTGAAGAGATCACCACGAGATAAAACAAATGCGTCCACTGCTAGTTCGAGTATTGTAGACGGATTTGCCAAAGCAGTCGCTGGAAACTTGGCAGATTCGCCATTTATTTCAGTCGCTTCGCCGTTGTTTAGGGAATCGGTAGCGAATCTAATGCAATCATCACGACACTTGAGAGTTGAGTTCCAAGACCTAGTCAAGTTTGTTGATGCGCAACTGAAAAATTACCAAGAAATTTGCAGGTATTTTCATAAGAATGTGGCTGAGATATTTGCCAATTGGGATGCGAAAAATAGGAAATTGGAAGATGTTAGCAATGAGAATGAAGAGTTGAAGAATGACATCATGCGATTGAAGGAAGAAGTCGAGAAGACTAGTTGTGCTAAAGAAGATATTGAGAATATAAAAGATTCACTGAAAAGGTGTCACATTGAAGAAATTAATACGTTGCAATTTAGGCATAAAGATGAACTACAACGTGTTGAGAATCACTTGAGCAGAGAAATTGAGTCTTTGAGGGCTGAGCTGATGGAAGTCAACGAGAGCTCTGCAGAAACTGTATCTAAAAATCAGCTACAATGGGAAAGCAGAGAAAATGGTTACAAGGAAACAATTGAGGATTTAGAATCAAGCAGAACAATATTGGAGATAAACATGGTAGAATTGAAGACGGATCTGGATAATATGCGATTGTTGAACAGACAATTGGAAAGTGAGAATCAAGAGAAATTTAATTTGGCCTTGAAGAAAGTGAAATTGGAAAAAGATAAACAGCTCA
Organism: Sanderia malayensis; assembly: GCA_013076295.1. NCBI lineage: Eukaryota > Metazoa > Cnidaria > Scyphozoa > Semaeostomeae > Pelagiidae > Sanderia > Sanderia malayensis. The sequence continues at coordinate 567,255 of RQOL01000618.1, read as the reverse complement.
AGGAGTTGCAAAACAGTATGGATGTGATGAAAGATCAGTTGGTTTTAAAAGATGAAAATCTGGAACAATTGAGGGCAGAAGTGAAGCACTATGAAACTATCAATGCCAGTATACTGACCAGACTTGAAACTTTGGAAAATGACAATGAAGTCAAGGAAGAGAAAATGAAAGATGAGTTAAATAAAATTAGAAATGGATTTGAAATAGAAAAGAATAGATTGATGGAAGAGTTTCAAGAGGAACGAGATGAATTTAGTGAGAAATTAGAATCTGAAAAAATTGAGAGGAAATCTGAGTTGCACTCACTAATGAAAAAGTTTGATGCAGAGAAATCTGAACTCCAGAATGACTACGAGAAAGAAAAAGCAATAATTATTGATAGGTTTGCTGAAGAGAAGAAGGAGATGTTAGAAAATTTTACAAAAGAAAAATCTGCTCTTTTATTATCATGTGAACTTGAAAAGCAGAAATTCTCAGAAGATTTTGAAAAGCAGCAATCATTATCACAGACGTCTTCTATTGAGTGAGCATTATTTTTCATCTTTTTGTGACGAGTTTAACCACTGTCTGACGTGTAAGGACACGTGCTAGAGTTTGGTCCTAAAATTCTCTTAGAATCGCATGGTCAGCCAGAACGACATCCAACTGTTTAGTTTTTTAGTGATAACTCAGATTAGAATGTTAATGCTGCAATTCTACGTTTGAGCGTTTACGCGAAGTATTTCTTTTGATTTTTGAACTCGAACTCTTGAATCTATTGTGTGTTCTGGGTGTTATATTTTAATGAGTAACTAAAGGCTGGTTTGCATTTTAGAGAGGGAATAGACGCACTTGAATGGGAGAAACTGTTGCAAAAGCTACGAGATTCAGAAATGGTATGACAAAACTGTTTATGCTCTCCATCTACACCCTATATATTGTTGCTTTTTGAATTTGGCCGTGACTAAGAAATAGCAGAGCAAATTCTTGCATTAAAAAATTCTTCTGAAATTTTTTTCTAAATGTTATGTTTGCACAGGAAAACAAACGTCTGCAGGAAAAACTGGCATCGAATGGTAACTATTTGAAGCATCGCTAAGTTCGGCAATTCTTCTACTTGATTGATTACATCAATCAATGATTGAAATTTTTTCTCTGGTTCTCACATTTTCCAGATTGCTATAGCTAAGTTGTGTTTCTGATATTAATTCGAATATTTGATATTTTAGATTTTTCGAACGACATAAAAATGGATGATGAAGATATGTTGAATGTAAGTTTTGCGGCCAAGCTAAACACCGTAAACCAAAATAAATGGTTCTGTTAGTCGATGTAAAAGACTTCGACGAAATGGGGGCTAATTTTTGTTATATAAAAATCCTGTGCTAAATCGTATTCAAACCGATGTTATGTATTCTTTGCTACAGTCAATAAAAGAAAAAGAAGATGAAAATGCCATGTTAAGAGAGGATCTGGTAATTTTTGTTGCTTGCTACAATCCAATCCTAACTTTTTGTCAGAGGTAATACAGTAAATACCCGCATAAAAGAACCTGGAAATTTCCATCCAGCCTATCGTTCCGAGCAGAAATATCACCCTGAAGGTTCTTAATTCATTGGGTCTTTTACTGTATGCGGAAAATAACATTAGTTAATATTTTTGTCGTATTTTATTGCAGAAGCGCCTCACAGAACAGATGGAAAAATCTTCAATGTTCAACTTGCACGAAAACATTTCTTTTAAACAGTAGGCACATACACATGATTTTTGACTAATTTCTACACGCAACTCGATGACCAAAGGAATTGAATCTTCATTTACGCAATTTCTGTTTGGTCGAGTTATATATGTTAACTATATTTAGCTCGTGTATACCACATCGCATTAACTTTTGTTTTTTTCTTTTTGAATTTTAGATTAAAAGTCAATGATCTAGTATTATTGTGTTATGACGAACACAGATCAAACTATGTGGTTTTAAGCTCAGAGGAGACCAAATATTTTCTTCATCCAGATTCATTAGAGGCAATGCAGATGAAGTCAGGTGAGGAACGATTGGCTATAAAATATTTCCAACAACACGATCTGAGGTATTGATGTTGTACTTTCTTTCGCAATCTTATGTTTTCATCTGTATGAAAGTTTTCTTTTTATGTATTTTTAGGTGGAGTTACCCAGAAGAGGTAAGAATTTTTAAGAAGTGTTATTATTGAAAAAGTTGAAGAGAATCAATTATTATATCTTGTTATCTTTTATTTACAGAGAATGGTTTTTGGCTTATATTACTAACCAGGAATACTGTATTGCCAAAAAGGTAAATTAAATACAGTACTTCCTCGGTTATCCGAACAAGTTGAACTCAATTTTTTGCTGGGCCGTTCGGATACGCCAAAAATTCGTATAATCGATGACAAAATTTTTACCTACTAATCTTGCTATGAAGTTTGTTGTTATCACCCAGAATAGTCACGGGGTGCTCAAACGGAAGATGGGACGATCACAATTAGTCAAAACTCGTGGATTTTGAAATTCCTGTTCGATTTTCTTTCAGCGGTTTCGTTAATTGTAAACACAAATATGAAAACTGATGTGTTAATTTGATTTTTCCATTGGATTTGACTTTGATAAAGGGCAAAAATTTAAAAAGACAACGGATATTTCATTTGGTGATCGAGAATTGGCTTGCAAAAAACTGATGTAGTAAAAACTTTTGGCGTTCGGATAACCGAGGAAGTACTGTACAGAGGAAAGGTGTTGAATTTCATGGACAGTATCTAAAGTTTTCAGACTATATTAATAGTGGTACGATTTGACTTTTGTAGGTGAATAACAGATTCAAGTTACCAGTTGGAAGTTATTTTTACCGAATTCATATAAAGCCAGCCGCGTGAGATAATAGACGTTGGCTTGAAGGAAAAACAAGTGCAGCAATTCTCACAATTGTGACTGCCATCGATATATAAAAAAAATATATAAGTTTCAGAAGGTGGGAGGAAGTGACAGGCTACCACAAATTTGCATTGAAATACTTGATTTTCAATAAAAAATAATTTTTTATAATTATTATAAAATATAATAAATTTATATATAGATACTAACTATTGAAATTTATGACAATATGCACAGCAAGGAAACAAGTTTCTAGAAAATAAATATGGTTTTCCCTATATTATTTCTTTCTTCTTTTTCATATTTTCATCAGCGATTCTTGTCACTCGTTCTCTAAAAATATAAAATATAAAATATAAAATATAATATCCGTCATTTAATAATAGGGGCTAAAATGAAACTATTTTCAGAATATAGTACTGAGACATATAAAAAACCTATTTTCGTAACAAAGAACGAAGTGATCGGGTTAAGTCTTGATAAATAATGCTTGAAAATACGGTGTTATGGTTCTGAAATAATTTGAGTGGGGCATACCTTCCACTAAATTATGCGAATTCGTGCAAATGGATGCAATTGCTTATCTGTAACCATTGTGCCTCATTTATTGGTAAACTTGACGGCCAAATTCTTCAAACTGGTGAGTGTTGTTGATGTTTTATCACATGTAGTGGACCGGTCTGTAGGCAGTGGTCAGCAGCCAAAGAACGACATGTCTTGATCTCTCAAGGCGCTGCATCCATGTACTTCCTCTGTAGATTCCCGCCAAATTTGTCTGTTCCCAAGGGAACAGGATTTGTAATTTTTGTGCTGAAATGAAGAAAACTGTTTCTTGGCATTATAATTAAAATTATTTTCACATTTAAATAAAGGCTTAATGCCGTAATTGTACTGCAATTGATTCCTGCAATTTGATAAACATTTTGTGCTGCGATTTCTATTTTTGTGGCGGAATATTCAATTTTGTGTCGCTCGTAAAAGGCCCACCCTATATTGCAGATGTAAATACACATCAAATCAAGTAGCAACAACAAACCAGGCAAAGGAACGGAGTTTTACCTTTATCCTTTTTTAACAGCAGGCTTAATTTGTACATATGATGATAGATATTAGGGGGGAACTAGCTATATCAAATTAAACCAAAACAGAGATAAAGTCAAGTAAAAGAAGATAAAATTGGCCTCATCATAAGGACTTACCGAGTGCGAGGACCATAGAGCTTAGCCCTGTTTTCTGTTCTTCAGCATTCTTCTCTCCAATTGAGCAGCAGCCAACTTTTTCTTCAGAGGAAAACTGAAAATGGGAGAAGCACTCGTATTTATACTTGAGCAGCTAAGAATTATGGGTACCACGTATGTAATCATGAGTACCAAATATGGTATTCACGAGGAACGGAGATATAATAATTTTACTATACTTCGATTACCCCAAGGTGAAGGAACAATACGCTTTTCACAATGATAGCAAGCATTTGCACGAGCAGGTTAAGAATTCAACATGCCAACTAGTCCCTTGATCTAGCTCTTATTCAAGGCTACAATGCAAACATGGGTGCATTCTTCATACAAATATGCAGTTATTCAATGCCACACCAAAATACTTCACAACATGTCAATATTACCATGAGCATGCGCACTTCTGCAGTGCCCACGTGTAAGCCGTGAAGGTATCTATAGGACAACCTTTATAGCACTGCTTGATAAGTTCAAATGAGCCACAAACATTCGAGGAATGCGACTATTCAGCTTAGTTGGCTTGAAGACGAAACCTCGGGAAGACGTTTGGTTTCTTCTTCAGCAATTAATTAACTAATTAGTGAAAAAATAAAATCATTATTAGAAGCAGAAGAAACTGATTGATTTCCGGTTCCGATAATTTTACGGCACAAACGCCGTAAAGTTATCTTCCCCGGGTGACTTTGCCGTTGCTGAGCTGTCACTTTGCTCACCCTCTTAGCAAGTTGTACCATTGCCGATTAGAAATTGCCGAAAGTTCCCAGTGACATTGCACAACGGCTAACCAGCCACCAAAACACAGAGGTATCATAACGTATTCATTCTTAACACAAGTAGCTCAAATAAACATACACAAAACGACGTGAAATTCAGTTGGAGAGATGGCATACAAGTGTGGCCAATCAGATTGGCAACCAGATAGTTGTTGGTTCAATTCAGGTATCGCATATTTTGTAAACTGGAAAAAACTGTCTGTTTCAATTTGTGGATATATAGTCTTACTCTACTCAACAAACAACATATGAACACCACATTCTCACCTTTTGTAACTTGCAACTTTGTGATAATCTGAGCTTCCTTGAAAATAATAAATTCATTTACAAGTTTTCCAAATTCGCGTTGAAATACCTAAAAATTCAAACGTAAATGATTAAGACTTGCTTTGCTAGTGGAGGAGACAAAAGTACATATAAACTTCTTAACTTCAACATTGTCGTCCAGAAATTTGTTTAACTTCACTTCCATCTAAAATTCTAGTTCTTTCTTTTTCGATTGTCTTGTGTTCATTTCTTCTTGTCTCTTTTTTCCGTTTGTTTTTTGTTCTCTCTTCTTCCTTTTATGTACTACTTGTACTTCTTCATCCTTTGATTTCATCATATTCTTCTATGTTCTCTCTTCTACTGATCTAGGACATGGTGTTGCTGTAGCTAAAAATAACTTTATTTATCCCGTTCATCAGAGAATATGCTATAAAACTAACAAAAACCGTGAAAGCAATTATATAATCAATTATGTGCACCTAATGCCTAATTACAAATAGCCAGAGGAAGATATTCTTAATTCTATTAGTAAAGTTTCCTTGCTTAGCCTATTCACTATATCAACAGAAGTTCTACAATACAGGAAAGGCACGTGGCCGGAAAGGGGAGGGCTGGCCCCCAAAAATTGCCATAACATACAATGCAGTTCATAATAAATGTAAGACATCAAGAAATCAATAAAGTTTGCCATTTGTTTCAACCAGAAATTTCTACCGTTCTATGGTAATGTTACAGTAGCGGTTTTGCTCTGTAAAAGTGCACAGCTATAAGTAATATCCGTTAATCTAAACTGCAGACAGATGAAAATATTTCATGAAGTTATGATCAGTTTTTATATAAAATCAATTGTTCACAGCTGTTTGTTGTCAGAAAGTCTGAAAGATACTATTCAGGCTCTTTTGTTGGCAATGACTTTGTATGGTCGGGGCTCGTGGGTTAGAAACACAGAACCATCAAGGCTTGGCAACTCACCACTTGGAGGCTTTTTGAATTCAAAGCATTGGAAAACTCTTGATAAAATCAAGAAGAGCTCCATCTTTGCCAAAGCTTCACCAAAACACACTCTTTTACCAGCAGAGAATGGTAGGAATGATTGATGACATCCAGGCGTATAATTACCACTTTCATCCAACCACCTTTCAGGGCGGAATTCTTCTGCATCCTTCCAGTGTCGTTCATCGTGGTGAATTGCATACAGGTTGAAGAAAACATGTGTTTTCTTTGGCACTTTGTATCCACCAACACTGGTGTCACATGTCGTCTGGTGTGGTACTGCGAACGGGGCAACAGATGCCAGACGTGCTGTCTCATTGATACATGCCTCAAAGTAAGGAAGTGATGTGCGATCATTCATACAGGGCACTCTATCTCTTCCAATAACCCTATCAAGCTCAGCGTGTATCTTCTTCTGGACATCTGGCCAAATTGTTATATATGCAATAAACCAACGCATTGTTGTCGCAGTTGTCTCGATTGCAGCATTGAAAACGTCGGCCATGATCATGATTATGTTATCTTGCTTCAAGAAGTGTTTGCTGGAGTTGTCCTCTTTGATTTCATTGTCTGCTGCACAAATCAAGGCATCGGTGAAATCCCTGATCTTCCCTTCTTCGTATGTTTCTCTGTGCTTTTGTAACCATTTCTCAAGGATGGGGTCACTCAGACTTGCAGATTCTCTCAGCAAATTGATGTTTCGATTTGGAAAGAATCTCAGCCAGGTCAGAAAGTCAACACCATTAGCACCAGCCAATCCTTCAAACATAATTTTATTATAGTACAAGATAGTTAAAAACTCTTCATCTTCAATGTTGTACTGTGAACCAAACACAATGGTGCAGATTATATTTGTGGATGTAAGACCTGATGGAAGAAACAAATAATGTCATAAGACATTAAATAAATTCAAAAAATGCCTCGCAAATCTCAACATAGTTTTCCTAATTTAAAATTCCGAAAAGCATAATTCTGGAACATCTTTAAAAAAAAGTCCTCAAAAAGAAATTGATATCTACTTACAGATGTCATTTTTTGGATCAAATTCTATGGCATTTTTCTTTTCGAGTCTCTGGACCAATTGTGATGTATGGGTGTGAATCACCTCTTCCAAATGCTCTCTGTTTGTTCCGTACATTTTCAAAGCTTGGTGTGCTGTCTTGCGTATAGTTCTCCAATATAGGCCATAATCCGAAAAGACAATGTCAATGCCACGACCTGTTGCTTTGCCTCTGGCTGTTTCCATTCCAGTTATACTTGGAGGTCTTCCTGCAAAATCTGCTGCCTTTTTGATCAATGCTTCGTTCGCGGCCTCAATACTATTGATTATGACGACTTTCCAACCACCAAAATACATGCTAAAAACATCACCATATTTGCGAGACAAACGTTTGCAAACCTTCTGTGGTTCACTTCCCAAGAGATGAATGTTGCCAATAACTGGTAACGCAAATGGACCTGGTGGAAAATCTTTTGGCCTCCAAAAGGTGTGAAAGAACAAATAAACCGCAAACAGCACAATGGCACCCAATATGGTGGTGAACAAAATCATTTTCTGAGCTAAAGATGTATATAAACATTGTTTATTAGAATTATTTAACTAATTCATTCGCGCAAAATCGGAAAATTACATGGTCATACAATGTCGCCAGGACAAGATTTTAAACTTTTTGTTACAAGCAGTGGCTCATTGATATAGCTGGCGGGAAATTATATGCTGAGTTAAAAAAATTTGAATTCGCATGTCAGGGGGTCATTGTCTACACCCAAAATAGCCATGCAACAACTTGAACTCCTCACGTCGTTACTAAAAAGCGGAACAACCCGGAACAAGCGGAACAACCCAAGAACAAGCTAGGAACGAGCGGAACAATCCAAGAACAACCCAAGAACAAGCTGAACAACCCAAGAACAACCCAAGAACAAGCTGAACAACTCAAGGACAAGAGCCAGGAACAACCCCACAACAGGTGGGACAAGCCCTATTTCGAATTGCCGTGTGATTATACTGTATTTGGGCTTATGTGATTTGACATGAAGGAAGCGAGGGGTGCATCATATCATGCATGATCATATATAAATATCACTTATCAGTTTTTAGAAGAAAATGTTTGGAGATTTTTGAAAACAATGGGATAGTTTTGGACTTTTGGGGTGCAATTGTTGAAATTGTTGAAACAAACGATTTTGCCTCAGGGAAACGAGGTTTTTCAACGCCCTCATCAAAGTTTCACGGGTTTCGCGCGCTTTTTCCGTGCCACGCTGGTGTTCCTCTCACATCCAGGGTGGAATCCGTGTAAAGGCTACGCCGGATATAACGCCAAGGAACAATAGAAAAACACGTAATCCATTGTTTTATTAATGGATCATTGATCCATATCCGGCGTAAACTACATGGATTCCACCTTGGTCTCACATGTCAGGCACGTCTCCACACAGTATTTTGAGGCCATTTTAGTGCGTTTGTGCTTCAAATTATTGTTACATGTGAAAGGAAATTTAATTTCCGCCTCTGGAACAAGTCTTGAATGCATCTTCTTGTGACACATACACCCTTCACTTCATTCATGTCAAATCACATACAGTAATCACCACATGGGATTGAAATCCTATCCTAAATGAGGGCTCGCTCCACCTGTTATGGGGTTGTTCTTGGGTTGTTCTGCTTGTTCTTGGGTTGGTCTTGGCTTGTTCAGCCTGTTCTTGGGTTGTTCCCCTTGTTCCTGGCTTGTTCTTGGGTTGTTCCGCTTGTTCCTGGCTTGTTCTTGGGTTGTTCCGCTTGTTCCTGGCTTGTTCCAGGTTGTTCCGCTTTTTAGTAACGACGGAACTCCTCATATTAATTTGGGATTTTTAACGATCCAAAACGAAAAAAAATTAAAGAAATTGAATATTGTTCATGATTGACAATTGTCCAAGTGTGCACAACCGCAATCCAAGTCCTAAGTTTTTAAATTTGGAAACACTGGAAAATCAGTATATTTACATTATTGCATATTTTGTGTGCGGGCCCTGCGGAAGAGAAAAAACAATGGCAAATTTGGGGCCTGTGCGGAGCGGAGAAAATTGTGCATAGTTCTTTCAGATTAATTTGGGATAATTTTGTTGTTAGCTATGGTATGGGATTGGGCCAAAATTTTCATCTGGCGGCAACTCTGGACACAAAGTAAGTTAGGGCCTGTTTACATGAGGTGGGCCAGCCCTGCTCTTAATTCGCGTTTAAAAATTTTGATAATTATTAGAGCTGGGGCTATTTTAGAAATAGATAGTGAAAATAAGCTAAGTTTATTCGGGCCTTTATGCCATTTTATCAGCACTTGGACAAAACTGGTGTCAGCCAAGCCAGACAGTATCTTTTGCCAACCGCGTAATTGACACAAAAACACACGAGCCCTAATTTCTCAAAGATTACCTGGGTTTTAAATTTTATTTTGGATTTAAATTGTAGCCTATTAATATATCTAAAGGATATTTTGTGTTTGGTTTTGTTGTATGAAATATCAGATGCCTTAATTCTTGATTGAAAATGGAATATTGGCGAATCTGGATCTCGTGCTGGCGACATTGTAAATCAAAGATGGGTCGTGATTACTCTTTGTCTGTCGTCATGTTTTATGGACTAACTCTAAGTTTTGCAATTGTGTCTTTCAAGGCGCAAAAATAAGCGTGCAAGTATGGAAACTTTAACTAGAAGCTAAAAAACATAAGTCCTTACCTTGTTTCTCCAATTGATGTCAAGAGCTTACACAAAATACAAATGGCGCGGTGGGCCTATCTTTCCCTTCCCAATTTCACCGCAAACAAAAACTGTTCACTTGCAGGTAAAATTGCAAACAAAAACTAAGCAGAGACAAAGTCCATGCTGACGGTAGATTGAAAGGTGTATTTGTGTTGACGAGGAAAATAAAGGTAAACAGATATGACAGTCAAACTATACTTTTGTCTCGGGATCGTCCATGAGTGTAAGCTGCGCTCGCAGACAGCAGATTAAAGCAAAACATGTGCAATGGGTCCCCGGGAAAATCCTGACGTCATGTCCGTTATTTCCGGATATGACGTCAAAGGCACTAAGGTATATCACGTTGGCTTATTATGACAAAATTTCATCTTGTGCATAACGAAAAGGTCAATACAAATGATGAGAGACAAAGAAATAAAAAGATAAACATCATTATTGCCTTCTCATTAGAACAATAGAAGATTTTAAACAAAAATCCATTGTTTTATGAAAAAAGCTGATTTTATTCAAAGCTAAAAATTTGCAATCAAAAACGTAATTTACAAGACAATAATAAGCAAATAAGTAACAAATATTAAAGAAAAAAGCTGACAATAGGGACTAAATTTTTACAACATTTTATGAACACTGTAATTCATACATTAGAAACAACTTTCTCACATTGGTTTACAATTATTAGGGGTGAATTTTCTTACTACAACAGTCTTTTTGGAACTGGCAGCTGTTAATGTTTGCTGCATTTTACTGCCATTTTCACCTGCAACAAATATGAGAAATCTGCAACTGTTGAAGATATAACAACACAGAACAAATTGGTTTCTACAATGACATGAATGTGATAGCTTGTGAGAAGAGAGAAATGTTTAGAAGTGGATTACCATCATGCAAATGTTCTCCACCAACTAACACAGATTCATCAACATCAGGGTTGTGAAGAGCTACCAAATAAGGAAGTACTGTTGTGTTTCTGTTTTCATCATTCTCATATCCTGACAAAGGAGGAAAAGGAACTTTCCCTCTTGTTTTACGAGGTTTCTTACGAAACCATCTGCAATGCATAAATAGGGTATTTTAAAACAATTGTCAAAAATTAAAGTTCACTCAACTCTTTAGCAGGTAATGTCAGGAAACACTGCTAAACTTACAAATGTTGTCTCACATCTTCGATATCAAATCGTTGTGCAAACTCTTTATTCAACATGCCTAAATATAATAGTTTTGTCAAATTAAAATGCCATTGTGATATCTAAAATATTCTTGGAACAGAAATCATTTTTGATTTTTAATAGATCAGTGTTTTAAGCTGTTTGTGATTAACTTCAAAGAGTTAACTTATGAATTAGCAAATTGTTACCTGTTAAAAGACTTTTCAATGTTTCATCTAGCTCATCGGGCAGAACAAGATCACCTTTACCAATATTCTCAAACAAGAGGTAAATGGTCTCTCCTTCAAATGGATATTTTCCAGTCAGAAAGTTAAATCTGAAAAAACCATATGATAATCCTTATTATAACTTGAGACATGTTATATCAATAATCATGCTTTTAGTCGGGCAAAGCAATCACACAAAAAGCATGAACAATGACAACATACAGTGTTACACCAGATGCCCAGATGTCTAATTTAAACCCAGAAAACTTGTCAATTCCATTGGCAATTTCAGGAGGCTGAAAGGCTGGAGATCCTTGGCTGGTGTAGCAAGTATCATCTGATGCAAATATTTTAAGTTGCTGGAATATCAAAGATTGCAAATACGTCAAAAATTATGTAGCTCATTAAAGGAATGAGATTAAACTATTTGAATAAGAAACATTTGCATTAAATCAATAGTCAGACTTGAAAGAAACATGCATTAAATCAATAGTCAGACTTGAAAGAAACATGCATTAAATCAATAGTCAGACTTGAAAGAAACATAAAAACCTGTTAAGAGGTGTAGTTTACCTCAGCAACACCAAAGTCAGATATTTTCAAGGTATCATTGGTTGATACAAGTAAATTAGATGGCTTTATATCCTTATGTACAATTCCTTTGCTGTGCAAATACTCTAATCCATCAATCAACTGGCAAAAATACCTGAACAAAAATCCACAAGGTCAGGATTTGAAGTAAAAATTTGCATTTTTTAATAGACCAAGCTGTCAAATAGAATAGGCAGAAAAGTTTCACAAATATGTTCTCTTACCCGTGTCCTTGCCATTCTGGGAATTTTTTATCTGGCACTTGTTCTAGCATTTCCAGAATGCCACAAACACAGTATTCCATTACCATATACGTAATCACATCAATTAAGGCCAAACAAGTTCTATAAGTAGCCAAACACCTGCATGATAACATAGCATATGTTTATGTATAATAAATTATTGCTGAAAAGGATATATTTTTTCTTTTTCATCATTGAATAGAACATCAACAAGATTAATGACATTTTTGTGTTTCAGTCTTTTCAGCAGTTGAATTTCCCTGGAATGAAAAAGAAAAGGAAAATAAATGAATAATGACATTGTTTTTTTCCATTGCAACTGATGTTGCGGAAAGCAAAATTTCTGGACGCATATTATTACTTTGTGATTTTAGCTGTTTTGTTAGTGAATTGTATCTGTAATGGTATGCAAATATAGTTTGGAAATTGAAACAATAGCACCTATATTCACTCAAATAATAGATAATACTTGCGTTTTAAAAACCTACCTTTTCACATTTTCTTCTCCCCGAGGAATTTTACGCAGTTTTTTGTTTTTCATAATTTTTACAGCTCGTCGACATAAACTCTGTGTGTCTAAAGCTTCTTTCACTTTCCCATAAGATCCTTCTCCGACTCTATCTCCCATCAAATACTTGCCAACCATCTTAGCCCTTTTTCTTGGACTTTCGTAAACTATTTGACCAGACGGAACGCGGTGAATTATAAAGTCATCGTCGGACCAGTCACTACTGGCTAGGCCGCCTTCATCTGAGCCCATTAAAAATTTGGCCTGCTCCGGGAAGGAAAGATGATCCATCATGCTTACTAAAGGTCTGATGAAATCGATAAATCCATTATTTGACAAACATAGTAAAGCAACAATATTGTAGCTGCTTGGTGAAATTTCAATAACTGTCTGAGATTACATATCCACTACAAAACAGGAAAGACGACCATTTTATGACCTTGCTACAAGTTGCCACGCCACTGAAGTGGACTGGACTGGAACTGCACCAAGTTGGGCAGAATTATGGTGACGTCATTTTCTGCAAATCTGCGAGGAATCAACATTGAAAAGAAACAAAATTCTGCGAATTTCTTTAAAAAATTATCAAAACTCCAACATCTATTTGATAAAAAATATAACTATTTAAGTGAGCGTCAGCAAACCGAATTATTTTCAAACAATATATGCATTGTACAATAGAAACAACTTAAGAATTCATATCATGGGAAAGCAGGCTCTACAATAACATCTCAACTTATTAAATTTTTTTGCCTTCAATACCAAGCAAAATAAACACAACTTGAACAGAATAAACAGCAAATACAAAATAATCAACATTAATAAATTCAATTTTGCAACTCAATAATATAGAGAATGAAAATGTAAACATTACAAACAAAACAAAACGTAACGTAACAACTAACAAATAGTATGCATGAACTGTAAAGCTTGCATGACTTGTCAAGGTTAAACTCTTCCAAATGTAACATATAACATAGAAACATAGCAAAACGGTCTTGCATTTCATATGTAGATGAAAACAATTTTGATACAATGATTACATAGCTGGCTGTTGCCTTCTTCCCGATCTACGCTTTCTTCGCCGTGTGAATGTTGCATGGTGCATGGAATGATCGACTGGTGAAATCAATTCAGTTCTTTTGTTTCTCGATAAATTCCTCTGTCGAATTCTTTGTGTTATCTGCTCCACTCGTTGCAAGTTGGGACTATTGGTGTGGCTTCTACTTGATTGACTTGAAATTGGAACAAATCTGTTTGGCTCAAAGTCAAACTGATTAACGTTGAACATATCCGAATATTGAAAACCATTACACAATGGATTAGTGTTTGGACCAGCATAAGAACCAGTACGTACCACGTTATTGGTTTTGTATTGATGACGACCAGTACCATGCCTCCAATCAGTGTTGATGCTTTCTTCAAAACCCCTTCCCAGATTCTCTGCCATATTAGAATGTTGCGCGGGTACACACTTGCTATTATTGTTGTTATTAGTATCATTATTAATGTTATGTAGCATAGCTCCAGTGCGAACAATTCTCTTTGACTTTTTTCTGCTCACATTTGCCTTCATTCCCGGCTGAGTGTCGTGTGCCCTACTCTCAATCCCATCAAATTCAAATGCATTTCCATATCTCATGGTTCCAGCAGTTCCAGACATCTTACCACCAGAGCTGTTCATTACCCCAACACGATTATCCAACCGATGACGCATGTTGTCATTGAGTGGAAGATCATTGCTTTTGTCCTTGCGAGCTGAGAAATTTCCCTGGATAACTGACCTTCGTCTTTCCGGGTGAATGTTCACCAATAATGATGGCGCTTCAATACTACCAGGGCTCTGGCCTCGTAAACCTGCAGGTGTCTGGATATCAATAGCAGTTAAAGGGTGCACACTCTCGGAGCCACAATGTTGCGTAGAAAGTCGTATTTTGTGAATTTCATCGTCAATTGTGGCAGCTGACGATGCAAATGAGCAAGGAGAGTTGGGTCGGCTAGAATTGCGTGACAAAACTCCAAGACCTGTAATAGTAGCAACAGTAGTAGCATTAGTTACATCGGTATTTGCATTCTGATGCGCGTGCGGAACAGATGACCAATTTGCGCATGACATGCTGGAACTTGGATTTTCGCACGATCTTTCATTACTCCAATAGCGGTGCAAAACATTCGGATTAGAAGCCGGATCGGAACATCCATCTAATGAGCAGCGATTCAATACGACTTTCGGTTGATAAGTGTTGTCTGTGAGATAATCGCTACGATCTCCGAAAGATATTCTTCTTGCATCAGATGTGCCAGTGATACAGGCATCCTCAAACGATGATGGTGATGAGGAAGACACGTCACTACACGTCTCCATATCTACAACCTCCAACGATCCGTCACTGCTATTAGCTATCATGTTTGTCTGATTTTCTGCTGTTACGTTATCGCTGTTGGTACCATCAGTGGCAGTAACAGGTGGCAATAACAAAGGTGCAGTTTCCATTGACACCTTTTGCAGGCCGCTCGGGACAATTTCGTGCACTCCTATATTTGGTAGCCATGACAAAGGCATGAGAGGAGAAGGTCCTACATCTTGAGATTTAACTTTGTTGGATTCGCTTTGATATTCACTGCCAGTCTTAAGGCATGATTCCGCCTGGCTTTGAAAAGCTGTAGAGCATATAGCATCGTTAGAAGTTGTCACACGTAGTCCTGAATTCTGCAGCTTGTCTGGCATAACAATGGTGCCATTCCTAGCCGACTCGTGTGAATCTGATGACTGAATTGAATCTTCATCTGAGCCACAAGATGTTATACTTTGTACTTTACTAGACACAAGTTCATGCACTCCAGAAACAGATTCGTACGCCGCATTGCAGTCAGTTGAAGATTCACTCCCTTCATTACCACCACAAGAGACTGCAGGCTTGGTAATGGAGACTTCGTGCATATGCTTCACCCTTGAATTTAGGGCCATATGATCTTTCGTCACAGGTTTGTGAACTACTGACTTGTGCGAGGCTTCCTTTTGTGCCACTGGCTCTGGAGCCAAACGGCCTGGATCCACGTGTTGTTTATTCATTTCTACACCACTCTTCACAGCAGAACTTTGCTGAACATGTCCATCTTTGGACGACATTCTCATCTTTTCACGTTCCTCAACACGAATGCATTTGTCAACGCATCTTAGCCCGTCGCTGTGAATATGAGGCAATTTATAATACGCATCCGATGGTCCGGCTCTTTCACCCGTTTTCTTATATCTTTCGACACATTTTGTACCATCAGTATGACGGTGCGGAAACTTTACGCGCGCTTTAGCATTCACAGCTGCTTTATGTGACGTTGAATTTGCTTCGGCATTTCTGGCAATCTTTATATTGATTTTGGGGTCATATTTTGTTATATCTGTGTCTTGCTTTGCTCCAGTTGTAACTCCTACCGAATCGGTATTTGGCCGGCACGTTGTAGCCTTTTCTGATGCAACTTTATTCAAAGCTACTTCTGAACTAACACAATCATAACTGCTTTTCTGCTGCGTGGTAGAGACGCCGTTCTTCTCAATTACATTAGCTTCACTGACATTTAGATCTTTGCCACAAGATGATGGCTTTCCCATTCTGCTGTCTGTTTTTTCTGCATTCTCTTCTTTATCAGCAGCCGATGCAGATGTTTCACCTTCAGTTTGCTTGTTCAGGTGAAAAACAGCTTTGTCAATGTCTTGTACTGACGCAACATCAAATAATAGATTTCGAGAGCGCGAAAAATCAATCAGATCTTTCCAGTCTTCGTCAACCTGGAAAAAACAAAAATTTGCCACGTCAATGCCTTGTTTAAAATAGTCTGCTGCTTAGACTGAGTTAAGACTCAGTTAAAATTTTTAAAAGTAGGCTCATACCTGCAAGGATTCGACATGCAGTAACACGATTAAAGAATGTTTTGCTCTTGTTAAAGCCACATTAAGTCGCTGGGGATCTCGAAGAAATCTGCAAGAACAAAACAATAAAACTACTGTCAACGAACTGAGTGAAGATCTTAATCATTGTTCATTGGCTAATTATTGTTATTAATTATTTTTCTCAGTACCCATGTGCACAAGGCTAGCCATAACATACAAATGGCTGGCCTAGTTAGCAAAGCATACAACGACGAATCGGAAAAGAAATGTTTTAAAGATTAATACAAAAACAGCAAATTGCAAGATAGTTTGCTTACCCAATGCAAGACTGTCCCGCGCATGCTCTGACACAGGATAATATGATAATATCTTTCTCTCTTCCCTGAAAGATACAGCAAATGATTTCGTAAAAAATGCTACAAAATGCAAGCTATGTCATTCTTCATAGCATAAATACATTAACATCATTGCTTCGCATTATCTATATACCTGAAATCCGTCTATTGTATCGATCTCTAATCCTTTCATAGCAGATCTGAAATGAGATAAGATTGTCTGTCAATACTTTAAAACATGTTATAGGTGGTTTGGTAATTGTAAGGACAAAATAGCAAGTAATAAAATCCTGCAAATATATAGATATGCAAAAATCTGACATAATTTACAATTGCGAAACAAACCCTTGTGGTAACTCCTCTTTTATTATATTAATTTGCTTTCTATAAGGCGTAATCACACCAACTTTTCCCATTGATGTTATCTCCTTTCGACGAATCTCCTGGATGAGATGAATAACAAACTTCCTCTCTTCGGGATTATGAATCATTCTATGCAATTAAAACAAATGTGTTACTTTGCATCATGAAATAAATAACAAAGTCGGCAATTCTTCCGTGGAAGTCAGCGACACACATTCTGTAATTCAGGAGATAAAAATATAAAAAAAACTTCAGATTTGGCTGGTGTTTTTGATTACCCTTTGGGTTCTTTGACTTCCATGCCATGTCGTATGTTGAGAACGCAAAATGGTCTGATCCCACGCAGTGTTTCCTTTTCCAGCACTTCCCTGCGAATAAAACCAAATACATGTCACAATTCCAGGCAAAGTGAAGCTATAGGATTTGCAATTTGCAATAACAAAGCAATTACTATTGCAACAGGTCTCTTCAAATGGCTTTTGGAAAAGAGATAATCGACAAAATGCTTGCAGGTAGCTACAAATAATGACTGTTTGTAAAAAAGGGCCATAAAAATAGAGCCAACAAGATACCTTGCTGTTGATAGACGTCCATTGTAGAATTTTTGAGAAGGAAATTCAGAAATTGCTGGGAGCATGCGGTACTGTTCCTCCAGCATTAGCACAGGCGTATCTGGATGAAATGGTAAAAATCAACACCCATTTAAAGACATCTCAAATAAATATGAGCCCAGGGGGATAAATCGATGACTTTCGGTAAAGAAACAAATGATAATGGAAACCAATGATAGTGGCCATTTTGATTAAACTATAATGCGAACGCATGAAAGGTTCTATGAAGATAATGAATATAGAACAACTGAAGACATCAATAAAGGACAAATAAAAAGCTAAACTACTTACCATAATGCTCTAAAAGATTATTCTGAACTCTTTCAAAGAGTGATTGGCCGTAGTTATATCTGAAGGCCCTCTACAAAATTAAAAACAAAACTGAAATTAGCCACGTGTGGTGGAAAGGCCAAAGATACAGGTAATCACATGAATGCAATCTGATTAAAGTGGATAATGAAGAATATTCAACAAAAGTACATAGGTATCATTACCCTGGAAAATACCGTAGCTGGTAGCTGGGCTGGATCACCGATAAGAACGAGCTTTGATGAACCGTATTGCAATGGTATGAGGGCCTCTGGTTCACAGCACTGACCAGCCTAAGCAAGAAATGTGCCAAAATAAAGCGCAATATTACAACGACATCTTGCAGAGCTTTCACAATGTTTTTGAAAAGCAGACATTTTTCCTGCTGAAAACAATCCATATACATAGCCTACCTCATCAATGATCACACAAGTAAATGGGGTACCATTGCTACGAAAGATAATCGAATGCAATTGAACAAAAGTCGTTCTTTGAATATCAGGTTATATCAAAAGCTAATTCGCAGCACTTCGCATTGGCTGCAACAGTACGAAAACGTAAAGACTCCATTGTGGTACCTTAACACATAAAGTAATCATGGACGTTCAAGAAAGTGCGCGATAAATACAAAAGCTATAATATTAAGAAATTATAAGCGTCAGGTAATTTTAAAGATAAATAAATTACAGTCAAGAGACACGTTGGGTTACCTTCCATTCCATTCGCTTTTAAAAGTCTTAATCATATGTTTGCTTCCAGCACCGTGCAGTGTACAACAAATGATATCTGCTTTGATCAAGTAATCCCGTCTCAACCGATGCTCTTCTCCTCTGATATCTCTTTTCATCGATGCAGACATTTTCAGCCTCTTCTGCAGGCTTTCATATGTTCTTTGGATTCGTTCGCGTTCCTGCATCCTTCGTTTCCACTGAAACAATACAAAGAACAGAAATCAGATATACAGCTCAACCTCTATACGACGACGGCCATCCCCACACCTCTAAACTAATAAATTCCTGGTATGACAAATGAAACATCTCATCCCTTGAAATGCTCGCATATTCCCGATATAACGAAATACTCGGTAGTCCCTTTTGGGGCTTTTAAAACGGGGTAAAACTACACCGTAGATGAATATGATATTGCAAGTCAAGCAAAATGCTATTGTGAAATGTTAAATTAGCTACTGTTAAAGTTTATCCAAACCACCTGTCTGTACAATATCGGTCGCAATACGAATCCTTGTTAACAGAAATAAAAATACTTACTTCAGCGTGCTTTATTTTGTCCTTTGCCATTTTGAGTTTTGTGCAAATCTTATCAAGCTCATTCAGGTTTTGCGCTATTTTCTTGATTTCCTCTCTTATGGCATCGGGATTACTAAACAACTTCAATTTGTTGATTTCGTTGCCAACTAGATAGTCCAGCGTGCATTTACCAATACGACGACTAATGTTGGAGTTGGAGCCAATCCTAAGCAAGTTGAAGTTGCCACAATTATTATGTGATGGCGGCTTTCTTGAGCTGGCCTTCGCATTCGATGATAACTTGGGAGGATCTTCCAACAAGCGAGATGCAATTTCATCAACAGCAGCATTCGACGGTGCGCAGATTAGAATTCTCGGTTTTTCATCAGCTGGCAGTAACTAAAAACAATACAATTCCATAGATGAGCAATATCAGGAATATGCTATCTAAAAATTAACTACGGTCATGCATCGATTAACTAAATGGCAAAAGAAACAACAAATTTGTTCGAAATGGCAAAGTTTCAAGGTCCTTAGGATCATACATTTAAAGACTGACAAATAACAGAGGGTTTTCCTTAAAGCGACTGTAAACTCAATTGTAAATTCGAGTTTATTTCAAATATTGTACATTAACATTGTACCTGTAGCACGTTTTTTATCAATCCTTTCAAAGTATGAGTCTTTCCAGTGCCAGGTGGACCTTGCAGCAGTCTCAGCTTTGGAAGTGGAAACGCCTGCATAACAGCATCAGTTATCGTTGCTATGGCTTTGCTTTGACTCGGGTTGTACTAGCAAACAAGAAATAAACTTCCTGAGAGTCTTAAAAACTATACAACTGTTACTACTAAACATTTTGTAGTCAATATAACAATAAAAATTAAATAAATAACAGCCAAGGCATGGAAACTAAAAACTAATGATAATAAGAGTGCACTTACATTCCCATATGTGGCATGATTGGCATTTTCTTGCGCTTCAAAAACCTGTGGTCTAAACGGGTTCAGGATATCCCCGGCTATGAGCGACTTGGGAAGGAAAATCAATGCCTCCCACCTACGCAACAGGGAGACCAACGAAGTGACGATTTGTATTTGTGCAGATGAAATGTCTAATTGTGGTGGTAACCTGGCAACTTTAATTTGCAATTCCAACAGGTTATAAGAACCCCTTGTGTCTACAAAGAAGAGAGTAAACCGCTCTATCAACTAAAAACTGGCAAAACAGTTTATCTCATATCAAACGACAAAGAGAATTAGAAGCTTGTTCGAGTTATTCAGTGTCAAGCATGAAGAATACACAAAGCAAATCACGGGAGACAGAATTACAGAAGATTCATCAAAAAGTTCAATGTAAGAACCACTTCTGTAAATTTTAATGTCTCTGGTGTTACATGTATTTCTGATATATTACATGCATGTAATATTTACTTTGCTGATATTTGTTTCCCATATGAAAAAACAGGAAAAGTTAGGCCAGCTTCAGACGTGGTGCTAGAGCCGTGCTCGAGTAAAATAACATGGCATGTCACGGCACTAGTACAATATCTCAAGCAGGCATGAGTGTCCCTATTTTGACATATCGGAAATAAATGTCAGCTTTAAAAAGCATACAAGAAGAATGAAAGCAAAGACGATCTTCGGGAACCAAAAAGCAACATTGCCCTTACCAAGTTCAGTCTTCTCAACTTCTGTAATTACACCAAATATCTCTGTCGTATATTCATCAACACATCGCACAATAACTAAATCCTCTTCACGCGGATGGCGAAAATTCCTTGATATCGTGGAGTACTCTTGGAGACAGGCAAAGTTGACAATGCTAAAATACTGCGAATCCACGTCTTGCTCAACAGACTTCAGCTTACACTGCAATATTTGGTTCTCGTTCTCTTTAAAATCTTTGATCATCTATTAAGAAAGTGATTTAAAAGCTGAAAGGTAAATAATTGGGACCGTGCAAGAGTCAAAGAATTGTGAGAGGCGGATGGAGAAGACTCAAATATTGTAGGCAGGCAGATGGCGGATAGCGCAAAATACAAAGGAAGCTATGGGAAAACTGGCACAAGATCGAAAGGTAACTCATGGAAAAAATGACATGAAATGGTAGGTAAATTCGAGAAACATGACACAGGAATATCCGAAAGTAACTGCAAGAAATAATTGAGTGAATATATGATATCAAATGGTAGCAACATGCCTCGATGGTATCAAAAGAAGCGTTCAAGAGCGATGGAATATCAACAAATGAAAACAAAAAACACACAAATACAAACAAACCTGGGCAAAGAATTCAATGAGAACCAAAGGCCACATGGTCATCATATAATCATCATAGGAATTATATTTTGATTTGACCATTTGTGGATCGCAAGGTAGCATGATCTCTAATTCATTTTCCTGTTCATTTTTTAACCACATTGGCTGCCACGAAAGAATGTACTGCAGAAGGGAATTGATGTTATACAGTTTGTGTTTGCGTATTTCGGGCAGACATTGGGGCACGGCGGTGGACGCTTTCGTCTGGGTGCTAGAAACATCTGTCGATAAAAGAGTGGAATTTTCAAAGCATTGAACAACATAATTAATGGTCTATTATATAAACCCCGCATTTAGGGACGTAAAAAGTAAAGGCATCAGGTCACTTTAACCATAACCATTCTGAGTGCAATTTCAGGAAATTTCCCCTATATTTCATGGCACTTTTCTTTTAATTCGAAAAAATTAGCCCCACACATTGTGAAAAAGAAACCCACCCGTAACTGAAGCACTTGCAAGACCAGTTGTTGATTCGACTTTAGAATGGTCACCATTTGGTTTCACATCAAAGCTATCAACTGATTGTTGCGTGTTATTGTCACACTCTGTTGACATTAATTCATTTTTCCTTTTTACGAATTTCTCGTAGATCACTTTAGTATCGAGTTGAAACTTCGAGCTTGACAAAGAAGTAACCGCCTCTCTTTCCTGGGATTCTTTTAACCCGAAAGAGATATGACTGCTGCCTGCTTCGTTTAACTCATCAAAAACAGAGCTGTCTTTTACAGCACCATTACGTCCT
Source organism: Sanderia malayensis (assembly GCA_013076295.1). Classification (NCBI taxonomy): domain Eukaryota; kingdom Metazoa; phylum Cnidaria; class Scyphozoa; order Semaeostomeae; family Pelagiidae; genus Sanderia; species Sanderia malayensis. The sequence goes on along the minus strand of RQOL01000618.1, from coordinate 544,856 downwards.
CTTCCATCGTGGTTTTGCTGTTTATTGGGACTCGATTTGTCTCTCGTTTTTGGAATGTCATTATTACAAGTATCAGTCACAATCTCCGATTCATATCTCTTTACATCATCGTCGTTAATATCATCATCAACAACATCATCATGAAATGGTGCATGTTGTATTTGAATCTGGTCACGTGCAGCGTTTCTTTCTTCATTTACAGGCACTTTCGTTGCTTTGATCTTGCCTAAAAAATCGAAAATTCCTCTTTCCGATGTTTCCGTAGTGGAAGATTCAGATTTATATTTCTCCATTTCAAATGCTTGCAAATGATCATTTCTATCCAAACCCTGGCCCAAACCGCTGTGGCTGGAATCAATCTTCGGATATTTTTTCCGCTGTTGCTGCGTGTCAGCGCATTCATCTGCGTCATTAAAGTTGCTACATTTCCTTTTCTTATCACATTTACTTTCTGAAACATCCTCCCCTTCAGAGTTATGCGTGTCTGAATCGTCATCAATAACGATTGAATGATTCTTCGATTCTTTTTGACCAAGTTCCTTCCTCTTGCCATCTGAATCTATTTCGACTGCCATTGCTTCAACTGCTGATGAACTATCTAAACCACCATCGGAAGCGTCTGAATTGCTGAAGTGCAGATTGAAATCGCATGAATTGCTGTCTCCATTGAAGGATACTGAGTTAGGAAGAACCTTTGCAAAACTCTTTGTAAATGCGTTTCCCTTAGATATGATGGGATCTGCAATGACAAACAGCCAACAATATTCATATTATAGATGTTGTTTATCATAATAAAACTAATTAATACAACATTTCTCTTTACATCTGAGAGTGTTCGGCAAGGACCTTTTTTTGAAAAAAATGTCCTTGAAATTTTTTTAATAATTTTCGTTAGTGCTTTGTTTCTTCCTGTGCATCGAAAGCATCGGAACATAAAAACAAAGAGTAGACAAGTATGCGGTGACAAGTACAATGGTTCGATCGACTTACCTCCTGTTACCATATCATCACTGTCACTACCACTGTCCAATGTGATGGGCGCAAGAGATGAGTACCCTAAATAACAATAATTCCTTGATTATACAACAACATTCCTGCCAATGATATATAGCGTACACCAAATATGGAAAAACCCCCAACCCCCTGAAGTCTACATGAAAATAACCACGTGAAAGCAAAAATATGAACAATTGCAAAAATGTTGGAGATACCTGGCTTGTGAAGATTAATTTTTTCGTCATCTTCAAACTCCCTGTTGAAAAGAGAAAAAAATAAGCTACCTGACACGCTTCTGTATGACTACTCTCCATAATTAAAACAAGCAAATAATTCATCCCGTGGTCAAGGGCGAAATTTCGTAGGCAAAGTAGACGTTTAACGAACTTCGAGAGAAAGGATTCGTTAAAACAAGAGTAGCTGCCATGAACTATTTATTTCATTCAAACAACCAGGTATTTGGTTTTTTATATCTGGAAGTTGGTTTTAGGGACGATGATCGTTTTTAGCTTTTACAGAATTACCCCGCCATTGAGAAGCTGACTTATAAGAAATTTGAGTCTGGTATTTTTCGTGAAAGAACAGATAGAACAATACCGTAAATCCTCGAATAAGCCCCCACGTTCGAATAATCCTCCCCCTCGATTAAGCCCCCACCTAAAAAATCATTTTTGCAAATAAGCCCCCCCCCCCTCGAATAAGCCCCCATGGGGTCTTATTCGAGGGAAGCATAAGTACAGAATAATATCTTATTTCGAGAAAGCCCCCACAGGACAATGCTATACAGTTTCACTTCCTTTGACTGGAGACAAAAAAGCAAAAAGAAACGCGATTTTCGTGATGATAAACAAATTATAATTTTTGTTAGATCTTCACACAGGACTTTATGAAAAACGTTTAGCTGATTGAGAAAATTATGTCGTCTTTTTTCTGTCAACCTTTGAGGAAAAAGCAAAACTTTGAAATAAGCCCCCCTCGAATAAGCCCCCCCCCCCTTCGAATAAGCCCCCACCCAAAAATTCATTTTTGCAAATAAGCCCCCGGGGGCTTATTCGAGGATTTACGGTAGTCTATTGTTTTTAAACAACACCCTAGTCTCAAACACCGATTTCTTAGTGACGGGGTAGCTAATACTGTAATCCAAACCTTGCCGATGTTGAAGACGTTACATTCATAAATTTGTCTTCATCGCGTGCAAAGCAGGCAGATCCATCGTTTTTCTTGCAAAATTCGGATAAATTCACCTCTGTAACCGACTGAAATAAAACATTAAATAAATAAATCATACTTGAAAACTCTATTTTATCACAGAAAATCAGCTTTTCGGGTTCTAATTTGTCATTACGAAACGGAACTCTCAAAGATGTCAGGGCATACGTAGTAAACAAGAAAAAAACATACATTGAAAATTTCAGCAAAAGACTTCTTTAGAATTCCAAGTTTTGTATAATTAATTGGTGTATTTAACTTCAAGCCATTCAGCCAACTGTATAAGCTATGCCGATATTCATGGCCTGTCTGTGTGTCGCATTCTTCGCCTTGGGCTAATATCACCACCAAGACAGAACGAGCATTCTGCCACAAATCACTCCACCTCTGCAACAAAATTATCTTTGCATTGGACAGAGAAAGCAAAATAAAAACAACAAGGCACGAAAATAAATCAAAACAAGTCATTCCAGCAAAACCAACCAACTGACCATAGCACTTTTCTTTTTACTGCCTAGCTTCAGCTCCAGTTTCATACGAAATAAAACATGACATAGTAAATCGAACCATGAGCTGACAGCGTCCTGTATGAAGTATGCAACTCTTTTCTCTAACACATACTTCAACACATTGATGAGGCAGTTGAGCACGCGATAATCAAGTTCGGTAGAGCCAAGAGCACCCACATTTTGGCCTGCAAAATAATTGAAAGAAGTGTATAGTAAACTATCGATAACACGAACGCGAGTTCAATGCGAGCCTTCAATATGTTAAATATGATAACCTTCGATATGAGCCTGTTCATATGAGAAAATTCTATCCAGCCTGGCGGGATAGAAGTTGTGGCATGATATTTGTCAGGTAAGAAATTGACAATGAAAACAATGATTGTGCATGCGCAGTTGAAGTATTTCTGGCCCAGTGAGCGGGATGGAGTGTTCAAATGGGAACACCTCGCTGTTCAAATGGGAACACGTAGTGCTCAAGAGAAATTTCGCCTAGCCGGCCAGTCGGTATTCTCATATGAGTTGGCCCGGTAAGCCCCTGATTGATCAAATATATTCCCCTGATTGGTCAAATATTCGCCAACGTATTTACCATGCACCATATCATTATCATTTTTGAATCATCTATTTGATCACTAGGTGGCTGGACTTATCGGGAATGCCGTACAAGATTAATAATATTACGCAGATAAAAGAACAAGTCAAATAACATTACACAGTCAAATCTTAATCTTTGCCTATTAAATAGCTTTGAGAAAATTGTGTATGTATTCAAACAAATAACTAACCTTCTTTTGCCTTGGTGACAAGATATTTCATTGTAACATTAATCACTTTTCCCGCTATGTCTTCCAAATCAAGTACGGTTGTGACAAACGGCATGACCCAGAAAAAAGGATCGAGCGATGTTTTGGACCTCGATGATGCAGTTAAATCTCCAGTGCTACTGTAATAATTCAAGAGGAGCGTGTTAAACACATCATCATCTGAATCAAGATTCTTTGCAGTTTTTGAATTGCCGCCTGAATCTGATTCTTTCGCTTGTAACGACCTCAAGCATGTCTTGAATTCGCGATGCTCAACAATAAGCCGGAATAGACTCTCGGGTGACTCTTCGGAGCCCATGAGCAGCCAAAACATAGAACCGAGCTTCTTCATAACTGAATACAATATAAAGAGCAGAGACCAGAAGCATGACGTAGAACCTAAAACAGAACATGAATACAGGATCGTTACAAAAACAATGCATTCAAAAGAAAAAGCGTTGAAAGCTGCGATGAATGCGAGTTCAAAACACGCTGGGCCCTTTTGATAATTAGTCCCTTTGAGCGCCCCTCCGCCTGAAAGAATAATAATATTAGCTACTATCATGCTACAATAAAATAGATACCTGGATGTTTCTCTTGCAGCATGTTTGTTATGATATCTATGAGCTGTGAATTTCCTTTGCGATTAAGAATCATGCGAAGAAGATTGCTATCGAGCACCTTAAACGCGCAGCTGTAGCCAAGCCACAGGTGCTTCTTTGCCAACGGGTAGAACATGTGCCTTTGAGGCATAGTGTTTTTATTGATGACTCTTTCGGGTGCAGCCAAGCAATCATACAGCTCGTCGTCGAGAAGAGCATAAAGAGCGATTTTAAACATGCAGCTGATTGCCTGATTGACGTTCAAAGAATCCTCCACCGTTACACACCCTAAACGGTTTGCCATTGTCAAAGCCCAAAAACGAACCTATGATCAGATGACTTCAGGGTAATAAACCATCCAGAAAAAGCGAATCTTTTACAAACAAAAAACTCTAACGATTGATGTCATGTCAGTATGGTAGTGGTGAAAGTGTATTAAATGCATAACCATACAATACATCCACAACTTATGGCATTCCCAAAGAAATTATGGTAGTATGGAAAGCATTACAAGCACCATTGGCTTTACTGTATTAATCACGTGCTGTTTACAACAGTAAATTCCTGATGCACAGAGCCCCCACCCCAATAGCCCTCTTCAACTGCAACTGCCTTTCCCTTCTTCATGAGAATCAAGTCTATTGAACCGCAGTAGCTTGAACTGCCACTAACTAGAACGATATAATTATGTGCCCTGGTGGCTTGGATTATTGAGAGCATACTATAAATCTATCTCACCTTGCGATTGGGATTAAAAAGCAGCAAATAGATGCCAGGATATCTTTCCGTTATTTCACCCCAATTCTTAAAACTGATCATCAGCATAAGGCATTTCAAGAAGGCAGCCATGACATCTTCGTTGAAAAGAAGATAAGGATATTGCAGAACCTCGACCATCGAAACGCGAAAATCCTCAACGATAATCTGTGAAGCATCAATTGGATCCAAATTGCTATGGCAACGAAAATACACTGACGACAGATGCTGTGTCAATCTTTCCACCTCGATTTCATACAGTATCTATTGAAGGTACAAACGAAAAATATGAGTCATTCACAGATGTATAAGAGACTATCTCCATATAGTGGACCATTTCAAAATGGCACACTTGTGGGTTAAAATGGGGAATTCCTGATGAATCCAGCAAACAAGGTAACTGAAACTACATGCGCTATTTGATATAATATTCAACTTATTCGAATAACAGGATGCCTCTTGAACAATAAAAAATATTTTCAGCGATCCCAGATGATGACATAGCAATCCTGCGTTTGTTTTCTCACAAATAACAAAAGAAACCAACTCAGAACTTTTTATGCTAGATTTTTCAGAGATTTTCCTGCCTCAAAAAATCAACTGCTTGTGGGAAATTATGTTAATTAATGCAAGTTATGTTTGGGCACAAAAAAGAGACCAAGATTGATTTTAGATTGAGGAAAATTGAAACACGTTTTCTTGGTTTATTACTCTGTGATCGAACCTACAACTCATTTGTGGGAACAACTGTTCACCACATGCTATTTTATTTAAATGTCAATTCTTCTCTCTCTGCATTGATTTCAACTTGTATTAGTAATATTATGCTTCAAGCTTTAGCCTCTGCAATTTGAAAAATCATGGTTTTTCCAACAATAGAGGAAAAAATTATCTCTAAAAACAATGTTGTCTCTAGAGACAATCTTATGAAAATATTGACAAAATTCTTTTTGCAAGATGTTCACAGGGGTTTGCTTGAGAGAACAACATTGTTTTAGCAAGAGTGGGGGTAGAATAAAGCCCACATAATAGGAAGTCTACAGGTTTGCAATTCTAAAAATTTCCAAAGGACCTTTGTCCCCAATTAAAGGTGTTTGATGTACTTCTGAAGCAGTAGATTACCTTTTCATGTTGCGGATATACTTCAAGATATTCATCCTTAAGTTTGTGGTATTCAGTGACACATTTGTCACAGCTGCAAAGACACGGGTTGGCTTTTTGCCTCCAAACCTTGTTCTTTTCATAGCTGCACAATGTGACCATCAAGGCTTGGGCTGCCTCTTCATCTCCACACCAATAACATGTTGCCATTGTTCATATCTTTAGGCTGTACCAATAAAACCATTTACAATCTTTGAGCCTGAAGAGATCAGATGGTATGAAAACAAGACCTGATTGCTATGTTGTGCTGTTATTTACTTACATGTAGTCCCTATTTGTCAAGAGACCAGATAACAGCCTGAAAATTAAAGTCATCAAAATACAATCATTTGTCTAGAAGTGTTCATTGACCACACTCATGATAATTTAAATCTTTGTCTATTAATGTTTTTGAAAATTTCTAATAAGTTCAGATATTCAGGATAATTACCCATAAAACAACCTAAAAATTTGTATCTCTGAAGTTGTTCAGCAGATATAATAACTTTTATCTGATCAATTGGATATAAAAGGGTACAATTTTTGCAGGTGCTGTGAAATTGCAAGCTGCAAAGTGAAAACACAAACACAAATTTTTGATTGAAATGGATCAAACAAAAAATCAACACTTGCCACCAACCTTAGAATAAATAAATTGCATTCTGTAGTGAAAATTGTTAGATATGTTAGATATAAACTGAATAAAAATACTGTGAATTCACAATCACATGAAAATTCAAACTTTGTGCCAATAACAAAAAACCAAAACTGACTTGCAGTGTCATGTTGTATGTTGAATACCCAATATATAAATATCACATACAACGATGCATTTTAATCTTGAAAATGGTATGTGAATAGTTTTACACACAGTTCTGCTGTAACAGGAAATGAGTTGCATCCACTTGAGATAAAGTTGCAAAATTTAATTGCAAATTTTAGGTTGTAGACTAGATCTTCTTGTCAATATGTAGAAAATTGTGGAGATAAAATGGACAAAAAAAATTTATTGACCACTATTGAAATTTGAAGCAGTAAAAAATAGAGTAGCAAAAGTTGGTTGATAGTGGAAATAACGAAATATGAAGTTTCCTTTCCTGTTATGTTGGCGCGAAATATAAGTGAAAAGTATTCGCTTCGGTGAGTTTTTAAGAAGCAAAATACAGTGAATATGGGTAACCATGTAACTCACCTCGTGGTCTGAAACTTTAACACGATACCGCGAAAGTCCCAAATAAGACTAAAGACTTTGGTTTACCTTGTCTTCACGATAATGTTGGTTCTATCACGTTCTGACGTTACAAAATAGAACGGCCCTTAGCAACTGTATTCTTCTTTTCGCTTTTCGTGTTAAATTCTTTTTCGGGACAGCTTTTTGGTGACGAGTTTTTGGTTTTCGCACGTAAATCACAACAGCAACGGAAGAATAACTCGCAAACACTCGTAAACAACAAATTTAGGCTCTCTCTCTCTCTCTCTCTCTCTTAAACATGAACGTTTTTCATAAATACTTTGTTCAAATGCTTACATCCTCTAAATGTATATGCTATATATCTTGCATAGAAGAAAAACAATGAATCATACTTCTCTAAAGTAAGATAATATTTCCACAGACGTCTTCGCGGTTTATTGCTCACTTCCCTTCCTTCTTCCAGAGTACTCTTCACACCTCGCTTTTCAACTTGCACCGCTGGCTCCACGTGAGCTGAGCTTTAGGGGACTGAAGGCAGACAGAACTTGTCAACAGAGTGGCTGCTATTAAAAGAAAGAACGGGAACGACCAGGAACAAAAGAGGAACGAACGGGAACGACCAGGAACAAAAGAGGAACGAAGAATTATATTTCTCAAACTGTTTCAATTAAAAAGTTTGGAAGACAAAGAGAACCCTGCTTGTTTTTAGAGCCTTTGCCTGGATTTGTTCCAGCTTTTTCCAGTCTTTTTCCCTAATTCCATTCCAACATTCCAAATTGTATGTTTCTATGTATGTTAAATTGTATGTTATTGCTTTGTTATGTTATGTTAAGGGCACTGGGCTCGAAAATCACTATGATTCGTCTCAGTGTCCTAGACAACAACTCATATCAATACATTAATTGATTGTACTGTCATTTTTTAATTTCATTTTAAATTACTAAATCCGTATTAATTTTGCTACAGTATACAAACAATGTTATATATTATATAGTTAGTAATAATTGTTGTCGAATGAAAAAAATTGAATTGTTATCTTGTTATGCTCTTCCTTGTCTTCCAAGTTTTTTACGTGAAATAAAAGCCCGTTTTCCGTTCCTCCTTTTAGTGATAGCCTCAATAGCATGAGGAACTGACATGTCCACTTTAATTCAAGGCTTGACAATAGACAGGCCTAGCGTTTTCTCCAGGGAAGGCTGGAATTGACATTTTTTTGTTTTGGGCTAATTAAAAAATTAAACAAAAAATGTCACGCTCCATTACTGTAAATCGTCGCATTAACCTCCTAGGGATCTATCATTTTCCCATCATTTTCATATTTTTAGATGGGGGCTTATTCGAAGGGGGCCTTTTTGAGGGGAGGGGGCCGAGGCAATTCAAGGATTTACGCTATATGAAATCCAAAGAAACCAACATGTAGATTGCCGTAATTTTCAAAAAACTTTTACTACGAAAGACAAAATACAATTTTAAATATTTTTATACAAAAACAATCCTTCAATCCTTAAATCGCATATACATATACACACAACATCTGGACAACCTTTTTCAAGGTATCGGAACCTTTTCTGGTTGAAAGTTCTTTCAATCCATGCAAACTGAATCAATCAAATTGAACGTCCTGGTGTTTTTTGCTTTTTAGCCAGGTTTTCTCATAAAATAAAAAACGTGTAGCACTGTGAGGTTTCCAAGCAAAGCAGCTTCAATTTCAATTTCAATTCAATTTCAATTTCATGTATTTTTCAACAATAACAATATTTAATTACAATGAGACGAAAAAACGATTATGATGAATATTTAAGTTAACTTTTAATCGAACAGAGAAGAATATATGCAATACATCAATTTAAAAAGTTATTGCTGAAGGACATATGGAAATAGTTCTGAAAAGAGCTATCGAAGCCATATGACCTCAGTGACGTGTTAAAAATAGATAAAAGTGAAATATACACGAATAGGTATGTTTCAAATGTATAAGAAAGATTTAAAAATATTGATTCGGGCAACCAATTTAACAATGAATAAGATAACCAGAAGCTTTATAGGAAACTATTAACATCGTTTTCCTAATATGAAGCTTCTGGTTATCTTATTCATTATAAGAAAGATATTTTAAGAAGAAAATCAGTCAATAGGGCTTCCATTCATTCATCAAGAAAAATGATAGGGCTCAGGCATATTTCTCACGGCGTTAGTCTTAAACTTCCAGTAGTAAGAATATGTAAAGTTTAGAATTGGCTACAAGTTTTGAAAAACAATTATAAAATACACAGACTAGCAGAGAAAATCAAAAATGAAAGCCTACAACACCAGGTGTTCCCAGGCGGTCACCCATCCAGGTACTGACCTGGCCCGACCATGCTTGACTACGGTGATCGGACGAGAACCGGTATACTCATGGTGGTATGGTCGTAGGCGAATGAGAAGTGGCTTAACGCCCACTATATGATTCACGTGTAGCTTGACAGGTAAAGAAAGTCCCCGTTCCTTGTTTCCCGTTTTTATCATAAATAGTCAGTAGTTCAGATCTAGTGCTGGGGTTGGTAACTTGGCTTTTTAAAAGCCAAATTTGAGAAATCTGGCTTTTTCAGAGCTCCTTTGGCTTCAACAATATTTCTTGGCTTTTTGGCTTATTTTTGGCTTTTTTTACCAATGCAGCCTCTTGTCATTGTTTTGCTATTGTTGTATCACAGAATTGGTAGTGTGACAGGCAGTACACACTTTTTTATGAAGCCCCAGCCCCAGCAATTTTCTATGAAGCCACATCAGTGTTATTGCAAGTGCCACATGCAGTAACACTGATGTGGAAATACTGAAAAATTCCTTTGATTCGGACAGTGCCAATGAATTCTGATTTCTATGTTTGGACAATGTTTGAAAAGTAAATTTAAATATTGCATTGATTTGGCATTTTTTCTGATAAAATTTTGGAAATTTGGCTGTTTTTCTGGCTTTTTTCATTCTAAATAGTTTGGCTCTTTTTGGCTTTTTTTTCTCATTGTTTGGCTTCAAGCATGCGCAGTCATCTACCAACCCCTCGCCGGCGGCCCGCCAAGCAACAAGATCAGCAGCAGAGAGCAGGCAGAAAACAAAAACATGTCGTCATGTTGTGTACAGGTTTAAAAATAGATGTTTGGGTGAATTGACAAGAATGATGCAACAAGTGGTTGACAATTTCTGTTTATTCGTTATTCCTGATTTGTAAGGCATTTTATACTTTCGTTTATATAATCTTGATAAGTGTTCCGTACTGGCAATAAAGCAAGAAAGAGCGGCGGCTAGGGATATCATCTTCGAGCTCAAAAAGACTAGGCCCTAAAAACAAGACACTTGCAATATGGAATCTTTGCGAAGAATAATTGGCATTCAAAAGCCCTTGGTAAGAGTTTTGAGAATGGCTGGCATGATCAAAGCTGGAAAAGGACAAAAAGGTATCAGCCTGCTGCAACTAGAAAAGCAAATCGACCAGGCCTTTGACTGCAAAAAAGACATAACATAACATAACATAACATAACATACGTTTTTTGGTAAAGCAGGTCATGTTGCGGGCGGCATGACTGCCGATGTGGACCTGCTGTAACCCACCCCCTCCCACCCCTACTAAAACCCTGTCCCACTTAAAACTTTATAATTTAATATGTGAGATAAATAAATAAGTTTAGAAATAAATATAGTCACTGTCCAAATTAGTGTTCAAAAATGCTTCTTTTTTAAAATTAATGTCTTTTAAAACTTTTTCTTTTTTCAGATGGTTTTTAAAAGTGTCAATGCTTGAATTACTGTCCCTTATATTCCGACTTAGCTTGTTCCATAGTACAGGGCCCCTATATCTGATTGTTTCTCTTCCAATTTCTTTTCTTGGTCTAATAATTTCGAATGTTGTTCCTTGTACTTGTGCTCCTTTACTTTAAACAATGCACTGACTCGTGTGTCTTTTACCTCCTCTTTGCATCTTTCATAATGGTCAGAATCCTTCTGTTGTAAAGGTGACCTATGGGCATCCAATTTGCTCTTTTTAATGATTCATCATCACCTAAATCTTGTGGCAAATGGTAAACTATTTTGGCTGCTTTGGCATGTACAGCTTCGATGATGTTGAATGTGCTAGGCGGGCAGCTTCCCCAAACTGAGATGCAGTAAGTGACTGATGGAATTATTGTCTTATAATATATTTGCTCTAGAACGTTTGGTGGTAAGTAATCAAGCCTTCTCAGTAGTTTTATTTTGGTGTTGAATGATTTTCGAATTGTTGTAACTTGTTTTTTCCATGATAGCCTATGATCTATATATGCTCCTAGTGATTTACTTTCCTTTACGATTTGAACATTTTCCCCTTTTATCTTGATCTGATTTAGTGGTCCAACAAAATATTTATCTGTGATAATCAAGGCTTCTGTTTCCCAGTATGAATAGTAAGGAAGTTTTTGTCACACCAATCGGCTATATCATTTGCTAGGATGTTTAAGAGCAATTATTGTATCATCGATTGTGTTGCAGACAACAAATGCTGTGGTGTCATCAGCATACAGGTGAATTTCACCAATCTTTGTACAGGATGGAAAATCGTTTACATAGATCGCAAACAGTCTAGGGCCAAGCAATGAGCCCTGTGGCACACCAATTTCTATGATGGTAATATCTGAGTGCTTTCCTTTCACATTTACAAACTGATTTCTGTTGCTAAGTAATCTTGTAGCAGATTTAGCAAGTCACCTGTAATACCCATAGCTTTTAATTTATAGGCAAGTATGATATGGTTACTGTATCGAAGGCTTTTCGAAAATCTACGAAGATGACTCCTACTACTTTGCCCTCCTCGATATGTTGCTTCCATGTCTCAGTTAAATATAACAAGGTTGATTCTGTATTTAGACCTTTTTTAAATCCCCATTGATTTTGTGTGGATAGTTATAATTTTCTATGTGTTTGTCCAGATTTTCACTAATTATGGTTTCATAAATTTTACTTGGGATGCTAAGGAGTGAAATAGGTCTATAGTTCTCTCTTTCTTTGGTTGCACCTTTCTTAAAGACAGCTGTAACTTTGCTTGTTTTCCACAGTGATGGGTACTTGCATGTGATATACTCTTAGTTAAAACCTCTTTCAGACCTAAACTAAATTCCCCACATAGTTCCTTTACTTCTTTGCTTGTGATATTGTCATCTCCACACCCTTTCCCTGGTTTCTGCTTGTCACATATCTTTTGAAGATGATTTACTTCAGGATAAACTATATTACTCAAGCATGGTGTAATTCTGTAAATATGCCTATTCAGTTCATGGTGTTTACTTGTAAGTCAGCATCAAATGCTTTGCCTAGATCTTTTCCTATATTTGTGAAGAAGTCATTAAGTACCTCAGCTTTCTTTTGGGAGTCTGTGATGATCTCTTCTCCCACTTGCAGTGTTTTTATCCCTTGCTTGTTTGCCGGTTTACTTACTTTTCTCACAAGTGCCCAGAAATCCTTTGGGTCATTGCCTCCTCAAACTTTTTTGTGTAATACTCAGCTTCAGCTTTTCTAATTCACTTTTCACCTTATTCCTCAGTCTTACATAATCCATCCAGTCATTTGTCTCTTTGGTCTTACTATATCTTTGTAGTGTTTTGAGTCTTTTGTTCATTAACTTTCTTATATTTCCATTTATCCATGGTAAGCTTGATTTCTTAGATTTCACTTTTCTTACTGGTATAAACTCATTTGTATAATCTCCAACACAGACAGACCGAAAGCAGTTGTGTTGGAGATCAATTCCACCGGAGGCTCAGCAGTTCAATCAAATTTGATCTACACCAGAATCCGGAATCTGGCAGATAAAAACAAATTGCCAGTTATTAGCTTTGTAGAAGATCATGCCGTGTCCGGTGGATATTGGCTGGCATTAAGCGGAGATGAAATCTATGCAGACCAGAACTCCTCAGTTGGACATATTGGTGCATTGTTCATGCTCTTTGGTCTAGAAGGGACTCTAAAGAAGCTAGGTACCCTAATGACTAATAATTATACGCAAAAGGACAGAGAAACTTGGCAATGATTCCTTGATTATGTATAAGGAAGACCCGTGTAACTTGAATTGTTCTGTTTCATTTTAGGAATGGAGCCAAGAACCATCCAAGCCGGTGAGCATAAATTCAGACTGGATCCTTTCAAGCCATTGAAACCTGAAGACACCGACTGGGTGAAGCGACTTCTTGGAGAGGTGCACCAAAGCTTCATCAGTCTTGTCAAAGAGCGGAGACCAACCCTGGATGTGAAGCATAAAACCGTATTTGAAGCTGATATTTTTACAGGTAGACAGGCTGCAAAGATCGGGTTAATTGACGGCGTAAGCTCCGATCTGAATGCTCTCGTGAAAAAACGGTTTGGCGATGAGACAGTTATCAAGAGAATTGAACCAAAATCGCGATTCCCATTTGGCAATTTTGGTGGATTTGGGACACAACTGGGACTTCCACCAACTGATGAGATTATCGAAGACATAGCAGATCTGGGAGTACAAAGTAGATACAAGATGTATTAAACTTTTAATGATACAAGGTAGCAATTGCGAGATCAACATCTAGTTAATAATCATAATGCATATCATATGTTGTTGTTGATTATTGTTCTTTGGGAAATGTGCTCCTAAAATAAAGTCCTGTCTGTTTGTCTTCTACTCTATTTCCAGAGACTATCCAACGAACACTGTTTTCCATGTTGTGTGTTTTACGTGCAAGAAGCACGCAGTAAGAGAAGGGAGTGAAGCAAAGTGTCTTGTATTTTGATGATGACTTGAATTGACTAATTAATCTCAATAACTTACAATTTTATTTATAATATTCAAAGATGACAAAGCAAAAGTGTTTCTAGAAAGGATCAGGATGACAGTGCAGAAATAAAAATAGAATGAGGTAATTTGAATGACGTGGGTGATGAAATAGAAGAAGTGACCGAGAAGAGGACAAAATGGAAGAAATTTAAAAATACGTATTATAAATACGTAATTTAATTATTCCATTGTTCAACGCCTTCAAGAAAATTTTAAAAACCAAATAAAAATAAAAATTCCAACGTGGGGGGGGGCGGATCATTGAACAGGTAGAACCAGAAGCAACCCATTGAATGAGTGTATCACTGAAAAGGTAATCATTATTTGTTCTTCTCTGCGAATGCAGCGCATAGCTCAATTCAGAACTCAGAATAAGAACGCACACGTTATCTGCTATATGTGATGGGAAGTCTTTAAAATTATTAAAATTAAGAATCAAAATAACAATTGCAAGTAAGTGAATGAAATGGTACGGTGCATTCTTACATATGGAACTTGAACAGCTCAGTTGGCACTGCCAAGAGCATTTCTGGAATAATACATGCTGTTACAAAATTAAAAAGAATGTGCCTATAGCTATATCAGTCTAGTGCAAAGAGTCGAAACTCGTTAAGTCAAATGCATTAGAAATCAATTGCCCCAAAGAAATTGAATATAATTAAGAAATACGTATAAAAAAAGTTAAAAGAAAAAAACGTTGTTCGCACCTTAAGTTGCCAAAGCATTATGCCTTGGCAACAAAGCCAATCGTGACGAATCCAATCACAAAGAAGCAAATGGCAGCAATAACAAACAAAACTTTGCGTAAAATAATTCCCTAAAATAAACGAGTAAGACATTTCTGAGGAATAGCAAAATAAATTCAAGTTTTTTACCGAAGCCAATAACACATTATAACCATGCTATGTTTCGGATTGTGAAAGACCTCAGAGAAGCAAATAATCCGAGATTTCATCGGCCAAGAGAGTTCGGGTCGGGAGCTAAATGTGCACAGCTTGTAGTTGCAAAATACCTTGTTATTTTGTTGCGTTGTCGCACTATTCTCTCCGCTCATTTCATATTCATCTGATAATAGCAGAGATAAATATTTACAGTAAAATAGTTTAAAGTGAAAGCTAAGAGATACACTCTAACATTGAGAATTTTTCGCTTCATGTTACAGTATTAACCCGCCACTGAGAAACTGACTTATAAGAAACTAGAGCCTAAAATTGTTCTGAAAACAATAGATATAAAAAATAGGCTATTGTTTTTAAACAATACCCTGGCCCCAAATAACCAATTTCTAAGTGGCGGGTTAATACTGTATATCGCGAGAAAATCCACATTGTATGCCTAAGCATCTTTATTTTTCACGAAAATCTTGCATGGATAATGGGGCTTACGCATCCACAAACTTTTCCATTTCTGACCAAATCAGAATCATAGATTAATAATAATGAAAATTTAAGTTGTTATTATTACCTGAAAATGTGTTTGGGATGCAGCATGGCGCTACTTCCATGATCAAAACGATTATGAAAAATAATACAACCCAGGCAATAACTGATGAAAATGTTACATGCATGAGATCAAGACCAAGAAAGATTGTAGCAACTGCAATAGAGATAATTAGGATATTGTATGACATTGTGTTTTATTTAAACAAGAGGCTCCAACTCCTCTGATAAACAGCCTCTTAAAAATCAATCTATATTCATTACTCCATCTATATTCAACATGAGGTATCTAATACAAGTCTCCAATGCAAAAAGGATCGCAGACTTACCAGCAAGTGTTAAAGCAACAACTCCGACACATCTGTGTCCCCAATTGAATAACCATCGACTAGTGGGGAAGAATTAAGGGGAAAAGAAAATGAATTCTTAGAAAAGTTAACAAACAAGGTTCTAATTTTGGTTGTTACTCGACCTGGGGTGTGAAAGGGGGGAAGCGGCTTAAACTGAGCAAGCAAAATTAATGACTTACTTTGCCTCGTTGGGGTGTGGTCTAAATATTGCCATTATTGGCTAAAATTGAAAAGGGATGCAAACAAGTAAAGATGAACTGAAACATGCTTAACAGTCAACTTAATACCATACTCGTGAATGGAAATTTGTAAACAGTGACCCAGAATCTTAAACAGTTATTTTTTAATTAACAAAACAATAACATGATTAAAACCAGGGTGGTTGACAGCAAAGGAATAAAAGGCAATAGTTGTAGAAATATGCATTTCTATTACCTGAACAATAGCAAGAAATGTTGTGATGCATCCTGTGTATGGATGAGCCTTTGCATGCTGAAATAACATCAATACAAAATTGTCATTTAGAGCTACCTTTGGTTAAGCTGTCTACAAATGGCGCATCACTAAGAACAGATATAAATTCATGCATGCAGTCAATAGCGGTCTTAATGGGCAAGAAAAAATGCAACCTAGCGGGTAAAATTTAGAGCCAGAGGTGTATCGTCTTGATTGGGAGAACTAGATGATCGATTCGTAAGTATCAGTTAAACATTAGACGATATAGCGAAATTTTGGCAATGGATGTATACAGCTAATCTCAAACAACAAAGGGAAAGAGAGTTGATTGTGTAATATCTGATTGTTATTCCTCACCTCACTCCATCCTTTTTCCTTGACAAAAATAATTATGAAGCTTATGACGGTCAATAAAAGTGTCATTGTCATGCAGATTCGATGTGACTACGAGATAATTTATAATAATATAACAGTCTCAAAGAACACAAATAAACTAAACAGAAAAGTAGCCACAGAAAAAGAGGCAGCAGTAATAAATATTATATACAGCACTTGCTACAATGTCGGTTCGTCAAACTGTACAACAAACAATTCAACAAGAGTATAAATATATTATAAAGATAAATAATTCTGATCTTTTGCAAATAATTCTATCGATTGTTAAGCCAGGCCTTTGTCTTTAGTTCTTGAGTTGCACATAAGTTTACCCCCAGAACAGCCATCGCTGTTATTCATACCATAAAATACTTAGTTATCTATGTACTTTACTTTATACCCCGCGAATAAGCACATTCATGCACACATAGCACACTGTATAGATTACAATAACAAAGTTCCAAAGAATGGAATAACGGAACCAGCCATGATAGAAGTGTTGCGCTATGGCCAGTAGTAGCATGGATGAGAGTTAGAGTAGTAGCTAAGTACTTAAGGCAAACCTGAAACCAAATCTTCTCGCCACAGCAAGTGCCATCTCCTGTAACCTTTTTCATGTATCGCGCTATAAACATTCCAGTAGCAGCAAAGCCAAGCCATGCAATTATCATCAAAGAACCTAAGCATTAACATCATTACATTAGACGATAATAATAATACAACGTATCTATAATAACAAAGGATGACATAATATATACAAATTTATATGAATTGTATGAAAGAAAGGTTCCTTAATCTTTCAAGCATGACATTAGTTACATTAAAATGCATCATCAACATACCATGAGCTACCAGAGCTGTTTTTGATGCAGACTTGCCAGTTGCCTCAAATGATTTTCTCAAATCAACTTTAGCGCTGCTTGAAGATGGTTTGAACTCATGCTTTCCAGGAGTTGAACCTGCGAATGCAGTGTATTATTTTTAGCTCTAGCACTGCTGAATATAAACCAAAAGTATCAACGCAAACCCAGTTACCTCCAACAGTGTTTCCATAAGCAGCGGTAATAAACCATGTCGTTTTCAAATCTTTCATGTAGCTACCAGTAGGAGCATTGACAGGACGAACGTACCTTATCAAGAAGAAAAATATGCACAATCAGTTGACGTCACGTTGACATTTTGCTACATTTATTTCTGCTACATTAGCTTGGCCTATCAACATTTTGAGTTTCACATCTTTTCACCCATTGGCACTTTTATTCACGCTAAACACTTTCCACAATTGCTTGTCCTTCATCTATTGTTAATATCCCGCATGGACTTGTGAATTATCCACTCGAAATATGGGCTACAACATTCCTTTTTTACGATACAACGAACACCGTTTGCTCGGACACGTAATGCAACCAATTTCTGTTTAAAATTAATTCAATAAGATCCACCCAGTCCATGGTCATAAGGTCCATTCATTCCCCGTTCCCCGATTTCTTTTTCACGCATTCCAGATCCTGCGTGGGCGCTCGCTTGCTTACCGTCTTTGGTAAACGCTAGACTCATTACATTGAGTTGTTCATGCATTAGTCTTCATGCATTGTTCTTCATGCAGTGTTCAGAGGCCCTGGAGATACAATGCATGAAGACTGGTCCAAACGAAGTAGATGGTACGAACAGAGATACTGGTGTACATCTATCTTCTCAATCATGGAGGAGCTTCTTTCACGATTGGAGAAAAAAAGAGCCAGGTTTACCGCGCTGGAAGAGTTACTGGGATCGGAGAGGATCTCCAACAGCAGAAGAGATTGACGTTGACGATGGCAATAAATCGCAGCTTTTTGCAGATGGCGACGTTCGACCGAAGAACGCGAATCGTTCCAAAAGAAACGCAATTCGGCCAACCTTCATTATGTCTGAAGATGGGAGCTGTTAAAAACTTCCGAAAATTCAAGTATTACAAGACCAAAAGGTTAGGGACGCAATGTAATGAGTCTATCAGTCTAGGTAAACGCCGTTGAAAAAAGGAGCCGTTTGTATACTGCGTGCGAGTAACATTACCAATGGACAAAAAACCAAAATTGTTATGTTGAACCCACTTGCAAATTACTGAACCATTTACAGAACTCTTTGATATAATATTCAATCCACTTGTCTAAAAAGAAATAAATATTTTATATGCAATCATCACTTGACACCTGTTCTGTATTTGTTTGCAGATGGAGGAGGTGAATGAAAATCAAAACATCCATTAAGAAAGATATTCACTTTAACATTTGGTATGACCTGCAGTGCCATAAACTTTACCTTGAAGAGTTTAAAATAGGTTTACGTTAGCTTCAATCAAAATTATGGCTTGGTTCAAATAGCAATATACTAACCGATTGCGAAAAGTCAGCCCTATACCCAGTGTTAAAAAATGCCTTTAAATCTGCCACAGCACCATCTTTGAAACATACTTCTCCAGAAGTTTCGCCCTTGAGAAAAACATCATTAAATTTGACCTTCAGGCAAAATAGACCTATCTTATCTGGGTATGACTCAACGTAAAATGTTCTAGCCCGGTCTATGTGGTAATGGCTATCACACAGGAATGGTGATACAGTAACATGATCTGAGTAGATGTGTGTTGTGACTATTTTGGTAGAATGGGTTCTTACTTAATAAATTGCAAATGAAATAGACTGGAAAAGAAATAATATTCATATTTAAAATACACGGTAAAATCTGATAATTCAAGTCCACAATAACTAGAGCCTCAAAGGGGTGCAATCAATTTGCATCCCCTTTGAAAGCTTTGCTTGTACTTTCTAGTCCTTGATAACTTTCGTTAACTCAAACAATTTTCATCGGCCCTTGGAAGCTCAAGCAGTGGTGATTTCTAGGGGGCGCAGGGGGTAGAGCCCCCCTTGTTAAAATGCATGCTGAATCTGAGGGGGCTCAGCCCCCCCAACAGATTTTGATTTTTGCGCCTTGGAAAATTTCTCGTTATCCAGAAGTTACAGCACTGGTTTTCATATTTGTGTCAATGAAAGTATGGGCGTCAGAGGCGGCACCAGTCCTCAAAAAGTGGGGAGGAGCAGGGAAATTTTTTAGGACCACGCCCATTTTTATGAAAGCCACGCCCATTAGAAAATTAGACTTTGCTGTATAGTATGGTATACTGTACTGTATAGGGTCGGTATATTCAAAAAGTCTTTTGCATTTCCGTGTTTATCTTATCTGTTGGAAATTTTTCACATGTGCCATCGTACCCCCCTCCCCTAAATATTTCTCCTCAGATTTCGACAAATTGAAAAATCGGCCCTGGAAAATATTGGGGAGGACATGTCCTCCCCAGTCCTTCCCGTGGTGCCACCTCTGATGGGCGTGGTCACAAGAAACCACACCTACTCTGGTGGTTTTGCTTTGGGGGAGCCCCCCTTGTTAATTTTTTTAGAATTTACCACTGAGTTCAAGTTACCAGGATTTATACCTGTAAAACATTCAAAATTTGTACTCTTACCATTTTATTTTGAGCACTGCAGAGACCAAATGCAACCCATGCATTTTTGGTGCTAATCGAGACATCCACTGAATCTGATGAGATGTTATATTTGAACGCAATTAAGACGTTGCATGTTGCACTGCTACTACATCCTGTTGGATACCTGTAACAGCCCATTTTGGTGCCACAAGTGCTTGCATCAATCTAAAAAGATACAGATAGTTCATTAAGAGATATTGTGTCCAAGCAACATAGAGCTTGTGATCATCCAAATCCAGCAGGGGTGCAACCAATATTAATATTTTTACATACCGCTTGAGTTGATGACAAAGCAATGCATGAAAGAAATATGCTAACCAAGAAGATAAGAGCAGTTTTGTGAATCAGCATTGCCTATAATAAAACATAGATAATAAAAGATAAAATAATACCAGATAGTGCTTTTGGAAGGAGGTTACAAGGGGCGATAACCCTGGGAGGGCCAGATAAACTACTAGCCTAAGGAGCATGTAGGTTGGGGCAGGGCAATTTAAGAGGGCAACATTGAAAGGGACCCATATTTGTGGAGCTTTGCAATGCCTTGAACAAGTGCCTGGATGGGGGAAAATATGAACAGTATATTTTTGTGCTCTGGTTTCCGTGTTTCCGAAACTGCAAAAGCTGGCACAGAAGTTTCTCAAGATTTCTTTCGAATTACTTTCTTGCACTTCTAAAAGCTTCTTAATTTTGGGGCATCTAGTAATACTGGGATTCTTAGAAAAACGTGGATGTGGCTTTCTGCAGAGTTGAATACAGGGCCGGTTCCATGGGTGGGGTGTGGGGGGGTGTGACACCCCCCAAGAATTGAGTTTTAGCGATTTACTCGGTAAATTTCGATTTTTGGTCGGTAAAATTATGTTACGAAAGTTTATATGGTTTTGTGATAAGGTTTTTTTTAAATTGCTCGGTACTAAGAGCTTACACCCCCCGAAGAAAATTTTCTGGAACCGGCCCTGGTTGAATACACATCTATCTGTTGGGACTTGAATAATAACAACTGTAGTTGGACCTGCAATTATTCAGCTTTCAAATTTTTGAACTGTTTCCTTTTCTCATTAAATATTAATTTTCTGAGCAGCTCTCAAGAGCTGAGCTCTTCGCGTTCGCCCCACCCACCCAGCAAAACAAGCCTTACCACAACAAAGTAATTGCTTCACCAAACAGGCACAAAGACTGAATCTCCTCTATGCCATTTAAAAAGTTTACACGATAATTTTGTAGCCACTACATTAATATGCTTAATTCATTTATGTATGATTTTTGGTGGATATAACGAAAACCAGCCTTCCCAAAACATAACACCTTTTCCCAATGCCTTTTCCAGGCCTTTTATTGGGCCTATACATTTGTCAATGCAGGAGCCATAATCAAATTTCGATATTATGAAATGTTTGGAATGATTACATGAAATCGCAAAATCGCGAAACAAAATTTCCGATAAAGAGTTGTAGGGAATCAAAACAAATCACATTGAAGAAGTTGGGTTGGGTTGGGCATTAACTGTCTATACATTTTACAGCACAGGTTGGTATGGATGGTTGGTTTTGAAATGACAAACAAATGATAATCTGAATAAAAAAACTATCTTTAAACATTTCATAAATACCTACTTTTTCTGTGGTAATGAATATTTTGTGTTCGGTATAGATTAGATTGCAGCCAACAACCAAAGAGATTGAAAAAAGCGGCCTTCGAGATTCCTTTGTACCATTCACCAAGAAATGCACGCAACCAAAGAACTGAGAAGAAATGCAAGCTAATAAAGACCTTTTGTGTTGTTGTGGTTTTATCGATCGGACGAGAGAATCAAAAGGAACAAGATCGAATATCTTCAGTCTAAACAGTCAAGCCACAAAACAGACTATGTATTATCTAATTGAACTCTCAATTCGATTCAAAAGTGTGTGATCCGAAATATGTTCTAAATAAATTATTAAAAAATATCATTCATAATTGATGATCATGCCATATAATGCACATCATTCATTTGCCGCCTGCTTTTTGATTGGTCAAAGTGACTGGACGGGTCTATTTGTGTGATTAGTTATTGAATTTGAACACCGACAATTGGAGAATTTGCTAACTTCGTTTTCCTTTTGTTCAAAATACAAACTACATTTTGTAGCAATGCATATAAACGTTTTTTTTATAAGAACACTTGGCTCCAGTTTCAGCCTGACGTTTCTTATTTTTCCGTATATTTTCAGCCTAAGGTGTTTCTTATTCTGTTTCTTATTTTTGTACACAGATTGCATAAAAGAACTGATATCGATGGATGGTGTTGAGCTAATTCTATTGCAATAAGTTTGTTCAATGGCTGTTTCGCGCTTTCTATTGTTCTGTTCTTACAGTAGTTTGTTATTTTCGATTGTTGCTGATATTACGATATTTTATTTCTTGAGTTTTGTTGAATCTCAGCCTGCCTTATTTCTCACGTTGTTCTTATTTTTTGGCCTAATCTCAGCCTGGTGTTTCTTATTCTTATAAAGGTTGCTCTTATAAAAAAACGTGTAATATACCGGGGAAATACTGTGGGAACTCTGTTTTTGAAAATAATAGGACTCACAGTTATTTACATTTTTGTTTAATAATAAGTGTATTACTAACGTTAGTCAAGCAAAAAACATATAAATAAATGTGTACACTTTTTTTAATAAGCAACTAGACTTTTGTCCAGCCCTCAAAGTTGCTTAAAATTTTGAATATTTTAGCCCTCAAAGCTGCTTAAAAGTTGCTTAACATTTTTTTTACCTATAACAGCCTCTCCTGTCCCCAGGGTACCACTCCCTAAGTTCGTGGGTCAAAATCATCAACTGTAACGCCTACAACACAAGACTTAAGAGACAGTAAGTGTAAACATGTTAGTCAAGAACTTCAACAGCACAGTGAACATTCGTGCCCAGTTTTAACATTTTAAAATAAATGACGTTTGAATTCTTAGTTGCTAACAGTAATTCAATTGAGCCCTCGAGTTGCTTATTTAAAAAAATGCATCTGAAAAACACAATTATTTTCTCAAGCAACTCTCGTCCGTCCATGAATATTGTTCTCACCGCAAGGATTTCGCGAATCGCGCATTATTAGGCCCCGTTTACACGGGAACGGATCCGAGTGGATCCGTTCCAAAAAAGGTTACGATAGGTGTTTCATCTACACGGGTACGCATGGATCCGTTCCTCTTTGGGAACGGGATCGTATCTTTTTGGGCACGCTAGAAAAGCGGATCAATTTGGGTCCGTTCCCGTATCGGTGTCGTGTAAACGCTTGGAACGGAACCAGAACAGGCACGGCACTGAACTGAGGCTATTGCAACTGAGGTTGTGTTATCGCCGGAAGTCCAAAATATAAGCAGTACAAATGTCTGGGCTTATTGAAAAGCAAGTAATATCAATTTTGTCTCTGATGTTTTCCAATATAGCTTCTTTGTTGTGTGTGGTAAGTTTAGTTTGCGAACAACATCGACAGCGATTGAAGTTCATGTTGAACCAAACAACTGGGGCAGGTGAAGGAAGGAAATTCGTGTTCGCCATTTTCTGAGAGTGTTTTGGCGCAATTACAAGTAACTAACAACAACAAAACACGCCTTAACTTGAACAACTGCGCATGCTCAACAATTGGATCCGTTCTCGTGTAAACTCAACAGCTTTTTGAGTCCGTTCCCGTGTAAACGCTATACAATCGTTCCCATATCGTACCCAAAAGGCACGGACCTTTTGGGTCCGTATCTTTTTCTCTCGTGTAAACGGGGCCTTAATGTGGAGATTTCTCGGCTCTCCCTAATTCTTTTATAGTTATATCTCAGAGGCCCTTTACATGAGAAATCTCAACCCGGGTTGAGTTCAACACGGGTTGAGTTTCAACTCGGCTGACGGTGTTAGCCTTCATCGCGTTTACATGAAGGAAGCCGAGTTGAAACTCAACCCGGGTTGAACTCAACTCGGCAAATTACTGCAAAATCGCATGTAAACGCAAATATTTTCAACTCGGGGCGAGTTGAAATCAAAACGTTGCATTGTAAGATATCGGATATTGCATTGTGGGATAACAACAGCCGCATTTATATCACGTGACCTCATCTCAACCCGTGTTGAGATTTTCATGTAAACGCGACGAAAAATAAGCGATGCTGTCAAAACTCAACCCGTGTTGAACTCAACCCAGGTTGAAATTTCTCATGTAAAGGGCCTCTCAGAATTCACTCAAGAAATAGACGTTCTTCCTTACCTAACACTTATACACGTTTTTTTTATAAGAAACCTGGCTCAAGGCCTAGTAGTTTCCAGAAGTTTCTTAATTTTTAGCCACATTTTAGTTCTAAAGTTTCTTAAAAGTTTCTTAATTTAATGAAAAAAGTTGTAGTGAAAACGAAGGAAAAAGCGTGGATGTGGCAAAATATCAGAACAAAGGAAAATCGTCAATCAATGCGAAGAATCGTCAAGTGGAGCCGACAATGTTATGCTTTGCACATAAGACATACTTACTGTAGTTGACATTTGTTGAAACCGTAAAGGAAAAACGTGTTTCCCAAATTTCTAATGTTTCTTAAATATTTCCTTGTAGTTCTAAAAGTTTCTTAAATTTTAGGGCGTCTAGATCTAGGTTTCTTATAAACCGGTTTTTTATAAAAAAAACTACGTGTATCGCTATCAAAACTGCGTACACACTCTGCGATATTCTAGAAAGACTGATACACTGACTCATTACAACGTGTTTTACAACGGAAAGAATCTTGCATACAATTAGCCATATAGGGTTAAATAACGAGTTTTTCGGTGAAATAAAAGTAAAAGCTTCCAATAAAATCGTAAATCGACTAACACACCTAAGAATAAGTCAGTTTCCTGCCTCGTTTCGAAGATGAGGTATTCACGTAAGCAAAGTCTAAAGAATCTTCTAGAACTATGAATCATAATAAGCCTGCCGCACACTAGAGCTTGCTGCTGAGCTGATTGTCATTCGTGGCGGAGAGCTTAGCAGGAAACTCCAGTGTGCGCTGGACGTTTTGCGAGAATTCTGTCACTCGTGCCAGATGACACCAATATTCAACATGTTGAATAATTTTGGTCTCGAATGACACTTTCCTCTGTGTGTGCGGCGAACTGAAGCAGCAAGCTTACGATATCTGCCCCAAAGCGCATGCGCTTAAATGGACAACGTGATCGCATTTGAAGACAAAATGGCCGAACAACAAAGCGACATGAATGTTCACATGGCTGTGTGGTTAGCGCTGCGATGCTATGCGCCTTCGCTGGGAAATTGCCACAATTAAAAATTCGAACCTCTTCTCAAATATTTTGCTCTCTTCAATGAGATAGTGATTCCAACATAATTTTATGTATTTATTTTATCATCTCATTGAAGAATTCATGAGCAAAACTTAATTATTCAAGTCGCTGTTGGATTGAGACAGCAAAATATTGGCGAATTCCCTAAGCAATAATGTCTGTGATCATCTGTTTGTTTTTATCATTTTATTATGAAAAGTGTTTTTCAGAGCAGTAATCAAACTTTCTTAGCTATTTATTCCCCGCAATACTTTCAAAACTTTCAAGGCTTTCTCAGCAACAATTGAAATGTTTTACGTTACTGGACATGCGCAGTGACTGAGTTACAATGCTTCGCATATTAATGCAAACTCTCCGTAAATTTATGATGGTCGTAATATGAAACATGCAGTACTAAATTTTCACCCTCTTCGTACAAGCCCCAATTGGCTGGCCGAAGAGCCCAACTTTTTGGCCAGCCAAGGGACTACTTTCTTATAAAACTTTATCTTTTAAGAAACATGCAGAGCTTAATAGTTTACATACAATGCAGTTATCGTTGATAAAACTGATGTTAATATCTGTCAAAAAATGTTGACTTATTGAGTTCTGGCTTTCGTGGGGCCTTGTATTTGCAGGGATGTGTCCCCCTCAATATTACAGAAAACATAATGTTCCATTTTCTAGAGCCAGGACGATGAATACATACAGAGAAAAAAACAATGACGGAGCGAATATCAAATATTTTTTGTAGCTGAGTTTAATTTTAACGCTGAAGTAACTTTTAATTCATTTCTTACACTATTATCACACTAAATAATAATAATTAAAAATCACCATTTTTATGTTTTCATCCTTATATGGAAGTGTATATTTGATCAACACCATCCCTCTGCCATAAAATAGCATTTAATGTTATACATTTTAAGATTATCCAACATAAGATTCAATGTGGCAGTTTTCGATTATATTCCTTTTTAGTCTACTCTTCATTCCCTATTCCTTTATCTAACGTTATATGACCTGAAATTCTTTAAAATTCTTTTTATTAGCATAATTTTCATCAATTAATCTACATAAATTAATTGATTATTGCAAACCTGGATATCGTTGGATAATTAATTGAATATATTAAATGTATATACCGTAAATCCTCGAATAGCTACTTGCAAAATTAATTTTCGGTGGGGGCTGGGGATGCTTATCGCAGAGGAAGTGTTTATTTTAAGGTTTGTCATTTTACTCAACAGTAGACACTTCACAGCCCCGTGGTGCTATAGATTCAATGTCCTCCGCATACGAACATGGGACTTATTTGCAAGGATGAATTTTTAGGCGTGGGGGGGGGGCTTATTCAAGGATTTACGGGATTTGAATTTGCATGTTAATAAAACTTCCCTTTTGATTCAGTAAATAATTTCACATAGCGAAGCAGTAATTTATTTTGCCAAGAGATAAATTTCGGTAATTAAAATTGCCAAAGAGCAAATAACAATCAGAACAAAAGAATATGTTAGACACTTTGTCGTCTACAAGGAAATAAAATTATTATAAGAAAGTGAATATCAATTTAGAAAAAGTGATAAAATTATTACTATAACCCGGGTCACATAAACAGGCCTTGAATGGTCGTGTACAATTTGCATCATTTTGCATCGTTTAAATTTAGAAGCAAACTTCATACTCCTCTAACGTGTGCTCGCTGCATATCTAGCAATTTAATGGCATGAAGCATTTTATAGAACCAAAAAATACCTTTTTCAGAGTTGGCCCAGGGCCATTTTGAATTTCGAATTCATGATGTTCGTCTAAATTAATCAATAACAAAATATTCAAAAGATATTTATGAAAGAGGTCTTTTCGATAAGATATGTTTGAATATCTTCCCGTGTAACAGGAGCTTAAAAGAATAAAAAGTACCTGATATCTTTCCCTTTTTCGAGATAATTTGAAGCAAACCTTCGATAGCAAGGGAAATCAAGAAAACCATGACAAACCACAAAACACAAGGCAAGATGCTGATGGACAATAACTTTAACCCCAGCAATATCGTTGCTCCTAAAAATTGAGATATTAACTTGACTTCCATATTTTAATTTCAAGAAATTAATTTAGAATAGGATAAACAAAAAATCTTGAAAAAGTATGTTATGATTACCTCCAATAAACAGAGTTGCTATGCCAATAAATCTGTGAGCATAGATAAAATACAACCGCCTTGGAGAGAAGAAAAATTTAGCTGCTAAGCTGCTGTTACACGGGGCAATTTCATCGACAACTTGGGGTAACATTCCATGTTTTGCACTTTGCGAAGCAAACGTGTTCTGTTCTACTTTGTGTGACGATGGCAAGCCGTTGTACAGTGTAAGATTTATTCTTACAACTTGCATTGCAACCTCACTTTTGGCACCAATGGCGTATAGTGACGTACCAAAAAGCATAGGGAACACCACAATAAAAAGGGCACAAAACGTGATACATTAACTCTTAAAGGGGCAAATTTTATCTATAAAATGGCATACTTCATGTTGTTGGAAAAAGTAGGGGAAGCACGTGCCCCCTAGGCCCCCCGGCTTCTAAGCCATAGGTCACGCAATCTTATGCCGTGCACGAATCGTAAAATGCTGTATATGGTTGTCTGGAAACTAATATTACGTAACTAGCTATTACAGAAACCCCTATTTTAAGAAGTTACCCCAGAAGCCCCCTTTTTAAGAATCACAACTGCTCCAAATAACTCAAACTTTTGTAATTAAAACAAATTCATCGTCTCAAGCATCATCAAAAGCGTTGAAGAGGGCGATAAAATTACTCTCTGCCTGTTTGGAGTTAAATTTAGTTCACAACGCTTGAAATGAACTGTTTACACCATACGCATTAAAGATTAAAGCTACCCTTTGCTTACTGCACATAAGCCCCTCCCTCTTTTATACATACCATGGGCTATCCGGGCTTGGCCTGAAGCTCCCACAAATTACCTGCAAAAAATTGCACACATTAGATTTGATTTTATGCTACATATTATACTTTCGCAAAGTCTACAAGATTTCGTAGTACATGAATGAAAAAACTGAGAAAAACTAAAGAATCATAATTGGTGTAGACGGATGACAACAAAATATATTGACTATGCTATATATATAACATACAAAATATATGATATCTAAAAAGCCATTAATGTACAGCAAATACCTCTAGCATTAGACTGGCAAATGCAGTAATGCCAATACCAAAATGGGCTCTAGCATTCTGCAGAAGCAAGCAAGTGAAATACAATTTAAACATAAATGACTGGTAAATAAAGCAGTGTACTGTGAAAACCCGCATATAAGAACCAGCCATTTTTAAAAACCCAATCTGAAATCTCAGTATTTCTAGGTATTTCTTCATAGTAAAATTGAAGTCATTGTTCTAATTCCATGAAAAAATATTCTGATAGCTTTCTTATGGTTAAAATTTACATTAATTGGACTTTAGACAGCCTGTTCCAAGATTAATTTGTTACAGTGTGTTTTATTTTTAAGAACCAATAGAGGCTTCATGTAAAGATCAAGGTTCTAATATGTGGGTTTTTAATGTATGGCAATAGAAAGGTTCAATTCAAGTTCATGGTTAGATAAAAAAACCATTATTACTCACGCCTTCACTTATGCCCCCAACTTTTACAAAGATTATTATTATACTAACAGTAGTGAGGCAAACTGCAACTGTCATGATAACTTTGTGCAGCTGGAATAAATTTAAGAAAAATTAATCAGAAACTTATTTGACCATCAAAGCAAACAAGAAAATTTTCACAACGATCTAACTAAATATACAACCTTAGTTTTTTGACGTATTTCAAGTATTTAAGACTGCAAGAAGCAATTTAAAACTTTGAAACACTTTAAAGTATTCCGGGGTCGCATTATCGATGACATCATTTGTACACATTTTCACAAGAAATTCCGCAATATTTTTATGTTGATTTACACTGATGATATAACATTAGTGTCATTGAAGAGTGATTGACCTTTTTCAAATGGTGCATCCATAGTAGTGCATCGTAAACCCTCGAATAGGCCCGCCTCGAATATGCCCCCTCTCCTAACATGTTGATGCTTACCACCTGAAGTTCTTATTGGCGTTTCATCGAGAAAATAGTTTATCAGTTGAAAAAGTTCAAATAGAATATGACCAAATAATTGCTGACTGCAAAATGCCAATCGCATTTCCGTCATATTGCATGGCCCTCTTCATTGTCGTCCTAATGGCACACCAAGTCCTCTCCTATCTTAGGGCACCACGTATGATTACATTGCCCTTCTTACATCATATGCATAGTACAAAATATCGTATTGAAAATAAGCTTTTATGTGGCATGTTTCAGATAATTTTGTAAACCCCCCTCCCCTCGAAGTAAGCTCTTCATCTAAAGATATCAAAATTAAACAAGCCCACGGGGTTAATTCGAGCATTTACTGTACCGTATTTCCTCGATTAAACGCCCCGGGGCGTTTATTAATCTCGGCACTCTTTTGGGGGCGCTTAATCGAGGGGGCCATTATTCGAGGGGGGCGTTTATTAGAAAGTACAAGATCACAGCCTCTGTCATTGGATCCAGAAAAAAGAAAATGGTTTAGTCGTGCCTTGCACTTATCGAGCAACAAGGTAGAAAATGAAAGCAGCCATGGTTTTGCACAAGAAACTGATGGACATAAAAGAAATGTGCCAACATATGGATATTAGTGTAAAAGAATTTGAAAACAATTGGCTTTTTATACCACAATACACTACACGAACTTAAAAAAATTGTTGTATGTGGGGGCGCTTATTTCAAAAGTTGGTAAGCATAAGGGGGCGTTTATTCGAAGGGGGCTTTTAATCGAGGAAATACGGTATTTGGTTTTGTTGAAATTATCACCAGGACGTTATCGTCTCAATAATGTCATAATTCAGCACCTGGAATCCTTTGAAAAAATTAGGGTCGGGCACTTGGTAAGATGAGAATTTTCCTGTCTAAATCACTTTATTACGGCTAGTCTTTATTATTCTTTGTTTATTATTCATTCTCCCTTGATCCTGATGATTATTGTCGTCCATTCAAACCTATTATTAGCAGTTTTGTTGCGAGTAAATAGCTTTGAGATTACATACCTGGAGCCACAGATACTTTCCGTGAATCCTCACTTCACCCCAAGCACCTCTGAGATACCTTGCAATGAACATGCCGATGAATAAGAGCAAATGCCAGGCCAACATCATCAATACACCTATTTAAACAAAGCTCAATGATAAAAGGTTTGACACACAAGAAATATTGGTACATTTATGTGAAAACAAACAAATGGTTTCAAAGCACTAATGACATAAAATGTTTCAATTTTTGTTATCTCATAACTATCTGATATTTGAGACAACAAAATGTTAAATTGCCCTTCTGTTAACCATTCTAATTTGCTGCTGTTATTAGACTTTCATCTATAAATATTTGGTTAATAATGCAGAGCAAGCAATAACACAACACAATTTAAAAAAATTTAAACAACATAATTAGCTTACCATGTGCCTTGAAGTAGCTATCAATTCTACTGCCTTGACCTTTAGATGTCTCTTGAATTGCAGTAAAGTCGACAGCAATGTTGCTTACACTGTAAGAACCCCTTGAATGTCTCTTCATTTGATTTCCTGTCAAATGCAATAGAAAATTCAAAAGAAATCTATAACATAACAGCAGCATAACAATTGATTCGAAATCTTTACTGTTTACGGTATACGGTATACAGGTATACGTTGTTGCGGCAATATAAATGCATCGGTAAAGTTATATCGTAATATTTTGAAAAATATTTAATATACAGGGTGGTGGGCCAAAAAAGTAACTCCGTAAACAAAATATTTTTTTGAAGGCATGCGATACAAAAAAAGCATTTAGCAAAATTACCCTTCATATTTCCGAAGGCAATGGTAATGTACCATTTCTTATTGAGGTCTCGTAGATTTGTGCCAGGTGGAGTAACCACCTGACGACTATATCTGTGCGAAAAATATCATTTCATGTTAAACAGCTTACAAAATAACTTCTTGCTTTTGACGCCTTCAAAAAAACACAATCGTAACAAAAAGTGACCTACTCGCAATAAATTGTTCCATTGTTAAAGGCAGCGGTTATAAGCTTTACTCCAATCTGAAAGATATTAATGAGATTTAAATTACTCGATAACTTTCTATCCAGACTCCCAGCTTAAATGAAATTAAGAAACAACAAGTTAGCACCCGAATTCAACAAATTGCAATTCTTGAAGGCAGGAGCCACGAAGCAGATTTGAAATTGGGGAGTTAAGGAAGCTTCAAAGGCCACGCCCTTTAATTCGGTAGTGATGTGTGTGACCACATTCTTTTATGAACTTTAAAACAAGACAACATGCGAAACACATTAATTTACACGAAAAGGAATGAAACTTGTAAAACTTGGTATTTTGACGTGCTCCCCACTTCAATATAACAACTTTCCCACTTTGCATGGCATACTAATTATCAAATAACTTTAGCTGCTTCATAGCTCAAGCCAAGCCGTCATTTCATTAAAGTCGTACTTTGGTAAAGCTTCAAAGTTCAGTTTACCGAAATACCACTACCATATTCATACTAATATGACTATGAACATATTAAAATATTAAAAACATACGCTATAATATATTAAAACATACGCTATAATATTAAAACATATTTTTACATGAGAGTTTAAAGTCAGGCGATATCTTTTGGTTGAAAATGACATCAGGGTTGCGGTTGCCGTCCGTCTTTGGCATATTTCACCAATGTTAGCATCCTAAAAAAACAGGCAATATTTCATTTTCTTTTCCTAAAATTGTGACAAAATGCCAAACAAGCATTAACGAGAGCTAGAGCGATGAGCATTCTTAAGCTTTGGGAGACGGAAAGGACCTTGTCTAAATCATGACGTACCAGCACTCTTAGATACTGGGCAAATGGCTGCAATCACGCATTCAACTCATCCAACAAAAGGTCATACTCCACACGCTTGATTTTTTCATCTCATAAAAGGTTCGCAGAGTAATAAAACCAAGACCGAGTAAAAACAACGGACTGGAGAGTTGGGCAGAATGTGCTCCATGTGTCCTTGATTTAGATTTTCCTTACTCTTGCTTCATTTTGGACTTTGGATCTTATGCAACTCATTGTTTTAATACAACTATTTTGTCATTGCCATGGGTGAAAACATAAGAATTCTAGAAATGTCACCCTGGCACTTCATTCAACGCATGAATACCCTAACATCAATCGGCCTTCTCCTGTTGATTATTAACAATTTCGTATTTAAAATATTCTGATAAAATATCTTCTTACCATCTTCAAGATGGGATTCTCGGTCAAGCCAAGCGCAATCCAAGCGTGTTTACCAGTAATTTTGAATACGACGTTCCTATCTTTGGCGTCGTATTTGTATTGGATGAAATAATGACAATTTACAGCTGACGTGCACATGGTTGGGTTCCTTAGACAGCTGGTTGTCTTGCCACAATCTTTTGCTGAAAACTTTATCAAAATTATATGATTTTATTGAAAGGATAGCCTTAAAGCACGACCCCATGACCTTTAGACCCATAACCATACGGCCATACGACCCCTGCTACAAAAACTGCCCGATTTGCATTATTTTTCACTGTAACTATTGCATCAAAGTCAAAGGCACTGTTGTGAGGTATGAAACGCAGTTTGGTGAACATATGAACAGAAAAAAATGCTTTCCGAGTGACCAATTTTTTCGAAAAACGCACATGATCGCTACAAATAGCAGAGGCTTTTTCTATCGCAAACAAGGCAAATGCGGTTCCTGTAATCAAATTCCTGTGGAACCACAGCATAGATATTGCATCCTAATCAGAATTCGATCCTTTCAGAAGCGTCACGCTATCCAAACTACCAGTAGTAAAAAGGACAATTTTAAAGCATTTCATATAAATTCAGAGAGAAGACAATTCTGCTTTTGTAATTTCTGTTATCGTCCATCAAATACAGCAACAAAATGTTAATATGTCACAACATAACAATATACAGTCAACTCTGTCTAATTCGAACACCCTGGGGAAGCGTGAAAATGTTCGAATTACAAAAAGTTCGAATTATAGAGGTTTGTTTCGAACTACACGAGTTCGAACTATGCAGATTTGACTGTAGTGTAGTTAAAAGAACAAAACATGGAAATTTTATCAACGTCATCGTGCTCATCATTATAATCATCATCATCGTTATCATTATTGCAGTGCACCCTGCACTGCGCAGTTATATTGAGTTTTTGACTGCAAGAAAGCACTTGTAATGTTTTCTGTGGGATGCAAATTGGCTTTAGTTATATCCGAGGTTCAAGTTACCGCTGGCCCGAATTACTATCATGATTTTGTTGTTTTTATGAATATTATTTCTTTTCCAGTTTATTTCACTTATCTTTATCAAGTAAGAACACATTCTATCAAAATAGTCACAATGTCATTGTAGCTCCATAACTGTGTGATAGCTATTAACAACATAGACAGAGTTAGAATTGTGTGATGGATTCTTGAGAAGAGTCATGGATAGTCTATTTTGTCTCAAAGATGAAATGCATCTGATGTTAGTTAATATATATAAAATTTATTAACTTTAGTTAATTATGCACGGATGTTTTTCATCGCGTGATCTGCTTTGACGCTCATCAACAATGAAAGTTAATTGCGCCCTCCCTGTGGTATGTTAATGACTTGCCAAAGGCAGGCTATCTTAATCTGGCATATCAAGTTTTATGCAGTCATCATCAGTACCATCATCATCATCATCACCATCATCATCATTTACGCTTTTGTCTAGAAAGACATTGCCTGGTCCACTATTAACCTTCAAATATGTGCATTTACTGCAATTTTCTCATGTTCTTTTACTCGCAATGTTTTCAAATGTCTATCTCTTTTTCACAACTGTATTAAATTCAACTCTTTGAGTGCACAAATCCCTTTTTATTCAGCCATGTTTTGTCTGGATTTTCCGCGGTATGCCATGTAAAGAAAAATAACTGAAATTTTAGTCAGAGTTTTCGCAAACCAAAAGTAATAACTAAACTTTGTATATTACTGATAAAGACGCGGATAAACTTTGACTTTAGACAGTGGTTAAATTTTATAAAACCTGTTTGCAATGTTCAGCTTTAAAATTGTTCTCTTTCTTTTACTACCGGTAGTTTCGGATTGCGCGACGCTTCTGAAAAGGATGGAATTCTGATTAGGATACAATGTCAATGTCGTGGCTCCACAGGAATTCGATTACTGCCACCGCATTTGCCTTGTTGTGACAAGCCCTTGCGATTTGTAGCGACCATGCGCGCTTTTCTTGGTTCCAGCTTTTAGAGCTACCCACAGATTTTGTTTGCACAGAGCTGATGTGTCTTCATTCCACATTTGTGCATCAAAATAGTTCATTCATGTCATGTAATTGTAATTTCGTATCACGAGTAGTAAGTTGAAGAGATGTCCGAGATAGAGGTATGTTGGTAATATTTCATAGGTAGTAATAGCAGCTTAATTTTATTTTCATCGAGTTAAAATTTGAAGACTTTAATCTATGAAGTTAATCTATTGGCTTTCAATCTAACTCTTTAGATTGTAGAAGAGATGGACTCTGGTGATGAAGGCTCCAAGTCAACCATTCCCATTTGCAGGTAAGGATGTACAAAGTTGAAATAAGTTAATAATTTTAAATTGTGGCGACCTATACCTGGTGTTTACTAATTTTTTTTTCCTTCAGTGATAGAGATGTAAACATTATAAGAGAAAAGATAGGGAACTTGGATTCCCCGGTGCGACAGGTAAAGTTAACGAATATGTTATAAAGTTTACCAACATACAAATAAATGCGAAAACTTTATGATTTGTAGGTAGAATTATGCAAGTATTTTTTATAAGAAACCAGTCTCGACAACTGTATACTCCAGTTTAAGAATTTATTCTGACTTTTTGTCATCCCCAAAATATCACGCGAGCAAAAACTCTTCAACTTGGTGTGTTATTCAGTTCTATATTATTGATTCCTTGTAAGTTTTACACAATCTAGCCAAAATATTCAATGAATTCTGGATTGTTATATATTTCCCGAATTATATCAGTTACTTCGGACCCACGACCCAATATACCACCCTGTTTCAAAAACTGCCCAATTTGCATTATTTTTCACTGTAATTATTGTAGCGAAGTCAAAGGCACTGTTTTGCAGTATGAAATGCAGTTTGGTGAGCATAGGAACAGAAATAAATGCTTTTCGAGTAAGCAATTTTGTCGAAAAAAGCACGCTGTCGTTGCAAATCACTGAGGTTTTATATCGTAAGCAAGGAAACTGCGGTGGCAGCAATCGAATTCCTGTGGAGCCACGACATTGACATTTGCACCGTAATCAAAATTCCATCCTTTTCAGAAGCGTTGCGCAATCTGAAACCAGTAAGAGAAAACAACTTTAAAAGCATTTCATATAAATGCAGAAAGACTATTCTGCTATTGTAACGACTGTGTTTGTTATCATCCATCAAATATAGCAACAAAATGTGAATATATCACAACATAACAACAGCTGAAACAACGAAACATGGAAACCTTATCAACGTTATCATGCTCATCATTATAATCGTTATCCTCATTATTATTATTATTATTGCACCCTGCACCCTGCACTGCGCAGGTATATTGAGTTTTTGACCGCTGGAAAACACTTGTAAAGTTTTCTATGGGATGCAAATGGCCTTAGTTACCCGAGGTTCGAGTTACTCCTGGCCTGACTTATCATGATTTTGCTGTTTTTATGAATATTATTTCTTTTCGAGTTTACTTCATTTATCTTTATCAAGTAAGAACACATTCCACCAAAATATTCACAATACACAACTACTCAGATCTACTTCTTGATAAATGCAGACATACGAAATCCAAGCACGTTTTATTCTGAATACAAACTATATCGGCAACATGAACAAGAGAAGTATAACTAGAACTGGAAGCTGCAAGTTATATAAAGAGTTACAAATAGTTAACCTTCTAATCTGCAATGGTTTCTAAAATGTAAATATTTCTAACTGAAAACTAAACAATGTCTGGGTCAAATAGATCATTCGAGTCATTCCCTTACTTCCATTCAAAGTCACCACCTCGTTCTCAATCTGTCTCTTTTTCGTGTCAAGCACGCCACGATGGAATGTCAAGCATGCTGGCAGTGGTTCTTTCTAAAAGGGGGAACGGCAATTACAGGAATGATGATGATGATGATGATACTGATGATGACTGCGTAAAACCTGATACGCCAGATTAAGATAGCCTGCCTTTCGCAAGTCATTAACATACCAAAGGGAGGGAATATATCAACTTTCCTTGTTGATGAACGTCAAAGCAGATCAGGCGATGAAAAAATTCCGTGTATAATTAATTCAAGTTAATAAATTTTATATATTAACCAACATCATCAGATGCATTCCATCTTTGAGACAAAATAGATCTATCCATGACTCTTCTCAAGAATCTATCAAAAAATTTATAACTCTGTTTATGCCAAACAGAAATTGTGTTACAATGACATGATCTGAGTAGTTGTGTATTGTGAATACTTTGGTAGAATGTGCTCTTTCTTGATAAAGACAAATGAAATAAACTCCAAAAGAAATAATATTCATTAAAACAGCGAAATCATGATACGTCGGGCCAGGAGTAACTCGAACCTCGGGTAACTAAGGCCCTTTTGCATCCCATAGAAAACTTTGCAAGTGTTTTCTAGCGGTAAAAAACTCAATATACCTGCGCAGTGCAAGGTGCAGGGTGCAATAATAATAAAAATGATCATGATCATAATGATGAGCATGATGACGTTGATAAGGTTTCCATGTTTCGTTGCTTTAGCTGTTGTTATGTTGTGATATATTCACATTTTGTTGCTATATTTGATGGATTTGTTGCTATATTTGATGGATGATAACAAACACCGACGTTACAATAGCAGAATAGTCTCTCTGCATTTATATGAAATGCTTTAAAATTGTTCTCTCTTACTACCGGTGGTTTCAGATTGCGCAATGCTTCTGAAAAGGGTGGAATTTTGATTACGGTGCAAATGTCAATGTCGTGGCTCCACAGGATTTCGATTACTGCCACACAGTTTCCTTGCTTACAATATGAAAACCTGTGATTTGCAACGACAGCGTGCTTTTTGCGACAAATTGCTTGCTCGAAAAGCATTTATTTCTGTTCCTATGCTCACCAAACTGCGTTTCATACTTCAAAACAGTGCCTTTGACTTCGCTACAATAATTACAGTGAAAATAATGCAAATTTGGCAGTTTTAAAGACATGGTCGTATTTCCCTAGGTCGTATAGTCGTGCGTCCGAGAGTCCCGAGTCGTGGGGTCCAGCGATTAGAACTACCCTGCGCAGTGCAGGGTGCAGGGTGCAATAATAAAAAAATGATCACGGTCATAATGTGAGCATGATGACGTTGATAAGGTTTCCATGTTTCGTTGCTTTAGCTGTTGTTATGTTGTGATATATTCACATTTTGTTGCTATATTTGATGGATTTGTTGCTATATTTGATGGATGATAAACAAACACCGACGTTACAATAGCAGAATAGTCTCTCTGCATTTATATGAAATGCTTTAAAATTGTTCTCTCTTACTACCGGTGGTTTCAGATTGCGCAACGCTTCTGAAAAGGGTGGAATTTTGATTACGGTGCAAATGTCAATGTCGTGGCTCCACAGGATTTCGATTACTGCCACCACAGTTTCCTTGCTTACAATATGAAAACCTCAGTGATTTGCAACGACAGCGTGCTTTTTGCGACAAAATTGCTTGCTCGAAAAGCATTTATTTCTGTTCCTATGCTCACCAAACTGCGTTTCATACTTCAAAACAGTGCCTTTGACTTCGCTACAATAATTACAGTGAAAATAATGCAAATTTGGCAGTTTTAAAGACATGGGTCGTATTTCCCTAGGTCGTATAGTCGTGCGTCCGAGAGTCCCCGAGTCGTGGGGTCCAGCGATTAGAACTACCCCTGCGCAGTGCAGGGTGCAGGGTGCAATAATAAAAAAAATGATCACGGTCATAATGTGAGCATGATGACGTTGATA
The DNA here is from genome assembly GCA_013076295.1 of Sanderia malayensis. Taxonomy (NCBI): domain Eukaryota; kingdom Metazoa; phylum Cnidaria; class Scyphozoa; order Semaeostomeae; family Pelagiidae; genus Sanderia; species Sanderia malayensis. The sequence continues at coordinate 506,307 of RQOL01000618.1, read as the reverse complement.
AGGTTTCCATGTTTCGTTGCTTTAGCTGTTGTTTGTTGTGATATATTCACATTTTGTTGCTATATTTGATGGATTTGTTGCTATATTTGATGGATGATAACAAACACCGACGTTACAATAGCAGAATAGTCTCTCTGCATTTATATGAAATGCTTTAAAATTGTTCTCTCTTACTACCGGTGGTTTCAGATTGCGCAACGCTTCTGAAAAGGGTGGAATTTTGATTACGGTGCAAATGTCAATGTCGTGGCTCCACAGGATTTCGATTACTGCCACCACAGTTTCCTTGCTTACAATATGAAAACCTCAGTGATTTGCAACGACAGCGTGCTTTTTGCGACAAAATTGCTTGCTCGAAAAGCATTTATTTCTGTTCCTATGCTCACCAAACTGCGTTTCATACTTCAAAACAGTGCCTTTGACTTCGCTACAATAATTACAGTGAAAATAATGCAAATTTGGCAGTTTTAAAGACACGGGTCGTATTTCCCTAGGTCGTATAGTCATTCGTCCGAGAGTCCCCGAGTCGTGGGGTCAAGCGATTAGAAATACCCCAATGTCGTGGATCCACAGGAATTTGATTACTGCCACCACAGTTTCCTTGCTTACGATATGAAAACCTCAGTGATTTGCAACGACCACGTGCTTTTTTCGACAAAATTGCTTACTCGAAAAGAATTTATTTCTGTTCCTATGCTCACTAAACTGCGTCTCATACTTCAAAACAGTGCCTTTGACTTCGAAATAATAATTACAGTGAAAATAATGCAAATTTGGCAGTTTTAAAAACATGGGTCGTATTTCCGTAGGCCGTATAGTCGTGGGTCCGAGAGTCGTCGAGTCGTGGGGTCCAGCGATTAGAACTACCCCATGAACAAGAGAAGTATAACTAGAACCAGAAGCTGAAAGTCTTATAAAGAGTTTGAAATAGTGAACCTTCTAATCTGCGATGGTTTCTAAAATGTAAATATATAAAACTAAAAGATCATGCCAGCATGCTTGACATTACATTTTCATTGTCATAGCGTACTTGACACGAAAAGGAGACAGATTGAGAACGAGACGGTGACTTTGAATGGAAGTAAGGGAGTGACTCGAATGATTTATTTGACCCAGACATTGTTTAGTTGTTAGTTTTATATATTTACATTTTAGAAACCATTTCAGATTAGAACGTTAACTATTTTTTAACTCTTTATAAAGACTTGCAGCTTCTAGTTCTAGTTTAGTTCTCTTGCTCATTTTGCCGAAAATTTGTGTTCAGAACAAAATGTGTTCTTACTTGACAAAGATAAATAAAATAAACTGGAAAAGAGATAATATTCATAAAAACAGCAAACAAAATCATGATAGTAATTCGGGCCAGCGGTAACTCGAACCTCGGATAACTAAAGCCAGTTTGCATCCCACAGAAAACATTGCAAGTGCTTTCTAGCAGTTAAAAACTTAATACTAGCAGTTAACGTTGTTAAAATGAGTGCTGCTGTGATATAATAACCAGGACTAAAGCACAGAATAGAGATAATACAGAAGGCCAACTCGTGTCGGTATCCTTTGAAGTTCATGCTCATGGATTTTGTGGAGTCCTTAAACTCGTTTTATCGACATGAAAACGAGAGTAAAACAAAGAATAGGCCTTATTATAATTATTGTGTTTTTTTGATTTATTATATTTAGCATATTACACAACACGTGTTTTGGAGTCCTTAACCTCGCTTACATGCGTGACCATCGAAAATGCTCGAGTTGGCCTTCTGTATTATCTCTATTCTGTGACTAAAGCATCCAGCATTTGATTGAATTCTTAATCAAGAGAAGGTGTACGCTCAGCTCAGTTTGAAGATCAAAGATAAAATGCAAATCTTTGTTGATGTGAATTCACAATAAACACAAAACAATACCAAAAACAGAGGAATAAATGTAGAACACCCCAGATTAAAAAGAAAACTAAATTAAATGCACAGCAACAATTTGAAATCTGAAGTCAGGATTTTCTGGACCGGGATTACTTTCAATACCCCCTTTCTTGAGAAGGACTCGATTATATTCTACTGCGCAGCCGCTTCACTTCGCTGCGCTACGCAGCAGCAATAACTGCGGAGTGCAGGCTGCACTGCAATAATAATAATCCTGAAGGTTTCTGCATTCTCCTATCGTTTTCATGCAATAATACCGCCACCGCATTTGCCTTGTTTGCGACATGAAAAGTCTCAGTGATTTGTAGCGACCATGCGCGTTTTCGAACTGAAGCACTTAACAACCGAAAAGAGTATAGCAAATGATTATTGAAAGCAGTTAAAAACATTATCAATTGAACAAAAAACTTTGCTTTGCTTGCCGCCATTTTCAGCCAAAGCGCATGCTCATTATAGAAGCTAACCCGGGTTCGCCCCAGTTTCGCACTCACACTTCACTTTCGAAAGCTAACCCGGCTTGAACCCGGGTTAATAAAAGCTGAGCCACTTCGAATGGTGGGTCAGCTTATCCCAGGTTGAACGTAGCTTTTGTAGTGTAAATAGGGCTTTAGCTCCGTCTGATTTTTGAGTGATAGCTGCTTCAAGATGCTTAACAATTCAAATTACTATTCTTGTCGTTTCCAGAAAACTTCGTTGCGATTGAGAACAAGAAAGAGAAAGCTGCTTGACATAGCAGCATGGTAAGTAATTCGGCGCAATTGCTTCAACCATGCGTAAAAACCTCAGACTATTGCTTTCTTCAACATTTAAAATTTCGTGCTATATATTAGACAGAAAAATTCTCACAACAATCTGACCAAATGCCTAACCTTAATTTTCTCAACGGATTCTAAAGCCTCGTTTCCATATAGTCGTTGATGGTCGTTGAGATTGAAAAAATTCTAGTGACGTGAATCAAGCACATTAGAGAGACCACACTCAACAGGTGAAAATTGGGGCCAAAACTGGGCGTTCTTTGAAGTCTTTTTGTAGTTTTAGTGGCTGCTTGAAAATTATCATCAGTGTAGGTGATATAACGCGAAACCATGTACCATTGTTATTTTAGTGCCGTCAGAAAGCCCATAATTATGACTGCATCAAAATGAAAGCGTCATAAAATTATTGATAAAAACTCAAAACCAAATAGAATCAAAGTGCTAGGTTTTTTGTTGTTTTGCCACCTATTACCATTGCTATTCCATGGTTATATCTTTAAAATTGCTTTGAAAATCGGAAACATAGCGAAACATAGTAAATACTAAAGCTTTTCGTCTGACACTCATCTGAGTAGTACGTCAGAAAGGGAACGAAAATGAAAACAGAAGAGGATCGAAATTGGCCAATCAGAAAAGAGGTTGCTATTACTTTTGATTACTATGTTTCGCTATGTTTCCGATTTTCAAAGCAATTTTGAAGTTCTGTACCGATCAAAGACGGTTATATCTTTATCGTTTCTCTGTGTGATTAGGGTGGATGAAGACAGCTTTCGAGATGTCAGTTCGCAAAGTGACACGAGTGATACCAGTGAGGTGGTTTTTTTTAATGGCGACCCTCTTACTCCTGTATACAAATTCACCGACGTACCCGTCTCAACAAAAGAAGCCCTTGCCAGCATTGTGTTTGCAAGAGATGAAGAAAAAGTTGCAAGTGCTTGTCCTACTTTTGTTTCCAAGAATGTTTCATTTCTGGTATCTCTGGAGCGGGTTGGCCACTGGAAAGATGTTCTGGCAGATATGATGGGGAAATGGAAAAGTACCCGAGTAAAACATTATTACTATTCCTACGAACAAGAAATCATAAAAGACCTTGATCTGAGCGAACTCGAGAAGCAAAGCACTTATCATGTCAGTCGCTTCATCTATCAACATAAAGAAGCTCCTGATTTCCATAGAGTTCTTGTCAAAGTAGATAATCATGCTAACGAATGCATGCCATATGTCTATCTCCAATACTATTTTGACCACGAAGAACACGATGTAACGCCCACATTACCACATGACAATGTCCGGGAAAAACCTAAAACTACACGATTACGTAGTGCTGGTGATATGGCAAGATATCACGAGCAAGTATCAAATGTCAAGCATTTGATAACCAAAGAAGGTGTAAACGATGAGCTGGTTAAAGTCACAAACATGTGCAAAGCCCAACAGCGAGATCCATCAACTGCATTTATAAGGACTGTTTGCTGTGCTCCAGAAAACTTGGTTTATGCGGGAAACGATCGTCAACACAACGATCTTGCAAGATTCTGTACAAACATCGAAAACACGTCAGTTGTCGGCATTGATCCAACATATAATATAGGGGAGTTTTACGTGACAGTAACGACATACCGCCACCTCATGTTGCATATTAAAGGCACCACAAGACATCCAGTTTTTCTCGGACCGTGTCTCATACACACCAGTAAGACATTTGAATCGTATTTTTGTCTACCAAGTCAGATGGTAAAGATTAAGCCAGAGTTAATAGGAATCAAAGTCTATGGAACTGATGGAGACATCAATGTTAGCGAGCCCTGGAAGTATTGCATTCCTGATGCATATCACCAATCCGACTTGCATATGAGAGGTAAAATAGAGTCAAAACTTGTGGAGATGGGAGTTGACAAAGAGACAATGAAATTGTATATGAATGATGTTTTTGGCCGTGACACAGGGGATAAAAAAGAACCCGGTATCGTCAATTCATGGGATCCAGATGAAGTTGAGTCAAGGTTTCAAGATCTGAAAGACATCTGGGTGGAACGTCATCCAAAAGGTGAAATGTTCTACAAGTATTTTAACATCATAAGAAAGGTCTGATAAAGTCCTGCATGACAGTGGAAATACGAGCAAATGCTGGACTGGGATATCCATCAAAAGCATACACGCAAAATGCAAACGAGAGCATGAAGAATATTTTAAAGGCAACAAAAGACAGGAAAAAGCAAACGCTAAGTCAAATTGTGCAAAATATACATGCTGTTGTTCGACAGCAAGAGCAAGAAATTTGGCTGGCAATTTCCGGGAAGGGCCAGTATGAAATTGCCCCAGAGTATAAGCAATTCAAAATGGACCAAAGGCGCTTTCATCTAACGATTCCAGCTCAGCGAAGAAAGCTTTTGGAAAAATTCAACAAAGCCCAGGTAGTCGAAAACAACGCGAATCCAGCTGCCCCGCAGTCCTCGTCACAATGCACAGCATCAATCGCAGATGATGATAATGAATCACAAAGATTTGGTTGTAAACTATCTATTATGCCAGCAGAAAGTGGCATTTTGTATCCAAACATGACTGCTTTATCCGACATGTCCGAGGAAGCCTACGAGTTGCTTACGTCTGGAAGCGATGTTGTTCAGGCACCAGGATCTTCCACCATGGATGTATTTATTGTCACAAACAAGGAAAAGCAGTCAGAACCATTGATAGTCAAATCGTATGACTATGGGAAGATTGAATGTTCCCCATCTTGTTGGCGTTACGAAGCTTACAAAATTTGTCAACATGGTATTGCAGTGGCAGAGCATCTGAACAGATTAAAGCTGTTCTATAGCTGGCTCACAAAACATGCCCAACCAAATTTTGATGGCCTAGAAAACGTGGATGTGCCAAATCAAACGGGCAAGAAGACAAGTAAAGCTAAGCTAAGAAGAAAAGGTGGCCGGAAAGAGACCCGTGTAACATCAACATGCACCCAGCAAGAGAATGTGGCAGCAATGCAACAACAACAACAACAGCCTACGTGCAATGTGCCATTACCAGATCCACTGCCTGGTACGTACATTATATATCCTCTAAGATTCTGCCACAAGCTGGCAACAAAATGCTTTGGTTGTGGTACAAGCTTGCGAGCTAACATCACAACAGATCCAGTTGTCGTTGTATCGAAAGAAGAAATAAGATATTTGAATGATGCTGGGCAAATAAATGCACGACTCGCTTATACGTATTACCATGCACATCAACAGTGCATAAAGAGAAAAAATTCATTTTTTCTCCCAATATTAGTACGAGTCCCATTACATGTGCAACAGCATCTTACCGAGAAAAACAAGGCTGCACTGCGCAGTCTGGGGATTGTATTGAAAGATACTTTATGATGATCATGACAATTACATCATTTGCTTTGTTAATTACAGTATGTACTTTGTTATTCAACTATTGTTATGTTGTCTTATATTCATGTTTTGTTGGTGTATTTAATGGACGATATAATAAACGTCACAAAAGCCAATTAGCCATTTCTCTGCATGTATCTGCCATGCGTAGAGTTAAGAATTGTGTTATTGGTTAGTTTGAGCACGGTGACGCGTATCAAAAGGACAAGGCTTATCAAAATGATATTCCGATGAGGACGTGTAGCTATATCATGTGTTCCAGAAAAAAAAATTACCACTGCCATATTTGTTTGCATTGGCATAGCTCGGAAAACATTTGAATTACGAGAAATCTCAGTGATTGGCAGCGACCATGCTTGTTTTTGAAAACATTGCGTTACTTGCAGAGAATCTATTATTGTTCTGATGTTGATAATATTAATTTTCATACTGCAAAACAGTGCATTTCACTTCAATACAACAGTAAAAGTAAAAACATGATGAAAATGGGGTAGTTTTGTGGTAGAGTTGTAAATTCGTATGGTTGTTGGTCCGAAGGTCATTGGGTCCAGCTTTTCGAGCTACCCGGGAGATACGTTCAATCATTTCATTGTTTTTGTCCGTAATATCGGGCTGTCCATGAGAAAAGAATTGACTGTAGTCGCATGAAAATGTTTTGCCCGAAATAAGCGCTCGCAATCAGCGTGTTAGGATTGATCTTTCAACTGATTTTTAGGTGAAAGTAAAAGTTGATTCCAAAAATCAATGTTTCCACAATATAAGGCAAAATTCAATAACGAAAAATTTTAGTTCAATTTGATGTTTAACAAAGCTGGGGAGACAAATGATTTTTTCTTCTTTTTTGCTTCATCCACTAGAACTAGGGCGCATGCCTAACAAAACACTAAAACGAGGCTAACAACGTCACAACTACTTTTATGAATCATGGTGGCAATCGCTTTCATTACTGGCAGGTTCTCGAGTTGTCTTCAACGATTTTCAGTGGGATCTTTGATAGACAAGTTAAGCATTGCTGCTTTGAAGTGATGGTTTGTTGAGTGTGAAAGCACAATCAATTTTTTAATAATATTTAGTTCCTTTGATCCAGTCATATTGTTTATTTCCGAAAAACAAAATTGGGCAGTAAAGATATTCATGTTTGCTTTAAATGAAAAAGGCAGTTCAAGTTTTTGCCCCTTTAGGCGAAATCGGATATTTCACGCGAATAAATTTTTGCGTTTTAGTTTAAGTAAAAAATTTCGTGACAATAAACTTTCGTGAAGAAACGAGACATAGTGGATCAGGCTTTTCAGTAAAAAAACAAAAAGGAAGTTAAAAGAACATTAGAAACTGATGTTTTTATAGTTGATTATGTCTCCGACATTTGTTTGCTTGGGAACATTGATTTTGGGAAACAGCGTTTACTTCTACGGAATAAATTAAACACTGACTTAAATTGGAATAAAAAATCAAGTTGGGAAAACTCACCACCTCGGCAGATGTAAACATGGAAGCAGAAATGGCTGACAAGCAAATGCACAGTAGCGGAACAATCAAAGCATTGGTTCTTGAAAGGAAAAAAACAATTGTTAATACCCATTAATATGTTGATTAAAATTTACTCAGGAAAATGCTTGTGCGACACACATTGCTTTGTGGTACCTGCTTTATGTTATTAGAAGTTCATTAAATATTGTTCACCGACCTTCGTAAATTACAATTGGGCTTTATTTTATCTAATTGCCTCGTTGAGAGTGCTGATATTCTTCGGACAAATGAAGCGTGTGATCATCTGTCCGTAAACATCAATCAGGTCGGACATTTATGTTTATTTACAAGATTATAAGATCTCATTTAATTAGGGACTACGAAATACATGATAAAAAATATGCAATCATTTCAATGCCACGCACACGCACGTTATGCTTCAATCAGATATTTATATATTAAGCAGCGAGTGTTAATCTTCATACTAGTTAGCTTTAGCACAAAATCTTGTGCCCCTAATTTTGCGTAAAACCTTCGCAGTTTACGCTACAACGTTGAGATATTTTTGAGGTTTTTTGCGAGTTTAAATGACGAAAATATTTCCTATATAATGGCAAAACCTTCATATCAGTATATGCAAGAAAAACATAATATGAGTCATCACATACGGCAGCACACATAGTTTTATATAGTAAAATAATATTTTACAGTGATATTTCGACCCGTATTTGTCGCGTCGTTATGTGTGCTGCCGTATGTGATGACTCATATTATCTTGTTACTACACACTAGTAGAGATGACTTTAAAAGAAGAAAAACATCTGTACGATTAAAATGTTGATCGAAAACTCAGAGTAAAAAATCCTCATAAATATTAGAAACAAATTCGGCACTGACAAATAACTTCAGGCAAGCTAACGGCATGAAAGTATTCGTGAACAACATTAAAAATTGTGTTTTACGTACCTACAATAAGATGAACAAAATATTCCGCAACGTGCCATGGTTGTTCTTTGAGTACGGCAAGAATACATTTACGCAAGACCAAAATGCAGAAAATTGAAGCAATTACCAGATATGGTAGAATGCGCAGAGAACACACTATTTATCGACAGTCGCGGCTGCAATCAACGCAATGACATCTGCTTCAATGTATGTATAATTTTAGAAGCCATGGATGTATGTATGGTAAGAAATCTAGATGCAGAAATAAAAACATGGTTATCAAAGAAAAATTCTCTACTAACTTTAATTTCAAACCAAGGACGATTTCTTTTCATGAAACATTTTCACACTGGTTGCTGTTTTTACACTGAGATACTACTTTGAATCAGGTTGATACCATTGTTATGGAATTCAAGATTTTCGTTCATCCGCTTTCATTATTCTAGTTCAGCAGTGCAATTCATCTGAAAGCATAGAAAATATTACTTTTATAAGCTTGGAAATGCGGGGCGTCATACTAAAAAATACGGAACACACAAAATACAAAGCATTTGATTTTGAAGAAGAATAATCATTTTAAATGTTTGTCAATTCTATATATCTATGTCCAATTCTAAATACATATCTATATGCCGACAAAATTTAAATAGTTATTTTAACAACTCACGAGCAACAAGGCTTACATTTAACATAACATATTTACATTACGACACTAGAATACTAACTTAAAACAAATGTATATACTGAATTTGTGATATTCGAAGTTGGTGCGAGATGAATATTGGTTTTCACAGTCAATAATATTCAGTACAGGCTGGGTTATACGATCACTTTTTCCATCACTTTGATATTTGACTGCCATGCTAAAAAGTGATAGTGTAACAAGCAAAAATGGTTTTGCAGCAGAATTTAATGGGTTTATGAGGTGTTAATCCTCCATCATTGAAAATTTTGCTATGAATTCATTTTCTGCAAATGATTATGTTTCGCAGCACCATTACAAGTTGCATGATTCTTTTCTCACAAATCTATATCTCCTCTTTACCAAATCACCACGTGATGTAAGAATTTATTGGTGCCTTTGAAAAAAGTGATCGTGTAACCCGGCCTTAACGTGATGACCATGTAACGTTTTCTCCTATCTCCCAACGCCCCCATGGCTACAAAATAATAAAACACAACAATAAAATGTAAGAAAAGCAAATCTCTCTTAGATTTTATTATTTGTATCTCAGAGGCCACATATTGACCAAAAAGCACCCGTCCGTCTTGAACAATCAAACCAAATGCAATGAGATTAAATATTTCATGGAAAATTGTGTCGCTTTCAGAAAAAATAATAAAAGTCCAGCTGATAAAAGTAATAGTGCAAATGTTAAAACCGAGAAAGGAAATTGCAAAAAATTTGGGCAAATGTTTACAAATACTTACAAGTAAAATATTTTCTTCTGCTTTTGTGCGAAAAAGCAACAAAGATGAAATAATGTAGTCTACCCCAACAAAAAAGATGTGTATACTTATATTCACTTGCATTTTGCTGTTAAGTTCTGCTGGGTAAAAATTTAACTAAAAACAAAGCAATATTATACAAACAAAAGCTAACGAATAATGTTAACATAAATATTAGCATAATTGTGTCTTTTCAAGGGTGGTAGCAGCGTCATCAACGCATCAAACAATGGTGATACAAATGACGATGGGGTGGAATACTCGTCAAATGAAATAGAACTCATCAAATATAGATAAGACATGTTTTCTGCTAGCATTCTGTTGTCAAAGGTTGACAATAAATCCTCAAAAATGCTACACAGCTACATTAGGTCCATCACGTAATACTCTTATATTAAAAAGCAAAATAGAAATAAATGTTTGATAAAAACATACTGATTTTATGTTTGCTTTCAAATACCAATCAAATCTCTGACCCGATATAGAAAGTCGTCTTTCTTCGCAATTTTCCTGCTCAATTTCGCTTCCAAAGATTTCGACAGAAGCAAACCAGGTGGACTATCCCCAAGCCTTCCGTCACAAAGATATCTAGAAAAAAGCAATTAAACACTTCCATAAGCACTTCCACAAATATTTCCCTCACACTTCCTTCATGTCAATATCGGTCGAAAATACGAGAACGAGACTGAAAAATCCTGTCTCTTATAATATATGGGAGAACTCGGCCAGTACATCACATTACAGTGAGATGTGTAGCAAAATAAGGTGGTAGTACCCTCGAGATAAAATCACTACGAAACTATTTTACAACCATTGGTAAATGAGATATCGTCATACAACTGACCTTTTGCAACCTTCAACTGTTTGCATCGTGCTTTTAAGCTGATCAATCGTGTCGTCAAAAGAATCTGATTTTTCAAGATCCTCCGTCTTAAATTTGAACATGTAAGGTATTTGATATGACTTGCTCTCATCCCATTGGTCACTGATCGTCAAGCATGTTATCTGTGATTTGTGTGGGGTTTCAATGTGGCTCATATTATAAGGACTGATGATTATGCCAACGAATGGTGCGCCTGCTCTTGAAAACCATTCCTGATAAAAACGATAACAACGGTTCATACCAAGTAGTTACATTATTACTTTCACAGTTTCATTACTTGCACGGCCGAAAAACAGTTGTGTAATGTGAATGAATGCAAATATTTGCGTACCTGAAATGTTGATTGGGTATCAATATCTCTTAGTGAAGGTGTTGGAGCAAATGTAGGATGAGAATGGTACCAGCCAACGACCTCCAAGCCATGCTGTGCCAAATCACTGGATGCTTTTGCCTGAGACACAGGATCCATCTCACATTGTAAATTCGTTCCAACATTGCTGCAAGGTGCTACTCTCATTATCTAGAATACAAAGATACAACCACATATCCACAAATGTGTTTGAATACATAACCGATTCCGACGTAAGTACGCAATTGACATTATTGAATGGCTTGGCCATGTTGATAAGTGTGACTGGAATACTGCATACCTCTAATCGCCTGCTTGCATGATAATATTTTCCGCCCACAAGCCCAATAACTTCGGATGAAGAAAGATAGGAATGAAAGTCCATAACGAGTAAAGCTTTGAGACAGATCGTTACTGTGAAAGGCGTGGCACTGTCCGATGGGAAAGTTCGACAAGGTACAAGTTTATATGGGTCGGATTCTTGGAGTGATTTTTGCATCTTATTCGCACACATGAGTTGCTTTAGTCTGGACTCTTGTCGCTCTTCCTCGGCAGACAAATGCTGAAATAAAGCACAACACAATATTACTAGAGATACCAGTTAAAGATACATGTTTGCTATTAGCATAGCGATGACATCAGTGTTAGCTACAAGCGAGGCAAAAGTTAGAAATCTGTGCATCACCCTAAATAACGAAATAAAAATCTTGTCTCCTGAACTACTAAACACAGCGTTCACAATTTAACCACGGTTTAAAGGACCCTTGATATAGCAAAGCACTTTTCGGTTCCTCTCGAAGTTCAACATGCGAATCTGTGAGCACACATACCTTAATTGTGAAGCCTTCGGATTCCGATTTGTCCATCCAATCTTGATTAATGTCAGATTTCCAGCGCTTTCTCGGCCTCAGTCCGAGGCTAAACCTCTTTTCGACATCCCATGGAGCGTTTTTCAATTGTTGATGTTCAGTTGAAGCTATGGAACCGGTATTGATTAGGCCAGATGCTTCCAAGAATGAGTATACCTCTGCGACAAAATTCAATGATTCATAGTCGTCAATAAAACTCTCGTACACATCTGATTTTTGCAGATATTTCGGCTTGCATTTATTCCACATGTCGATGATTTCGTTGCGGATTTTCATACAGATGCCTGAATTCCTGATTTCGTCATCCAGTGTTGAAATTTTAAGCACACCATTCTCAATCTTCGCCAGCTTATTGCTATTTTGTAGCAATTCATCTTCCATGACCCTGTCCGCACTATCGTAGAAATCAATCGTCTCCGGTGAAGATGCATTGCTGTATTTCGGTGAATCAATTATTCTGCGCTTCCTTTTCACAGCAACACCAGAGCCGGCACTGGTACGACCACCACTTTTCCTGGCCTTGCGCACGGCTCCGAAATTGATAGCACCGATGCCTTCAAGAAACGCATGCACTCGACCAATTGAATTGATATCTCCTGTGTACCAGGGCATTTCACACCTTGCATTATGCTTGTTCAAATAGCACGGCTTTCTTGATTGCCAAGATTTGATTATCGAACTTCTGATTTTGATATACTTTTCTGGCGGCTTCACTCGACTGCCACAGAAGAATTCTGGGCAGCCAATTTTTTCTTCTTCTATTATGATATTCATATCCAAAACTCTCTCTTCGCCTGCATATGGCGATTTTGAATAGTCTCCTGCGATTGTCTGGCCTAAATTTTCCTTACATTCAGGTGTCTTAGAGGCTGAAGAAATCAACTCTGTATCCAAAATTGGACTCACTTCTGATATGGAATCAAATCCTGAATCACCAGCTGAACTCTTATCCGAAGACAGGCCGGGTTCCTGGTCGCCTGCGAAATATTTATTGTTTTCATACTGACTTTTGGAGATGTTTGCAGAGTCTGGTTCCTTTAAATAACATTGTCGTTCTGAATATATTCTATCTACTGAGATGTCCTGAGAACATTGCTGTTTCTGTCTTCTTGCCTTTTCGTCATCATCCATGAACAGTGAAACATTACTGATATCATTGATTTCCGGCCTGATTTCACCTGTGTCACGTATTCTGTTACCTTCACGCCCTCCACTTTGCCTTGCGTCTAAATAATTCAGCTTTGACAATTCCAAATCCGGAACACCACCTTGAAACATAGCATCCCTTCCAGATACTGGAACATGGCTACTGTTCTTCATCGCTTTTTGTTTGGCAGCAGTGGTTGCTGCTGTTGTCGAACGCTGTTCTTGGTTCATTCTTGCGCGACTTGGACGCCCTCTTCTGGGCTCATGCGCACACCCGAAATTAATGGCACCTATCTGTTCGAGAAAGTCATGAACACGACTAACAGTATTCGCGTCACCACAATACCAAGACATCGCCGCTCTTGCTGCCTGTTTCGTCAGGTATGCGGGTTCGGAATCCTTCCAGCAATCTATTATTGAATTGCGAATCTTTAGGTATTTATCAGGCGATTTATGCTTGTTACCCGTGAAGAACTGTGGATGGGATCGTCTTTCGTAATCCATGATCTCATTGTAATCAAGTTCTATTTTTTTACTTGGCTGGATCAGATCGTCGTTGCTTTCCATTGTTTGTCTTTCTGTGAAGACGCCTGATCGTTTGTTGTGTAGAAACTTCTCTCTCCTCTTTTCCATTCGCTCCACCCACTTGCTCTTGGAAGTGCAGCCAACATTAATCGCCCCATGGTTCTCAAGAAACACGTGTATACGGCCGGCAGCGTTTGCATCTACCGGGTCCACCTTGCTTCTTATTGAGTTCTTTGTAAGATACAGTGGCTTAATCAGTTTCCATTCGCGAATGATGAAATTCCTCACATTGATATACTTGGCGGGGGATTTTGAGGGTTTCCCCATGAAGAACTCCCTGCATTCCTTGCGTTCAATAGCACATACAGAGTCTTCAGGAAAACCAATTTCCTTGATTATTCCCGGAGACAGTTTGTGTTCACGTTTTTCAGCACAGAAACCATCATTAACGTCGTCGTTTTCCAAGGAACCAAGGGCACTCTCATCAGACTCGGAATTACTTTCACTACTGTCGCTATAATCATCGTGTCGTTGCATGGCGCTGTGCGACGAACTGCTGCCACTGCAACTGTTATCACTGTCAGAATCCGAGCTGACACTGTCATCGTGATAACTATTCCCATCGTCTGTACTGCTATCACTACTGTCATCGTAGCATTCACTAATGGTCTTCGAAGATTGGATTTTGTTCAGTGTCATCTCACTCAACTGCGCGCTGCCGTCAAATTGGCCGCTTTGTACATCATACGAACACTCCGCTTCACTGATTGGCGACGAAGAGCTCAAGTAGGGTCCATCTGAAAGCTTATCGTCCATGAATGTCGACGAAAACCTGGAATTACTTCCTTCAATGAAACTCTGTTGATCCGCACCTAGAAATGGGTCGTTTTCTAATTTAGGCACGTCATGATGTGGTAAAAACGGTGCGACGTCATTGTATGATTCAGCTTCAGGTTGTTGAATGCAGTCCCATCTGTCGGCACGTTCATCATCTGCCATGCCATGCTCAAAGTCTCTGTCATTACGAACAATATCATTCTGGTCAATTAACACATCATCCTTATCGGTGAAAATCCTGGAATCTTTCATACCCGAAGATTGAAAAACAGATTTGACATTCTGGCATTCATCAGCGTAGGGTGTACAATACAGTAAACTCTCCTTTGAGATACCAGCTGAAGAAATGTCAGATTGGTCACAAGGGCAATGTCCTGCATATGCCGAGCACATGTTTTCCCTCTCAGGACGTCTTTCGAGTGAACTGGACATGTCGCTATTCAATATCTCAAGGCATACGTTTGTTGAATTTTTAAAAATATCTTGTGTTTCACTCGAAGATGATGGATACAGAGTTGGTCGACCATCTGCGAACGTGACTTCTTCATAATCGCCATGAGAAGGAGAGACTTTAAGCAGTTCACCATTACTACAACTGCTAATGCTATCACTATCATCATCACTATTGCTGTGCGTCTGCGAACGGTCACTGCAACTTAAATCATCTTCACCACTGCTTTCCAAATTCTCTGCATTTTTTTCGGCAATTGTGTCCAGCAATGGATATTTCTCACCAGGAGCAACAACATTGATATCGATAGAGCTCTTATTTCGTTCAATGCACCGTTCGTGGACTAATTCATTGGTTACGGCTGTCGAGACGAATCGTGAACAACCAAACTCTGCCGTGGTACAACCTGAATCAATAGAAATCTCTTCAGCTAATATCCTGCTGCAATAACCCGTGTCACTGTGTGAGTCTTCATGTTTCATGCTTCTATCAGCAGAACCAATTACTTTCGGCTCAACTGTTGAAAAATTATCATTCGTGATGTCTTGCTTCCGTCGGTCACATAAAACATTACATTCTGATTTGCTTGATTTGCAATCTACAAGTACATCATGTGAACCGCCATCAAGATGGAACTCTTTACCATTATCATGGTCAATATTTTCCATTGTTTCACTGTTTGCAAGCGCCACAGAAAGTGTAGGTTCGACCTGTGCAACACTATCTTTACGACTGTCTATTCCGTTCCTGCTATCAGAGATCGGAATATCAGCTTGATGCGAAGTGGCTGTTTGATCGAAAGTAGTTGGTAGCAAAGAATGCGACTTAACATCGTCAGCTGTAGACCCAACCTCCTGCCGCGTTCCTTGTGAAAGGCTAGCAACTGTTTGAAGTGGATCCACAACAATACATTTATCGTTGTTAGCTAACGCACTGCTGAAACTAATTGAAGTATTTTTACCAGCTAGAATTTCAAGCTTCTCAGTAACGTGACCACCAGCATCAATGATCTTGTGCTTTATCACACCGAATGCAGAGCGGTCAACATTGATGTTCTCAACACAAAACCGTTTCTTTATATTATCTGAAATGTCTTCTTGCATCATCCAGCCTTCACTGAGTGTCTGTGCTACCAAGACGCACGATGGTTTATCATCACGATTATTATCATCATCTTCTTCTTGTGAGGATGGTTTCAAATTGTCTAGCTTAATCGAGACCTCTAGTTTATCAGGAACTTCAGTGATCGGCCTGCTATGTCGTGTTGTTCGACGCTTTAATAATAAACTGCTGGAGTTCGATGGTTTATGTTTAGAGCTTCGCCCTCTAACATGACTAGTTGTTATTTCATTACACGAGCGTCTGTTCATAGAGCTAGCTGATACTGTCTCATTGCTTTTATTCTCTTCTGATCTTACCGACACCAATTTGCATCCATTGTCGATTTGCGATGGCGAAGTATTCACCAACCGGTTGCGCTGCCGTAAATGATCCAATTTGATAGAAATACAAAGTCTGTCGTTGGCTTCTTCGTCTTCGCATAATTTCACGGATTTAGATGAATTCTCCAGCAATGCATGGCATATTTCAGTAGCTTCATCCTCAGGTATAATTTCACTGGCTCGACTTGCACATCTTTCATCTTTGTCGGTGTTAGTTTTAACAAGAAAGCTTATTTCTTTATTCCCTCCATCTGCGTCATCTTGTTGTTGTTGTTGTTGTTGTTTTACTTCCTCTTCACTTCCTTCTCCTTTCTCTGCATCCAATGCTTTGTTTGACTCAAATATTTTATCCGACTCTTCAATACTATACAAAACGTCACTACTATACAAAACGTCACTACTTTGAGGCGACTGGACTTCCACCTTATTCGACTGATTTTCTACTTGCATATTTTCGTCCGAAGGGCAGCAAGAAACGTTTTGGGACTCCAGTGATTTGCAACAAGTAAGACCGTTTGATGGTGAATGGGAATCATGATCAAAGCTTAGTTTGATGTCTTTACAGTCGGAAGATGTTTGACAGGAGTTGCTTGCATCTTCCAGAGAGGATATCACAATTTCACCTTCTTTACTTTCTTCGCCTGAAATGTTTTGCGACGATTCTTTAACGGATAAGGTTGTCGGTGGTGAATTTCCAGCTTCGCTTGGGTTCCTACTATCATTTCTCACGATTGCATCTGAAAAAGAGAACAATATATTGAGCAAAATAAAAAGAAACTTCAAAGAAAAAGCATTCATCAGGAAGCCGTAATACATTAACACCCATATGATATGCAAAGAAAACATGTTAAATTAACATATATGTGATATATGGAATAATCATGTTACTATAATTTAGTATTGTCGTAGGCCTTCATAACAGTATCAGCAATGTCTCCAAGAAGAGTAGTATTCTTCAATTCAAGTATCAAAGCAAAACTTTTGCAAGTTTCATCAATATCAACACAAATAAAAACACGTTATTTGGTTGCATAGTATGATTTTAACTGTGTATGCATACCGATAATTACACCAATGTGAGCAAGAAGAATGTCGTAAGAGCTGTAAACAAAGTCGTGCATAAAAGAACGGCTATCAATTGCATTAATTTCAATAGTATCACTTCCTTGAGGGAAAAAGTCTATCATACAACATACAACTACAATGAAAGCTGGGAAAAGCTAAGTCAGTTTATTATAATCCATTTTATCTTCACAAATTTGCGTGAAAGTAGCTAACGCATACAATATATTGTAATTATCGTCGTCAAAGATATATGATACCCTTAAAATGTAAACTATAATGATTTAAATATGCCGCGACGCGATTTAAATGCTCAGATTCTGCGTTGTAAAAATTCAACTCATCTTCCCGAAGAAGTGAAATTCGCGCGTGATTAAACAAGCTGCATTGCTAGAGATGCGCACACGTAAGTTGTATACGTGTGTTAAGCATCAATAGAAAACGAAACTGAAGAGAAAACAATAAGTCATTTATAGCCAACATGTTAGCATTATAACCTTAACAGCGACAGCCATATCTACTTGTTATGTTTATTTTCAGTACAAGACTCGGGACCATTTCAATTGATATGCAAAGCGTCTCTACAACATGCGTTTAGTTTCACAACTATGACATCAAACGTTCATCATAATTATGATAAGAACAACATTATTCAAAAACACAGATTAATAATGTACAAGTTAATTACGGGCCTGAAAACTACAACATCTGAGTCTGAGAGCATCTAATTGGAGATATCGCCGAAGCACTGGCAAGAGGAAGGGGGGATAACTTCCGTGATGTCACACAGGGTTGAATTGTGGCACAAGCGCCGTTGTACTTTGCGAAATATGGCGAAGGGCTTCTCGACCTTTCCTCCGAGGAATTGTCCAATGGATGGTCTCTGAAGAAGGGCAAGCGCGACAACAGCTGGCTTGTTATCTTGCGCAGCGAATTGTGAAAAGTGGGAAGGCGCAGGGTAGAAATAAATGGATTCATTGCACTGGTAGATAGGACAAACATCAGCTGGAGATCTCGCAGAACGTGTATCGTGGTGCACGAACACTTTGAGCAGAAATTGATGATGTATATTGAAATCTCTGCTGGGGTTGTGCACAAGAGGAACACGATAATGACGACCAAGAACACGCGTGTAACTTTCTTCTGTCTATGTTCTAAGGATATTGAGATGCGTCTTCGCGATTGTGAATGATTTGACACGAGTTCCTTTTCGTGTCCGGACAAAGCACGATGCACAGCGATATACAATGCAGTCAATACCATCAATGTGAGAAGAAGAATTCCATTGGCAAATACCATCAAGTAGGTGATATACCCCAGTAGGAAATACGCAAGCGACAGCGCACCGGCTATGGTCCAGATTGATATGGACACCCATGCCGAGCGTCGCAATCTGAATTTCCTCCTGTACGCAATAGGCCAGCGAATTGCAACGTATCTATCGACAGTGAGAGCAATAACACTGAGGCAGCACGCGGTAACTGACACGAAAAACGCCACATGAAGGGGAACATTGACAGTAGCTGGTTCTAAGCCGGTGATCTCCACGTAATGAGCCCAAGCGGACATTGGCAGTGTTATACAAGCCACGATCATGTCACTGAACGCAAGATTCAGTATGAAATAATTTGCCGGAGTGCGCAGTGACTTCATCGGATCAACAAGGACGAGGATGGCTATAGTTCCGTTGCCGACAAACGCAAATAGGGAAAAGGCAATTGATGCTATAAAACTGAAATAAGTTAAACCAACAGGTGGCAAAGTGGAATTACATTGGTGACGCATTTTTGATATACTGTGCCGTTAGTAAGTTTTTGGATAACTCTCCAGAGTTATTGCGCAACTTCTGTCGCCAGTGTACAAGAACGTAGATCCATTTTAATGGCGAATCTTCTTCTTCAAAATTTGGCAATCGGTCAAAGTTGAAGATACGCTTGAAAATGCTTTTGAATCACCAAATCAACAATTGACTTGATCTTAAACTATTCGATCCGATCCTAGGCTGCGTTTACAAAGTGCAGTATGTTAACACTTCTCACACGCAAGAAAGAAGGAAATGTCGACGAATGAAGGCGAAAAGTATTAGCAAAGCAACAAGATAGTCATGGAAATCCTCGAAATGCGTTGTAGCAAAAAAAATACCAGCTCCAAATAGTCAACAGCAATACCATTAGCATTTGCATACCAAGTTCCTTTTCCAAGCAGCCGTTCAATTACGAAAACAATGACCAATAGCAACAGCAGTCGTAACGCAGATTCTTCGAATGATAGAAGAAATAATGAATTCGAAATTTAGATTTAAATCGTACGTTGGCAAGTTTCATTTAATCCACTCAATTGTAATTGTTATTGTAACGACACCAATTATCAATGAAAACATCTAGTTGGATAATTGCAGCATCAGTTCTGGTTGAACATCAGATATAAAATATGCATATGTCATGTAATAAGAGAATTAATATATCCATTTTAATATGTGGCGAATAACCCAGCACACACAAGCATCACGTAGATAAAATTGTATCGATCTTGGTATTGCTGGTACACGAAACTTTCCAACTATGACAGCATCAAATATCAAGATAGACAAGAAATGAAAATTTGGTTGCTCCTCTGTCGTGTTCTTGTGAGAAACAATTCACCAGAAAGCGAAACACGTACGGATAACAAAAATAGGTTTAGGGCAGGTGGAAAATAGCTATCTGTAACCAGCACGGGGGTCAAAGCAAAAGGAAGCAGGTGGAAGCATTTTCGGTTAAATTTCAATTAAGCGGCATCTTCAAATGACAGCACGGCGAAGTAAAAACTAATTTTGGTTTTCATCTCCATGCGTAGGTAGTATATAGTTGGCTTGACAAGCCGGGCCTGGCTTGGCTCCACTAAATTAGCATTTAAAGTTAGGCAACGCTAAAGGAAACTCTTTACTTCATATCAAAATGCTCAAAAACAACCGGCCCCTCAAACAACACCTGAAGCAAAACCAAGCTAAAGTTAGCAGCAGTATAGCAACCACACAGATGTAAGATTTCTCTTAGCAAACACAGGTCTCTCCCAATAATTATCATAACATATTGTGCTTTGAGGTTGTGAAGAAATAGACGCCCCCCGTACTGTCGCTGTACCCAACAAACAGGTAGTAACATAAATGCACAAGAATTAATGACTTTAAAATCATTCATTAGCATGGCGCTTCACGACTGCAAACAATGCCAAATTTCACTTGAAAAACTTTGTCCATATTTACTACTTGACAAATAAATGCAACAGGTATCAGCTCTCTTTGGCAAACAGCATTTTGCCCTCACAATGAGTGCTTTTATAGCTACTGCATTAGGTGTGGTGGAAGATCTCACCTGCCTCAAAAAGTATAAAGAAATAGTCACCATTCAAAATATTTCTGTATGGATAGATGGGTCTTATTCGCATATTTTCAGAGCTTCCGATGTATAGAAATTTTCCCCGTATAAAAGATTAAACATTCGGCCCTTGTAGCAATGATTGGTTCATTGATTGGCAACTACCCATTCTTTCTTCGCTCTAATTCGATTCTTCGCAGCTTTGAATATTTTTATGCAAATAATTCAGATTTGACAGCAAATAGCTTATTTGCAGTCAAATCTGACATGAAATGTGTGCTACGCGCACTGTCCGGCTTTGCTTACATGAAAATGCATCTGTACAATAATCATAACACCCTGAGTATGAGAAGAGAATCTCAGGGAAGTAAAAGTGCAGTTAAAAATGAGAAACTATTTAAGCAACGTTTGGACAAGCAACTTCAATTATATCAGAAGATGTCCAAAGAAACTTTATGAACTAGGGCTTATAAATGTAGATTACTTTGAAAACGCCTACACAGCGGAACGGCTATTAACCAACACGTTTATAGGGCGGACAACTCTGAAAAACGGGCATATAAATATTCTTGTCCAAAAAATTTTCAAAATCGGTCATCTGCTTGCAAAAGCAACCTCTCCGCGATAGAGACCTTCTTACAACAGACAAGATCATCAATCCCACATGGATCCGCTGCAGGGAAGCTGCAATGGATATATAAGTACAGTACGTTTGGCCGGGTCTAGCTATGTCTTTGTTACATTTTGGATATGCAAAACAAACAAACAAAACCCAAGAAGGATAAACCCGAATCGCTTCGCAGTGAAATAGAACGACTGATTCTGTCACATCTACAATAAATTACGAGAAACGCCATGTTACTCATATACACATTGCGACAATTTGATTTGGCGCGTGAAGAGAGCGAAGTTTGACCTGGACCTGATACGATCAGCAAATTAGCCATTTAGAGTTTAAAACTTTAAATATACCTAGATTTATGGTAGAAATTCGAGTTTATAATTGGTTGTAGCTACAATAAAGTTAATAAAAAACTTCGTAATAAATACAAAAAAGTAAGTAGCTGAGCAAATTTTCTAACAAATTTGGCACCTGAGAAGCGAAGATAAATATGCCTCCTTGCTTCTGCTAATTTTCAATTTATTAAATTGTCGCAAATTGCTGAAAAGCGCAGAAGTCTATCAAATGCTGTCAACGACTACTAAAAACTATATGCAAATACATGCCCGGTTCCAATTTTCAAGGGACTCACAAAAACTGCTAAAAACTCTCAACGACTATAGAGAAACGGGCTTAAATCTGCAATGAGAAGCTGTATTGCCCGCCATTGGCTCACCTTTGATGAATTCAATAAGAAGACTGCATAAATAATTATTCACGTTATTGCACAGGAATATTAATGGGGAAAAACACTCGTCTATAGCTAGAAACTAGAAAATTGCTAGTTTCTATGTTTCCTAGTTCCTAGTTTATCTTTGTAATAATTTTCCATTTAGTTTCTTGGCGAGCGGAGCAAGCCAACCCATTGTACGTTGGATACTCAGGCGAGCGGAGCGAGCCCACCCATAGTACGTGAGGTCGGAAGGGGCAAGTGCGCCAACCAAATAATGTTTTTTTTACTTGACGGGCTGGGGCGAGCGAACAAAGCGAGTGATGACCCCTAGTACATTACTAAAATACCACCACCCAGGTAAAATAATAAGCACCAGCCGCAGAAAAGGGCCTGTCACTAAATTAAAAATCATTATAAATTAATTTGTCAGCCGGGGGTTACAGGTAGACAGGGAAAGTTTTCTAAAGTGATTGACAGGAACATGGTTCTGGTGCGCTCAAGTTCCAACGTCCCTGATCTGAATCAAATCAACTTTATCATAAAAACATAATTTCTTAACCATGATCAAGAAAGCAGATTGGAAACCACAGAACGTGAGTCGTCTCCCAACTCCTTGCAAAGTTGATTGCAATTGAGAGAAATAAATTTAGTAACACAGGGAAGAAATTATAATACCAAAAACTGGCTGCAGGGTTCCCAGGTTAAAGGGCCACACCCTATCAAACTGTTTACATGAACAATCTACTCTAAGTTGAATGATCTCTCTAAATAGGAGATTCAGCTGTGGGAAAAAAGAAATAATAATTACCTTGATCAAGGCATCTGTGGTCAACAACTGGTGCTACATCTTCAACATCAACTTCATCATTTGTCTCTTCATTTTTCATACGCACAGAACTGGTTAAAGCTGATATCATTACAAGAGAATCAGATTCTTGCTGAGCCTGTACAGAAATTAAAAAACCAATTAACAGTGCTGAAAACTCCCAGAAATGCATAGAAAAATCTTGTTAAATAAAAAAATCTTAAATTTCAATTAAACATCTTGAAAACTTCCAACCTTCTGCTTCAGATATCTGTTGGCGTAACTCTTAACTTGCAATGCACTTCTTGTCTCAAGCAGATCAGCGATTTTGGTCCATTTGTGTCCAAACAGTTCCTAGAGAGATTTGACAGCAATAACATCTTAGAAAAAATTAGTCAAATATAAAATAGTTTACAAATTCATATTAGATGATTCATATTGGAAATCTCGAGCAAAAACAAAATTTTAGCAGGATTTTCACACAACATGATGCTTTTTAAAAGCTATAGTACCTATGTAGCTAAAGAATAGAATTATTGGTTCAAATATGCTGTTATTTGTAGTACATTCACTACACGGTTTCAATGTCTTGACACATGGGCTCAATATCCTTACAAGTAATCACCAAGATGGGGGCTTATTTGAGTTAAGCACTCATTCAGAGTTAGAGGTTCATTCAAGGATGAAAAATACATCAACATATTGCGAACGTTGTCATACCAGTCCCTTTTGAAAAACTTGAACTTCTTCAAATGACCATGGATTCTTTCTACTTCTTCGCAACTTGTGATCTGATTGTCTGAAAAAAAATCATACACTCATACGCATTGTTCAACATACATCAGCAGAAAATAAATTAACTTCATGGCAATTTAAAGCTGGGAGGGGGATTATGATTTGCATTCAAGCCATCAAAGGACAGGGGTAAATGATTCAAGTTACTTTCTTCCATTCGTGGAAAAGGAGGATAAAGCAATCTTGACCTCACTATAAAGAACCATACAACTATTGTTCTTCTTTATTTTATTTTCTTTTTTGCTATATGCAATAACCTTCAAATTGTTGAAGTTTGCATTACCATAAGTTCTCTGTTAAGCACTCATCTCCATTAAGCCCCCCTTAAAGTTTGAATAATGTGAATGTTGGTTGTCCTGCTACCTTTTTTTCTAATTCCTTGAGCAATACTGTAATTATTTGTTTATTTTCTGAATAAGCAAAATATTTTAATCTTCTTCTGAGAATCATTCATATTTCAAAAAATTTATTACCCCCTCTCTAAAGTGCTTGATATAAATAGGCCCCAGGGTTGTGGAGGTTAATAGAAAATGTATGGTAATTGACAGATAGATAGAAGTAGAAGAAGTCATATTTTGGCTTCTACCAGGGAAACTCTTCATCTGAAATATAATGTTGGAAAAAGAGAAAGATTTATCCATTGCCAGTTGAAGCCCTTGCTACCAAAACAATGAAGTCAGGGACTTCATTTTAAATGAAAATATGTCTGGGCCCCATTCCTGTTTGGGAACTGAATTGTAAGATTTTGCCTCCTTTTATAGCAACATTATTTGGATCCATGTTCAATCTGTTCACAAATAAATGCAATGGGAGTTATCCCCATATCATATTTGGAAGGTATAAAACATTTTTATCCCATTATTTTTCTACATATTGTGTCATAAAAGTCTAAACAAAGAACTGAAGATTGTTTGGTAACACTTAACAAAACATCTGGTTGCCTTTTCTCAAACACTGGCCTGGCTTGACACTTGAGCATGCCAAGTGTCAAGCCAGGTTAGGTTATGATGTCTTCACAAAGGAGGGACAGGAAACTTGACACCTCCTTTTTATGTATTTGTGTTCTGCAACCTGCAATGATTTACTTTTAAAATTACTCTAAGCTAAATTCGTCAAACTTAATTTCTTGGCAACTGTGTGGTGTTTGCAAGATTTTGTGCAGAATGAATTGTCACGAATTTCCTTCCCGCTGTTACGTGCGTGTGCATGCGTGCGTGCACTTCACAAACAATTTTTCAGGTCGGTTCGGTCACTGTCTGGGCAGTTATACAAGACCACTCCGAAAATTAAGATTGTTGTGCAAAATGTCCTTCCCGCAAAACATCGTGGGTTAAAAGAGGACCCAAGTAACCCACGATGACCAAATATTTACAGTGAAGGGTTGAAACTGCAATCCACACTGGTAAAGCGGCGTTAACCAATATGAGAGGACGGATTATCTTAGGCCGCCATGAATGGAAAACAATCGACTCACGAACCGCATCAAGAAATCTTGCAAGCGACTCGAAATTAGTGCTAGATATGTCTTCGCAAATTAAGCAAATAATATTGGCTGCAATTTTTCACGAATAATTATCTCACTTTAACCACTGAAAATTGTCATTTACCGTCAAAATATCATAAAATCCATGAGGTAAACAACGTCTGCAGCCTTGCTTGCTGGTTAGGCTGCAGCAGGAGTTTTTCCATTTTTACGCAAGTAAACTGATGAATGAAAAACACTGCAGCCTTTTACTCATAGCTATTTCAAGCAAACGGAACAGTATTTTACACATTTAGGTTTATTGTACTTACTTAAATTCGTACGTTCCAACATCTATTTCTATTTCTGCATCTTCTTCGTGTTCACCAGATTCCGGTTCATCCGCCATATTGTATGCCGGATCATTTGGTGGATTAAAAAATCTGTCAATCGTCGTCCTTGCAGAAGTGTGCTGCGTTTTCCCGCGATGTTTCTTGAGCATTCACCCGCGTAATGACGCAATCCAATATTGATGAGAATTGAGAGTACCTCCTGATACAAGGGATGTTTGCAAAGATCACTCATCCATAATTACTTCGAAAAACACAAAATAAACTTCTCAATGATTACCTTGTAATTTTTAAATCAAACTTAAAATCTACGCCAAAATTAGAAACAAATCTTTCACAATATATTAAAACAGAGCCCCGACAATAAAGGTTTTTTTTTCTTAATTACATATTAACACAGACCCCATTATAATTTAGCGCAATATTGCAGCGATAAGCTGATAGCAAATAAGTGAATGCAAGAATATTTGATGCCAATGTTAGAAACATAAAGCTCTAAACGATAAAGAGTAAACGTATTCTATTAAATAGTCTTATGAATAATCTTATGAATAACCGTTTTTTAATTAGATATGTGCAAAGTTAGTAAATAACAAAAATTTGATAGAAAACCGTTGCTAATTAACAAGCAAATATTTAATATTAGCAATAAATTTTTCTTAAAGGCATGTATCTAAATATGTATGTCAATCCACATGAAAGTGAGTGTTGTTTTGATTGAAAAGATGGTCAACTGTATTTCGAATTTGAGTAAACAAGAAACAAACAACAAATGTCTTTAGTCACCTGATGTTGAATGAGTCTTGCGTCGGAGAAAGTTCAATATTTTACTTGAGCTGGAACTCTGTTTTCTTAATGGCGGATGGATGGAAGGATCATTCGACTGGGTATGACTATGCTGGGTCTTTTTGCTCGGCACACTGTACCGTCTTCTGTGGCGTGCTGTTTCCTTACGCCCTTCAGACGACAAACTAAGTTTATCCAGTGAATCTATTGACACAGCAAGATTTTTCGATAAAGACTGCTGCAATGGTTTCGTCAACAAACTCGAGGCAACATTAACATCGTTTGAGAAATGAGCAGCTTTGGTTTCAATGCAAATACGCTGTTCCTTGTCACGTCGTTTTGCTGTTACACCCTCACTACTTACATCGGTCTTCTTATCGTCAGACATCTTACGGATTCTAGAGGTTTTCCTCCTCCTTTCCCATTTGAGTTGCAAATAAGATCTGGTGCCATCTGTGGCAACGTCTGCGCCATATTGTCATGGTTGCACTGTCTCATCTTCATTATGCGACACTGCAGGAGCATATGGGGTATGGGGAGCTGTGGAGGAGAATATATCGTGTAAACTTTTCCTCCATCTTCGCTTAACATCCCTCGGTATTCTGGCAAATTTCCATCGTAAAATGTTCTGGAAAAATCTCGGCAATTTGCCAGGGGTGTTCTCCGCAAGTTCATTCAAATGGGTTTCCAGTGTACGTGGACTTTCGTTCAAGAGTGAGACAACATTAAAATCTTTCTGTTCTCCTGGCATCGCGTCTTTGATTGACATTGGCGGTGTACGAGAATTCTCCGCCCGTTCTGCAAACAGCAGTTTCCTGCCACAATCACCAGGAGTGGAAAATTCTGCATCACTCTTCCAGCTTCGTCCTCCACACGTCTTGCATCTTGGAATATGGCGCTTTAGCAACCGCCGTGAAGCGGTTTTTTGAACTGATCCAAACCGATCCTTCACGTCTCTTATGCCAAGCATAGCCTCATTTATAGCAAATTCGCTGTCATCACTGCAACCATTACCACATCTGCAGAGAAGACTTTTTTCAATAACACAATCAAGTTTGCTGTTCGGCCTTGCATTAACAGGGCCATCATCGCCAATACTTATCTCTTCATCGCAGCTTTCAATCAGACTATCAAGTATGATATCAATTGCTATGGCTATATGGCTGAATGGTGGTCTTTCGGTTGGGTCCACCTTCAAAAAATAAAACACAAATGTGAAACGCAATCAATTAAAAATTGTTGCAATTATGATGATTGAGCTGAATCTGCAGAAACTGGTTGTAGCGAAGACCAAAGCTCTTACAAGAAAAATAAAAATAATAAGAAATGAATTCTTATCACCTGACAACAGCGTACTGTTAAGTCTAAAACTTTTGACGGACAATCAGTTGCAATAGTTGAGAGATCGTCAACAGCTAAGCCAAAATCCTGTAATAAGAAAAACAAAAAAGAGCTGAAATTCTAGTTGGTGGCATAGACAATAGAACCTACAGCCTTCATGATAATTTTTACAATACCCATGGTTTAAATCATCAAATGGAAAGAGGCCCCATGCTCTTTCAAAATCTCATACAAGACACAAGGCATGGATCAATTTCTTGACAAAGTGGTAAAACTTTGTATTTGGTATTATCATTAGATGTAAGAGCTGGTTGTATGCACGAGGAGCCCTGTGTCCTTAAGGTTCTACAAAAGAAATGCCCTTTCAAGAGCGAAAACACTCTGGTGAAGTTCTCTCAAGATCATTCTGGTAAAGCTCTTTCTTGCCATAAAGGGAAAGTAATGGAAATTCCCCTTATTTTATGGACAAAACTAAACCAAAATCACATTAGAACTTGACATGTTTTATGACCAGGGTCGCACTGCTTCAATTAGTCTAGCTATTCAGTGGGCCCTTTTTGTGCTTAGCGCATAAACCAATACCTTACGAAGATAGTAAGCGTATTTGCCTATCAATCAGTCAATCAATCAATCCATCATGATTGATGGATTGATTGATTGACTGATTGATAGGCAAATCAATCAATCAATCAATCAATCAATCAATCCATCAATCAATCAGTCAATCAATCAATCCATCAATCAATCAATCAACGACTCAAACTTTACTGACTGAAATAAACTTTCCTCCCTGAAAATTTGATGGACCTGGTTTTAATACAATAAAAATTGGTCACAGTAATGAACTTGCATTTGTTCTTGGTACATCATCAGGATCTGCACCTGGACACATGGTGATTAATTCACAAAGTATAATGCCATAAGAAAATACATCAGCCTAAACAATTGAAGAAACGTATAAAAGGGATTAAAATCACAAATGAAAGATGTCTCTAATCTTAACAAATCAAAAAATTATTATTCACCAAAGCACAATAGAGATATTTATATTAACCTTCATGTTGTAGGGTTTGTGATTGAGTACCTCTGGAGCCATGTGAAAGGGTGAGCCAACAGTTGCCAGATCATAAACCTCCTCACTAAAACATAAAGATAAAAAAACATTTGTAATGAAGTCATTCAAAATTTTACTACTGATGATGTAGATTTTATAGGAAACAATCTAAAACATGTTTATTTGTGAATCATAGGCATACATCAGGGCATCTATTCTTGAGATGAATACTCATTGCCTGTTATGTTCCCTTACCTAATACCTTCTGATGGCACTTTATGGGACAAGCCAAGGTCAGCAACTATTGCTTGAACTTTTCCACTGCTGCGCTTTCGTATCAAAATATTCTACATAATGAATATAATCATAATTAGTGAATGCACGAAGAAGAACACATCACAATGCTTGCACTGACTCATGCTAATATGTGCCCATTCGAAAAAACAACAAAAATCATTGATATTAAATGATGAAAAATAATTACCCCTGACGTCAGATCTCTGTGGATAATTCCAGCTGTGTGCAGGTAAATCATACCGATGGCAACATCCATGGCAACAGACAATCTGTACTCCCAATTAGAAAACATTGCATCTCTCTTTATAAGCAGATCACCCAATGATCCTCCTTCAATGTACTGCAATTAAGAAGAAATGTAAAAAACATTCACATCACAAACACCCATTATTCACCTTCATAATTCTTAATGCAATGATATATGACAACATGCAAAACTTAGTACCTCTGTTAGGAGGCAAAGGTTTGGTCCATGTACTGCATATCCCTCACATCTATAATAAAAATTTAAGTAGTTAACTTCAATTTATAGTGAACATTCAACAATTTGATTAGCATTCAACTCACATCTACTAGGTAACTATAAATCCTTGTATCAGCACCTGGTTAAAATGAAACGCCTAATAAAAAATCAGTTTTGCAAATAAAGCCTCCCCCAAATACACGCTTTGTTTTATAAGGAACCTAGCTCAGGGCCTAGTTCTTTAAGTTCCTTATTTTGAGACCTCTTTTGGCCACTTTGTAGTTCTAAAAGTTCCTTAATCTTAAGTTCGCATTTAGTGGACATAATTAGTACAGACGCAAGAAAAGCATTCAAATTCAACGTTTTGCTATAAACTTATGAAAAGATAACAGGTTAAAACATGAAGAAGCGTCATATAATGTAAAAGTACTGAAAATCAATGGAACCGGCTTCCTAATTGTAAATTGTGCGTAACTATAAATATATTCAAAATTAAAAAGTTCCTTAGTGATTTGGCCTTTAGTAGTAAAAGTTCCTTAAGTCTTTTGACCTTCTACATGTAGGTTCCTTAAAACGGTTCCTTATAAAAAAAGCATGTAAAGCCCATAGGAGCTTACTCAAGAAGTTTATTTGCAAAATATTAGCTTATTTTTTGTGAACTTGAAATGTGAATGGAAGCAGTTTCATGTTGGGATTGAAAACTATGTCACTTTATGCTCAATCCTGGAGGAAATGCTGCAATTTAAAGTAAGTCTCCCTCAAACAAGCAACCAAAATTCATTTTTGTAAAGATACCCCCTGGAGCTAAACCAATAGTTAACAATATGTGATAAAATATTCTCTTGTGACTTCCATTGGATCTGGTATTCCATAAATTTAGCTCAATTTAGCTAAACTAATGAATAATGAATGTATTACTGACTTTAGAACATTGGGGTGACATAATTGGCCAAGAGTATGAATTTCTTCCATAAACATTGTTTTGTGTTCTTCATCTGAGACACTCTTCAATTCTTTAAGGACTAATATCTCACCAGAACTTCTGTGGCACACCTTTGAAATTAAACAAACATAGCAGCAGATAAGTATATGTGACATAATAACGATAAGACATAAAAACAAATAAATGCAAATACAATATCCTGTAATTTATTGCAATAGGATGCTTTAATCAGGGAACCTTCTACTTCCGTGTTTGTCGAAAGAAATTCCTGCGGTTTCGAAAACTCCAACAAGACCCATAAAATACTTCTTCAAAGTCATAATTTATCAGTATTAACGTGATTCGAATAATAACCCATCTATCTACTTAATGCTATTAAAACTAAATATTCAATGTGGCGCTTTTCTCCGCTTTAAATCAAATATATATCGTACAATACAATTTTAACAGACAGATATCCTACTGTATAACTTATTTGCGTGATTATTGCAGACATTTTTGAAAGCTCACCTTATAGACAGTTCCAAAAAACCCTTCACCAATCTGCTTAAACGAAAAGTCGTCATAATTCCAGGCCTTAAGGCCGCCGAAAAGATCTTCTTGAAAATCGCCATCAGGTCTGCAAGTTTGCCCTGTCTGGATCATACCTTGAAAATTACTTGGATATTCTGAAGACGCTTTGCTCTCGAAATGCAAGGCATGCGAGCTGATGGTGTTGCAGTTGTCCTCCTCGGCAATCGTGCAAGGAAGTCCATTTGCATTCATGTCTGTACACATCAGCATCATGATTACAGTTCCTGTGAACCATAATCAACTATATCACAAACTCGACGATTCAAAAATAGATGAAACATCATGAATAATGAGAATAAAGACCCAAACCAGGACATAAAGTCATCATAAAATATATTTGTGTGTGTGTTTGGAAGACAATTCGCAACAAAAACCTTCCTTGTTCCTTGCCTAATAATGTTGCTGTTGTTGTTTTCTTTTTAGCCGTTTCACTCGCTGCACTGCAGAACTGGAATTGAACTCGTCGCATCAGAATGTTTTATCATTACCGTACCCGACGGATTAGTTTATGTATATACATACAATTTACATTCACGTTTATTCTATTTTTATAATAGTTCCTGTGCATTTAGAAGATTTACCATCTTTATTCCTACTTTGCAATAAAATGTGTCATGTTGCTCAAATCAAAGCCAAGATAATATGTATTCAATTTTCAATTTCAATACAATGACCATGATACCCAGACAGATTCAATTTTTTTGTAGTGGCCTACTTTGAGATGTCGCTTCTCGTTGATCAGTAACAATATTTATCATAGAAATAACATCTTCGTGTTTACAAGCTCTGGTGATTGTCGTTTTCTTCAATTTTCAACGGTTTATCGCCTGTTTAAAATCAAGTGAAGTGAATGGAAAAAAGATTTCAGATACATACATAAGCCTTTCTCTGTTGAGATATTAACATCAGACTCAATGACTCAAAATTAATGAAAAAAGTTAAGTATGCTGTGCCATTTCTTTTCGTTCCTGAAGTTAAACCGTTGTCATCATAAATAATTGTTCCAAACATTATAACTTCTATTTGCGTTGGTAGTACATAGTCTGATTTCTGTTTATACCGTATTTCCTCGATTAAACGCCCCGGGGCGTTTATTAATCTCGGCACTTTTTGAGGGGGCGCCTAATCAAGGGGGGCCATTATTCGAGGGGGGGCGTTTATTAAAAAGTACAAGATCATAGGCTCTGTCATTGGGTCCAGAAAAAAAGAAAATGGTTTAGTTGAGCCTTGCTTTATCGAGCAACAACGTAGAAAATGAAAGTCGTCATGGTTTTGCACAAAGAGGGGGCGTCTAATCGAGGGGGGGCGTTTATTGCAAAAGCTGGCAGCATAAGGGGGCGTTTATTCGAGGGGGGCGTTTAATCGAGGGGGGGGCGTTTAATCGAGGAAATACGGTAATTGTTTTCACCGCAAGACTGCTGATAATTGAACTGCTATGATTCGGTATTCGGTTTGCCACATGCAGATAGTCAAAACACGAGTGTGGCGATTCACAATATCGATAATCAAATCAATACGTGAATATATCAATTTCGATTTATTATTGCTCAAGAATGAATATCTTCAACCAGTCTCCCACGTCTTCACAAAGAGGCAGATATTTTGATCAAGCCCTTCTGTGGTTTCTCGTCTCTTCTGCTCAAGTTGCAACACAAGGTTGGCAGTAGACAATACTTCCTTAGAGACTATACACGATTAATAAAGCATTCATTATCATACAATAATATTTTGCAAGCATCACAACTATCGTCTTTAGAAATGTATGCAAAAATTATCAATAAAAATTCGAATAAAGCCAGGCGACAATCAAGACATCTTTAATAAGAAATTAATTCTCATTAGCTGCATTTAAAAATATTTGAACAAACAATTGGCTGTAAAGTTATTGGAAGTAAAATTCACTAAAGGAAATCACAACGACTTCCCAAAGAATTTAAATTTAAAGCGTTTCGTTCTCTCTGTTTTCTTGCGTAGAACCTACGAAATTGCTTATCGACATGGGTGAGATAATATGTGGCAGGCCACAAATTGTCAACTGAAGCAGATGGCTCATAATCAGATAAATGATGAGTGTCCTCTCTTCTCTTGAGAATTTCAACAAAACTTGCTGGTTCTATCTCTATTCTTTCTTCTAATTTCTGGTTGACTTTTTGCATTTGATAGATAATTTTTAACAACTTCAAGCGGTGAACTTCATCAGGGCAAATTGTTAAAGAGAACATTGATGAAGCAAGACCAGAGCCATACGAAAACAAAACGACACGTTTGTTTATCAAATCTTCTTCAGCAATGCTAAAAAATTGACAGAAGCAAAGTAATAGCACGGAATAAACGGGAGAATTACTAAAGGCTTAAGCACAAGTACAGTTGAATTCTACGATGTGTAGTGTAGAATTATGTAATGTAAAGTATATTATGTATCAAAATTATCTGTATGGATTATAAATATGATAACTCCAAACTCGCCCCAGTCCTGTGGATATTCTCCTCAGTTTTAGATATTTTACCATTAATGATAAATGCTTAGCTATCAGGACCCTAATGATAACAGTATATAGATTTATTTGATTGCACTGATAAGTTATCCTGTTAAAACACGTTATTATTGTCATTATTACTATTATTACCATTAATGATAAATGCTTAGCTATCAGGACCCTAATGATAACAGTATATAAATTTATTTGATTGCACTGATAAGTTATCCTGTTAAAACACGTTATTATTGTCATTATTACTATTATTACCATTAATGATAAATGCTTAGCTATCAGGACCCTAATGATAACAGTATATAGATTTATTTGATTGCACTGATAAGTTATCCTGTTAAAACACGTTATTATTGTCATTATTACTATTATTATCATAACTACTATCACATTGATCTTAATAGCAAGCGTTGTTGTAATAGTTATGTTAGTTGTGGTCAAGAGCAAGAATCAAGACCCACGTGATTGTAAGGGCTCACGTGAACCATAGTTTTAGCATCATGTAAGTAACAGCATTTATTCAATCATATTTATATATACATATCCATGTTTTGTTATAACTTCTGAATTGCTTTCACTGCCTCGTGGAAACCTCGTTTTACAACAAGTGCAAGGCTACGTAAAATACTTTCTATAGTTTCCTCATCAGAGCAGACAATGACAAAGAATAAAGCAAACATGCAAGTTAGATAGAGAATTAATTTCTTGTTGCAAACTGTCCTAATTTAGGCAGATTATCAAAAATAAACATACCTGATAAGAAGGCTTACTAAGCCTCCATACAAGGATGGAGTATACATGTTGCCAATGTTTTGAGCAAGGAGCAGCGATGGCTTTGTTATTCGGTTAAACAAATTGTTGCTGCATTTGACAGATGACCTTTCAACTTCTTTATAAAGGACATCATTTTCTAGTGTCTCTCTCAGACTTATACCCCTTTTCAAACAAAAGTATAATTTAGTCGTTGTGCAAAGACCAAAAATGATCATAATTAGGAAAATTGTATTCAGCATACGGTCCAATCTCGCACAATCTCGAACAACTCGCTATCTCAAACAGATTCCCATGTCCCCTTGTTGTCTAGTTGGGTGAATTTAGTTCGGCTATCTCGAACTCTCGCTATGTCGAACAAATTTTCATTTCCCGTGCGATGCGACGATTCGAGATAGGGAGAGACGATTGTAATAGGATAGAAGCACAATTTATATAAGAAAATATCAGAAGATAAAGAGAAGATGAAGACAAAAATGTGAATACCTGTATTTTAACAAATCTGCATATTTGTCTTCACTTTCTTTAATGGTTTCATCTTTCTGGTTGAGGAAGTCTTGGAACATGCACCTTGCAAGTGACTTTTGAACCATCTTGCAAAATGGTGTGTGAAATATAAAGAAATCTACATCTTCAAGTGTACTGATCTTTTTATCATTACCAAGATGCTTCTCTGCACTCTTCAGGTAACGTTCATAACATTTATCCAAAGCATTCAGGAAGCATTTTATTGATAGCTTTCCATCAACAACTGGATATTCTGATACCATGTCCGGTTTGTAAAAATCATAGACGTGCTGCATATGGCTGCCTCTTAACTCTGCGAAAAATAGCAAAAACACATGAACAAAGGAACATTTTTTATTGAACATTGATTTCCAATATCATTAAACAATGTTACTACACATATTTTCACAGGTTCTTCACAGGTCAGTACCCAGACTTTCTTAGCAATTTCCCAACTTGCAGCTTTCTAGGGGCAATAAGCACTAAAGCTTTCTAGGGGCTTCCTTAGCAACAATTAAAAAGTTTTAAATTACCAAACATTCACACTGACAGAAGTGCAATGTTATGCTATGCACAAAAGTTGGTAAGAAAGTCTGATTAGGTGGGGCAGTGATTTTGAAGATCTACATAAGAGATTTTGAGCTTACTTCTGTCAATTACCAAAGGTGCATCTTTTCCAACAAGAAATGCTATAGCACCGGCACCACCAGTGCATCTTGCATTTCCTTCTGCATACACTGCAATGTCTCCCATCACAACAACAGCATATCTGCCTACGTTTAAAAAAACAGAGGCAATAAATAAAAGTAACTTGAATGAAATAACATAGACTCAACAATAGCAGTTAGTCTAAAGCAGTATTATTATTATTGAACAATGATAGGATCTTAATAGCACAAAATCCCACAGCAATAGCTATAGCACTTACACATAAACTGCTATAGGTAGCACTTAATTGACAACTCAACCTAATGTCAACTTGCCCCATGATTAGTAGCTTTCTAATTTTGGATCAGCTGTCAGCTTCAATCTGTCAACCCTAATTTCAGACCAATAAATTACAGCAACAATGTCTCCGAAATACTGCTAAATAAGCATTAGCAATTAGATGTCTTGATATGGCAACTGTATAGGTGACTTTCTGTGGCAAATTGTATGAGCCAGAGATTTTAAATATTCAGATAGCATGCAAGCTTTGTTTTACTACTGTTAGTTTGCCTGTCCAGCCTGCAAAGTCTCTTGATAGCAAAGGCATGCCTTCTATGCCATCATACTACTGTGAAGCCAGCATGTGGCAATAAAACAATGCTGGCACTCTATTAGTGCTTATAATCTTGGTCCAAATGACCCTGGGGCTGAAGCTTGCCCTCAACAGAGACATCTGTATGCTAAAGCTATTCCACGGGAATTAATAACCTACCATCCCATGAACTGCTTTCTATCCAATTCAATGCATTGAACAAAGCTGCAGTTCCTCCATAGCATGCATTCGTGGTGTCAATCCCTTCAATGTCTGTATTGCCTGATTCTTCAAATAGTTGCATAAGTACTGTTTTCACAGACTTGGATTTGTCGATTATAGTTTCTGTGCCAACTTCCAGTCTTCCAACGTGGGACATGGCAACTTTGTTTTTCTCCAGAAGCCCTTTAACAGCTGTTAGACACATTGAATTGATGTCTTCTCGATCTTCACAAAAACCCATTGCCTGCTGGCCTAGTCCAATTGTATACTTTCCTTCACTGACACAGTCATATTTTTCTAATTCTTTTTGTGAAACATACGTGGAAGGAAAGTAAACTTCGATTGCAACAATTCCAACATTTTCCGGCCATTTATCCTGCTGCGTCTGTGACATCGTTCACTTGATTTGATGGATGATAACAAAACAATCACAATCTTCTTCAACAGGCCACTAAAAATCACGCTATAAAGCACTGTTCCTATAACTCAAGCAGATATAAATCTTATCGATGTAGTACCTTGTAGTAATGAGTAAAATGCTTATTCGGTTACTACTTTGCCGAACCAACCCAAGGCAAAGCTCAAAATGCAACCTACTCTACCAGGCTAGGCCATTCGTCGTCATTCACATCAACCAATAAAGACAACATGTGCTTCCGTCGAATGAATCGTTCCAAGTCCACTTTATATACTTGTGCGCAAGTTTTTGCTATATTTAGAAATTTGTCACAGGCCCCACGGCTTTGTGCGTAATACCTATTTTTTTACGAAACTGTCCATCAGAAGCCATCACTCAAAAACAAGAAGGGTTAAAAAAACTGCACTGCTCAAGGGAAACATTTTGAGAAACTGAAATAAGCAAAAATCCAAAATTCATGTTTTCATTGATAATTTTGGCTGGATGGCGTGAAACAAAAAACTAAGCAACTTTTAAGAATTTTGGGACCTGAAGTTTTCTGATGACTTAAGAAACTGGAGCGCAAAACTGACTGTCGAGGTTGGTTTCTTATGAAAAATTAAGTGTGTTTCAAAAGAATGCTCAGGTACAAAGTGAATGCAGTCATGAATCGGAATGGAAACACGAAGGAAGAATAAAACAATAAATGTTATGATAGACAGACAGCACTTTGTAAGCAGATAATAAGGTCGTGTTATTGTGATTTTGCTTTGAAGATTACAAAAAAGATCAAAGACAAAATGAAAACATTTGTAATGCACGAACAACTTCATGAGTACAAAATTTCAAAACAATACAACCTGAATACTCTATTCTCTAAAACACAATGCTGTGTGCAATATTATTATCATTATAGTAGTTTTAATAATCGAAGAGAACAGAATAATAAATCGATTTGGTGATCAAAACTTTGAGTTTAGAGATTAAAAACATCGTGATTGTTTCTGCAATATTGAAGCATAACAACTAACCTCAATTCTGAAACCTTCAAATTCAATAATTAACAAACTAGTAAACAAAACACATCTACATGGCTACATGGCTTGAAATAATGGTTCTCAATTATACAAAGTCAAGTAAACAAACAGATAAACAGACGGAATAAATTGGAAATTTATTACACGCACACAGATATTTACAGACAGAGAAAATAAATGTTTTGATGTTAACATGTTTCCTTTGTGTTGTCAATTGCATACCGTTGTTGCAATCTTATCCAATGGATGTCTTGCAATTCCTCCAGTCGTGTGCCATCGTGGGTGAGACAACAGCCTCACTTTCAGAACTTTCGCAACCAATGCTATCGGAGCAATGGTCGCGGTGGCGCAATGCAGCAAAAAAGCAAATGAAAATCTATCAACTACCTTTTATGTGTAACTGTTGCTAGAGCAAGAATAGCTTCTGGACTCATAGCTTCTATCCGAAGTGGAATGACTAGCAACGGATGATGCTCGGCTATGAATAGATGGCATGTTGTTATGATGAGCTGGGTAGTTCATCATTGTGCGTGGTAGACTGTGATACATATGCGCAGGTATTGCTTGACTGTTCACATAGGGAATGTGATTACTTAACATTGAAGGTGGATAACTTTTCATAGATCCTGGATGACTTATCAACGAGCCTGGATGACTTGCTAATGACATTGCACGATGGGTGATCATGTCAGAATGGCTGATCATGGATGGACAGTGACCTTCGATGACTGACGGGGGCATGCTGTGTACGCTGTGGCCAGGTGGTGGTATGCTATGGCCAGAAGGTGAATGACTGCGCACCGAGCCATTGTGATGCATGCTGTGTCCAGATGGAGAGTGGCTCCTCGATGAAATGTGTCCAGAGCCAGTTTGGTGCATTGCTGGGTGCGTAGCTTTCATATGATAAGGAATCGCATTCATGTGTCCGTTTCTAGCATGTCCGTTCATGTACGAGATGTTTGCCGGTTCGTTCATGGCTTTCAGTTTTGTCATGACGTCGTTGAATCCGATGCGACAAGCTGCATCTTCGACCCAACAGTCCTTCATGATTGAAAACAGGGTTGTCGGGCAACCATCAGGGCACGGTAGATGATGTCTCGTTTGGATTCTCTCGATCACTTCTTGATTGCTATAGCCAAAATGAGGCTGCAGACCGTAGGAGAAAACTTCCCACATGACTACACCGAACGACCATACGTCACTGGCCGATGAATAAGAGCTGAGCAACAGACTCTCTGGACTCATCCAGCGCACGGGGATCGGCGCTCGTGCTGGCACACGGTAATAATCGCCGGCATACAAATCCCGTAAGCCGCTGAAATCGCTAATCTTGATGACACCATTGTCGGCCACAAGACAATTACGTGTAGCGAGATCCTTGTGCACAAACGATTGCGAGGACAGGAATAACATACCATTACATATCTGAGTGCAAATGTCTATGAGATCAGTATAGTCCAATGGTTCACAATCATCCCCAGCATGAGCACCGCTGAAGTTCGGTGAATGAAGTAGCAAGTGTTCGTGAAGATCACCGAATTCCGTGTACTCGTATATCAAACAGAGTGGATCCTCTTTCATGATCACACCAATCAACGCAGCCACGTTTTCATGCTTCAAATTCACCCTCGTCTCCGCTTCTCGTATGAAATTCTCAGTCTGTTTATTTGTCGCTTTTTCTATCAGAATCTTGACAGCAACAGTTGAATTCAGCGTTCTATTGTCCTTATTTATTATCATGTCAGCACAATACACGCGACCAAAATTACCTTCACCCATCAAATGGAAATCACAAAGATCTTCACGTTTGATTTCTGGAATCTAAAACAAGAATAAACAGTGCTTATAATTGACGTCGCTCCTTTAGAAATATTCAACTGGATGAAGGATAATGAAAAGCGATGGATTTGATACCTTTGGATTTACTCTTGGCTGAATTGGTGTGA
Source organism: Sanderia malayensis (assembly GCA_013076295.1). Classification (NCBI taxonomy): domain Eukaryota; kingdom Metazoa; phylum Cnidaria; class Scyphozoa; order Semaeostomeae; family Pelagiidae; genus Sanderia; species Sanderia malayensis. The sequence goes on along the minus strand of RQOL01000618.1, from coordinate 466,654 downwards.
TCGGAATCGAGGTTGGACTGCGATAGAGGATTTGCTTGTGGCGTCGCCATGCAATGATGATAATCGCAAGAGACAATGCCAGAGCGAATACGAGGCAAGGAATGATTGTCCAAAGTATGCTCACGACTTCGACTTTTTTTGGCAAAGCTGGTAAAATAAGTCAAATAAGACTCATCAATGGATTTAATAATAATCCTTTAAATAATAAAGATCAAATAAGAATAATTTATGGACTTGATGGACTTAAATAAAGGAAAATTCGAGTCATGTGTGCATGTTCCTGTTTCATGTTCGAGCGTGTTTTATTGTACTTTTATGCAAAACAATAGAATGAAATAAACAGAAAAAATCTTGAGCAAACAGGTCGATTACTTGGGGATAAAATATTCCCAGAAGCAAAGAAAGTTTCTATAGACAATTGAAAGAATAGACAGTCTATGCATACCACATTTAGGAATGCTGCAGAACTGAGCAATGTCTTTGCCATTGTAATCCACATAACACCAAGGCCTGTCTTTAGTTCTACCTGGATTTCGACAGAAATTATGTCCACCATGCAACTCTGGGTATTTCTTGCTGAGAAATGAGAATTTCGTGTCATCCCATCGCTTGCATCGAAAATGAGATTCACTTATGTTCAACATTCCGCGATAGTCATCACCTCGGTCCAAAAAACAATTGTCATCTGCAAGAAGAAAATTACCAATCTCTTAATACATCCAAACACAATGTTCAGACCATTCTCACAATTTGGACAATGCACACTACAATACCTCTACCGATGCAATTTGGGCTCGTGTGCACACGAATAAAATTCAAATTTGCTCAAAATAAAAATGAACCTAAAAATGACCCACTCGTGTGCATGATGTGGTCGTTAAATTTGTTGGTAGGGTTCATTCAGTGAATTACATAAATACAGAAAGGACAACTCTGCTTGAGATTGAGCTGCGCAGTAACTTGTGTGTATTTTACGTACACGATTTTCTATATAAAGAGTCCACCTAAGGCTTGGTTCTTAAAGTTCCTTATTTCAGGGCCTGTTTTGAAATCAATCAAACAATGTCAACCAAGCAGTATCATGTGGCATATGGCATGGCACACATGTGTGATTTTCAGTTATTCGTGGTACTAAAATGCTCAATTTTGAATAGTTCCTTAGAGAGGGAGTGCCTTTAGTAGTATAAATTCTTTAAATTTTTAGGCCCTCTACCTGTAGGTTCCTCATAAAGAAGTTCTTCATGAAAAAATGTGTAATCGTGCAATAAATGCAATTGCTTCGTGATTCGTTGCAGCCTTGGTTGAAGGGAAGGGCTTATCAAATGATCATTAGCTAAATACAGCTGCACTACCTTGTCCAATCACGGGGAATACTTAAATGCATAAGAGCAATTCATCCATCCAGAAATAAAAACCAAATATTTAACAAGTGTTGCATAATTTTGCTCACCTTCATCTACAACGGAAGACCATTGAATATGTTGCGGTACATTCTCTGTATGAAAAACAAAATAATAATAACAAACGATTGCTAGATTTTTCTCTTAAAGTTAAGAATGAATTGGATGAGAGAACAATGAACTCGACCGACCTTCAGTTGCTTTCCCTGGCCACTTTGAAACAGCAGGTGCATCTATAAGAAAAGATGATAATGTCAAGTAAAGATTATGCAAATGTGAAATATAACACAGTATAAGCAAGCGCAACTCGAAATCAAAAGCGTATTTACAGTAAGAGAAAAAAGATAAACAAAGCACCAACTATGAAGCAGAAAACTTGAATATATGAAAAATTTCAAAAGACTTCGAAATTTGCAACGGAAAAATATTGCGATTAATGATAATAAAATTAAGATAAAAGATTACAAGCATAGGAATACTATATCATTACAAAAAACTCAATTTCCATTCTTAAGTTATAAAATGATAAATACATAGACCTATAATAATTCAATTTCCCCTTCTGCTTTCCTCTTTACACGCCTCATCGATAACATGTTTCCTCTCTTCAACTTTCATGCGTATGCACGAATCCAAGAACAATTTCTCAATTGGGACCGAGCAGGGCGACCGTTAAACGCTATTAGGAGATAGATGCTAATCCAGACCTCACAACAAAGGCTGGCAAATCGCTCGAGACTCTCAAGTTTATTGGTCGCTATCCAGAGGTGGTCGTTAGTGAAGGTTCGATTGTATAACTTCCTACTTTGTCCTGTGTAGAATTTTCATAGAATTTGGCAGAAGAGAAATATGATTGCGGCAGTATAATTTTGATCCCCCGGTGACAACTTCCTCCACTAAGTCGTTTAAAAAGATAAAATAAGACCGAAATGAAGCAGACGTGCCCAATAAATCTTCATGCATTATTAAAATTGAAAAAAGGAGCTTGGATTGTGGTAAATCTTATTTGAGGTAGTGAAATGCAATTAGACAGAGCCACACTTATCCTATTCAACAAATAAAATAAAAACTTTCCTCTTCGTAAAGACACGACAAAGTAATGTTCTTAACAGAACAATCGTCGCTAATTGTTCGAGCTTAAGCTGCGTTTTATTATTCTTTTCAAATCAAGAAACCATCCTGAACACTTCGTACATCTGATGGGTATTTCTAATCGGTTGACCCCACGACTCGGGGACTCTCGGACGGGCGACTATACGACCTAGGGAAATACGACCCATGTCTTTAAAACTGCCAAATTTGCATTATTTTCACTGTAATTATTGTAGCGAAGTCAAAGACACTGTTTTGAAGTATGAAACGCAGTTTGGTGAGCATAGGAACAGAAATAAATGCTTTTCGAGCAAGCAATTTTGTCGCAAAAAGCACGCTGTCGTTGCAAATCACTGAGGTTTTCGTATCGTAAGCAAGGAAACTGTGGTGGCAGTAATCGAAATCCTGTGGAGCCACGACATTGACATTTGCACCGTAATCAAAATTCCACCCTTTTCAGAAGCGTTGCGCAATCTGAAACCACCGGTAGTAAGAGAGAACAATTTTAAAGCATTTCATATAAATGCAGAAAGACTATTCTGCTATTGTAACGTCTGTGTTTGTTATCATCCATCAAATATAGCAACAAAATGTGAATATATCACAACATAACAACAGCTAAAACAACGAAGCATGGAAACCTTATCAACGTCATCATGCTCGTCATTATGATCGTGATCATTTTTATTATTATTGCACCCTGCACCCTGCACTGCGCAGGTATATTGAGTTTTTTACCGCTAGAAAACACTTGCAAAGTATTCTATGGGATGCAAAAGGGCCTTAGTTACCCGAGGTTCGAGTTACTCCTGGCCCGACGTATCATGATTTCGCTGTTTTATGAATATTATTTCTTTTGGAGTTTATTTCATTTGTCTTTATCAAGAAAGAGCACATTCTACCAAAATATTCACAATACACAACTACTCCGATCATGTCATTGTAACACAACCTCTGTTTGGCATAAACAGAGTTATAAATTTTTTGATAGATTCTTGAGAAGAGTCATGGACAGGATAGATCTATTTTGTCTCAAAGATGGAATGCATCTGATGATGTTGGTTAATATATAAAATATATTAACTTGAATTAATTATGCACAGAAGTTTTTCATCGCGTGATCTGATTTGACGCTCATCAACAAGGAAAGTTGATATATTCCCTCCCTTTGGTATGTTAATGACTTGAGAAAGGCAGGCTATCTTAATCTGGCGTATCAGGTTTTACGCAGTCATCATCAGTATCATCATCATCATCATTCCTGTAATTGCCGTTCCCCCTTTTAGAAAGAACCACTGCCAGCATGCTTGACATTCCATCGTGGCGTGCTTGACACGAAAAAGAGACAAATTGAGAACGAGGTTGTGACTTTGAATGGAAGTAAGGGAGTGACTCGAATGATCTATTTGACCCAGACATTGTTTAGTTTTCAGTTAGAAATATTTACATTTTAGAAACCATTGCAGATTAGAAGGTTAACTATTTGTAACTCTTTATATAACTTGCAGCTTCCAGTTCTAGTTATACTTCTCTTGTTCATGTTGCCGATATAGTTTGTATTTAGAATAAAACGTGCTTGGATTTCGTATGTCTGCATTTATCAAGAAGTAGATCTGAGTAGTTGTGTATTGTGAATATTTTGGTGGAATGTGTTCTTACTTGATAAAGATAAATGAAGTAAACTCCAAAAGAAATAATATTCATAAAAACAGCAAAATCATGATAAGTCGGGCCAGGAGTAACTCGAACCTCGGGTAACTAAGGCCCTTTTGCATCCCATAGAATACTTTGCAAGTGTTTTCTGGCGGTAAAAAAACTCAATATACCTGCGCAGTGCAGGGTGCACTGTGCAGGGTGCAATAATAATAAAAATGATCACGATCATAATGACGAGCATGATGACGTTGATAAGGTTTCCATGCTTCGTTGCTTTAGCTGTTGTTATGTTGTGATATATTCACATTTTGTTGCTATATTTGATGGATGATAACAAACACAGACGTTACAATAGCAGAATAGTCTTTCTGCATTTATATGAAATGCTTTAAAATTGTTCTCTCTTACTACCGGTGGTTTCAGATTGCGCAACGCTTCTGAAAAGGGTGGAATTTTGATTACGGTGCAAATGTCAATGTCGTGGCTCCACAGGATTTCGATTACTGCCACCACAGTTTCCTTGCTTACGATACGAAAACCTCAGTGATTTGCAACGACAGCGTGCTTTTTGCGACAAAATTGCTTGCTCGAAAAGCATTTATTTCTGTTCCTATGCTCACCAAACTGCGTTTCATACTTCAAAACAGTGCCTTTGACTTCGCTACAATAATTACAGTGAAAATAATGCAAATTTGGCAGTTTTAAAGACATGGGTCGTATTTCCCTAGGTCGTATAGTCGCCCGTCCGAGAGTCGTCGAGTCGTGGGGTCAACCGATTAGAAATACCCTACATCTGATCGCTTATTTGTCACACGTCTGAGACGTAAATCTCTTCAAATTCCTCTCATAAATATATTACAAGGAAAAAGAACTTCAAAAAAACATGAAACTAATAACCAAATAGAAAAACATGCTAGAACAAAGAACTGAGTCCAAATTCGATTTCGGTTGTGGTGCTTTCGAAATGTTTGATAACAAAATAGGACGTTTCGATTTTGAAATCGTGGAGTTGTTACGAAAGTTTCCATAAACAATGGAATAAAAATATGGTTATACATGTAAATAAAAACAACAAAGGCTTTTAAGTTCTTATATTCCAACAGTTCCTCTTTGGGGGAAACTTTCGAAGATTTGAACATGCAACTGTGTGTGTAAGTCAACTGCTTCTTCTATGTTTTGCTGCTTTTATTGATTCCTTGCCAATTCAAAAACCGCCTTGCAGGCTTCCGCGCTCAGAAAACCGTATGACTGATTTCTTGCGGATGTGAACATATTGTGTAGGCCCGTATGACAATGTTGTAGCTTTTCCCATTGCATTAGTATTGCAATAAGATAGACGACTAAGTTGATGTATAGCTTTGTGGCTTCATGCATAGGTGTACAGAAACATCGCAAAAACAAAAAAATCTCCGCAACAGGTTATGTTGCACAAGGCTTTGAAATTTTGGCCAGCTGCCGTCCATGGTCAAACGACGACGCAATGAAAATGAGACAGTGATAGAAACTGTCAACAACACTTAAGTTTCTTCAGCCAAATAAGTCATGACACTTAACTGAAAAAATATATACTTCACCCATCAAATGACTTCAACTATATTAACTAAATGTACTTCGAATCGGGTAGCCCGAATAGACGGAAAATAAAAGTAACTACTTATAAATTACACGTGCCGTGGTGGCGTAGCATCTTACCAAATACAACAGAAAACGAGAAAATATTTAATGGCCAATTGTTCAGTGTTATTAAGGGGAATGAAGAAGATACATGCTTATTCTCGAAGATGATGAAACTGTCCTTACCGTCACTACGGTCATTTGTACAAAATCATGTGACTGAATTAGATAATGGCTATCGATTTCATAATAAAAAAAGCGAACAACTTGATTCGGTTAAAACGTATGAACAAAAGGAAATGTTCTGCTTCATCAACAAGCAATATATGGTCCTACTATCTGGCAAAATATCTATTTGATCACGGAACATTTCCCTGCTCGATATTGATAGGCCTATGAGGACAAACACCACAAAACGCAAATACAAACATGTCAGACATGTTTCCCAAAAGACAAATAAAGAGAAGATGAAATAAAAACAAGGGCAAATTCTCACCCATTTCTACAGATGAATACAATGAAGATACTTGGTGATGCTTTCAAAAAATGCCTTGATATTGAAAACATTGAAAGCTGATTGCAAAAAGCCAAGCGGAACGTGCAATGTGTAAAAAAGTAAATGAAATGTCAGATCAGTGAACGAGACTTTGCCAACCATGCAAGCAAGGTGCGATTATCAGTCGAGTCGAACAGAAGCGAAAAGATCGTTTACTTCAAAGAGTGACAGCGTTTTGAATAATTAAAATTACGGAGTCGGCTTCTTTGCTCTAAATCCATCTCTAAACCTATGACAATGGGCAACTCACAACACCGGACTAACAAAGCCTGGTGTGTGAATACACAATATGGTGGACGGGGGCAGGTTGGCTACGGAGGAGTTTTAACTTTCAACCAAAAGCTCTCAACCGTTACAACACCACAATTTCAGGATTATTCTCCTCATCTCAAATTTCCAAGACCAAAATCGCCCCAAAAGAATTCATTTTAACAGATTTTCTGTCTACTGGCACGTAAGAAGAAACCCGTGTCGTCGTCAACTTGTGTTGTCGTGTACAACTTGTCATATGTTTGTCATGTGCAGTTGTTAGTTTAATTCTGTTCATACCCGCAATGCATCATGAACGGCTGACTCGCTGCATTGTGGGAAGAGTTTAACATGTCACAATTTCAGACGTCAAACAATGTCAGAGATGTTTTAACGACTTAAAACAAAACCTTATCCACATTTACGGTGGGGTTAGAGTTTTACAAGCGACCTTCATGGGCTGAGAATCTCTGATCTTTTCACTACTAATAAGCTTATACAGTGTGTTAAAAATTGGAACCATTCGTCTACCACTTTCAATAGCGCACAGTCATGATAGTGTGAACAGGAAACTGATCTTCGGTCGTTCTATGTTTTACAACAACCGCAAAGGATAAAATTGAAAGCAGATGAAAGCAATAATTTAGCAAATCATTAAAAATCAAGACAGTGTCAATGACACACAAGCTGTGTAAAACTGTCACTTGAAGAAACGCCTTGGTTAATTTTATTAAAGTTGATTGACGAAAAATGAGATGTTTTAGCCGAGGTAAATGACAACCTTGTGACTAAAAAGGTGGCCATACAAGTCCTCTATGTCAAATGGTACGAGATAAATTTAGGACAAACTGTCAAATTGACACATTTAAAAGTCACAGTGAGAGGACGATTGGCAAATGCAATTGTCAAAAGGGCAGACAAATGCATATTGCTGCAATTAGGCAAAAGCGTATAAGACCCGAAATTGTACTTACACGTTGCAACAGGAAAGAGACGTTCGTTGTTGTAATCATTGCTTGCTGATTTCGGATAGATTCTAATGCAATTCTTCATAGGCAGTTTGGAGCAGTCTGGCAACAACTCAGCAGAAAAGAATGAATCAGCTTTGCCAGCTATATATTCAGTGGCACAAACATCAGTCTGAAGTTTAAGGCAATCGGCACGGCATAGCTGAATTAACCTATTTGCATCCGGAACTCTCTGTGCACAATAAGGGAACTGCGTGTGACACAGCAACGGTAAAACATATGGACGGCATGATGATGATATCAGATTCTGTTTTATTATTGATCTGTAGGTATCTGCAATGACAGCATTAGATATTGCATTAAAGATTTCAATTATTTCCATGATTATGTATGCTCAAAGTCAAGAAAATACCTTAATAACATTCTAAGACGAAGAATGGGAGAATTCTCGAAAAATAATTTGCAAATAATGACCACTACTTGGTTGTCATTATTTGCATTACAAAATTAAAAAAGAATATTTAATTCGTCACCTCTTAACTTCTTTTCCTTGAATAGAAAACTCTGACGACTGACAGCAAAAATAGGTCGATGGGGATTTAAAACATTTTGACATGTTTCATTCTTATACAAAGTGCAGATTGGCGTATTGGCTGCATTTAGTCTTCTTTCTGTGTTTTTCCTATAAAATCAAAATTCATTCCAGAAACAATACTATTGGGAAAAACCATCACAATATTTTCGAAACAATAATGTGTCTATAAGAAGACTGAGGTTTAAAATAAGGAAAATTAATGGAAATTTGAAAATAAATAGCAAGGAAAAATATAAAGTCTTGGCTTAAGAAGTTCTCACAAAAATATGTATCAAACAAGGCTTTAAATCACTTGATAATTATTGAATTTCAAAAAATTAAAACTTTGTCTTTTGATAAAAGTCGACAGATTTATCTGAGGTTAGTAAAACGAAAACAATATTGAAAGCACATGCAACAGAATCACTCACCCATTTGAAGCTGGTCTTTGAACTGTTAAATAAATAATAACCAAAGTTTTACTAATTTGCCACAAAGTTAACCGAAACAGCAAAGTAAACCAATTGCTTGATAAAAATCAAGTAAGACTAAAAATAGATAAAAAAGATGAGGACAAAACATACCTTTAATGAATCCTTTCTTGCTAAAAGTTGTCTCGTATTTATTAGTAGCCCTGCATTGATAGTAACCTTGATCAGAGAAACGTGCTCTATATATTATTAAAGAGATCTTTGAACCTTTGCTCCTAAAAAAAGAAAAGATTTTAATCAGAATTGTTGGTGATATTCTAGTTACACTACAAAAACCTATGTTAAAGATACAATCACTGTAACTTCTTGGGTTCCCTTTAGTTTATGAAACAGGGTAACATACTCCCTTATGTATGTTATTCTCAGGCAAATAGACATGTTTTTGTTAGGAAATTCAGAAATGATTCTCTGTCTTCTCCAACCTTTCTCAAATCACAAATTTTGGTTGAAATGTTTATTTCCTTGTGATATTTTGGCATATTGCTTTCCTCTGAACAAATTAAAAATGACAAAACATATTGCTCTTCCAACATAACATTAGTTTTCGTGATTAGAAATTTTCACATTAGAACTGCTCAAAAATGACAAAATATAACTACATAACTACAAAACATAGCACAACTACAAAATATTTTTACACAAGATGGCTTTTCGGGTTGAATATTGCATGATAGAAATCTGCAAAAATATTGTTCACAAATGCCTTTCCTGAAAATATTTTAGGGGGTTGATGTTTTTGGCCCACCCTGTATCAATTATAGAACAAAATAACCAAATCAACTTACTTTCTGTCAGTTGTGATTCTCGCTGATTGGGTTTTCCCAGTTTTTCCCTGTTCATTTTCAGACATTACTCTTCCATTCCACAAAAAGACAACATGGGGAGTTGGAGAGCCAGTTACTCGACAACGCAATTTAACTCTTGTCTTGACAAGAACTGTTTTGTTCTTAGGACTTCTCGTAAAGTCCAGCGCTACAACACAGAATATATATATTAGACAGTTTTTACATGCTGCCTCAAAACAGCCATTTTCAATGTAAAATGGTCCTGAGAATGTCTGTTCCCTTCTATTCTAATGTCATCAATAATGTCATGCACAAAATGATCTCAGTTGTTGTTAATGTTGGACAAATTTTTCAATAAATGTGCATGCATGCATTTATGTATAGATGAATGTATGCACATACAGATAGATGTATGGATGCATGCATGGATCTCTTAAATGTTCATGATTTTTTTGTAAATGAAACTAGCACACATGCCAAAATGAAATATTTTATATTTTAACGGATTGGTTAACTACTTAAGCTAGGGTTGAAATTAATAATTCAAGGTTTAATAGGCTCATGCCTTCACAAAAGAATATTCCACGCCCAACAGTTTCAGTAAAACAAGGGATCTACATCTGTATATATGGGGAATATACAGGTGAAATTTTTGTTAAACACTACAAGCAGTTTTTATTAATAAATTATGAATTAAATCTCAGAGCATAAATCCATTTATCATAAAAGCTCCTCTGCAATATTTTTGTGTGTATTTTATTATCTAAATCATTTTTGTATTATCAGTTAATTATCACCCAGTATTTTCTATGTGTACTTTAGTGTAGTAATGTGGGAAATGAACTTTATTGGCCCAAAAGTCCTGAATATTTGGATCAGGAGCTGGCAACATTCCAACACTTTAGGGCAAGCAAATAGTTGACTTTGTCAGGTTTTGTGAAAAATAAAAAATTGCATACCCTTGCAACTGCTGCAAGATGACAATGATGATCCCAATGACCTGAAAATATAAATGATACATAATTAGAGATTGCACCATGACTAAAAGACACCAAAAGAGTATAAAAATAAGAGAATATGTGCCTTGTTTTATAAAAACTATGGAACTTAAAATTGAATATTACGGCTGTTTAAATAAAGGTTTGGGACAAAATTGGAATCCAAAAATGTTACTGGCCAAAACTTTACTCTGACAAAGAAATCATTTGTGATTAAATAATGTTGATTGAAAATTGGTTATTATTTGCATAAACATACATTGAATATAGCTGATTGCAGTTAAATAGAAAAAATTCTTTTATGTCAACCTTTGAGAGAAATTCCAAAATTCAAAATAAGCCCCCAACTAAAAATATAGTTTTGGAAATTAGTCCCAGGGGATTATGGTATTAACACTTATCTCCATTGTTTAAAGAGGCCTCTTTTCTTTTTAAACTTGTTAATTTTAAGGTAAAAAGTGAAAATTACATAAACTATAGGCTAATAAGATTGAAAAATTCAAAAATAAAAAGGTCATCATGAAAGAAGGACTTGCTCTATTTTAAACATCTGATTGACTCTTCTGAAATTGTCCACTTAATATTATCAAAACAAGGAATTTTGCATTAGGTATGTAGAAGATAAAACTAACTGCTATTTTTCTACCATAATTAATTTCCATTTGGCAGGGTTGAAAAGAAAGGTTCTCATGTTGCCATTATTGAAATTCAATAGAAGTTAATAGGATCTCAAGGATTGTAAATATGGGGGGTGGCTTCTCCGTTTGACATTGGAAACCAATAATAATAATTTGCATAAAAACGAGCATGATAGAAAAGCATGACAAATGCGACTTCTCACTAAATTTAATAACTATCCACAGCTTCGAAAAGGGCTCAGCAGGAAGATTTCTTTCCTTGAGCTTGCTCCAGCTATGAGGGCAATGTCATTTTTACAATATCACAGCAGGAGTTGGTTATACTCTTTTATGGGACCTTGAGGATTAGCAACGTTAGTTTGTTTGACCTTCGGTTTTGGTTTTATCGCCCGGCCCGCAGATATAAAAATATGGAAAGAACCAAAAGTTGCAAAAAGATCCCAGGGTTTTGATAAGATTTATTATATTCTATGTTTTCTAAATAATACATGCAGCAAAAATTTGAAGTCTTGAAGCGGAATGCTGCAATAGAGTGCGCGTGCACGGAGGCAAACAAGCCAAGCTTCGACTTCGCCACAGCGATTTTCCCCAACACGTAAGACTGAGAGGCTCTCAGCATTGCGTGTTGGGTAAAATTAACTACATATTTACATTAAAACACCTTTGATAATCAAAGAAGTATAACTCAAGACAGATTTCCAAGCAAATATAATAACAAACATAGTCAACGTACCTATCAAATCTTGAAGACAAGGCCATAATTCTTGAATAAAGAATTGAGTCTGTGGAAACAAAGGAAACGGAAGATTTGCCGCTGAAGTATTAATTCGCACCTTGACTCAAAATAAAGTGCAAATTCACGCATTCTTTCATAAAGAAAATGTTTATCCTAATATAAAAAGCTATCTGTACGTAATTTTATCTTTTATCCAAGGAACTCAGTTCATTGCATAAAAATCTAAATAATGTTTTGAGCTGCCCATCTTCGGCCTAAAGATATTATTAAAATGGCTGGCTGAAAATTAATTAATGGGTAGCGTTTGTCAAACTGATAAAGAACTCCGAAAAACTTTTGAGACACAAAAATCTGTTTCAGCAGAGAAAAGCGTTAAGCATAATTAAATTCAACATTACGTGCTTTTAGTAATAGTTTCGTGCAAACAAAAGTCATTAGAAAAAACTTACCTGTCCATAAAATAATGGTCGCAAAGGCAAGAATATTGGATTTCCACATCACAGCGTCCTCTTACCACCACAAAATATATCTGCTTCTGTTTATAAACGTTCCCTTCATGTAGCTCTGGATAACTTAACAAATACTCCGGTAAAACATTCCTTCCAAACTAGATGTTAGTCTGTGGCGATTAGTACTAAAGTCTTCTTTTAAAATGTAGACAAAACTTCTGTTGTTGTGATCGACTTAGCGCAAAGCGACGAAAGGTAAGACACAGACAGACAAAAAGCATTCTGCAAAGAGTTGTGGGAATGAAATGTGTCAACAATTAACACAATAGGGACAGTGAGCAATAGCACAAGGGCTGATAATTAGTTTTAAAGAAAGGGGAGAGGGGGGATTTAGAAGGAATAGTGTTCTTAGAGTGGATAACAAAAGTGTAAATTATAAATATAATTAGCATGGATTGAATAAAGAACAACAAAGAAACCGTCGCCTCGCATCTGCTTGTAAAATCACCAAATCATACACGCTACTTTTACCACAGAAAATAACAGCAACAGCAAAAATCCCAGCAAAGACATTATATTGTAAATATTTGTATATCTTTGTAGGCAATTTTATTTCTTCCAATTTAAAAAAATGCAATATTTGGGTATGAAAGCAGTCTCTTTTTCTATCAGTTGGTTAAAACTCAGTCATGAAAGGGAAATGAGGGTGTTTTGCATCCCTTGCAACTTCTTTACCATCAGCCTGTAAGAAAAAAGGCAAATTGTTATTATTAACCATAAATCGTTTGTCATTATAGTTATTGTCTTTATTATTATTTATACATTTACTAAAACCGCAATAAATACATTGACACACCGAAGGGGTTTTTACTGAAAGCTGCTACTTGTACAGCTGTAAATTTTCTGACTATTATTATTGTAGATTAGTATAATTCATGCACGCAATTTGATCTTATGATAATAATTATTTTAAAAGTGTGAGTCATAACAAATGATCAAGAGTCCTTCAAATAGTCTTCCCACTTAGTAAACTACTCTAGCACCTTCCTCGATAACCTGATTGTTTGTGAAACTTGGTTTTTTCTATAAATGCTGTTTTGATCAGATCGCTATTGATTCAAAGATAGATCCAGGTCCTCTGCAATACACTACCTAAAATTTCTATCGCAACTGATACCATATGGTCAAATTGTATTATATCTTCACACCCCAAACCCCAAATTAGTTTTATATCTTCATTTTCAACGACCCCATCGGACATACTTCTCACATAACTTCAATGTAAGGTCTTTGCAAAGTTATCCCGGCACCCCTCCTGGTAGCCAATTTACTGCTCTTGCATACAGTAAATCCTCGAATAAGCTCCCAGGGGCTTATTTGCAAAAATCAATCTTGGAGTGGGTGCTTATTCCAGGGAGCGTCTATTTGGTCTATTTTGAAGTTTGGCCTTTTCCTCAAAGGTTGACGTGATAAACGACATGATTTTCTTATTCAACTAAATTAAAAACTAATACCATTAAAAGAGTTACAAACTGCTGTATAAATATCCAACAAAACTTATAATTCCTTTTTGTCTCCAGTCAAAGAAAGTAATACTGTACAGCTCTATTGTCCTGTTAGGGCTTTCATGAAATAAATATTATTTCTGCAGGGCTAATTCAAAGATTTACGGTGTTATAAGATGCACCACTTCATTCCCCGCTCCACATAATCAACATAATTGGGACTCGGCCTTGCCATCTATACGTTATATCATTATTATTATTTCTTTTTCAAGTTTCCTGGAAATTTTTACAGCTGCAAGCTGAAAGGCAAGCTAAAATAAGTGGCTTCAGGTTTGGCCACCTACTCTGAATTTCATAACCTGAGTCACACAGCATCTTACTGCTTTGATGTTTAGTGAGGCCTTCTGCCTTATGATTGTACATAAATTCCCGAGGTAGCGCCGCATTTACACAAAAGATAACTGCGGCGCTCATTCGGGGCTGCGCTCATACGGGGGCGGCGCTCACTCGAGTAAATACGGTATAATAATGTCCCTTGAGGGCGCAACTAACAATAATAATTATAATGCTTTTAGGGCCCATCTAAGTGCTCTGGCCCCCACATTCCCCCAGGCAGGTACTATGTGTGATTACGTAGACCCACATTTGAGAAAAGATCTCCATATGAAACTTACTGTTGTAACTTTAGGAATGCAAGCTCTCCAGCCAACATCAAAAGATTCAATCTCAGCAATATCTGCACTTGTCAAGTGAAAATCAAAAACTTCAGTGTTCTGTTTGATTCTTGTTGGATGACAACTTTTAGGAATGACACACAGTCCTCTCTCCAACTGAAATCGGATGCATATCTGTGCTGGCGATTTGTGATGTTTTACAGCAATTTGAACTATTTTTGGGTCGTCCATTAAAGTGGGGTCTGTTGGCTTGGCCCAAGGACGATCTGGAGATCCAAGAGGACTGTATGCTGTGACTGTAAATAATGAGACTCAGCATTATGTATCTATCATTGTATTACATAAGCTTACATGAGTACATGGCAAATACAGAGATGTCAAAAACAACAAAAAAGATAGATAGCTAGGAAGAACCCTTTCAATAAGAAAGGGACACATTTCAAGAAACAAAAAAAATCCAGTTCATCCAGTTTTTTACTTAGCGTTTTTAAATATTGGGGAGATGGGGGTGCATATGGCCTGGTGCCCCCTGTTGTGATGGGGAATTATACTCAGTAGTGTTAGGCAGCTTGGAAGCTAATTCAGTGAAGAAAAGTAGCAGAATGTTTGATATAAGCAAACTAATGAGGTCATGCCATCGCTATTATTATATTACAGAAACTTGCAGTGAAATTGAGATAAGACCAAAACATAATAACATGCACACTTGCAGAGGAGCCAGGGACCAAGGGGCACTTTGCAAAACATTTAGAAAAACCTGTTATATATAAAAGGCATTCAGGGTGAAATAATACAATTGCAAAGCATACTAGACTGCAGCCATGTTAGACTGAGCCATTCATGATCCAGTTGTTATATATTTTACTTAAGTTTTGTTAGGATGTGATGGTTAAGTGGTCAATACCTTTCTGTCATATGAGTGACATATAGTACAAGTTGGTGCTTGTACCAAATATCGACCTACCAACAATATCTCTTTCCTTGCAGAATTCGAGCAATTTCTTCTGACACAAGTATGGGTGGCATTCAATTTGCAAAACAGCTGGCTTGATTTTGCCTTTTGTACAAATTTCTTCAATTTGAATGCTGTTGAAATTTGACACCCCTGAAATAGAATAAAGCTTTATTCTAAGTTTTCACAAGGAGAATCACAGCCTGGTGGTAAAGTCTGGCAGTAAGCCATAATGAATAATGAATCTATAATTTGTGTGGTTGATTTCAATGTGTCTATGGCTGTATAAATAAGAGACTGGTCTGCTGAGAGCCAGATGCTCTTTAACTGAAAATCAGCTGTTGAATAAAATTCAGCTGGTTTCTGGCTCAATAGTATATTGCACATTTTACTTTGTTAAAATTCTATGAAGGGGTTAATAGCCATTCTCATGTTAAATATTGGTAATAACCTTTTTTATACGGAATAATTTTACTTTTCTAAGAAGCGGTAAAGCTTAATAAAAAATGATCCAAAACTAAAACCCTATGGGGGCTTCTTCCAAAATGGGCTATAGTAAAGTATTACTTCACTTGACATTGCATACCAATAGATCTGACAAGGCCAGCTCTGACGCATTCCTCAAGAGCACGCCATGTGTTTAAAAAATGGACATCAGAGTATATTATATGACCATGGTCATCTTTCGGAAAAGGATTGTCTCCAGCTTTAAATCCCACAGGCCAGTGAATGAGATACAAATCAAGATATTCCAATCCTAATAGCTTTAGTGAGGTCTTCAAAGCAGGCATAACATCATCCGGGTTATGCTTTGTATTCCAAAGTTTTGATGTGATGAATATATCTTCCCTTTTCACTCCCTTAAATGTAGAAAATAAAAATGAAATAAAAAATTATATATCCAAGTTGAGCTTACACATTCATGGTAAAAACAAAACCTTTCCAGAACAGTAAATCTGTAGACAACATAAAAAGACTAGCTAGACT
The DNA here is from genome assembly GCA_013076295.1 of Sanderia malayensis. Classification (NCBI taxonomy): domain Eukaryota; kingdom Metazoa; phylum Cnidaria; class Scyphozoa; order Semaeostomeae; family Pelagiidae; genus Sanderia; species Sanderia malayensis. The sequence goes on along the minus strand of RQOL01000618.1, from coordinate 450,330 downwards.
GGGACAATGTCTACCAATATCGTATTTATATATTTTTTTAATAAGTTAGTGGTTTATAGGTAAGGTAGCACTCAGATAGTCAACAATGAAAGCAATTTCTAGAACTTGTTTTGAATTATGGCATATTTTTCCATTGTAACTATTTCATATTTTAATTCTTCCTGACCCAGTAAAAAACAAAATACAAAGTTTTTGGTGCACTTGTTTGGACCCTTTTTCAAAAAGTTGAGTATCATTTAATGAACAAACAGCACAAAGAATACTTATTTTAGACTGTTTAATTTAAATGTGGAATCTGGAAAACTGTTATTTTCTGCCTGATGAGATTGTGATCTCCATAAACTACACCCATTTTTTTATAAGAAACCCTTTATAAGAAACCATAGGCTACTAATTTCAAAACTTAAGAAACTTCGGTAGGAGATTTAGTGTGACTGAAAAAAGTAAAGAAATTTTCTATGTTGTTTTAAGGGGAAAACATGTTAAAAACAACTTGCGCATTTCATTCCCATAGATTTTTAACAAATCTCAGCAATATTAAGAAACTTGCTAAGAAACTTTTCGTACCATAATTAGGTACAAAACCCTAAGCAACTAAGAAACCCTGGTACGAAAATTTTGCATAGCTTCTTATAAAAAAAATGGGTGTATATCAGCAAGATAATAATGAAGAAATAAAGGAGAATGCAGAAAATTGGTCCTTGTGTGTTGAGATTTTAGTAAAAAATTGGAAATTTTCAAAACTGTTTACAGGGTGACTTACTGCAAGAGTGTGAAGGGCATGGTGACAAGGCTAGTGACATAGCCAAGAGATAACAGGCAAGTGGCAAATGGCAAACACAATGGGCACCTGGGAAGATGGCAATGAGAAGTAGTTTACTGGACACAAATTATTAATGTTACACAAAGACCCAAATTGTTTCTCCTTCTGAAATCATTCGAAAATTTCTAAATGAGTTTAAATTTTAATAAAACAGCATCTTATCATCCTGCCTCAAAAATGCTATTGTGCTTCCACAAGAGGACGAAGACCCACTTGTGAGACTTGAAGACCCAATGTATAACAAGTGACTTGTTATACATTGCTTGTGTTGTCTATTAATTGCATATACATTTTGTAAAGAGAACGCTTGGAAATGGCTTTACACAAAAATCGTAATATGAAAAATGTCTAGAATTTTTGTGTCCGAATAAAATTCTGTACGACATTGGGCCAGAAAAAATTCGCAGCCCACGTTTTGCAATAAATGTAAATTTTCAGCTGAAAGATTTTTGAATAATAATAAGACTTTAACTTTAACTTTAACGCCACTACTGAGCATCGCCAATAGCATTTTGCTCAATCAAATAAAAATAAATTAAATTTTCCACTGCAAAATGTGAAGATGGGAAGGAACTCAGCCAGAAAACCAGTGACACTCAAACCTGCCCCAACAGGTGAAAAAATCCAAAATAGCAAAGAAGAACATTTAATCTTTCGCATGTTTTGCTCACTTTTAGGACTGTAAATGGCCCTCCCATCCCACGTAAATCTAAATAGTGCATTTAAAGTTCGTTTACTTTGCCGATCTTCTTAGCCAAAGCCTCGCCAACTTCTTTTTCATTTCCATAAACCCAGGCACAGTCGATGTGTCGGTAGCCACAATCAATCGCTGTGCAGATTGCATTGCCAACTTCCCCAGGTTTACTTTTCCATGTTCCCAATCCTAATGCTGGAATGTCAAAGCCAGTGTTCAACTTCAATTTGTGAACTGACACCATCTTATGAAAATATACAGACACAGAAGAAAACTAACCCAGCGTACATCAACTCCACGTCGAGTCTTTCCTCTTTCTTCCTCACTAACTACTCCTCGACTCCTCACCCTCACATTGGTCGGCAAATAAAGGTGGGGGGGGGGAGTAAAACAAAAACTTAAATCTAAAAAGGTGGGAGTTCATTTCATTTTTTCATTTCATTTCATTTATTCAAATTTAAGCTTTTTAATTACAATATATTATTAGGGATATAAAAATGTAATTGGGCAAGTTTAGGGCACTTGAAAAAAACTCAGAAGCCAAGTAAGAAAAAGAAAAGTAGGAAAAAGAGAAGCGAGCGGCAGGATATGGATGCATTGCAAAAAGCCAGGCAGGATAATATCATCAATCCATGCCAACAAGATGACTATGTATTTATCATCATGTTTGCTTGTGAACAAAATCTTTACCGCCAAGTTTCAGCTCGCTTCGCTTGCATTCTCCATGTACCGTGAGTCCTCGATTAAGCCCCCACCCTCCAATAAGCCCTCACCCCAAATTATTTTTTGCAAAATGAGCCCTCACCCTAGAATAAGCCCCCATGGAGGGCTATTCGGCTTAACTTTTGGATAACTTTTGATAAAACTTGGTAACTTTATATTTGAAAGTTCTGGAGATTGTTTGTTGTTTTAGTAAATATATTAATTTTATTTTTTACTGACTTTTTCTTGTTTTTTCAACATAAGTATGTTTTCAACATAAGTATGTATTGAAAAAAGAAGAACATAGATATCGCCACGAAAACAGCAACTGACATTTTTGCCTATAAAGAATATGCCCCCCTTGAATAAGAACACCCCTCCCCCTCGAATAAGCCCCTACCCTAAGATATTTTTGCGAAATAAAGTTGGGTTGCTCTTGGCTTGTTCAGCTTGTTAGTAACGACGGGGCATTTTGCCCGTCGTTACTAAATTTTGGCTAGCTTTAAGCGTAATTATATAACTCATATAGTTTTAAACTTAAAACATCGCAAATTTCTTGAATTGAAAATAGAAAAATAATTCTCTTTCATTCTTTTATAAAAATAATGCAAAAACGGTGACAAAGTGTGACCTCATATTCCTCGTTCTACGTGCCCTGATTCCCATTCTCCCTTTTGCAGGTAGCCGTATTTTCTGCTTGTCTGACGTACCAAGAAACTGATTTGAGACTTTAAAGGGCATATGCAGCAAAAAAATGACATAATAAAACTAAGCTTTTTTGCTGAAAAGTATAGACTTCAATATGCTTATCAACATGCCACAGATAGAATTTAAAAAGGTTTTGTAGTTTTTGGGTTATTTATTGTCAAAACATGGAACTTGGAAAAACTGTGTTGAAGAAATAAACACGCCTTTGAGTCAAAATGAATGATTCCGCATCATGATGCGTAATTCCAGACACCTTTGTTTTCCAGCTAATTAACCAAAACAGGCCTAAAGGTCGTCAATGATTACACAACCTCAAATGCAATGGAAATAAATACCTACTAATAAAGAGTATTAAAAGGCAGTTCATGGTCAATCATTTATTTTAGGGGAACCCAACAGTGCGAGTTGCACCAAACACTAAACCCATCTCTCTTCATAAGTTCCTCTTCATAACTCTTCTAAAGACCTATGATATGATTCCATAAAATTAATGTTTAACATCTGCTAAAAATTAATTAAATGGCAAATGAACTACTAACCAACTATCAAAAGAAGTTTCATTGCCAAAACGGGCATCTAGCTCTTTCAGGGATAGGTCATCGTCACAACCCTATTCTTCATCATCACTGCCGTACCAAGCTCAGCTCCGGGTCTTCTTACAAAAAGTTCTCCTTCGTACGAATTTCGACTATACGAACTGACTACTGAATAGTCTTCGACTTCTTCCCTATCCTCAAGAAGACTTCCTCCTTCGTTGTCAGAAGAATTTGTTTTGAGCTACTATTTTCGCAATCCGACATTTTGAAAAGATCTTTGTTAGACACTGTTTCAATAGGCAGCTCTTTTTCAGAGAAAAATAGTTAAAGAACAACACACGTTTATCATTTTATAAGAAACCTGGCTGAAGCTTCACCGGTATTTCAAACAAGAACAGAAAGTTGAAACGTTTTTTTAGCGAATTTTCATTATATCAGTGGCAGTTTTAATTTTTTTGGCCTTTTAAAGTCAGTTTCTTATAAAGCGGTTTCTTATAAAAAAATGTAGCTTACGTGATTTTGAACAAAAATCATGAACACTCTATTTTTTCCAAAATTTGCTAAACATTTTGTGTTTAATTGAAGGCAACGGAAATTGATTGATAATGTGAGGGAAAACATCGTAATTTTAGCCACTGGTGAAAGAATTGAAATCGGTGTAAATTAAGTAGCTTGAGTTTGAAAAATATACTTGTACTCATCAGAAAACACTCAAAATAAGTTCATGGTGATACACATAAAAAAAAATCCGTAAAAAAATCGATATGTCATTTTGGGGTGTATATAAGCCCTTAAAAAGATTGCAAGGTCCAAAAATCAGCTCAGCACTCGCTTCACATGCGTCAACATTCAAAACTTTCATTCAACTTCGGCGGCCAATGAAATTTCCCATTGTTACTGACAAAGACGTTCTTACCAAAACTTCCTCTCTCATAAAGAGAAAAATACTTCCTTCGAACAAAGGGTAAGAGAAAAACGATTTGATTTTAAATCAAACAAGCAACAAATGAAATTATGCTTGCATTTGTTTGTATATTTGTCACTTGGTTACTGCTTTGTTTTGAGGGGGAAGTTCTGCGAAGTTCTTCCTCTGTTATTCCAATGACGATTGGAATTTTCTATTGTTTAATGCCACATAAATTTCACCGCTCATTGCCAATCAAGTCACTCCACTAATCGTTTCGGTGAAAGCTGTAACGAATTCGTGGACTACATAGTTTTGCTGCACACAGGTTTGTAATTTTTTACAAAACATTGAATTTGTTAAATAGCTCTTCGTCTGCAAGATTTAATGTGCAGTACAATTTATATATAATATTTTCTTTTCATTTGAATTGACAGATTGATTTGTGGCTCATTCCAGCTGAAGATGAAGTCGATTTTCTTGGCACTCCTTCTGCTCGGATTGGTTTTCTGCCAACTCGGTAAATTTACGGCGTTTTATTAACCTTTCTCTATCGCCTTTTCATAATATCGTCAAATTTACTATATTTGTTTTGTATATTATCATAGCTATTGACTTGTATGATAGATACGTTGGGCGGAAAAGTTCGATGAAATGTTGTTTTATCTTGTAGGTGCGGCAGAGGAACAGCAAGATCAAGCAAAAGAAGCCCCTGATGCCGAATCTGATGCTGAATCTGATGGCGATGAAGATGCTGATCCAGAATCCGATTCCGATGCTGATCCAGAATCCGATTCCGATGCTGATCCAGAATCTGAGTCCGATGCTGATGAATCAAAAGAGCCAAGTGAGGATGAAGATGAGACTGAAATAGAAAACAGTAAGTCAATTTTATAATTCAATATGTAAATTTCATGAGCACAATTAACGTTACATTAACTAAATATTTGACCATTTGTTCTGCCAGGAGATCCAAATGAAGATTTGTCCGAGCAAGCAGACCCGAAACCCTTCTTCAGACGTATTCGCTTCAGACGTGTCAGCTTCAGACGTGTCAGCTTCAGACGTGTTCGCTTGAGACGCGTTAGCTTCAGACGCATCAGCTACAGAAGATTCCGCTTCAGACGCATCAGCTACAGAAGATATCGCTTCAGACGCATCAGCTACAGAAGATATCGCTTCAGACGCATCAGCTACAGAAGATATCGCTTCAGACGCATCAGCTACAGAAGATACCGCTTCAGAAGAGTTAGCTTCAGACGCGTCAGCTTCAGACGCTGGGGAAAATAGATTGGCTGCTGTGTAATGCATGAACAACATGTAGTTAAATAGCTGATTGCAAATTCATGTACCTTACTCACGTTTACTTTTTAATTATTATGACGAACATTTCTACTTGAGTTTGTTTTGATTTGACCTAACACCACTAGAAGATCGTTGATGCCTGTATATTAAATATATTAAATTCGGCGTTAAAATGGGACACTGTCTGCGACATGGTATGACGTAATAACCATGAGAGAGAGAGACTTTTATAATGGGAGAGTATCGTCAATAGGTTTTCAAATCTGCGCTGTGCACAACCTCGGCCTTTATCATAAAAGTCGTTTCCCAGGGTACAAAACTATAGCTTTCCTCGCGTCGTTTCGGTCATTAACCAAAAAACAATAACTTACGGTAACGCTATAACGGCGTTTTAAATCAAAGGGTAACCTTTCGGTGCTCACGGCACTTTGGTTATTGAATATGATGGATGGTAGTTGTTACTGATAATATTTAATTAAGGGAAGAAACTCTAGCGGGGAGAAACTTTCGTGACTGTAAAGAAAGAAAAACGCGCAGTTCTTGGAATTTACTTTAGTGAATGAGTTAAAACTTTCGCTGGAATAAGTTTTCAGGAATTTGAATTTTTTGTGAAATTACAGATGATCTCCGACAGTGTTCTGCAAGTGTTCCACGACTGTTGGAAGCTTCTTTTCATGTTGACAGGAAAATGTGAAAAGGTTTTCATTTAAACACGGTTATTTTGAATCCTTCCTTTATTCAATTTTATTGTTCGTGAGATGAGATCGATTTCCCACGCCTGGCCCTTTCGTTCCTTGCCTGTTCTTTTCCGAAAACACTTCAACTTATTCCCCTTCGCCTCCTTCGATGTAATGGCTCTTTTTCAGCTAAAAATTCCCTGTACCTGTATTTTTCGAAATTTTTACACTTTTCTCCTTCGAAAATTCTTCCGCCCTTTGTTTTCGTCTAATCTCTGCTAGTGCTTTGTTGTGTGCTCTGTCAGCAGATGCTGCAGTGCCTAGGCTTTTGTTTTGCGTGCGAGGGGGAGATGTCCCGAGCTTCCTCGCGTACTGAATTCTTCGATTCGAACAAAGCCTGTTGAGCTATGCGACTCCCTGACAATTATTGCGACTGGATGATGTAATGCTTCCGGATCGATCGTGCGTTGTTGAGCATTTTCGAAACAATGAATCCCTGTTGCGTTTTGCACTAATCCAATTGCGTCCTTTGTTGTTGTGTCCTTTGATTGATAAGGAAATTATAAATTGACCAATGAAAATAGGTGCCTCCCCGCAATGTATTATGGTAGGAGATATAAAAGCCGAAAAAAGTTCACATGAATTTTCCCCAGTGATGTTATACTCTCACTGCCGTGAGCAAAAAGGTACTAAGAACCGCGTAAGTCCTCGATTAAGCCTCCGGGGGCTTATTTCGCGAAAAATATTTCAGGGTGGGGGTTTATTCTGTTTATGCAAACATTGTCAGTAAGATATGCTGTTTTCGTGGCGACATCTATATTCTCCCATCCTCCCTGCCTTATTATTGTTTATTGATTTACATTATGATTTCAGTCATTATTCTGTAGTTTGACCATTCGGTCAGTACTGCTTGGTGTACCGGCCGGAGTTTGTCGGAGTCACCGACCGTAAATGCCTTTCTCTGCTCAAGCAATCCGGGCCAGCAGGCCCGGATTGCTTGAGAAACCGCCCAATGCTTGAGCAGAGAAACCTAACCGCCCAATTTCTTGAAATAGCTTAATCAAAAGTTATCCAAAAGTCATCCTATAAACTTTTGATAAAAATTTCATCCAGCTATTCGATTTCTACTAAAATCGAATAATCCCCCATGGGGGCTTATTCGAGAGTCAGAGCTTATTTTGCAAAAAATAATTTGAGGTGGGGGCTTACTCGAGGACACTAGCATCTTTTGCCAAACCGCTGGTTAGCAGCCAGGCCTTGCCTTCCATCCAGCCAAACGTGATATAAAATAAAAGTAATTCATTTCCATAACGCTGAGCTGACAATAACTTAGCAGCATGAGATATATCTTAAAAAGACAACTCTGAGCATAAATTGTCCATGTAGATTCTGTAAACATAACATCCCTTAATTATTGTTTCACATATTCATATTGGGACTTCGTCAATTACAAGAGTATTTTTATATCGACACTGACAGTCCCCGTTGTTTGCATCCGATCCAGACCCCACGTACTCCCCCCAATCCGTGTTTCAAAATTATTGAACAATTTCAAAGTTTGTGAACATTCTCTAGATAATTTTCATTCTGAAAAACTGCCCATTGTATTTGACAAAAAAACTCCTAAAATAAGACCACTGTTAGTAGCATTAAAGCTCAGATTTATTTCCAATAAATTTACTCGAATTTACATCATTACCATATCAGTATTTCACATACCATGTTGTTAATAGCAATAATAATGAATATTGAATTGCTTACGAATGGATTCAAGATAGGAGTATATGAATTTTGATCCACTTCAGACGAATAATAAACCACAATTAAAGTCCAGAAGCCTACGAAAATCCAGCTTGAAAAAAATTCACAACTTAGCTTTCGGCTTCGGTGGCTGCAGATTCTTTAATTTCATTGCCAAGCCAATGTTTCCACTGATTTTTACTTTCCCTTTCATGAATGCCTGAAAGATTATAATAAAAATCAATACCTACTATGTTCACACAAAAACATCAAACAATACACAGCATTAAAACAAGAACATTTTCTAATTGAACATCCATCAAGTCATGCTTCTTGTAAACATAATTTTGATCCCTGTAGAAAAAACCTCTTTCCACATTTATGCCCATGCAGCCCGTCTTGCCATGTTTAGGCTTGCACCTCTGCAGAATAGAGACCGCTATAAAAAGACCACCAGAGCCAATTTAACCAGGTTGAAATGCACAGAGAACAATATTCACACCAACTAAATTTAAGCTGGGCTTTCAGAGTGGAATGGAAGACAAAATCATTCGTAAAACACAGATAAACAAGACTTACCATCTGTGGATTCAACTCTCCTCTCATAAGCTTCAGGCAATCAGCGTCACTCATCTTAAACGTGACATCAGCTTTCAAATCTGCACAAATAAACAGGCAAAGACATACAATCCAAGTTACCAGAAGGGCATGGAACTGCGGAATACAAAGTATTTAATGATATGTCACGAACATGGGAATTAGAGCATAATACGGTACATCTCAGTATTCCCTGGTAAATTTAATGAATTCACCGACTACAGAGCATAGGGATACGCCGTAAAGTAAAAAACATGGAAAGCAAAAATGGGAAAGAAAGAAAGAGAGAGAGAGAGAGAAAGAGAGAGATAGACAAAGAGAAAGGGGGGAACACCGCGCGACATTAACAAAAATTGTGTTATATGTAAGATTGATGAACTCTCATAATTTTGGCAGCTTTGTTCATGCTTGTTGGTCAGGATTCAAAAACACATAAATGGGTGAAAGAGCATGAAAACGATTAATGGTCTTTGCTTTCATCCGAACATATTATAAATCACATATAATCTTGAATGATAACACAAAATTCTAAAGATTCTAAAGAAGACAAAGCAAAAGATTCCAAAAAGTCAATGGAATCAACACAAAGCAAATGACAGTAGTGTTTAGAATAAATGCTTCATTGTTTAGCTAAACGCTGAACCAATTTCGGTAGAAATTCAATAAGCGTCTCCTCTTTTTAAACGCAGTTTCCAGAAAATCCCTTTTCCAAAACATTTACAAAAAAGAAAATAAACGTATAAAATAAATGAAGACCACACCTTGCTCTCCAAAATTCACGGACCCTTTGCCATTTTTCACATCAACAAACCACGTGCCGGTTTTGCCGTCAGGTCCTTCAGACAGTTTGAAGCAGTAAACGGCTTTGAACTGCTTGACTAAGGCCTCACCTTCCTGGATGGAAAAGACTCAAGCAGTTGAAAAAGTCAGCGTAGAATTCTACTTTGAAATTGAAAGCATATACAGGCCTACTAAAGGAAACGGGTGGCCAGCGATGGACATTGTGATGGAGTGACAAGGCCTATATGACACTAATTTTAAAGGTCAATTGCTGAAAAACCTAGCCTTTAATCAATGGTAAAATATGACCTGGATTTTCTGATTTCCTGGCCTGGAGTGTCTGCTTTCTGTGACAATAACCTACCCCAAGAAAATCGGGGGTGCTTCAACAATTGACAATTTCAGTCAGCAAATATAAAATATGGAAAGTGGCTTACTTTCTCAACCCTGTGCTTAATTTCTTGAAAAACACCGAAGGACTTGAATTTTGTTTCAATCGACTCAGCAAGTGACGTAAGTCTTAAGCGTGATCTCAAGCTACGAGAAAAATAAAACAGTGAAGTAATTGCCGTACAGTGGACCATATAAAAGCCTTTGATTATAACGACCTTCTCGATACGGAAAACCAAAAATTTCATATTACGGCTATTTAGGATGCTGCAAAACCTCGAAATTCAAATAATCTGTGCAGTATTCACATACAATGATATTCCGTATGGTTCTATTGCATCGAATCTAATACAATGACGGATTTGGGTTGTTTTAAAGGGACATTCCGCAAAAAACAAATGCATGCTATGATTTACATGGTTGTGCCGATCAAGTAGCAGATCATAAAAGCAGTTTACTGATATCAATTTTGTGGAATGAACCTTTAAGGTTTGCTACAATGGGATTCCACTGAAATTAAAAAGGCTGTTAAATTCGTATGGGCTAAAGTTATATATATAGTTGATCTGGGAGTAAACTTGCGCCAAGCCAAAAAAAATACATTGGCAATTCGCAAATAACAATACCTCTGATTGGGAAAGCCAAGCTGGTAAATACCGACCACGCATGCGCCCCCGAGTCCAAGATTATGCTGCAGTGCGATCTTTGCTCCGGGAACTTGTCGCTTGTCGCATTTACCTCTCAACTGGTTGCACAGCTCTGTGCACTGTGCCAGACCTAAGATGACAAAAATGAAATTGTAACGGTGCTAATGACGATAATGTTTAAATGTTGATAGAGTATGAAAGACTATGATGAGATGAAGAATATTGTGATTATAATTATGATAATGGTTATGGTAATAACGCCCAATGAATGCTCCCACATAATGATTACAATGACGCAAAATGATGATTATTATTACGATGAATAATAATGAAAGCGATTCAAGTGACAATGAAAGTGATTATGATTTTGATCATGTAAGCAATTCGCTGAGGCATAAGATGATACGAACCAGTTGCCCCCAGTGGATGTCCTTTAGAAATCAGTCCCCCACTTGGGTTGATGACGTATTTTCCACCATAAGTATTGTCACCTCGATCAACCAGCTCCCCTCCTTTGCCTGCGATAAATACAGTAGCAAGCATTATGCTGTGGGGCAGTAGCAAACATATTGCAAGGCTTTGACTGCAGGGTGTTTGGCAAGGAATGATGTACATATATTGATAGATACCTTCATTGCAAAGACCTAATGCTTCGTATGTGATCAATTCGTTGACAGAAAAACAGTCATGCAATTCAATCACGTCCATGTCACTCGGTTTCAGTCCTGCAGAAAATGCTGAAACGTTGTAACTGCAACACCTTTTGACTACAGTTACAATGGACAAGTAAGAGAATAGCGTCATTTCAAACAAAGATACACATCATCCAACTTATCCCCTTTAAAAGTTGCCTCCCCTCCTTGTACAATGGTTCTTGCTCGAATTTCCCACCCCAGCTTATAACTTACAGCTGCATGTCTGAAGAACTATCTAAATATTATATTGTCTCTTTAGTACACACATTAATGCAGAGAAACAAGCGAGTAATAAAAAAGGGGTATCAATAAAGATTCAAGATAGTAAGCTCGTAGATGGACAGTAACAGAAAGTAGAAGTAATAGTGAAAGGCAGAAACCAGTATTAACGGTAAATTGCATCGGCATACCGGTCTTGTGGAAAGCAGTCTCAGCTGCCATTTTTGTCATGTCAAAACCAGCCTGAAGAAGAGTAAAGCCATGTCAACTGAATATTAAAAAATAGGCTTAAAAAGCAACTGCTACAAAAGTAACAGACAAGAAGGAATCTAAATGTCACTGTAGGCAGTGGAGTAACAAAAAGTAGCAATTACCAATTTGATGCAACTTTTATCTTCAAAGGTACTGGGTAGATCAGTGGCCATTTCCATTGCCAGAATCTCCACTGCTTGATTCTCAAGTCCCCGTTCTTTAACAAACTTCTCACTGCACAGAATAACTGCAGCTCCGCCATCAGAAGTCGGGCTAAAAAATAGCATTTATTATTTTTATTTTTGTATTCATTTAATTTCATAAAAGCAAGATAAAAAGAAGAATGTTTGTTGCTGGTTACATCAAAACGTTCACTTAATTTTAACAACATAATGTTGTATTTTGTGATGCAGTACGTCCCCAAGGATGAAACTTGGCCTGCACAAAGACTTTGCTTTGGTACAGCCTATTTTTTTTAGCAACAAGCCATTGTCTTTCATGTTTGTTTCCACAAACAAGTAGGATAAAGTTTCTTATATCTGGGGACTTCTCCATTAATCCAGTCCATTGTCAAATAATGTCAAATGTTCCCATTGTGTTAATATGAAAACATTTTAGTCAATCCAAGTGTGTCAATTAGTTTTATAATATCAAGAGAGACGGGTATTCAAACTAAAATGCAGGTTCTTGTTACCAGCATTGGAGTTTGGTGATAGGGTCGTGAATTTGTGGAGAATCCATAACTTCTTTAAGAGAGTAGTCCTTGGTAAACTGTGAAAGCCTGTTGTATAAAAGAAAACAGTGAATAGTCTAGTTAAAATGACACAATACATTATGGAAAAATTAACTTCACACAATTTAACTATGAACTTGGGTATCGCTGTTTTCGCTTTCGCTATTTCGCTATATCGTTGTGTCCTCGATTAAGCCCCCAACTTTGAATAAACCCCCACCCGAATAAGCCCCCAACGTAAATTATGTTTTACAAAATTAGCCCCCGGGGGGCTTAATCGAGGACTTACGGTATGGTTTTCTGTTCGTGCAAATATAACTGTGTGGTTGATTTTATGCAAAGATGGCGCAAATATCGTGCATGCATAGCATAATGATTCACTCACTTGTTGTTGACAGAATGTCTGTGGTTCTTTTCTGCAATTTTCGCAAAATGTTCCTTTTTTGTACCTTCAAGAAACAAGCGATACATAAAAAATGAGGTAGTGGAAGTTGTAAGAACAACTTAGTTAGCTTGAACATAGCAAGCAGCCATACATTAAAATAATCAAACGTCACTAAAACCAATGAAGCAGCCAGACGATCTGTTTAACAAGAATGCAAAGATGTCGATTTTGCCATTGCAACGGTGACAGACGTGACGTCATAACAAAGACACATTTCCACTTTTTGTATTAGAGTGTATATAGCTTTTTACATAACTTTATTCTACGTTTCCAAAAGCATAAAATTTAAATTTAGAAAAAGGCTTAAAGGAAATAATTGGGGTCTGAATTGGGGTAATTTTGGTTGTGACGTTAAACTTGCGGGAGAGCAAATTTAAATTTCATATCAGAAATATAAATCTCCTTTGTGGTGTAGATGATTCTTGTAGCTCGGAAATCAGGTACGGTTGTTAGTACCCCTTTACAAAATGCCGCTGTGGAGTTACCATAAGTTCAATCATTTTGGTTAATGGCTAAAACAACGCGCGGGATATTATAGTTTTGTAGGCTACGCACAGCGCAGATTCGAAAACGTTTTCACGATACTCTTCCATTATAAAATCAAGTTGTCATAGTTATGACGTCATACCATGTTGCAGTTACCGTATTTCCTCGATTAAACGCCCCGGGGCGTTTATTACTCTCGGCACTTTTGGGGGGGCTAATCGAGGGGGGGCCATTATTTGATGGGGGGCGTTTATTAGAAAGTACAAGATCACAGGCTCTGTCATTGGGTCCAGAAAAAGAGAAAATGGTTTAGTTGTGCCTTGCCTTTATCAAGCAACGACGTAGAAAATGAAAGTCGCCATGGTTTTGCAAAAGGAGGGGGCGTTTAATCGAGGAGGGCGTTTATTGCAAAAGTTGGTAGCATAAGGGGGCGTTTATTAGAGGGGGGCTTTTAATCGAGGGGGGCATTTAATCGAGGAAAGACGGTAGTTTCCCATTTCAAAACCAAATTTAATGTGCTTATCCTGGTCAAATAAAAGCAAAACAGGCACAAAAATAATCAGTAAAGATCGAAATTTCGCTTTTGCAAAAACGATGATTTTTATTACAGTGGTCATTAAATAATGGGTTCTGTTCCATTTAAAGACAAATACAATACACCAGACAAGATGCAGGGTATACAGCCTCACTGTAACCTAAATGATTATTGAGTTGCTCTAGCCTGTGATGCTGGAAAGAAGGCAGGGCTACAGGGGGCATGAAATTACAGCAAGAAAATGTGAGAATTTTGCTCTATTTCTACCCAGGGTGTTCCAATACTTTCGGACTAAGCACTAACAATAGTCTGTACAATGATAAGTGAAATTTGGATTATAAATTTACCAAATTTGTCCATATGCTCTCTTCCTGCATTTCCAAATATTTGACAAGTCATTGGTGAGGCACTGAAGTCTCTGAGGCTACCCATCAACTCAATGTGCTTGTCCAAAGGGATTGTTCTATCATTGTACTGCAAAGAATGACAATGCACTGCAAGCTAACCTCTGCAGAATGAGCATTGCAAAATACATTACCTGCTGAGTCAAATTTCTCACCTTCACGCCTAGTGATCCTTTTTCCATTTTCTCAAAACCAATAGCTAATATACAATCAGCAATCCCTAAAAATGAATGCTGAAAAGTCAGCCTTTGCAAAATTTACACAATAGGGACATAAGCAAAACACAAAAACATATTGATAAGAATGTTGAATAAATATGCTCTGGCACACGCACACCTCCTTCTATGAGCTGCTTTCCAAGCAACAAAGCTGATGACCCTGTGGCACAATTGTTGTTTACCTTCAAACAAAAAAAAAACTGTTAGTTGTGTATACATTTGCTAAAGGCTCAATCCAAAAACTAAGGCTGACATTGAAGGAACTATTGCTTGGAACACCGTGAGTTCTTTGAAATAACAAAGATCACAGTCAAAAGGGTCAGATGACATCTTAGGCTCTGTGTCTCCTGATTACGTTCTGCATGGAAAATATTTTTTCTTACATTGTATATTGGAATCCCAGTTAATCCAAGCTCATATAATGCCCGTTGGCCACAAGTTGAATCTCCTGGATTATGAGATAAAGACATGTATGTTAAAATCTGCACTGGTAATATGGGATAAAAAAAGATGTTCATGCAAACTGCAGAGCTAGCATGAAATATATACATAACATAACAGTTCCCTTGGTCCCTTCTGTACCCTGAAGGACTAGGCACCTGTATCATACTCAAAATAAGTTGCAGCAATCGTACCATAGACATAGCCAACAATTGCTTGTTGAATATCTTTGTAGTGAAGCTTTGCATCTTTAAGAGCTTCTGTACCTAAGAATAAAAATATGTTTATCAGTGAGAAGCATAGCATGCATGTAGATTTTAAAAATTTGCATGTTTGACTTACCAGCCTCTGTTGCCATCTGAGGGTAATCAAAGTTTTCTCTTTTGCCTGGCTTCTCAAACTGCAAGGAAACAAAAATTAATTTAATATCAGTAGCATGAATGGCAGGGTATGGGTAAAGAACAAGCAGGGGATAAAATTTTTCAATGTCACTGAACATTTGTGAATAATGCAATATTTCTACAAAAAACTCTTTCCGTAAAAAAAATCAATTATTGTCAGTTTCCAGATAGGTTGACCTGTGATACGAATTAACCTTGCCTGGCCTAGTTCTGATGTGATGGATATAAAGGAATTACAAGAGGGACTTTGCAAATGGCTGACACAGATTTGCTCGATATTTAGCCTAAAATTTGCAGCTTTACCTTTGTCATGCCGACACCACACACAAATACCCGATTTGAAACCATATTTGTAGTTGGTTTGAGCCAAGCCTTGGCTGGAGAAAGAAAACTGCTTGCTGGCAGATGCGAGCAGAGCAAAGAGCAGGAAAAAGAACGGAGGGAGGGTGCTGCTGGTGCTATTTTGGACTTTGGAACTTTGCAACTTTCTGAAACGATCTGGCAGCCCTATGTCGTGGTCGTCTTTCTTTTCATCTGCATCTCGTGTATATGCTTTGACGTGTGGCAGCAAAAAAGAAGCAGGGAAGAGCCACGTGTTAAAAATGCCTGCGATTTTTGCGAACATCGTTATTGCCTTCATAGCTCTTGTTGCGGCAATTATCTACAGTGGTCGAACAAGTTTTGTCACCCAAAAACTGAATGAAATTGTGCACAGAAAGCCTGGCTGCAACCCCATCCCTGCAGTAGGTAATGTGACACTGCATTACTTTGCAGGCAGAGGAAGGGGAGAAGCAATCCGGATGCTGATGGCTTACGGGGATATTCCTTGGAGCGAAACTAAATTCACCAAAGAAACATGGCCTGCAGCTAAGAAGACTGGAGTAGATGTTGGATTTTATACATTTGGACAAGGTATGTGGAGATCATCATCTATTACCACACTCTTGAGATTAGATTTGCCGGAATTTGCCCCCCCCCCCCACCAACCACTTCCCTGAACAGGCAAATCTTGTTCTCATGGCCCTGTACTCTTAATTAGGCACTCATAATCTGAACCTGGAAATGCATTGTTTTCTATTTTTAATAATATTCTGTGAACAGTTCCAGCTATTGCAACAAGTAAAGGACACAGAATAGTTCAGAGCCAGGGTAAGAAAGCACCTCTTACATTACATCACATGTTAAGTGCAGTCAATGCAATACACACATGTTACAAGCGAGTGACCAGTTCTCTGGAGATTCGTTTTTGATAGCTTAGTTAGCTTACCTCAATCTTTCATTTATAGCTATAGTTCATTTTCTTGCACGATCTACTGGACATGACTGTGACTGCTCTGATTTACATTTTTGCCATCAAATTGCACTTGGTGTAGGTAAGAATGCAACAGCTAAATTGCTATTAAAATTACCTGCTATATTCTTTTATTTTCTTGCATTGCTTATAACGAAAACTTTTTCCTGTCAAAGTTAAAGATTCTCTATACATAGCTCGCCCCCCCCCGCTTCATTGTTTGAAAATTACATCAGCTTCTGTTAAATCTTTCATCTTAGTTTCCATTCATCCTCTGCCTGTTACTTCTTTTCCAAAATGATATATATAATAGCAGTGCATCATCAATTAATAATATTCTTTGTTGTGTTTTCAATCACAGAGGACATAACTAGCAAGCTTTCCAAAATTGTCTACAACCCTGACTTCTCCAGGGGTATGAGAGAAGAATACATGAACGTAATTCTGCCAACATGGCTCGGCTACTTTGAGAATATTGCACCTCAAAGAGATTTGAAAGGTAGGGAGTTACATTTTGCCAGTGAACGGGTTACCTGGGTGGACTTTCTCGTTTTCAACTTGCTTGAGACAAACTACAACTTTGAAGAGACAACAAGACAAGCCAATGAGCCAGCCATTGATATTCTTGAGAAGTTCCAAAAACTTCAGCATTTCTACCAAGAGTTTCAACTTCGCCCAGGTCTTCGTCATTACTTGAATGATCCAGATCGTCATGCGTACAAGATTCCTTATCCACTTAAATAGACAATTTGACTTTTAATGGAATAACTTTGAGTAAAAAGACACATAATTCTTAACACCTAGGCAACTAAAACTGGAACCATGAAGAATATTTCATATTACAAATCATAAAAAACATGATCATTAATAGGCTGCAAAAAAAGTACTTCCCTCAGTGGTTGTAAACTTAATTGATAATTGAGTTAGGGAATACCGTATTTCCTCTAATAAGTGCCCATGTGCTTATTTAATATTTTGCAAAAATAGAAAAATATTTAGCAAAATTATTTGAACCAAAGAGTGAAAATTTAAGAATTAGCTCACATTTTTTGATTTTAGGGTGGGTGCTGATTAGAGGAAATACGTTAGTATTGTGTGGTATTGTATATCAGGATGGTGGTTTATGTATAGTATGTTTGTAAGGTATGATATGGTATGATTGAAGTCATTCATGGTTGGTTATGAATAGCATCTTTATAGTAGGGTGTTTCTGTAGGCAAGAATGGGGCTGAGGGGTAATGAATGGAAGTGTGGGAGTGTAACAAAAAGTGGGGCCACCACAATAAAAACCATGTGCCGTGTGACACAATGCTTAATCTCAACTGGGAAAATTTATTATCCACAAAAAGGGCATGCTTCAAGTGGGGACATAAGCTCCCTCTGCTTATAATAGGAACATCATTTTGCAATACCAAGACATTGCATTTTGTAATACCATCCGCATTCAAAGAATTTCTCACGAGTTTTGCAGCACTATTGCGTTTTCAGAAAACCATATTCCCAATTTATACAAATTCAAATGAGTGATCGAGGAAGTTTCAAAATACTACCATTATTTTAAAGTTCTGTGTGTTTTTCACAATACCTGCCTGCTTTTTTCCAAGCACCTTGTGTATTTCGTCACGCCAAATTTTTGTAAGATCATAGTTAATTATGATAAGACCATGATCTAGACCAAATGGTCTAGACTATCACGTAACGTAACACATAGAGCCGGAATAATTAACGAATGTTTAGCCATTCGGCATAGCTAACATATTTGAGAACAATTGGGTAAAATTTCGCTGTGGCTGTTGTTTAACTGTGGGGCTTGTGCTTGTGCATGTGCTTGTGGAAGTCGGTGGAAGTTTTTGGAAGTGTGGAATTGTCTAGACACAATCTTTTGTCAAAGCTCATAGAGATCGTCGTAGAAGTGGCATTGGCAACTACGGCACTTTGTCAAAGTGATGGAGAGCGAACTGTTTCTACTGAAACGGTAGACAAAGGGACAACACAGGACACTCTGAGGCAGCTTTTCCCAGCATTCGCCCTCCTCCTGTCAGGACAGGACTGATGTCATGCCCCCGTAGGGCTGGTTGAGCCAGGAGATAATGATGCTAGCAGCCATAGAGATAATGATGGTAGCAGCAGATTTTTTCACAACAGCAACAGGGTGCATGGAGCAAGCAGATCGACTTTACCCTCAACATCAGGGGAAAATCAATCTGCTTGCTACAATAGTAGTAGTACCATAAACTACAAAGTCAAAGGCTGTGTTACTGGTAAAGCCAAGAAGTCCAACTCATCACCAAGACAACAAGAAAAAGAGACAGTTTTTATGATTGTACACAAAAAAATGTTTAGCTTGTCGCTTATTTGAGTTTCCTTTCCCTTAAGAAGGGTCTCTTAATAATGGGCTTGAAATAAACAGGTCAAATATTTTTGGTAAAACACCTGACGTGCGGAAACTTTATTGACCCCTGGCTAGTAATAGCAATTAAGGAATATCGGACCTATAAAAACTACGCATGTGATAAACTGTGAGTGATTGATTTCTGTCCACATTAAATACTTTTTAAATGAAATTTCTCAATTTATCGTTTTATTGCGGATTACCCACAAAGCCGTCTACGCACACAAGACCACGTGAAGTCGGGTGAGATCTTTCTTTGTTTTGTTTCCGTACTCTACGTGTTTCGTTAACCAACCATGGCAAACAACAATAGCAACGATGTCTTGGGACAACAAAATAACACTCGCCTAGATGTCGTCGAGGACTCCATTGCGGAGATTTGGGATACACTCCTTCAAGCCTCAATACCATCTAATAGTCAGGCTCAACCCATGCCAGCCCCAGGTATGTCCCCTACCGTCGAACAGGGAGGTCAAGCGAGTTTTCCAAGCGTCCCCAGCTTTTTACGGGCCGCGCCATCTATGCTACCTTCCTCATCAGCCGATTCTGTGGGTGACAATTCTACCCCAGGACCATCGTACAACCAAGCTTCATCCCTAAGCCTAACTCTTGGAAACATGGCAAATTTGTCCCAAGATGGTTGGTTCTTGCCTCCTCAGCAATGGATGTCCTTGCCATCCCTCCCAGCTGTTTCCGTGATGGGTGGCTTGCCACCTGTCCCAGGTTTCCTGATGGGATTGATAGAGCAGGAAAAGTTTGTCGACTTTACGCTCCTGCGACTCTACAACATTGAGAATTTGCCCTTAACCTCCCCGCCAAACCTACAACTTGATCGCCCTGCTAAAACATCGCAACCAGTTCGCACGTTTGAAGACTGGGCGGAAGCCGGGGCCATTTTGCGTCCATCGTGATTAAAAATGCTGCACACAAGCTTCCATCATTATTGGCCTATTTCACAATAATTGCAAAGGCGCACAGGGATATCCCGCATTTAGAAAACAAGCAGCCAACAATCCATTGCTTGCATGGGCGACAGTTTACCCCACACTTTATATGACCACTCTTTTGACATCCGGGCTGAAAAAAGTGGGGCAAGTGTCCGCAGGACAGTCGCATATCAAACCTCTGCCGTCCGGACAGGGCAATCAATCGAGTACATGCAGATCATGGAATTTTTTATCTTGCAAATTCGGCACACAATGCATTTATGCCCACCGATGTTATCTCTGCGAAGACGACCACAGAGCAAGAGGTTGTCCTTCAGCCAAAGCTACTGCCTTACCGGTGATGACAACCGTAGACGCCATCGCTCCCCTTCTCCAGTGTCATCTGTCAAAAAGCCGCGCTCAAAATGACTTTATTTTTATATTTTAGACAATTCAATTTATTCGTTTCCTTTGCCTGCCGTGATAACAATTTTGCGAATTTACTCTTGGCATGATTATTTGCGTTTGTCTTCTCATCCCGATGCCATTATCAGCGACTCGGAATTGCCTGTCAGCCATTCGTCAGCCTGAGGTAATTGATAAATACATAACTGACCAGCTCTGCAAAGGCACGATGGCCGGCCCTTTCTTGGCATGTCCTGGGGGGTTACTACTTTGTTGACCTTGCCTTGCCATTTGGTTTACGCTTAGCCCCGAAGATCTTCACTCGCTTCGTTGACGTTTTGCAATCAATTTTTGAAAATAACGGCCTACAGGCCTACATCCAACATTGCCTGGATGTTTTCATCAGATCTCAGTGGTTCACTGCCCTGTGGCCTGCTAATGTTCTCTCACTGAATATTGCAGTGAACGAGTTCAAGAGACTCCAAGTTGAGCAATACCTGCAAAGCTGCCTCCGTAAAAGTCTACTTGGCCGCAATGAAGAAAGGGGATGAGACGGGAGAATCTATGCAGCCATGAACAACCAGTCTCCACCTGATCAACTTGTGCCAGCATTTTAGCCAGCAAAATTGCTAAAATCTAAAAATTAAAATAGTGAAATATTCTGCATCTGTTATGTTAGTGTCATATCACGTTATGTATTTCCATGATGTTGAATTACTATTGAATTTGAAAAATGGAATACATGTTTTTTTATTTATAAGAAACCATTTTTATTGTTTTCTTCTGTTTTAAGAAACAAAAGAACAAAAACATCTATTGTAATTCTGGTTCCATTTCTCTGAAAAGGCTCTAAAAATGAAATCAAGGGTCATTTTGGGGTAGAAGCTGGGATCCAATCGTTTTAGGGCATTTCGACTATGCTGATCACGAATTTGGCGGATCCCAAGCGAAATTTTTGCGTTTAAGGCCCTAATTTGCATATTCAAAATAGCTGCCTGCCTTCCAAACTTAGACAAATGTTTTATGGCAACCTCTGTCACCATATATGACTATGACAGTTGCCAATATTGCAATTATTAAGAAAAAATCTGGTGAAATTGTGTACAGCAAAAATTAGTATTCAATAGGGTACTTTTTGAAACATTTTATAACACACTTGACGTCATTATGACGTCACATTTTATGAAAATTTTACCATTAACTTCCCATTTGTGATACTTGCAAGTTGTTTCCATTCTTTGCACAAGAAATCTGCAATGTATCAAAAAAACCAAAAATTTGCAATCCTATGACTTTATTTTATCGAGAATGGTTATTATTTTGCATGACGTCATTATCTGCAAAAATCCTGACGTCTTCAAAGATTGAATAAATCATTTTTATGTGCCAAGAATGCAAAGCTGGAATAGTAGTATAAAAAAGCTAAACCCTAAATTAAGATTTGAAATGAATTACCGAGTGTCTTGTCCGAATCTTAACATAATCCAAGATGAACGAGATTAAAAATACTTTAAATTCAAGTTAGTAAATACCTCAATGGTGATCGTTCAGACAGGTGTCATCTTCTGTAGCTTTCTTGCAATTACATAAAGATGTACATGGCAGTCTCGACTTTCTGCATCTGCAGCGGTTGTTACTGCATTGTGTGTTACATCTACAAAAGATCATTTCCAGCGAAGCAGTAGGAATGGCTTCTACTGTCATTAGAATTGGCTTTAATTCGGCATCAGAAACATGTCATCCGTGGTATCATTAGGCAAACCGAATGGTTGTTCTTCATTTTGTGATCTGCAATTTACTTCTAGCCGGGGGCGCTCGCGTTTGCTCGCTTCCCGGAGGGGGGCAAGTGAAAAAAATTGAATGTGGCTGGCGCACCTCGTGCGCTGTATTCGCTTACCCTTGTGCCCCTTTCAAACCCACGTGCAATGGATTTGCTCGCTACGCTCGCCTGTGGTTGATGCATTTCGTGCGCTGCATTTGCTTACCCTCATGCCCCTTTTAACCCCACGTACAAGGCGATAGCTCGCTACACTTGTCTGTGGTTGACGCACTTCGTGCGCTGCATTCGGTTACCCTCCTGCCCCTTTCAACCCCACGTACAATAGATTAGCTTGCTACACTCGCCTGTGGTTGACGCACTTTGTGCGCTGCATTCGCTTACCCTCATGCCCCTTTCAACCCCACGTACAAGGCGTTAGCTTGCTACACTTGTCTGTGGTTGATGCACTTCGTGCGCTGCATTCGCTTACCCTCATGCCCCTTTCAACCCCACGTACAAGGCGTTAGCTCGCTACCCTTGTCTGTGGTTGATGCACTTCGTGCGCTGTATTCGCTTACCCTCGTGCCCCTTTCAAACCCACGTACAATGGGTTTGCTCGCTACGCTTGCCTGTGGTTGATGCATTTTGTGCGCTGCATTTGCTTACTGTATTCTTTAGAGCTCCAGAAATAGCTCATAAATCTCAAAAATCGTTTCCCAAGGCATAAATATTAAAGTGTTTTCACAAATTTTAAAATTTTTTTCATAATTTTAGAACACGATTTGGGGAGAGTAATTAGGGTCTGAATTGGGGTCGTTTTGGTCATGACGTCAAACTGCGGGAGGGCGATCAGCCGCGGCGGAGAGCGGAAGCAAACAACGGAGATTATCAGTATCGATATAAAATAAAAATACTCTTGTATTTGTTTGACTTGACTGAGTCGCATATGATATGATGTATGTGAGAGAATGCAGAGATGTTTTCAGAATCTACATGGACTATTTATGCTCAGAGTTGGCTTTTTATAATATATCTGATGCTGCTAGGCTATTTTCGGTCCAGTCTTATCAAAACGAATTACTTTTAAATTACGTCTGGCTAGAACGTGTTGTACAAGTTGCTACAGTGTTTTCATCGGGGTAGAAGTCGGATAACTAAAATAGTTGCAATATTCAACTTGCAACAGTTGCAAATACACCCATAATCATAAAACTTGCATAATTTCAACTGAAAGTATATTACTTTGCGTGTCCGCAGAAGTGAGACCTTATGGGAATTTAATAAACTTTAATTAGAAGAACCGATAAATTAACGTGCCGGCAAATGGATGTTGTGCCTTGTAGGGTTTTAATTATTCTCAAATGACCGATCGCTTTTTGTGCAGCATTAATTAGCGTGCCTCCGGGACGGTGACCCGTTGTTAGTAATAATTGATTTCATGAATTATGCTGACCACTACCAGGTTTGCCAAGTAAGCAGTAGAAAATGCTAATTTGCCAACTAAAATGCTGATTCTTGTCTGTTGTTGATTCTTGCCTTTGTCTTCAATCCCATGACATAAATCAGCAAGAAAACAAGAGTGTCGAGAAAGTGTTGAGAGTAACTCCTAATCTGTTTCACATCCCACGAATTCAAGGCCTGTCTTATTGTTGCAAACATCTTCTAGAACTTTGAACGTGCAGATTTTTCGTGGCTTTGAACGAAAATCTTCCCTCCTTTATGCCGTTGGGACAATGAACTGCTTTCTCATTCGTAGCTGTTTTTCTTTTCAAACATGAGTCCACAAATTGTTTTCACTTGAATTCGTGGGCTGTGAATGCTCTGAATAAAGGGCACATCTACAGGAGAGCTTGAAACACGACCAAGTCTGTCCAAATTAGCGTGTTGCCTAATATGATTATCAAATTAATGCGCATCGGGCTTCCATATTCCTTATGGGCCCATGTACACGAGACCAAAAATTCTTCCTAAAACAGTAGGGAGTACTGCCATAAATTCCAAATGCCAACGTTTCCGACTAAAATTTTCTAAAATCTAAAATAGATTTCAAGTAGCACCTTAACCCCGATGATTGATTTGATAATTGGCTTCCCTATCGCGCCTGTTTTTCTGATTGAAAAAATAATTTGAATTTCATAATTGCTTTCACCAGGTACACGTACACGAGTAACCTCTGTTGTTATCAAAATGGCTGCCTTTAGACGAATTGTAAATTAAAATTTTTCTGAAAATTAAAACTCTGGGTCTCAAAATAAAGAATTTTTGAAGATTCTCACGATACAAGCCTTTACATGAGTCAGCCTCTATCTTATGTAACACCGAGTTTTAGCAGAACGAGTACTCCGCTATCAACATCGTTTATACCATCACGTATTCCTATGCATGGATTTCCAACACCGTTCACCGTTCCTTTGCAACGAACGTTGTCGATTTTGTTCCAATATATGTACAGCTATGAGAAGCGGCATAAAAAATTCTTCGTCAGACATCGTGCTTGTAAAAAAAATTAACAGAGAAAGAAGACAACATTTAATCCGCGTTGACATGTATCACCGAGAAAACAAGAGGTGAATTAGCATTGGGATGCTCGCGAGCATCCCAATACTAATTAAGCGGCCCTTTTCATCCTTACTAAAATGTTTGGCTGGTAGAATTTCTAAAAAAGACCATGTACAAGGGAAAAGGAAGGTGCTAACTCGTTAATCTCTCCAAATATTTAGAAAAGTAGCTCGTGTACATGGGGCCTATGTTCCAAATTTATAGCAGCAGGGTCCATCAACTGCTGTCAGCCCATCCAATGACGATCTTTCGGCACCATGCTTATGTATGCATGCATTTGAAGGAACATATATATGGGCCCATCTACACGAGAGCAAAAAACAAGCATGCTCAAATTCTTCAAAGGATTAAGAAAATTAGCACCTGAAATGAGCATCGCTGCCCGCGTAGATGGTCATTGGGCCCATGTACAGTCAACTTTCTGCGGACTTAGCGCAGTGCTGGTAATTAATTGGAATGCAAGAAATCTAGAAATTTGCTCAACGCTGAAAAGCAGCAAGTTGTCATCATGCATTTCTCATGTAACTGCCTGGTGACAACTGCAGGGCTCCGCGGCGCTAGTGTTTTGTTTTATTCAAATTGAGACGAAAACAACATCGCTGGTTTTCGAAGCTCAGAACATAACGATCAATATTATTATGAAGACGCACAGGACAAATATTCTGAATAAATTGTGATTTATGCCCTTCCATTGGTAAGTACCATTGACCGTTATATTTTGGGCAACAGATGGCTCCACGTTTACGAATGCCCTGTGTTTTTGTTTACTTGTCCATATAAGGTATGTGCCTCAGATTCAAACGTTCACTTTTGATTTGAAGTGAGGCTACCAAGTATTATATCACTTTGCAAGTTTTTCATTGGATAAAATGTAAACTTGTTGAAACAACAAACAACATGACGTACCATACTAGACGCTGGACACGCTGTGCTGTGGTAGGGAGGGACCACGAGCACGATCACGCACGGAAGAGACGGGGAGCATTTTTGACTCGTTGCAAGTATCAGGCGAAAAAAGAAAGTTTTCTAGCTGTATGCTTATGAAGCTAATACAGCAATTATAGTATTTCATTTTTTTTGGAAAATAAAAATTTTTTAACTTTGATGAAACAAGATCGAAAATTGAAGTCAAAGTGATTGCTTGAGTGGTCTCAAAACAAACAAGTCTTTTGAATTTGCTGCGTTCAATCCTGAAAATTAAATCCAGGGTATTTTATGTCCAGGAGTTAAAAAACGTGAATAGTCAATAAAATTAGTTATTCAGTTTTGCTCAAGCTCAACTTTTAGGCTCGCAAAGTTTGACTTTAATTTGATATTATTTTCTTCACTTTCTGATAATACAGTGAAATATAAGCCATCTGTCGCGAGTCACCTCAAGGTTCCTTTGATTTCTTGCAAGACAGCGAATATTTTATTGGCGATGACAGAAGGAATTAAAGTTTCAGCTGTACAAAAAAAGTTGCTAAAGGTAAAAAGGCTAAAACTACAGAATATAAATTGCACTGTGGAAGAAACGAACCATTTATTATAACTTTGAGTTGAGTAAAAACAACTCGTTTACAACGCTCATTCTCGAGAATTTTAGTCGCGTGCATGCAGCATTGATGTGCAGCATTGTATTTTCAAGGCGTTAATAAATCTTAGAGGCAGATCTGCCAGGTCTGCCAGATCATGCTTGTTTATCAGAGATTTTCCAGTGAAAGTGCAGCTCTGGGGCTGCGCGACGGAACCTTTCCCTCACGCCCTTTCCCTCACGCGACGGAAGATTTCCCTCACGCCCAAAAGTGAATTCTTTATGGAGAATTCACTTTTCACTGGGCGCATCTCCGTCAATTCTCCATCACTTATCAGTGCGGCCCTTCTGTGAGATGTCGACCTTATCGAGTTTTTCAGTGTGGTGCGCCCTCGCCTATGATACACGTGTACATGTTAATTTGCTTGTTGCTGACAGGTCTTACTTGATGAGAAGGGACCCTGTTGCTAAAAAATTGGAACATTTCAAGTCGGATACTTCAAAGGAAGAAACTTTCGCAGGAAGAAGCTTTCGCAAGGCAAAAATAACTCGTTTTAGGCAAAATCGGATATTTTGCGAGAATAAACTTTCGCGAATTCCAAGTCTGAACAGAAACTTTAAACAGAAGCCTTGAAATAGTTTTTATTCAAAGTGAAACTTTTTTCATAAAATTTTCTCATTTTTACAACGTAAACAGAAGAAGAACATTGTAATTAAATTATTTATCAATGATGAATAATTTGATGATGAATCATCATCAAATTCTCAAGAGGGTCAGCTTCGTTTTCATTTTCACTCCGCCTTTTCTGTCTTCCCTTTTTTCCATGAAGCTAACTAATGAGTAAATGTTTTTCTTTGTTAGTCGCCTTTCACTCTGGGATTACCAGTTTCTCAAAATAGTTTTTTCGCGAGAATAAACTTTCGCAAATTTCCAATTTTGAAATTTTTATCAAAGAATAAACTTTCGCGAATTTCATATTTTAGAAAGTTTCGAGCAATAAACTTTCGCGAATTTTGGCTAAAAACGCGAAAGTTGCGAGAGTTTCTTCCCGCGAAAGTTTCTTCCTTTAAAGGCCTACTGCAATCAAAAAAGTGATATGGTTTTTTTGCATTCAAGTTTTTGTATTGAAGAGTATTGTAGTTTTTAACTGTATTCTTTAGAGCTCCAGAAATAGCTCATAAATCTCAAAAATCGTTTCCCAAGGCATAAATATTAAAGTGTTTTCACAAATTTTAAAATTTTTTTCATAATTTTAGAACACGATTTGGGGAGAGTAATTAGGGTCTGAATTGGGGTCGTTTTGGTCATGACGTCAAACTGCGGGAGGGCGATCAGCCGCGGCGGAGAGCGGAAGCAAACAACGGAGATTATCAGTATCGATATAAAATAAAAATACTCTTGTATTTGTTTGACTTGACTGAGTCGCATATGATATGATGTATGTGAGAGAATGCAGAGATGTTTTCAGAATCTACATGGACTATTTATGCTCAGAGTTGGCTTTTTATAATATATCTGATGCTGCTAGGCTATTTTCGGTCCAGTCTTATCAAAACGAATTACTTTTAAATTACGTCTGGCTAGAACGTGTTGTACAAGTTGCTACAGTGTTTTCATCGGGGTAGAAGTCGGATAACTAAAATAGTTGCAATATTCTGTATCACATCACACTAATCGCAATATTCTGCATGGCAATTTATTATCATAGTCAGAGGTGTTACAAGTTTTCTGTTAAAATACGATGGTTCCAAAATTTCAAATGGGCAAAAAATGAAACTGGTGTTTCCGTAGCTTTATGTATTTAATTTCTGTCTGGCCTATGTGTGTTGTGAGTAAAATGCACGCCTTCAGCTCTCCTTATCTGTTTCATTTCATTTCAAATTTGTTTTGAAAACGGCTGCTTGAAAATCGAATCCCATTTATTAATTAACTGCTGTAACAACTTACTTTGCCTTGTCCTCTAACAACAACCCCGGCCATCGTGTTGGCTACTAGTTTTACTTACACAGCTCCGTCATCCCTGATTTCTGACAAACTTCCTTTGTGAATGCTTCCTGCTGCTTGGAAATCAGACCGCGCGGAATAAGATGTCGTTTGACTGACCGCGCAGTTTGTAGTACTCTTTTTCAAAACGCCGCTATAACGTTACCGTAAGTTTAATTTTTTTGGTTAATAGCTGAAACGACGCGCGGAAAGTTATAATTTTGCACCCTGGAAAACGATTTTTTAAGAAGAGCCGGGGTTGCGCATAATGCAGATTTGAAAACTTTTTCCCGATACTCTCCCATTATAAAAGTCGATCTGTGTCATGGTTATGACGTCATACCATGTCGCAGTCGGTGCCCCATTTCAAAGCCAAATTTAGTATACTTATCGTGATCAAATAAAAACAAAACAGGCACCAAAGTAATCAGTAAAGATTGAAATTTCATTTTTTTGCAAAAGACGGGAAAGTGATTTTTGATTGCACTAGGCCTTTAAAGTACGCATTAATTATAATAATAATAATAATTTCTTTATTTAAAGTTGGCGTTGGATAATCGCATTAGGTAAATATTAGGCGTTGGATAATCGCATTACGCAACACGCTGGGTTAGACGGACTTGGTCATGTTTCAAGCTCTCGTTTAGATAGGCCCTATGATCATGACAAGCAAGATTAGCGAAAGAATAGAAATAAGAATGTCGATTTCGCCCAACGGTTCCTTTCATATATCATCAAAATCGTGTTTTCAAAAGGTGATCAAAAACGACCATTTATACGGGCAAGGATGCTCTCTGTAGGTGGTAATTCGCTTTATACCCAAAAGATAAATTGCTTCAAGCGTTTTCATTTTTATAGAACCAGGCATTCAATCAATTTTTGTTTAGCAAGAAATGGTATTAGACTACATTGCAAAATATGATTTTAGTAATATCACAATTCAGCTGGAATTTTCTGGTGTTGCCTATGTCCATCTACTTGCTCGAGGGAAATCGACAAAATGCAATACAAACAATAGCATGCTTTGTTTTGGAACACAATTAACCACCGAAACTGATTTTGAATGCGAAATTAAGTTTTAAAAGTCAGCAACTCCACATGTTGTTTTTCATCTCAAGACGTTGTTTTGTTTTAAGACATTTTGTTCACTGTGGATCTGGCCATTTTCTATTGACGCATTTACTTGGCAACCAGAAAAAGAGGACCCAGGACCCTATGCGATGACCCATGACAAAGCACCCATAACTAAGGACCCAGGACTCAAAACCCAGGACAAGTGAATATGTTTTCATTAGATATTTTGTCTTTTTATTCGAGCATCAATACCTGGCACCCAGATTATGTTATTGTATTATAGCAGGGAGCAGAACTGCAGCGGAATGCCGCTATTAGGAACCCCGCTTATAATGAACTTCCCGCTATTACGAACTGAAAGTTCGGACCCTTGAATTCTGACTATTAAATACTACTGATAATACTCTCTGTATAATGAACACTCATTATAACGAACTTTCGTTATTACGAACCAAATTTCTGGTCCCTTTATCACAAAGAACCAATGTATAACGAGCCTTTGAGAAAACTGACCGTGATCACGTGTGATTAAAACACATAAAAGATATGTGGTAATCTCAAGCTTTCTCGCTAATTGAAAAGTTAATGTGTCATGATGGCCAGTCATGTGTTGTGTCTCTGTTATGTCAGGTCTACTGTACTGTGTTTACTGATGTGAAAAGAAGGAAATACAATAATATCTGGCAAAATTGAAGTATTTTATCAAAGATTCTTTTTTTAATATAGCTATCAATGAACGGAGAAACAAAAACAACAGAAACATATCACCGACTTTTTCAAGTAAAGCAGTAAACAAAAGTAACGATCTTTCTTGTTATGTTTCATCATAGAACATTTTTTTGAGTGAAAAAATCTATTACTTTTGATTTTCTATTGGCTATCCATTAGATCGACAACGCTTATCATTCTATAGGCCGTTTATTGAACAATTCAGTGTGCTACCTCAGTGTGTATACTGAGGTAGCCCACTGAAGTAGCACACTGAATTGAGGTAAGACAATCTGGACCATTTTCCTCTGAAATTATTTATAGAAAATTTTCCCTCTGTATATTGAACTCCTCCCGCTATTACGAACTATTTTCTTGGTCCCTTCACAGTTCGCTATAGCGGGATATGATTGTGAAAATGCAACAGAACATACGATTAAAAATATTACAATTGAATGTTACATATTACAAATTAATCGAGCAATTCGCATTTTCTAATGCTGAGAAAGGGCTTGCTTTGGAGTAAAAAGTTAATTTGTGTTTGCAACACAGCAATATTTGAAATTAAAATGAACATTTTTCAAGTCAGGGGATTTTAATTCAATGCTGCACAATTATTCGAAGGGTCACTTTCAATGTGTCCATATTCGCTTTGTGTCTCGCTTTTAACGAAAGTCATTTAAATGGAATACCGTATGCGGAATCGAAAGTTGGGCCTTTGTTAATATTTAATTTTAATTTTACAAAAAATTATTAGTCCAAGTTGCCGCCACGTGATGCTTTTGAAGTGAAATTCGACATTCAATTCGTAAGCAGTCCCAAAACATTACCTAGATTAGTGAACTCACTTATTTCAGCTACATCTGTGAGCCCAAGGTGTATGTAGCTAGAATGTGATTGAATGACACGGGTGGTATTGGCAGTTAATGTCCATTCAAGTAATGTTTCGACCGCCGAGCTTGCCGAAGACGACCACCAAAAAGGAAGCCGAGTTTTCAACAACAATTCCAAAATTTAGTATCGGTGATGTTGATTACTTGAAGACTATCGGTGAGCAGCACCAACAATTTTCTCGCGCATTTGCACAGGAAAGTAATTACCTGTTAGTAGTTTCTTAAAAGTAAAAGCAGCTATCAATGCATTTACAGTCAAATGATAACAGCTGAATATCAGCAATTAGTATCGTGTTGAGCAAGTTGCAAAACCGTTGTTAAAATTGTTAATTTTCTTATAGGCCCACATTCACACACATCTGTCTATGTTTTGTTACCTTTTTATCAAAATGCAGTACCCAGAGCTTCTCAACAAGCTTTTTTTCATAAAGCTAAGGCGCCATGAGGAACATTTTTCATGCGCATACAATGCAACATTGCTCCATTGCAAGCGCATGAAAAACTCGCTCGTGGCCCATGGTAATTTCTCCTCTGCAATGCAAAAAATAACTCTTCATGGAGCAAAAAATTTGTCCCGGGAGCATGGGAGCAAATTAGATTCAGATCTATTTTGTCCCCGTGCTCCCGGGACAAAATAGATCTGACTCTGGCCCTGGGTCCTCTTTTTCTGGCATGCCCATTCACTTTTGTTAAGCCATTTCCGCAGATAATTTGTAGAACCTGGTACTCATTTGAGGTATATCACGATTACCCCGATTACGATTAGCTGTAATTGGGATCATCCATAATGAGGACATTTCCTGTAATCGTGTTTTTAGCTGTATTCGTGATAAAACTGCGTGCGATTACCCCGAAATGATATCAGAACTTTTCGATATTATCTCGGGGTAATCGTGACCCGCTGCAGTCAATTCCATTGTCTTAAATTATTTCAGGAATTTTTATGGGAAATCGTGAGAATATATTGTTGGAATATTGTCATTTCCGCTTCAAAACACAGTTTTCAATGTAATCGTCCAGTCAGGGCCGCGGAGAGGATTTGTGGGCCCCGGGTCAGGGCAAAAGATAAATAGTGAGTCACGCCGAAGGAGTGCAGGTACGCCCGAGGCGGACTCTTCTAGGGGGTCCGGGGTAATGCTTCCCCGGAAATTTTTGATGACAATCGGTGCTGAAATTGATCTGGTGGCTATTTTTGATGCTAAATTGCTCTTTTGGCTATTACCTCTGTTTGTTATTTCAAGACAATTTATACATAACTGATATACTTCACCATAATGTTTTTGTTATTATTGTTAAAAATATTGATATGTTGTCATAACGGAAAAGCGGATTTATTAGTTATTAATTTCTATTGAGTTATTATTGATGGGCCCCCGGGTCAGTGACCCTCCTGACCCCCCTCTCTGCAGGACTGCGTCCAGTAATTCAAAGTAAATCTTAGTGATTTGCGCTTGTATTGTTTAAAATGAAAACAGAAATTTGCAATTTGATGTGCTTTCCATCAATAGCTCCAACAATGTGTGGCATGTTCCAATCATTGCTCATGCGTTGCATTTCCATTCTTCAATACATTGTGAAGCCTATCTCAGACGGTGGTTTGAATAGGTTTCACAAAGAGCTTCATAAACGCACCGCATGTCTCTGCCACGATGTTGTTGTTGGTTTTGCGGCTAAAACAAACGAAAAGAATAACTCAGCGTTTGCCGAGAGCAGCCTGTTGCTAGATATCTCAATGTGATAATCAACCTTCTACGAGCAGGAATAGCTTTACGAAAATATGTCTTTGCTTCTACAGGACTGTACAAATGATCAAAACGTTCGCTTGACATTCGCAGATATCTGCAGACATTCGCAGATAACCTTAGCTTTTGAACAAGCCCATGATATTGGCATGATGCCTTGTTTCTGAAAATTTCCTTAACTCAGTCGTCTTAGTGCTTTTTCTCGTTTCTGTCTTCGTTTTCGTAGGATGTAAACAGTAATCATCATTCCAAGAAGTTTTTTATTTTTCTGAACGGCCATTTTATCGTAACGATTAATGCGAGTGAGTAGTCTAAGTTTGTGCCCCCCGCTGTCTTGGAATGCATATCAGTTCGAGTTTTTCAGAGCTGTGCGTTTCAACGCTTTTTGTAGCATCAATTATCATGCGTAGCATGATAATGGATGGAAGATCGCAAAGCATTGTAAACGAACAATCGTTAACTTGTATGGGCAAAGGAACAAAATTGACCCATGGTCTGTTTGGTTTATTCATTGTGTCTTCGCAATGTAAATATCAAAAAGTTAACAAGTGGGACATAAAGGCTTCAAACGTCATACGTTTTTAACCAATAAGAGCGTTGATGAATTACAGCCACTGGCACGCGGAGATAAAATAGAATTCAGCTGCAATTTCAATTCAAAGTCAAATTCAAGTTCATACAATTCATATGGTTTTCACAGACAGGTAAGGTTTTTGATAATTTGTTCATAATATCTTCGACAAATACTTTAGCATTGGCATACATCGATAGTTGGGTCATGGCAAGACAATGACTGTAATTTTACTTTTCCAACAACTTGTGAGCGTATTTCGTTTGATGAAGTATATTGTTTTGGTCTTCTACCTGGCTATGTTTTGCAAAGTTCAACCCAACATAAACAAACATCGTGTCGTGCGCGCTCGGTCAATATACACACGAGGATTTATTTCTTGATTGACTTTGTCTATTGATATTGATTTATTAGTATTATTATTCTTATTATCATTATATCAGTTGTAAACACAGTTGACGCGAGTGCTGCTCGACAATAGTGTTTGATAGTGCATTATCGAAAATGAAGAATAAATACTAGTTATGTTTAAAGGCCTACTGCAATCAAAAACGTGATATGGTTTTTTTGCATTTCATGATAAACCCATTCGAACTGATCATAAAACCGTTTTCAGAATAAAAATTTATCCAGTAGAACTGTTTATACGAGCCCGCAAAGTCGTCGATTTTGCCATTTCAACTGCGACAGCTGTGACGTCATACCCATGACACATTTCAAGTTTTTGTATTGACGAGTATCGTAGCTTTTTACTGTACTCTTTATAATTCGATAAATAGCTCATAAATCAAAAATCTTTTTCGAAGGCATAAATATTAAAGTGTTTTCACAAATTTTAAAATTTTTTCATAATTTTAGAAAACGATTTGGGGGAAGTAATTAGGGTCTGAATTGGGGCACTTTTGGTCGTGACGTCAAACTGCGGGAGGGAGATAAGCCGCGGCGGAGAGCGGAAGCAAACAACGGAGATTATCAGTGTCGATATAAAATAAAAATATACTCTTGAGTCGCATATGATGTATATGTGAGAGAATGCAGAGATGTTTTCAGAATCGACATGGACTATTTATGCTCAGATTTGGCTTTTTAAGATATATCTGATGCTGCTAAGTTGTTGTCAGTCCAGTCTTGTCAAAACGAACTACTTTTACATCACGTCTGGCTGGAACGCCAAGTTGCTACAGTGTTTTCATCGGGGTAGAATAGAAGTCGGAGAAATAAAATAGATCTAATCGCAATATTCTGCATAACAATTTATTATCATAGTCAGAGGTTTTGCAAGTGTTCTGTTAAATTTCGATGGTTCCCAAATTCCAAATGGACAAAAATGAAACTGGTGTTTCCGTAGCTCTATGTTTTTAATTTCTGCCTGGCCTATGTGTGTTGTGAGCAAAACGCACGCCTTCAGCTCTCCTGAAATGTTTCATTTCATTTCAAATTTATTTTGAAAACGGCAGCTTAAAAATCCCATTTATTAATTAACTTCTGTAACAGCATAATTCGCCTGGTCCTCTAGCAACAACCCTGGCCATCGTGTTTGCTACTAGTTTTACTTACACAGCTCCGCCATCCATGATTTCTGACAAACTTCCTTCCTTTGTGAATGCTTCCTGCTGCAGCTGCTTGGAAATCAGACCGCGCGGAATAAGATGTCGTTTGACTGACCGCGCGATTTGTAGTACTCTTTTTCAAAACGTCGCTATAGCGTTACTGTAAGTTCAATTTTTTTGGTTAATAGCTGAAACGACGCGCGGAAAGTTATAATTTTGCACCCTGGGAAAAAAATTTTAATAAGGCCGGGGTTGCGCACAGCAAAGATTTGAAAACGTTTTCCCGATACTCTCCCATTATAAAAGTCAATTTGTGTTATGGTTATGACGTCATACCATGTTGCAGTCAGTGCCCCATTTCAAAGCCAAATCTAGTATACTTATGGTGATCAAATAAAAACAAAACAACCACCAAAGAAATCAGTAAAGATTGAAATTTCATTTTTTATACAAAAACGGGAAAGTGATTTTTGATTGCAGTAGGCCTTTAATTACAAATGATAAAAAACCTTTAAGAAGAGGGAAAATTTGCGATTGGGTTTTTTCAGGTTTGGCTTGGCTGAAATTGACGGGGGTTGCGTGTTGCTATCGCAGAGGGCAAGTGTCCTTTCTTTGTTACCGTGGCTTAACTTTTGATAGGTTGATACTTGTCTTCTGTAATTGAGGCAAGGTCAATCATTGTATGCCAGTGCATACAATGCAAACAAATTCAGAATACTTGTTAACAAAGACAGGTTAGTTTTGCGTAAGGCGGATTTTTTCTGCAACAGATATTTATTAAAATCAGATACAACTTAATGCTAAAGGCTTCTTGATTTGGTATGGGAATTTGGGCATTTTGGTAGCAAAGGTTTCTTAATTGGTGTAATAATTAGCTTTTCTCGCATTCCTGAGTGCGCTTGATTTCAACATTTCGATGTTTGTCCTGCATGTCTTGTTTCTGTTTATTGTGGTTCGGCATCTTTGTTTGTGATTGTAAACCATCGTCCGCTTGTTTGTCTTTTATGTGTGGTGAAAACAACATTTAAATGACTCCTCTATGTTCTGTTCTTGTCGAGCAATTTGAGAATCATACCACCAGTCACCAGTCTCGGCATTTATTGTGAACTGACCACTTGGGAGATACTAGTATCTTTATCTGGCTTAGCAAGCTTTTTCCATCGATTTTGAATAATACGCCAGAGCCAGCACACTCTGTGGCCTGGCAATTGGGACTTTGCGATACTACCATGGAAGTTTATCCTCGTCGCAATTGTAATATTCTTGATGTTAATTGCGAGAGTGAGTCAGACCACGACTACATTCTAATGTGACTAGATCTTGACTGGTTATACATTGTAAAATTTTACGACCTAAAATACGTTGTTACATATAGAACGACGATGGAGACAAGAGAAATCTGATCGACAGACATTTGTAGACCTTTTTTTTGGGCGGGGGGGGGGCGCTGGACAGGTTCCATGGCAATGGAAGTGTTTAGTATAAATTTCCTTGGTCCGGGTTTTCTCATGGATATGTGCTTCAGTTTGAAATGTCTTGCTATATATTCATTTGTTAATTTTCCGTTTAAAACCTTTTGCGTATAAGCTGTTATATTTTACCTGCAAATTTAGCATCTATGCTTGTTCTGTTGATGAAAACAGCAATTTAAAGGTCAAGTGTTTCTTATTTCACTCCAACTTTGTGATTCTCGAAGCCCTCCGAGTCAGATATGACGTCAGGCGTTGTTGGCGTTTTTGAAAAACATGATGGAGCGATTTTATTTTGACCTTGAATCAAAACAAAGTTTACAACGATGGATGATTAACAACAAATAAGCGGATTAAAAACAGCATCCCCAGTCAACAATTTTGGTCATTTACGCGATCCTTCTTTAGCTTCGCAGTCCACTGGGTTTTTTGGGTGTTTCAATTTTAATTTGGCTGAAAAAGATGGCCTACGTAATTCGAGGCGGTTTATTCACAATTGCAGGGGCCTTTTCCTCCAGTTATTTTGCCTCGTTTGAAAAACTAATTACACGAAAATGTTCCTCAATCTATGACGAAGATTTCTGTATGGAACGTTAATTCCACGATAAAGTATGTTAAAGCAATAAGAACATTAGGGACTTAGATACACGAGCACCTTACATTTACCTTAAACAGTAGGGTGCAGGGTAAAGAGGTGTGAATTCCAAATTGTCTGTCCTTATTTTGCTCATCAAAATAAGTAGCGCATGTCAGTTTTCCTAATCAGTGATGACTGGTGACGTCACAACTCTTTGATAAACCATTTGGGCAGTTTCTCTGAACGATAGGGCCCATGTACAGTCGACTTTCTGCGGACTTAGCTCAATGGCGGTAATTAATTGGAATGCAAGGAATCGAGAAATTTGCTCAACGCTGAAAAGCAGCAAGTTGTCATCATGCATTACTCATGTATCTGCCTGATGACAGTAATAAACGAAAACTACATGGCTGGTTTTCGAAGCTCAGAACAAGATCAATATTACATGTTATGAAAACGCACAGGAGAAATGTTCTGAATGAATTGTGAATTATGCCCCTCCATTGGCAAGTACCGTTATATCTTGGGCAAATATAACGGTACTTGCCGTTATATTCTGGCATATTTTGGGCAACAAATGGCTCCACGTTTACGAATGCCCCCTCCATCATTTCAGTCCCACATGTTTGAGAGGCAGCACTCTGAGGCCAATCTCATTTCTGCTTGCATTGATATAGAAAATGTTCAAGCAGTCCTTTTGTTAAACATTTTCTGTTTTTTTCCCCAGCAAATAAACTATAAATATAAAGAAAACCTTTTCTCTTCTTCGGGAATTTTTAATTGCATGCATGACCTCAACAACAAAATGAAAACAAAACCTGCCTTTTTTCTTGCACAACAGCGAATATGTTATTGGCAATGACAGGAGGAATTAAAGTGAGCAAGTTGAGCACCTCGCGAGGTGGTCAAAGCTGCGGGGTGTTGCTCAGGCCAGAGATGGCCATCTACAGTTCTGAGCAAAAGAACCCTGGGGCGATAATTGGGATAATCCCCGAAAATATGCAAGTTTTCTTGACTTGAGCATGACTGTACATGGGCCCATACTTTGAATATTGTCTGACAGTAAATACGCTTTTGTGCTGTCTCTAAATGGTCTTACATTAAAGCGTAGTTTACACGAGCAATTTTCTATGACAATTTTCTTTGACAAGTTTCCTTGTTCGTGTGGATGGATATTTGACAATTTTT
This sequence comes from Sanderia malayensis, assembly GCA_013076295.1. Taxonomy (NCBI): domain Eukaryota; kingdom Metazoa; phylum Cnidaria; class Scyphozoa; order Semaeostomeae; family Pelagiidae; genus Sanderia; species Sanderia malayensis. Next base: position 412,397 of record RQOL01000618.1, on the reverse strand, counting down.
TAATTGTCAAATGCATTTGCTCGTGTGGATGAGCAGCAAGTTTCTTTGACAAGTTTTCGTTCTGAAGGCAATGGATTTAGCCACCGGTATTTAGTAGACATAAATTTAAAATGCAAGTCGACGAGAGGGATCTCATCCTTTAGCATATTTTTTATTTCGGCATACTCCGTCTTTTTAATGTTCCTGTTTTTATGCCTCTCAGATTTGGAGTTCCATAGGCCTTCGCAACTCCCGGAGGGCTTCTAACAATGTAGATGTGGCTTGATCTGTCCAAATCAGTCTGGCAGTCTTTGCAACGAAAAATTAATGGCGCAAAAAATGCTTGCGTTGTGTAATACGAGGTCTGGGGTCCAAAGAAAATTGTCAAGTTTACTTGTCAAAGCGTTTATACGAGCAAGTTTCACATATGACAATTTTTCATATGACAAGTATGATTTTTCAAAAGCTGACATGCCAGCTTTTGAAAAAGTACACTTGTCATATGAAAAATTGTCATATGAGCTCAAATTGACCTCATCTACACGAGCAAAATAAAATTGTCAATTAAAAATTGTCATAGAAAACTTGCTCGTGTAAACTACGCTTAAAGGGCTACTCTCACCATATTTTTTTATTTCATTTTTGGGTAGTTTTTGACGTAAAAACAGGTACTGCACTTTTTAAATTTCGAAATTCGCTCATTAACACCTCTTTTCACGGCTCCAAAAGTGCGATTTTCAGGCCATTTTTGAAAATCTCGCATGTTTAACATTAAATATCAAATGCAGATCGCAGCAATCAGGCAGTTCAATAATAATGTATACAATCTTGTTGTTCAAAATACTGATCATGAGAATCTTCATATAATTCATCGCTATCTTCCTCGTCAATGAATTCGCTGTTTGCAATACGTCGAAAGCCAACCATTTTAATAGAAGTTTCAATTTTGTTTGAACGTGTTGTTTCTTTAATGCGTTTGTATTTAAATGAAACAAAATGAGCGCGACCATGATATACATGTTTACATGTTAATTTGCTTGTTGGTGACAGGTCTTATTTGACGAGAAGGGACCCTGTTGCTAAAAATTTGGAACATTTCAAGTCGGATACGCATTAATTAGATAATTGCATTACGCAACACGTTGGGTTAGACGGACTTGGTCGTGTCTCAAGCTCTCGTGTAGATGGGCCCTAGGGCCCATGTACAGTCGACTTTCTGCGGACTTAGCTCAGTGGTGGTAATTAATTGGAATGCAAGGAATCGAGAAATTTGCTCAACGCTGAAAAGCAGCAAGTTGTCATCATGCATTACTCAAGTAACTGCCTGATGACAGTAATAAACGAAAACAACATGGCTGGTTTTCGAAGCTCAGAACAAGATCAATATTACATGTCATGAAAACGCACAGGAGAAATGTTCTGAATGAATTGTGAATTATGCCCCTCCATTGGCAAGGCACCGTTATATTTTGGGCAAATATAACGGAACTTGCCGTTATATTTTGGCATATTTTTGGGCAAAAAATAGCTCCACGTTTACGAATGCCCCCTCCATCATTTCAGTCCTACATGTTTGAGAGGCAGCACTCTGAGGCCAATCTCATTTATGCTTGCATTTATATAGAAAATGTTCAAGCAGTCCTTTTGTTAAACATTTTCTGTTGTTTTTTCCAGCAAATAAACTATAAATATAAAGAAAACCTTTTCTCTTCTTCGGGCATTTTTAATTGCATGCGTGACCTCAACAACAAAATGAAAACAAAACCTGCCTTTCTTTCTTGCACAACAGCGAATATGTTATTGGCAATGACAGGAGGAATTAAAGTGAGCAAGTTGAGCACCTCGCGAGGTGCTCAAAGCTGCGGGGTGTTGCTCAGGCCAGAGATGACCATCTACAGTTCTGAGCAAGAGAACCCTGGGGCGATAATTGGGATAATCCCCGAAAATATGCAAGTTTTCTTGACTTGAGCATGACTGTACATGGGCCCCTAATCTCTCGTGTTAATTGACCGGAACTTGAATTTCAGCACTTGAAATTCTAAAACAAAAGAAATTACGTCACCAGGCAGTCGGTTTCCTTTGTCTGTAGTTCTTTATCGGAAACATCATCATGCTAAGAATACCGGATGAAATGGAATCAACTGCTTTTACTTGTTTTGACAAGGTCACAGTTCGATCACAGCCCCCCTCCCCCCGACGGACTATTTTTGGTACGCCTGGAGAATAAACAATGGAAAATTATTTATGCTTTAATACATAAGGTAACATGCTTTGTGGGCGTGAGTAATAACCTGAAAATGCGCGTCTGAAAATGCGCGTCTGTCTGAACAGATAAAATCTGTTCAAAGATAGTTTGAAATTTCATATGACGACGCTCGAAACTTGTCATTATTATCAAACTGCATTGAAATATCAAATCATGTTACCGTTGTGCTTCATGCTAAATCACAACGTTAACATGATGATCACCATGATGATTCTTTTAATGATCATCTTACAGATAAGAAAGAATTCAGCCCACGACGAAGTTGCACGGCCTGAAGAAAAGCAGAGTAAAACGCACAGTCTTGGACTATATTTGCTAACCTCTTCCAAATTTGGTGAGTATCTTTGCTCACCTCCTGGTCACTTGCTACATAATTGTGTTAGCTGGACTTTTTATCAATTTTAAGCTTAGTGAAAGCTATATTATGGAGTCAATCAACAAAATGATTGGTTTAAATTTGGTTCATGATCTGGTAACCATTTGACTATTTATATATAAGCTAGCAACATTTGTTAACATATACACCAACTGAGTCTATTATTTAACTTCTTCATTATCTGGCCATTTCTCTTAGCTCTCCGTTACCACGAAAGATGAGGACATTTCCAGTTCGACTAATCTTCTACATCCTGATGCTGCGTTGCCAAGTGTCGGAATTGACATCGGCATCCAACACAACGACGGCAACCTCATCGGTACCACTGTGGCCAGCAGCAAACAGCACGGCGTCACAGTCGCATAACAAGACAACGTTGTACAATTCACAGCAACCGAATGTGACCAACACAACCGGAGAATCAATGAGAACGGCGTATGTGTTCACTGGTTTCTACGCCACGATTTTCATCATAGGCGTCACTGGCAACATCTTACTACTACTGACTGTGTCGACAAAGCAAATGCGTTCGGTGACGAATGTCTTTTTGGGCAATTTGGCGGTAGCTGATCTGATAACATGTCTTTTGTCCTTACCGATAATCGTGATGAAATTGTACGTGGATTGGCCGCTCGGAAAGTTCGTGTGCCTTTCTATCTATCCTCTCACTGACGTGTTCGTGTCTGTGTCTGTATGCACGCTGTGCGCGATAATGCTTGATCGCTTTCGTGCAATCGTCTATCCGTTCAAGAGCAAGTTGAGCTTGAAGATGACATTGGGTGTGACAGTAGCCATATGGATCCTCTCGATCGCAATCGTCGGCATACCACTTATTGTTCTCTACAAGTTTGAAACTGTGTCCGGACAAGATTACTGTTATATGGAGTGGCCATCTAGGGTGTACTCGCACACTTACCGGCTGGGAATTTTCATATTTCTCTACATCATACCAGTGTTCCTGATCTTCTTCTGCTACGTCTGCATCCGCAAGAGCATCAGGAAAAACTTGCGCTCGTTGAAAGGGTCGGTCAGTGATAGACGCAAACACTTGCAAGGAAGAAGCAGGATAGTGAAGTTGATGTTCGTCATATTCATTACTTTTGCCATCTGCATGCTGCCCATCCAGCTTCTTCTTGTCATGATCGAATTCTACAAGCCGATACATCGCTGGCAAGGTATTCGATTAAGTAACAGCGTGTCCTTGCTTATCCTTTTTGCCAACAGTTGTATGAATCCGATCATTCTGTGCACAATGAGCAGCGTCTTCAGGGAAAGTTTCAAGAAAATGTGTCTCTGCTTCATGCTTTTTCGCAAATACAAGAACATAAGGAAAAATAGGAATGGTTTCGAAGAGGTAAAAGATGAAAGGCAAACAACATTGTGCATGACGACGTTTTCCGAATTCAGAAAATTCTCATTCAGTAAGAAAAAATCAACAAGTCAAGACCACACCGAAACACACGCTTGAACATATGCACTTATACTGGCGTAAGGTGACAATAAATAATATGAAACTGTTTTTTTTGTTTTAAGTGTAACATTTGATCTGTTGTCTCTAATTAGACAATAATTATTATCCTATATACTCTCTATTTATACAATGTATGGGTTAATCTCTGTGCATGGGTACGTGTTTCTGTATAGTTTAGGTCTGAGTGTCTCAAGCAAACAGTACCGTTGGACCGTATGTTTTTTGTCGTTACAACGTGCGACATTTATTATGCGATGTTTTGTGTAGTGTTGTGTTATACGAATATATATATATATGTTGCCAAAGTACAAGTTGACTCACTTGATGATTGTGTGATGTCTGGCGCACCTGTGAAGGTTGAAAAGATTAGTGTGGGTGTAATAAAAATGATATCTTATCACATAAATTGTCAAGCTTTATTTGGATCAAAGAAGAATTCTGACGGTGCAAGTACAGGCGCGGATCTAGGGGGTGCTCTAGGTGCTTGAGCACCCAAAAATATATCCAGGAAAATAAACAAACAGTAATATGTAACACAAAAAGCAAGTCTTGAAATATTCTTGTCAACTGTGGATAAAATGTCAAACAGGCCCTCAACAAATGTTGCCCCGATAAATTTATGCACTGTTATTCAGTTCAATATTTAGAGAAATGGCAGTTTGTATACGTTGTAGCCCTGTGGTTGTAGCTTAGCAATGAGCACCTGTAAAGATGCTTGTTGATTGGTTCTGTTCATAAATTTAAGCTTTAGGGGTGTTCCAGTGCCAGTTCTTAGCACCCGTAAAAGATGATCGTTGATTGGTCTGCCCCGTTGCTGATGCTGAAGATCTTGAATCCAATTCAATACCAAAGTTATGGCTAACTTTGTGGACCTGTGTATACCTGTACAATTTCTTTCAGATTTCGCTATCAAGACCTGTTTTTCAAAATGAAAAACGAAAAAAAAATAGTTCAACATATACTCCCTAAAACGAGTTGTTAACATTGTTAAAATGAGTGCTGCTATGGAAAATGAAAAATTGGGACTAAAAGCATGTAAAATATGGAGGCGGATGCTTATCGTGCCTGTAATAAATATACCCTTATTATTATTATTATTATTATTACTAATTTATTTAAAAGTTGGCTGGATATATAGCTATGCTAAAGCTAATTTAGGCCAACTACTGATATTTAAGATTTCATAATACAAAATACAAATTACAAATAAAAAGATTCAATTTACACAATGTTAATAAGAGATTAGATACAAATGTTACAAATGTTAATGTGATTTTAAATGAAGCCCAGATTTTGAACAAAAATTTGGCACAATCGGCAGTGGCAGGTTTCACAAGACCAAAATTTTATTTCGTTTTTGAATTCTTTTAAAGATCTGGAACATTTAATAATCTAAGGAACAGTAGCCCAGGCTTTCGGGCCTCTAAAACGAATTGATTCCGAGCCATATTTTACTGTTCTAATTCTGGGAACAGAAAATTCATTCCCATTTCTCAGATTATAGTGATTGTCATTTTCACAAAAGATCTCTTTCATAAACACTGGATTTAAATCATTTTTAGTCTTGTACATTTCGGTCATCAAAAATTGTAAGGTTTTCTGATGCACAGCTATGGATCTATCCTTTTCAAGTAAGCCCTCAAAACTGGATTCAAAATCCTGGAAGGCAATTCTCAGTGCTCTCTCTTGGATTTTATTAATTTTCTGATGTAGTTTACGGCTGTGGAACATCCAAACAAGGGGACAATATTGAAAGTGGCTGTTTATAAAAACTCGCATTAAAAACCTTAATTTACTTTGATCTAGAAATGGAACAATACGTGAGAGAGCATATAATTTATTACTGTATCTTATTCATTGTTTTGTTTGGGCGCTGCGAAGGCTGTTTGTTTTAATTGGCTGCTTGTTCTCGTACGGCGCACGTATACGCCGATCTAGCCACTGAAGAAGTCCTTTCTGAATTTTTGCCGCCCCCTTGCCCTTTATTGGCTCCTGTGTCTCTGTATATATCAACTTATTTCACCATTATTTTCCCCAGAACGAACATTTAACTGTAGTGTTTCTGCATTGACTTGCTGACCAACATCAGCCTTTTGCTCCTCTTTAAAATGGCTGCCAATTTTTATCTGGCTTCACTGCTTCGACGCGAGTCATGCATCTAGCGCCTTCGGCGCTTTATATCATTGGATAAGTCCCTGTTGGTGGGTGAGCACGAAATCCCACCCATTGCAGTGAGGTGTTGCGAGCCTCCTGCGCATTCAACATGCACCGAGTAACGAACAAACGAACGAATTATGTAGAGATCGTCGGAACCACTCGCTCGGTTGCTTTTCGTAGAAAAGAAATGTCCTGTCCTGTCATGATATTTATCGAGTCACTGGCAAAACATGAAAGCCCGTGAGAACAGTTTTTCACTTCAGGGAAGTTTAATCAATTTTGTAGTTTAATCATTGATGCAGTAAGAAATTATGGCAAAATTCAGTGTTTTGAAAACGGCAGCCAAAGTTTCGACCTAACTGGTGAATTTCAAGGGACCTATTGCATATGAATATTATTCATTAAGTTACACTAGATCAATACAAATACATTATTGAGAATTTATTTATTAGAATTACACCAATCTGGGTAGATATTCTGATTATTATTTTCCTTAATCAATTTTCTATTACGGCAAATTCTTCTTCCAATTTTAAGTTTCATACACTGGGGTTCCAAAAGTATTGCAACACCTGATAAAAAATGGCGTCGAGAGAGAATTTGCGTGGCTTTGAGTGAAAGAAATTATAATTATTGGCGTTTTAATTTCTCCACTTCGAAAAATTTTCGTAAACATTTTTTAAGGGACCTCTTCGCAGTTTTCTTTTAATATTATTGCAAAACAATATGATATAGTTTAAATTGTGTTTTCATTTGAAAATTTGTGAAATTTTGAGTATACTTCTGCTAAAGAAATTCGCTATTGAAACCCGTTTGGTATTTATATATTTTTATGTAAATTTCCTTGCTCAGGCCTGGCCACTTCTAGACGCCATTTTTTATCAGGCGTTGCAATACTATTGGAACCCCAGTGTAGTTTTAAGCTTTCATGGTTTCAGAAATCCAGTACTGAATTTTTTCAACTCTTGAATAACTTTGACGATTCGATACTATTTTCTTATAAAATTAAGTACTTCCTTATAAAAAGGAAGTCGATCCGACGATTCATTCTAATATTTCAGAGTAATATTTTTGGGCCTACGTTTCTGCGACTGACAAACATTGACCTGAAGTACTGTTATACACTGAACAAATAAATACTGTCTCCAGCATGCAATACATGTAGTCCTCAATGAAATTACGAATAGTTTGACTTAGAACTAAAGTAAATTCTTGGAACGTTTTGATTTTACTTTCAAAGTTCAAAATTCAGCCATTACAACAGATTACGGAAAGGAAACATGAGATGTGAGACGAAACACGAAACTCTTTCGAATTCCGATAAGTTTTCATGATCGTCAATCTTACAATCCGATAACCGATGGCAAGAATACGAGAGTGCTGCGCAGGAGGCTCGCATCACCTCCCTGCAATGGGTGGGATTTCGTGCTCACCCTGTTGGTGGAGCGAAGGAATGAGCAAAAACACAGAGACGCAATGTGATAAGTCTAACTCAGCATTGGATTCGACTGTGGTGTGCCAATAAAATGTCAATATCTCAGCAAGCATATGGAGTTTTTACAAAATGTTTGCAGCTATGATGAGAGTAATACATTTTTCAAAGACTGAAGAATTAATGGTTTGAAAATATTTTCTAATTCATTGTCATTTTTTATGTTGTTGTGGGCTTAAATCTTTCCATTTGTTCAGGGCACTGTTTTTACAAGTTTCTAATGTTTTAATACGTTTTAAATCCATGAAAACTCAGATAATTAACATAGAAAATCGAAAAGTCAAATATATAGTTCTTAGCGGAAAATATTTGCTTTATTGCAAATGTTTTGGTCGAATGTTTGCATGTTTTAATAAGGTTTTATCGAATCTAATGCTGAATGGAACGTCCGGTTTGAACAGAATGTGCCATTCAGCATCGGATTCGACTGTATGTTAATTAAATTCAAATATCTCCAGAAATACAAAGAGCTTTCAGATTATGTTTGTAGTTATTATGAAAAGAGTAATAGATTCTCCAAACAGTTGATGAGTAATAGTTTAAAAAAAATTTGTGAATCATTTCTAATTTTTATATTTGTGTAGGCCTAAATTTTGAAAGACCCTTTTGACAGAATTTCGTATACCTTTTAATGCATTTTTACACCTCAACAACCTGGTAATGCATTATTAGTAATGGCAGATTCTTGTGTTATTGAAAGGGGATTATATTATTGGCCTTGTTTTATGGAGATGTCACATTCATAATTACCGTTGTGTGTGTATGTCGGTGCTAATCTGAGGTATATCCCCGAATGCACCAAATCTGAGGATACACTAATTTTACTTTATTTTTCGTGTTCATGTTCCGCGCTTAGACTCACTACATAGCGTCCCTGTGCCTCGCTCGTTTTTGCTCGCTCGTTTGAGGGACTTGTCTCTTAACATCTGCATACTCAATCTTCCATGCAAATCCGGCCATCAAAGCCAGTGCAGGCCAATTCCTAAATTTTCATACATATACTTCCTGAGATATTCGCATTTTATTAGCACACAGTCAAATCCGATGATGAATGGAATATCGAATATGAGAATATATAAGATGCTGAATGGCATCAAATAAATAAAAATGGCGTCTTAGGGCCTCTTCGTTTTCAATTAACAGAGCAATGCCAAGAGAACCTTGATGACTTGCCAAAGGCAAGCTAAGTTGTTTTAATGGGGCACCAATCGTGAATGCAAAGCAGTGCGACGATACTTGTAATTGATATCAGTTTGATGAAATGTGACAAGCACAATAAACCAATAAGAGCTCTCACCAGATTAGGCTAGCCAATTACAAGACAAGCAGAGCTTGTGTACTTTACGTCGGAGCCCGCTCTTATAAGACAGTGCAAATGCCTCGCAGGCAACAATTGACACTGAAGTCTGAAGCATAAGTGTAGAACAAAGATAAATTCCTTCCTGCTGAGCAATCAGCTCTTCTGATCTTTCGATCTGAAAACGAGGCTAATATAACAAAACTCTATAAATCAATACGAGGCTAAAACAACATAACAATTTTATAATAGTAAGATTAGTTATGCATTAATACGCAAAACAAGGAAACAAAGCAACGCAAAACAAACCCACCCACCTCTCTATTTGCTGATAGACACTTATCGTGAGCCTCGCAAATCACGAGAATAACTCAAAATGTAACAATGCAGTGTCCGGGTTGGTCCTTTTAACAGCAAACAAATTTGTGTTGCTGTAGAAACAGTGGGTAAATAACCATTATTATTACCATTATTATTATATAGCTAAGAGAACAAAAACGCGAAAATAGATGGAACAATCTCACCGAGAATCTGGGCCTGAAGGTGACTGGCCTGACGCCGACAATGAATAAACCTGAATTTCTGGCATGTCCAAGGCAGCCATAATACGGCAAAAGCAAGTCCAACATAAAAACCATAACAGCAATAGTTTCTTGAAACCGTAAGTCAATTGTGAGATGATGGCCTCAAACAGATGAACAATTTGTTCAAAGTGTAAATAGTTCTAAACGATGGTCCATATTGCCTGATGTCTTTGCAGCTATAGATGGTACTCATGTTAAAAACATGGCACCCAATAAGAGCACTGTTGAATTTTTTGATAGAAAGCAGCGTAGCGTTGTAGCATTGACTGTCAGGGAATCTGTGATGGAAACTTGAAATTTTGTCAATGTCTGCAGGATATCCAGGTTCTCGATACATTATCGGTGACTCTGCATATCCACCATTAGATTGGCTACTGAAGCCATTTCCTTTTTCAAATGACATGGATTGCAAGCAGCGAAGATTCAATCATTGTCTCTCCAAAGCTAGAGTCTCCATCGAAAGGTTATTTGGCAATGGAAATTTGACTAGTGGGCCAAATCCGTACGAAGGCCCACTCCTTCGCGACCAGAGCCCTTGACTCCCTGACCCCTAAGGGCCACTAAAGCTACGAAAATGAGTATAACAAGAATAAGAATTCAATAAAACTTTAATAATATGTTTAACATTTAAAAAAAACGTTTGGTTTTTTTAAATACATACAACTTAGTTTTTGAAGATTTTCAAAAAATTGTCTTTAACTGGAATACTATTCTATGAATTTATTTCATAGAGCTCGCAACCACTTTCCTAATTAAGTATCTTTAAATCATCCTGGGACCTGGGACTTACTTCCGCTATTTTTAATTTTTGGGGACTGGGCACTAGTATTCTGATTTATAAATAGATTTTGGTCACTTTTGGACAAGAAATACCATTTTATGATTTCCAGCTGTGGAAACTGACTAAAAACTGTCCGCATCACATGCCTTTTCATCATTCAACAGCTCAGTTATATGAAATTTGTTTTGGGGATTGGGCTCTAGTAACACTGTCTAAAAATAGCCGTTGGGGGTAATTTTCAGAATGGGTCTATATCTAATATATCTAGGTCAACGGATACAAACATATTGCTGGATTAGATTAGATTTATTCAGTTGCATTGAAGTTGTTTTGGAGTTGCGTTGAAAAATTATGAGAAAACGATAATCACTGCGTACTTCTTTGTGTGGTTTCCTTAACCCATAGTAAGAGAAACAGAGAGTTGGATTGCGATCCACAACAGTCCAGATATATTTTGTAAACGCTAGATTTTCAAAAAGGGCTTGATAATCGCGCTTCAGTTGACAATTTTTCGCATTGACGATTTTTCTTTGTTATAATACTAATACTTTGCTACATCCACGTTTTTTTCTTCGTTTTCACTGAAACCTTTTTTATTAAATTAAGAAACTTTTAACAAACTGTTAGAACTAAAATATGGCTAAAAATTAAGAAACTTTTACTACCAGGCCTTGAGTCAGGAGGTTTCTTATAAAAAAACATGCAGCCATCTAAAATCAGCAGCTGAAAGCTTAAATGTCCCGCAAAAGCAGGATTCCCGTAAGGCGCGGGACATACGCGAAGTACGCGCAGCCTCTTAAATATTTTTTCGGGCTGTTGTCGAGGGACGATACTTTTCCATTGTTGCCGGCAAGATTCTGTCCGGTGCGGCACCAATCAATGCTGCTATTAAACAATAGGTTTTCCGGCAGACTAAATGAAAGGTTTTGAAATGGTGGTATTGCAGAGTGATTCTATAGAAGTTGAATTGAAAATATTTTCGTTTTGATGCCCTAAGAAACCATCAGATTGAAGCCATCGCCAAATTGCTTGATGGAAGGGATGTGCCTCTGCTTGTATTGCAGGCCACAGGATCTGGCAAATCCGCAGTATATATCAGCTGTCTCCCTTCCCAAAGGTGTTTTTGATTAAGGGAAACAGCTGATGAATGCAAACATGAAGAATATGGAAAATCTTTGAATAACATTTCCTAAAACATATTCTTTTATTCTCTTTAGCATTACGTCCATGGTTCATGCCGATTGTATTAAATTGGCTGGACGCTGGATTTTGACAAAAGGTTTTCTGTCTGCTCTAGAAGCAACTTCCCTTCCTGAGTGAACAACGGAATATCCGTGAACGGGAAGAGCTCGTTAATCGTTTACGATCCCGCAAGAGTCAAAAGTATATTCATACTCTTTCTTTTTTCTTCTCCGCAGTTACCTCGCATGAATGATTTCATAAAAATAGACTTAAAAAGTATATTCCTTGGAGTAAACTGAGTTTAATTTGCAGCTCTGTGTGCTGTCTGTGCCAATAACTGTGCGAAATTGTTTTATAAGAAAAGATGAAAAATTAGATCATTAGAAGTATGTACTTAAGAACTGGCCAATAATGGATAATGAAGATAATTTGGAATTGAATAAATAACCCAATAAATAACAATAATTCAGCATGGTGCGCTGTTGATGACGCTCAGTAACATTACATCTGACTAGCTACGTGATCAATCAAGCGAATTTTATCATAAAAGAAAAAGAAATAAAAAAGTTATGAATAGGTTTATTGCAGTAACAGCACATGTCAACTCATCAAGTGCTCATATTTTCTTAACATATGTCGAGGAAGATGTTTCTTATTGTTTTAACTGATTTCAATATTGACAGCTGTAGCTATGGAAAAATTTTTGGTTTGAACACAACTTTTAAGTTGTTCTCAATTAAATTTTATTTTCATATCTTTTAGTCTTCGTCGTTGTTGCTCATCGCTTATTTTTTGCGAATGTTTGGCATTCATTACATAACAGCTCTACAAAATTCCTTGTTCTCGTTGCTTAAGTTATAGAAGTGGTTAACGTTTATCATAGCAAAATAAACACAACATTGCCAGTCAACTGGTTGTTGCTGAAAATATTTCCTGACTCTTGCCTTTTTTTATTTGTTAGATCTCTCGCCTTTTTTAGCTGCATTCGAGTTTAAAAATGTTGATAATTTGTCTTTGATTAAGATATAATTCAAGTCGATTGATATTGGAAGCCACTTCAACTGCGCAATGTCAGCTTTACAACTTTTCTTGACTTTCAAATTAGCAAGGTGCAAAAGTAAGGCACGCTTAACGTTAGTTGGTTGACTGCTTTAACTTTTTAATTAGTGATTCAAAATTTACCTTCAATAAACACACTTTGGAAGCACTCCTGAGGATTAAAGAAAATCATTTTGGCTCCACCTGAGACTAAGAAGCATTTCATTTTTAGTTAAAAGACCAATGTGGCTTTGCAAGAATAGCAACCGTGTTTGCAATTGCAATCGAAAAGATGATTCTTTAACCAATGGATTTGTTAGCAATCTCCGTGCTATTGACTATTTAATCTTAAAATTCTTAATATGATTAAAATCATCCCTAATTTTAGACCACGTGGAAAACACAAACATCAAGAATCTTTGTCCTTCTTCAAATACTAATTTTTATAATTCAAAAGTAGTTGAGTTGTGAAGAATTTAGAAGTTTTCTTGGATTATACTTAAGCCGTTAATTAAACTCTGTTCACAATTATAGAAAGTAACCACATGAAAAAAGACTGTTAGTATATTAGGAATACATTTGTAGCAATGTCTTACTTCTGCACAAAGTTTGCTAACTCTAAAATTTCTAGATTACCATAGAGTCCATAAGTGACGGTATTACTTGGAATGGCTAGCTGTTGCCAATTAGATTAAAGAAAATACAACATAGCTCATAGATTCATATCTTTTATTATCTTATTATACTCATCAAATCCCCCTGTTTTGGCTAATAGAACTAATTTAATTTTCTTATTAATATTAATGAATGTTTTTCTATAAATACTTTTTTATTAGAGCAGCTTTTCATATTTCATTTGGGACTGGAGTGAGAGGGACATCATATACAGAGTAGCCAATTTGAAAAGGTATGTCAAACTAAGGTATTCAAAATTTATCTAGTTATTGATAATATTCTGAATAAATTTTTGTATTATTTACAATTTATGTTTTCAATAAAATGATAATCAATCGTACTTTGATCCATGCCATTACTTCAAATACCAGTCTCAATATCATCATTTTTTTAAGGAAAACACATTTTCCCCGAACTATTGACAAAATATACTAATAAAAATGCTTCACTGGTCATGCACAAACGATAAAGCCGATTGTGTGAAAATTTTCTTTGCTCTTCACATTGGACAAATGCATGTATGCATTCCCTTGTTTCATTGCGAGTTTCATGCATTGTTAATTGTTAGATAAATAACAACAATGCTTTACTCGCATTTTTGCTCCTCAAGCCAAGCACGTTTATTAACCTACAAACAATTCGAGCAAATTATGAATAAATTTCACGCTTTAATTACCTTTTTAATAAAGATAACTTTTATTTTTTCTATGCTATAATGTTTGCTAATTAAAAAATATCGATAATTCAAAAGCGGATGCTCGATTCACCCGGTACTCATTTTATACATGTTGCAAGGAGATGCACTATAATTTGCCATCAAAAGCTTGATTCCTATGAATTTATTACTGGTCATAATTGTATGTATGTGTGATATTGTTTTATCTGATTAGTTATCTTTCTTTAATTATTCTTGACATTTAATGTCTTACATAAGTAGTTTTATTATATGGCCGTACTTGCTTTTAATTGTTTTAGAAGCATCGAGCAACTTGATCAACTATGAGTTCAAAGTTTCCCATTAGCATTATTGTGCAATGCATGCTGATACTGCTTCAAGTATTATGCAGCTGTGCTGCAGAGCAGAATGAAGTATTTCAGTTTCAAGCAAAGTCCGCTGTCATGTCCAACACAGATGCTTCTAAGCGATTCGCTCCCCACCTCAGATATGGAAAAGAGGTTGCGCCACATGTCAGATATGGAAAAGAAGTTGCGCCACATGTCAGATATGGAAAAGAGGTTGCGCCACATGTCAGATATGGAAAGGAGATTGCACCACATGTCAGATATGGAAAGGAAATTGCACCTCATCTCAGGTATGGAAAGGAGATGGCACCACATGTCAGGTATGGAAAAGAGGCTGTGCCACATGTAAGGTATGGAAAAGAAGTTGCACCACATGTCAGATATGGAAAAGAAGTTGCACCACATGTCAGATATGGAAAAGAGGCTATTCGCAATGGTTACCCATCTGAGCAAGTAGCTAAAAATAGAAGATTTGATGAGTCATATGATTTACTGAAAAAAAGTAGCAACGATGGGACATATGAAGACGAAATTGACTTCAATAATGGCGAATTAGAAAGTTTGGCAAAAAGTGAATATTTGAATAATCTATTGGAAACATTAAAAGCAATGAGAAATAACCTCAGAGGGCCTCCCTCAAACTCAAATGTAAGTCTATGATTATATTGATATTCCATTATTGCTTATATGTATATGCATATGTTTAAGTGTAAGGGAATAGTACTGCAGGGAAGTTGTTTCAATAATCACTAATTTAAGTTACTATTTTGCAGCGCTTTGCAAAGAAAAAGATGTGGCTTTGGTAATCGTAACGAAGCCTGTACCAAAATATTGGCGATTTCAATTATCGCTTTTGAACACTTACGACTTAATTTGTTATTGATCCTTTGTTCACACTTTCGTAACTTAATAATTTATGTATAAATAAAAAGAATCATATTTCAGTTCTCTTTATGTTGCTTGCCATCTGCAATCTGTACAGTGTGCTGATTGAGATCCAAATGATCTATCTTTGTCCATAAAGAGAAATGGCAAGAGAAGCTTTCCAATATCTCAAATGATAGGTAATTATTAAGATTCTATGATTAGCAGCTTCGTGTTATGGATCACGATTATATTGCCTGTTGAAAGTTTTCTGCGACCTTTTTATGCTTTCCATTGACAGCCAAACTTGTGTGGGATGTTTCTTTTTACAATTTCCAGCAGTTATAAATAAAGCAGGCAAAGCTTATGTGAGTCCCAGACAAGCGTCTGATCAAGAAAAGAAAGAAAAGCTATTTGAAGTTATTGACAGTTATTGATAAAGCTTCACTGTTTTTATTAAATGTGTTTTATTTAAAATATAGGAAACATATATTTTTGGAATATATTTAGGACAATGGACTAGATACCCTCTCCAATCACCTGTTTCCAATAGACCGAGCTTCTACATCGTTATTGTACATTTAATGTAATGGACAAAGGAGGCTATGGACTTCTATTATTAAAATATTTTGATGAAGGCTTTTTCATAGTCTTGCAGCAAATGATGTTTTTCGCTACATTTACTGCCCTTTGCTATTTTCCATAACGCAGAGCGATAATCAACAAAACAACCCAATATTGGCAGGGACGCGACGCTGTGGCAAAGGAGAAAAAATCACCAATGGATTTTTTCTTTTTAAAATACTTGACATGTTCTTTATTTCACTTTACAAACAGTGTGCCTCCATTACCATAAATGTGTTGGGTATGTCATGGAAAATTGTGATTTTTCTCACAACAGGATTTGACGTTTTCAATAAAAAACTAATCATAAGGCTAGTGATTGCTTCTTCTGCAAGGAATCATGGCAGGGGTCTGGGGACGCTTAATTTCATTACGCGCCAAATTCTAATATGGTGTGGCGTCATCTTCAGAAAAAGCTTTGGCTTGTTTTTCCTAAAAAATTCTTTTTATGTTGTAAAGACGAAGAAATCTGCTTGATTGAAGCTGGGTAATTCTGTCTGAAGAAAAGGTAAGTTGATAGCAAACTACTTAATGGGATATTAAATTCAAACCAAGATACAACAATATGATAGTAATAAGTAAAGTAAAGAACTGACAATGGTAGTAAAGAACTAAAATTGCTTTGCATTTCTTAGGCCAATATAGCTAAAGGCCCCTACCTTGGAGGTTGTTTTACTGGAAATTACTGCACTTACAATTTGTTATTTAAAAGCTTTTTATAAGCAATTATAATTTATTAATCTCTTACCAGATAAATACGTAATGGCTACTGCACAGTTGCAAAAACCAAAGTGCAAGACCCAAAATGTAAGTTACAGGCCCGGGATATTTCATTTTTGAAATCGCCGCAAGGATTTGGAGGTATAAATATATTAAATAAGAGACTCTGAGTAAATAATAATGCTTTTCTTTATGCAGTGGTCTTCAATATTCCCCGAAGAACAAGTAACTGGTTTGTTTTTAGCTATTTGTCTTTTCAAAATGAATTTTTGTCGTTTTTATTATTTTTAAAAACTTTTTAAGCAATGTTTCATATTGCAGAAGTTCAATCAATGCTTTTTGTGAAGAAACTTCTTGCTGTAGCAGTAAGCTTCGAATAGGATAATTCGCTTTATTTTATGACATTTTGCTTCATGCTAGAATTGAATTCTACTTTCATTTTCAACTTGGAGTGCTTATTATTTTTAGGTTTCAAGCATAACTTACCTCAGGTAACTATTATTTGACACCTTTAACGTTAAACTGATTTGTTGAAACACTGAAGGGCGTGACCCCAACATTTTTTTTGCAATGGTCCAACAACTATTATACAATCATTACACTTATCAGTCCACACCTAAGATGAAATATGCATTTAACTTCTAGGGCAATATTTCCTGAAAATGCTTTTGGTGACAGACGTTTAGAGGGTATAAATTACTAAACTATCAGCTACTTTTGGTAATAAACATCGTTGTGTTTGCGCATTAAATCCACATTTTTAAGAAATTCACCAGTATCGTTCTCTGTTTGTTTTATAGATTTAAAATTAAAAATTTTGCGTGAAGATAATTCTTGTCCGGGAGCTTGTCAAGTAATTCAATGGATGAAGGGATGCTTCGATGCTTTGGATAAGAAATATGCAAGTCATTTACACTTACTTTCGTTTCCAAACTTGAAGCAAGATTAAAAATAACCAGAGACATCGAATTGTATAACTATTAACTAACTCTTTTGTTTTTGTTTCCTTTACAGTTGCAGATGATTTTAGTTGGGGTAAGTTTGTTAAAGTACAAAATTCAATGGTCTTACTGCAATACTTTCTTCGATAATGTTCCATAAAGTACATCGTAGTTAAATTGGCCATCGTATGATCCGATATTCACATGCATTGTATTAATTCATTTTTAGATCTATGATAACCCTGACGACCCAGATGCAAGTATCTGCAGCTTTTTCTTTAAATACATCATTGGTAATCCGAACAGAAATGTGTGTGTGTGGGGGGGGGGGGGGGGGGGGAGGAGGTTATCATGCTCCTCACATTTTTTAGCAAATGCAATAGCTCCCCCTCCAAATCCGAAAGTATCCATTCTAAATCCCCCTCCAAATCCCCCCCCCACTTTTTAGATGCTTCCTACGTTTGTAATTATGTGCTCTATCTTAATTCGTTTTTCTATTTTTTAGACGGTGATTGAAAGATACACATTTAAAGTGGGTAACTATTTTTTATTTTTTGATCGAGGCTTGTTTAAGGTCCCTACATATACTACTCTGGTGCTAAACGTTGTGAGCTTTGATTGTTTACTAGTTTTCTTACAATGGCAAGAACGAGTTCAGTGTTTATAGGTAAATATATTTATAATGATCTCATTATGCTATTACAACTTTTCTTGTCTTGCAAGATATACCAACAGACTCATATTCGTATATATATATGCATATACATTTATTTTCTCGCATATTACTTTTTACTTAGAAATGACGATAAAATCATTGGTTCATCGACAGAAGAAGAAACAAAGAAGGCAACTGTCAAACTTTTGAGGCGAGGAAAGAATTTATTTATAAATTGCTATTTTAAGGAAGGAATGAGAAATTTTCGGCTCGGTATACAAAATAAACATTCAGCTCACTGGTACGCAAGCGTCCATGAGGTTATAGTATGGACGTAGGAAAAATCCCCAAATCAAATACTCAGGTATTTATTTAAAGCAACAGCTTTTATGATTCTTCCAATGCCTTATATGATGACAAGATCACTTTCATTTACCTGGCCGTAAGCTTCATTCAATTAAGATAGCTATCTATCTACATCAAGTATGCTTCAAAACCGTTGACTCAGGACAGACCCATTGACTCTACTGATTATTTTCTTGATATTCTTCGCAGGACCCTTATTCTCTTAAGCCAAACTTTATCTCCATTACCGGGTAAGCTGTAACGATGTTGTTGATACGGTCAGCTTATAACAAAAATATAAGGCCAAGTGAATTGATGAAAGATTGTGAATTTGCATGCCAGCTTATTTGAGCCATAAAATAATTTAAACTTTTCTTCATAGATGATGTTATGATGACCATGAAGCTCCTCTATTATGACGACGGTGTGTTACTATAGGTCAATGAAGACCATCTTGTTATATTCTACTTATCTGGAGCTAGATCACCTCTACCACAATACATTAGGATTCCTTTCTAATTAGATTATGTAGAACATAAATTTTGAAAAAATGACTATTCTGTTTCAGTGACGCCAGCTGATTATCAACCACCTGGCTTCAAAGCATGCAGCGCAGATGCTTTCAGGTTTCAAGCAGATGCAATGAATATCAAAGTTGGAAGTGTTGCCACGGTTTGTTCTTTTTATTAAAATCTATTATTAGACGCAATTTTAGTTTCTACAGTAAAATACCGAAGACTCGAAACTCTAAGGGGCAATAAAAATGGATCGAGTTAACGAATGTTTGATTCGTCGAGGATTAGAAAGTACCAGTGAAGCTTTTAAATTTGAAATTTACTTGATTTTTCTTTTTATGACTGGGACATCTTTCTTCAATTCAGCCTTTCCATTCGTAAGTTTATCATAATGCGTATCATCTTGCTAAATTCGGCTAAAAAATTTACCAATGCAAATTTAAAATTCTTTAGCACTGACCTTTTTAGCTATTAAGTACAAATTTGTTTCAGGATGAAGTTAAAAATCGGTACAGTTTATCATCATTTAAAGTACATTGATGAAGAAATTATACCGTTGGAAGAGAAAGGAAATACATCAGAGTTGAAAGCTGACAAAGTTTGTATTAATGCAATTAAGCCATACCATACTTTCACTAGTATTATTACAGTTATAATACGGTATCTCTGGATTAAATTTACAGGAAAGTTTGCTGAAAATTCCCAGTACTTATCCGACAAAAGCAGCAGGTATACAATTACTTATTCATGGTTTTTGTTGTCTTTTTCTCCTAATCGAAAAAGCCATCGTAGTTTGAATACCGACTAACCAATTTTCATTTCCTCCAGATGAAGAAACAAACATAGTTGATGCATTTAAACATTCCGAAGAAGCCAAGTCAGATAATAATCCAGAATCGTTAGTGAAAGACGAGACTGGCAAAGATGAGCCAATGGTGTCATGCCCGTGTGGAGTCAATGAGGTATGATGTTTATCTTCCACAAATATCGTTCAAAACCCCTCTCTTTAAATTTCTTGTAACTACCTTATACATGAGTTAAATAGCTTAATAACCATTATTATGTATTTTTGTCAATAAAAGTATCCTTACATTTCAATAATGTGCAAATCTCCAATTTGTTTTCGAATATTCTGAGTTTAATGTTGTATATAGATACTTATTATTGTGCATTCTATTAAAGGATGATGGAATGATGATTTTATGTGCAGCTTGTGAGGCATGGCAGCATGCAGTCTGTTTTGCAATTCTAGAATCAGAACAGGCACCAACATCGCATATCTGCGTATCATGCTCAATGGTAATAGTCTGCTAATATATACACACAGAGCTCTGTACTGTTCAGTATGGTATGCAAAATGTCATTCTTTCCTTCGCTCTAGAAATTCGAAACACACAGATGCACGGATACAACGCTCGAGAAGCTCAGTGACAGTGAATTAATGGTACAGACTTATTAATGTTCCATTATTTTACATAACATGCTCTGGGAAATTCATTCTTGACTATCAGTTTGATAAATAACAACATAATAATTTTCAGCAAACGTTGACATTCTTTTTCTTTCTGATGTTTACAGGCGACATGTTTATGGCGCAGAACTCTCGTATCTCTGTTGGGAATGAATCGAGTCACAGAAAAATGCCTTGCTGATAAACTAGGTATAAAGAGACTATTTTATTACAATCATTATTACTGTCAATGAAATAATTATACAAACTGTAATATTATTTCTAACATTATGATAGGAACTATTTTTATAAATGTATTATTATTGTTATTAATGTTAAATTGTTTTCATATTCTGCCTAAATTGAAGAAATTATTCATATAACTGTCACATCAATATCAATGTTACTATTAATCTTCATAGGTATTGAAATCAACATAGCAAGTAAAATAATAAAGAGATTAGTACAAGAAGGATATGTAAAGGCAAAAAGTAAAAATAAAAGGTGCGCATAATTTTATAATATCCAGCAGAACTTGGTATACAAGCTTTTTAAAGCTTTTTGCCATGCTTGTATACATTTTTGTTATCCACTACTTCTACATGCTGAATTGATCATGTCACTACATTGACATGTCTTGTGAAGCTCACTCTATTTATCTTTTTTGTAAGCATTGTGACACAATTTAAACCTTCAAAGTAAGTGTCCTCTCCTTTTCAGTTTTGTGAATTTCAATATCATACAGGATATTCCTCTGCTGTATTATAGGCTTGGTAAGCTTGTGGATAAAGATAGGATAACAGACCACGCAATGATGACTTACTTCAGAACTGATGAAGAAGATAGGGAATCAGTTCAACTAGAAACTACCAATGAAAACAATGAGGAAGTACGCAAATTTATGAATTTAAGATCAACTCCATACATGCTTGATTTTCTTGTGACCGTTCAAAATATTTACATTTATCTTTCATTCACTTTCTTAGTCACTATCTTCAATTGTCGTAAAAGCTTCAAAAATAGACCTAGAAGAGAAAGAAAACCCTTCAAGTTGCAAGAAATCCAAATCTCTGGTAAATTCTTATCCAAAATTATATGCAATTTCATGTCCATATAGCTCATTATTTGGGACATCTATTTGTACAAACAAAACTGCATGCAGTAGAGTATGCTACGTACATTCCACTACTGCACGCAACATGTCAATATTTACGAGACTGGGGTCGTGGGGGATACCATCTCCTTGCTTTTGAAAAGTCTGCTAAGAAACTAAAACAAAATTAAAAATACTACATACTATGAGTTTGAATTTAGGAGAAAAAAATGATGGAAATCAAAGAAATTTTACAAACAAAGGGAAATGGGCGCAAAAGGGCAGTTTCTACATTGAATGTAAGTATATTAAAATTTTAATGTTCTTGCCAACATAGAATTAAGATGAGAATTCTTCTCCTATTTTGTGATTGTCAATTATATGTAATCAGTCCCAAGTTCTATGTCATAACTTTTTTATATTTTAACAACAACTTTTTTATATTTTAACAACAACTCAACTTTTCTTGTTTTTAATTTACATAAATATTAGCAAACTAAAAAAATGGAAACCAAAAGAGCCAAATACAAGCAATTAGTGCCGAAACAAGCCATAAAAAGTAAAAGTAAACTATTATTACTAACTATTTTATGATTAGATCGTTATGGCCGTTATCACCCTTATTATAAAAGATCTATCTAATACAATTATAAACAGGAAATCGAAAAGTAAAACGATACTATTTCTTAAGTGATGTTTGCTGCTAGCATTACTGTCAAGGTATATATAAAGTTGTACAGTTAAGTATAGCTCCATGATATCTATAAACATGTGTCATCATATAGCTATGTATATATTTATGATGTAGCCACATTTATCATGTTGCTTTTAGGACGAAGAGTTTGAGATAAGTAACAGCCAAGATTTATCTGAAGTTCAGGACGAACGTAAGAAAAGAAAGAAAGCAAGTGCTGCTCGCGACTCATTGTTGGTTTGAAGAATTTTAAATTGAGTTACATTATTATTTGAATCACACCGCATCCTCTTGGTTCTTCAGAAGATAGTTACTAGACAGAGCATAGAAAAATTCTTTGCAGCTTAGGAGAGCATTTGAGTTTATCAGTGTTTGAGTTTGAAAGTAGCACATAATGTAAGTGGACTTGTCATTGCTACTTAGCTACTTTAGAACAATTCATTTGGTTAATTTGTTTAATGCCCGTTACGCTAGAAAAATATATGGATATTTTGCCTTCTTTGCACAGTCAGTTTAAATAAAGAAGATTAGTCTCAAGAGATAGTTTTTAATTAAATTCTAATAATGTTTTTGCGTATTCAAATAGATTGAAGATATTTATTGAATTTAGCCAGTTACAGTTAAAGAAATTATTATTAAGCATGATAAATATAAATACAGAATAATGACATAGAATTGTGAATTTAGAACTGTGAATAAGCAACGTTTGTCCTAACTCTATGAACTCTATTGGAACAATCCGAGAGCTGGCAGGTTTGCTATAAGTTTTGTTATATAACGTAAAAGCTCTATTAAGCCCACGGGACTTATTTAATTTTGAAGGCAGGAGAGGGGGGCTTATTTAAAAAAACTATATAATCAAATTCAAAGATCGATCAAAGCTATGAAGAAAATTGTTGTCATCCTTTTTGAGGGCCGGTATGGGGGGGGGGGGGGGAGGTCCAAGAACGATTCACGAGAAATAAAATGCACGAATCACGAAGGCAATATGCTTCTTTCACGATGCACGAAAAAGATATCCCTGAAAAACTTTGTAAATAAAATTTCCTATACAAAAATGCCACTCATGTGAGCACAGAGCACAGAGATATTTAACTTCTTGGAAAATAACGCCGATGTCAAAACAATATTTCCAAATTAAAACAGAATTGGCGGGAAACAATTTCGCTTTGAAACTTGAAATCGAGTCTACCAGTCGAGAAAGCGACCAGGAGATCAGCCGATTGCGAACTCACCCAATACCACAAAGGTAAATAAACATCAAACACGAACCTTTTTCTCCATCATTGATATGTTTTGGCCATTTTTACTTAAATTCTGCCTCTTTTCATTTAAAAGCACAATCAATTGACTTGGATTGGGTTGCACGAATCACGAAAAAAGTTAAAAGTAATAACGATTCACGAAAAGTGAAAAGTTTAAAACACGAAACACGAAGAATAAAAAATCGTAATAAGGTTGCACGAAGTTACCCATAACGGCCCTCTTTTTTCCTTGTGTTTTCAGATCAAATATGGTAAATAAAAGGTTAAATATAATAATGTTTGCAAGTTAGAAAAAATTTCAGTCTCGAGGGTTCGCAGAGACGGACATAGTATGCATGCAGTCAGAAATTTGCAGCATTACAATAAAAAACATCATTACCTTTCAATAAATCATTGAACCTCACTTTGAATTCTTTTTTGTACCAAAATGAGGAGGGCTTAAAAGAGAGGGGGCTTGTTTCAAATTTTGCCTAAAAAGGGGGGCTTAATAGAACTTTTATGGTATTTCCGTTGCGTTCCGTTAAAGTTGAAGAAAAGAAATCATAGAAATCAAGGTCTTGCAGAAAAATCTCCACTCTTTCCCGCAAAAACCAATCTCACTGCGATTCAGTTGTACTCTTTTGTGGCACTCACATCAGGAGTTCAAAAGTATTTTATGCTGCAATTTTTGGACCCAGGCCACCTGCATCAACTCACAAATCCATCATATCCATAAAATCAAATCAAGTCAAAAACAAGGAAAGAAGAAAACATGGAGAATGTACTGTATTTGCATCTGCATTACGAGGAGCCAAAAAGCAACAGCAAACAGGATTTTCAAGTAAAAACTCATACAAATGAAAGGTTTGCACGATTTATACAGTCTACATAAATTTCATAGGCGTTGTATTGTGTTTGCTGAACCTATGTACCTGGAATTTAGATTTTGAGTTTGAGTTTGATTTGGATTCCGGAATTGACAAAAGAAAGAAAACACAACCAAAAGAAAAGGCGTAAATAAATTTACGAAGAAGAGCATTTTAAGCAATTTCTGTTTTTACAAAATTTAATATTCCTGGAAACTGTATGCAAAACCTCGACAGTTCACCGACGCAAACAAGAAGAAACTATCGAATACCTTCGCTTCGATAAAGTCATGTGTTGTCCTCGAGATACACGTTTTTTTTTACAAAAACCTGGTACTAGAGCCCCCAAAATTTAAGAAACTTTTAGAACTAAATCAATATTGTTAAGAAACTCCGAAAAAATAAGAAGAAGATAAGAAGGTCTATGTCAACAATTTTTGTATTGCGACAATACTATCAGTAATTTGTAGATTGAGAAACGGGTTTTGTTGCTGTTTTTATGTAGTTTGAGAAAGTAAGTGTTGTGTTGTGTTATTGTTGTGTTATAAACATTAATAAAATTAATATGCGATGGAAAGCATAAAATTTGATATTAAATGCCTATCTCAAAATACAAAACTTTTAAGAAACTTTCAATACCAGAAACTGGTAAGAAACTAAGAAACTTTCAGTACTAGGACCAAGGCTAGGTTTCTTTTCTTGTAAAAAAGGTGTATTGAGGCACAGTTTATTATCAAAACTATTTGTCTAAAGGTCATTGAAATGTGATGCATTTTGTTATTTTCTGATTAACGTTCTTTTTGTCAGGTCTGAATTTTATTGTAAGCATTGTTCTAGGAATTATCTAGTTCAATTCTCAAGCAAATGAGCAAGTTTTGTTTTAGTGTAAAATTTTAGGGTAAAGGTTAGTTTTAGGATTTTGGATATTGTAGGCAGTCAAAGAATCCAAATCCAGATAGAACTTTTGAAGGTGCACTCAGTCAGAACGTCTAGAAAACATTGGTTGTAGTAATCTATAACAAAATGCATTGGTAGCAGAAAACTATTTTTATGTTTATCTTAGCTGGGCAAGCATTATCAAAGACTTGAAGATATGCTTGAAATTACCAGAAGAATCTGAATGGGCTTTTCAATACTTTGATGATGAAGGAGATTGTGTACTGGTAAGTTTATGACACTAATTGTTTGTTATTTTCATCTATTCTTTTTTCTTATCTGTTGTATAGAATCATGATTTTATGTAAAAGGTTTCTGTTCTTATCATTTTGTTATAATGTCAATATTAATCAATATTTGTTATTACCCCCGCCTCATACAATGTGGTTAAATGGGCAGCTGATATTATTTTTAAGGGTAAAAGTGAAGCTGAATGGAAGGCTGCATTGAGATGTGCAATCAAAGACAGCACTAACAAAAGTGTTTTTCATCTTCAATTAATGCCTCTTGGAGAAAAGAATTGTTGTAATCTTGAAGATGTATCTGCAGAACAACATTGTGATAAAGATAGCACTTCAGCTTGTTGGTAAGTTTTTAAAACTATAATGTTATCCATTAA
This sequence comes from Sanderia malayensis, assembly GCA_013076295.1. Classification (NCBI taxonomy): domain Eukaryota; kingdom Metazoa; phylum Cnidaria; class Scyphozoa; order Semaeostomeae; family Pelagiidae; genus Sanderia; species Sanderia malayensis. Next base: position 386,510 of record RQOL01000618.1, on the reverse strand, counting down.
AAAAAATGTGCCAATTAAGGATTAGATAGATATTGAAACAAACATGTTTGATAAAGGTAATCAGGATAAGAGGGAACATAAGTAGCTTATTTTTATTATTTATTAGCCTTACTGAAAGAAGTTCTATTTTATCAGATTGTCAAGCTGCTTTTCAATTACAAAAGAATTTTGTTTTAAAACAATGATTGCTTTAAATAGCATATTACTTGACATCTATTTCACCAGTTTTGTATTTATGTTTAATGCACAAGATTTTTAATTTTTCCACAGCAAAAGCAATTCCAATGGGGAAGAATGCAAATTCCCTTGCAAACGACCAATCCCTGAACTGGAATTTGATGAAAATCGTCCACCACCTCCAAAAATGTAAGCAACATCGTTTTGTGAAATGTGCATATATAATCAAACCAAATTTGCTTCACCATTAACTCAAACATATTTTGAATGAAATTGCTTGACCTAGGATAATATGAACTAAAGTTATTTTACTGGAGCTAATACCAAGTCTAAATTGAGTAACCTTATATTTGAAATTACTTTCTAGTGTTAATGAAACCCAACATTTATACAAGTATACTGGTGAAGCTTTGAGAGCATGTGTGTTTCCGCTTGGGCCAATTGGTAAGTAAGCTGCATTGCCACATTATGCCTACCTTTTTGTCTTCACCTTCCTCTCATATTTTCAGTCTGCCATATTATTGAGAGTGCTTGGGAAAGAAATATATTGCGAAGTAATCACATTGTGACTTCAAAAAGTATTTCTGGCTTGTAGTGCAGTTTTTCCTTCAAATGTTGAGTTTATAAGTTTGTCAGCCTTTTTAGGTCTTGAAAATCCAGCACTGAACTTGCTTTATTTTTTGACTGCTTTCTTGTAAAGTACTTTCTCTAATAAACTTCCTGTGGCAGGTTTTAAAGTAGCTCTTTTTTTACAGAGTACATTGTTTTCAAAATGAGATTTATTAAAATTTGAATCGGTTTGTATTTTAAGGCCAAGGAAGCATTGCAATAGCTGGCGATGGAGGATTGCGGCAATGGCAAATTAATAACAAAGTTTCGCATGATGCTCATGTTCCTGATTCATTTTTTGCCATCAGGTTAGTTTTATTGGCTACTTCTAAGACGCGCAATGCGGATCAAGACGCGAAATAAAACAAACTCATGGAGCGGTGCCTCATGTTATTAAATTCACAAACATGAGACGGATTGCTTAGCTAAGAAACATGATTTTTTAATAATAGACGTCTTTAACTTTGAAGCGGCAGTAGGATTTTTGAAATTAATATACTTGTACGGATACAATGATACAATTTATGGAGTTTTTCACAGAAGGTAACGGGCAAGTGTCAGGCTTTTGGCTCCAATCGAATCTTTAGTGCTGGTTTGCAGCAATGATTTTCTACAATTTTTATTGAATACTTTAGAGAACTGTGTATTGTGACAGTTTATCTCTCGCTCCATCCCCAATCTGGAAAAACTATTGATTAGTTGAGGACATTTAGTGTTACATGAGAAAAAATTGATGTGGCTCGACTATGGTGAATTAGATTATCACTAAACAAACCAATATCATTTTGAGGGGAAGACAGGGTAGGAGGAGTGGGGAGGGAAGGGTTTGGAAGATTGGGGGAGAGAAACAGTTCAGCGAGGTCCCCAAGGTATGAGTGAGTCAAATTATCAGATCGAGAAAAAGTAATTGATGTGCTATATTTTTAGTATAGATTATATGATCCACACAAAGACATTTTAACCGATCGTTATTCTGGCTTGGTAAACTATGTTTACTTGCTTCTGCATCGTTTATGCCATTTTTTCAGTTTTTTAAACTATGTTTTTAAACCGTGCTTTTTCAGGGTTGACTCATCCGGTGTTTCAAAATCAGTTGTCTTGCAGTCAAATGCTTTATATGATGATTCAAAATTTAAACCAGAACCTTACATTTCTGATCATGGTAAGTTAACCAGGGCATTTTTTAACAGTTTAACTGCCAGGAACGTTTCCCTAGCCCTAACGTCCTTCCCTGCAGTGAGCGCTGAAATCACAAAATTTTCTCCGTAGTTTTGGCTCTTGTCAATTCTCAAAAACATACGTATTTTTTATAATCAAATTTGGAATTAAATTTTATGTATTTCTTGGTTTTGTACTTTCATGCTATCACTGTTACATTATTTTGAAATAACGTGTTTTATCGCAGCGTAAAACCCATGCTTTTCTTTCGGTTGTAACTCTTTTCTGCACATTTTTACCAATTGTGCGATTTTCTTAAAACATACCCTCAATTTAATTGTACCTACCATGTGCAACTCTAGCAGCTCATTCACGCAAGGTTATTAGTTTTTTATTCACAGCAATAATATGGCGAGTCACGGCCATAATTCATTTAATAAGAATTAAATTGATGATGATGATGAAACGAAATTCGAACTACCAATGCATGTTTTAGACCTTATTTTTAACATACATTTTCACTGAGCTAAACTAGCATTTATACTTTACTTTTATATTATATTCTAGTTATCCCTGCTGCTTCTAAACAACTACTCAAGGACTTACCTGGAGTAAAAACACTGGAAGTAACTGCTAAATTTCCAACCGTACAAGGTGAATAATTCATGTTAACATTACTTTGCTTTCATGATAAATTGTGTGTATCTCTTGACCCTGCTGTTTCGCGACCATCCCTTATTGTCTTGTCGTTTGCATTTGTAAATTTTAACTGTACCTTATACAGTTCTAGACTTTCAAGTAGAGTGAATTGATTTAACATTTTTACTAAATAATTATGATTGCTATCTGCTTTTACAGTTAATTATACGAGTAATGAAGTTCCAGTGAAGATTGAACTTGAAGCCTTCAGTCCAAAGATCCCATTGAACTCCCTTGACAGTGGTATACCTGTTATCATATACAATTTCATTGTTACGAATAATACAACAACACAAGCCAAGGTAATTTTATTAATTGTTTTATATTTCCTCATGTAATTTATTTTCTAACCTCTTTGCTTCATGCTCTCGAGATTATGATTTCAGCATTCCTTTCAAATTTCCATGCCACATGCAATATATCAATTTAACTTGTTTCATTTGGTAATTAAGTGCCGTGGAAGAGGGTAATTTTTTAAAAGTCATTGCAGCAGAATAAAATCAATATTTATGGGTAAAACTGTAAAGCCACAATGTTGGCTCAAAACTGGAAATGAAGTAATTGAAGAGGTGGAGAATTTCAATTACCTTTGGGGCGTGATTATAGACCACGTAACTAACGTGTAAAAAGACACACGTTTACTATTGCCAAGCGAAAGTTCATGGATTTTGTGGCTCACGGCGAGGATGTACTTGATAGAGTAAATGTGGAGAGAGAGAGAGAGAGTTAATATTTTGCGAAAAGAAGGACTAGAATGCTTATTACTACAAGATAGGATGGAAGGAAAGCACGCCCGCCAGAGGTATATTATTAGGTAGAGTTATTCGCACGACAGGGAATAACTTGAATTGAATAATCAAGTCGACCGAAATTGATTCTGCGTAGACGTTGGAGAAACTTGTTATCACGCAAGGTGCTAGTAGAAGAAGAATCGCTATAAATATCATTTTTAGGTCTCTTTGATGGGAACACTTCAAAACATAATTGGTTGGAATTGTTATGATGCTATTACCAATGAAGGTAGGAACAAATTATTCATTTTCTAACACGTCATACCACCAAGAAAATTTCGTGCTGACGAAACTAAAGTCAGAATTTGTTTCGTTTTTTAGTTGATGCAAAAGGCTACGGTGGCAACATCAATTCACTCTATTCATCAGCGTAATTAAATTATTTTTATTCATTTCTCGTCTATCTTATTTATGAATATTGTTTTTACTGTTCTTTGAGACACGAATAAAGGAACCCGTTAAAATTTTGGAAAAGGAATTGCACAACTTTTTATGTTATCCTTTGTTCCCTTGCAGCAACAGCATAATTTTTTTTGTACAAGACGATCCTTAGTTTCGTTTTGGAAATTTCGAGGAAATTATTAATGGAAATCTAGTTAATTTCTGGGAATCCCATTGTTGAGTCGAAAATTCCTGAGTCGAGAGATGCCATTGTTTAATCTTAAGCCCTTGGTTCATCGTAGAATTATTTTTTTGCCAACCAATGCCTTTGTTTTATTTGTATGCTAGAAAACTGTATGGGATTGACATGAGTAATCCGTCAGTGACATCGAGCAACGCATTCAGTGGACAAGTATCGCTGGCATGTGAGTATCAGAGTACATTTCTGCGATTTTCATCATTTTAGAAGCAAGTATAGTACACTTAGTCAACGAGAAATGATCACAGCCATGTGAGCTGCAGTGTTGCTCAACTGAAGGATTGCGGTAAAAGAAACACCCATGATAAGCTGCTTTCACAGCTTGTATGGATATTATCATTACTTTCCACCCTCTTTAATCAAGTGCATTTTACTTGTTCCGTAGTCATGAAGCAGCCCAATGACCAATTCAGTTCAATGACACAATTCAATTCTGCTAAAGAACTCTGGAAATATTTCACAGGTGATGGCCTTCCAGGACAAGGGTACTCCGGCGCTTCACAGGTCCACTTCTAGCCAGTTATATTCTATTATATGTATCTTTAAATTCAGATTTTAGATTAGTATTGCTTATTTTTTATTCGAAATTAAAAGTATCTTCAAATAAGCGTGCCTTCCTACAGTTTTCATTAATTATAATTTGTTTTGTTACTCATTGACATTACATTGTCATAAATTGTAAATTGCCGTTTGCTTTCATTTCAGGCTGGCAAAACTTGGAATGGTGCTGCTTCTTGTGAAAGATCCATTGAAGCTGGAAAATCTACGGTACGTGAAGTTATATTTTGAGCTTCGTTGAACATTTTGGACCTATCAGCGACCTATAATTTTGTCAGAAATATGACATTACATTTCGAAATATTACGTATTTTGTTTTCTTTACAGACCTTTACTTACATGCTGGCATGGCGTTTTCCAAACAGGTAAAATTAATTGTATATTTAGTCGTTTAATGTGGTTGCTATGAATTGCTAATTTAGATTATTAAGGTTTGTCAATTGATCTTTTGGTCTTTCGATCAATCGCAAGAGATGTTCGTTTCGTTTTGATAAGTTTACCGGGTAAACACGGGAAATATGTTAGAAGTGGGAGTATCTATTTGAGACAAAACATCAGAAAAAGCAAAATATACTGATGTAAGCAATATTGATATAAGTCCTGTTTGTTGTTTCAGATACCGCGACTGGCCCCTTTATACATCAATTCCAAATACTCAACTATATGTGGGAAACCAGTACAATAAACACTGGAAAACAGCTATCGAGGTTTGAATTGTTTAAAATACATTCCCACTTTTCGTTTATCGGAATAATCTGCAGCACCTAGCATGTGTGTTGACACAAGCTCAACACAATTTATTTTAGGTTCTAGAATATGCAGCAACAAATTATTCAAGACTTTACGCAAGCACAATCAAATTCAGAGATGCGATGTTTAACACAACTATTGCATGGCAATTTGTGGATAGCGCTGCAAATCGGGTTTCAGTGTTGAAGTAAGGACCTTTCATTGTATTCTGTTGCATTCTGTGGTAAGAAATTCCGTGTTTTTTGTTTAGCTACCTAGCTATTATTGATAATTGTGTTTTGAACAGCTCCCCAACCTGCTTCTGGTCTGAAGATGGAAACATGTACGCTTTTGAAGGTAAGCAATTCAAATTTGTATCCAGATCATTTTCCACTGTGACTGCGTGCAATAGCAAATAGCTCATATGATTGCTTATGCAATTTAACAGTCCCCTGAGATACGTTCAATTCATTATTTTCGTTTTCAATGAAGACACCTATCGCATGAGGAATTCATCAGAAGGAGAATATCTTTTCTTTGTTTTAAGGAGTTGCTTTCTTTCTACGGGCACACGGTTTTCTCGCCAAGTACCTAAAGAATAAGGGACCACATCGATTTTATTCGTAATCACCTACGGCAAAGCTTGTAGCATAGCAAGAGACACAGTTGTGCTTTGAGAGAAAAATCGATTTTGTATTTGGTTAAAATGTTAAAACAATAAGCTTGCCTTCCTTCTGCTGATTTGTTTTAATTTTAATACTTTGCTTCTTGCAGGTTGTAGCAAGGGATCTGGTGAGGCATTTTTAAACTTTGTTTAAAAATTTTATCAGCATCAGCATTTAGTATTTAAAGGCCTTTATTTTGGCACATTTCTTAATTGGTATCTAACTTTTGACACCTAAAATCACCTTATTGTTCGAAGCTGAGCATTCTTTAACATATATTAACCCAGACTATAACGAGAAAATACCAATCAGATCAATACTAAAATTTACAATCTTTTCAAAACAAAAATTAATGGAATTTCTGATATTAGCAAGCCATGCACAAACTAAGTCAGTGGACCAAAATCACTATGATCACTGCGTAAGGTATACACGTTCGAAGCAAAGATCAACATTGCTTTCTGGGGGCTGGGAGATAACTGACATAAGAGATAATTTTCCTTCCTGATTCAGGAGGTCGCGTTATTGTGCGAGGGGGTAATAAATTTGACCGTTCCAAGCCATTTTAGTGAGGGTTGTTTCTCTATCGTTCCCTACATTTTTGACCATCCTAATGCTAGTTTCTCTATAAAAGATATTATAATGTTAAATATTGGAGGAGGCATAACATTGATATTCCAAAATTTATACATTATTGCATATTTGTGTAAACGTCTGCATCGACGTTGCTTATCCTAATGTTATATTTCATTAATGTTTTTTTTCATAAGGCTGCTGTCCTCTCAATTGTACACATGTTTGGAACTATGAGCAGTGTCTTGCTAAGTATGTTTAATGTATTATGCTACCCTTTTGCTTAATCTGTATTCTGACACCCGGTCATTCCAATGTTTCTCGATCACAGAAAACATGACTTCACTTAGCTACTACACGAGGGTGTTCAGAAATATTTTCCTCATGGCTTATATATCGCATGTGAATATTGCTTTTCCAGACTTTATCCTGATCTGGAAAGGACGATGAGAGAGATCGACCTTCTCCATCAAATAAACCCATATGGGGTTGTGCCAAGTCGAACTTCCTGTCCCTTGGAGCTGCGTAGAGTTTGGGAGCAGTGGCAGAATTATTCTACGCACGCCAGTGATACCAACATATGTGTTGATGGAGAAATTGGTACTGTATTAAAGACGTATCGAGAAGTATGTTAGTCAAAGATTTCGCTATATCTCTTATTATCGAAGCTTCATTGAGCTATTGTGATGGTTAAACCTGTTATATGAAGTCGTTATAACCATTAATGAAGTTATAAGTTATTTTACGAAAGAGTGTAGGAATACGATGGTGCAGCACAGTTGTAGAGTGTGCTTGTGGCATGGTAAAATATTGGTGTATGATGACAAAATCTATGAACCATTATCGACAGTATTGCTTTTATTATCATTCTCTATTGTCTTCAGATAAAGCATGGAGCTCCACGCTCTTGGTTTGATCAAATGTGGCCTCCGGTAAAGAAGATTATGAACCGATGGATGAATGAGCTTGACACTGGAAATGGTAATTTCCTTGTTTTATTTGCCATGTGATTTCTTCGTAAAGTTCGAAGTGAACATGTCATACTTTGAAAGTCCCCAATGGATGGCTGAAATACCATTGTGTTGTGAGAAATCTGTAAATTACAAAACCTTTCTGTACGAAAATGGCAAATAGTACCCAACAACGGTCACAATAAGCAGAAATTTATTTGTGTATTATTTTTGTTCCAGGATTGATCAATGGTGCCCAACCAAATACATACGATGTGTCAATTTATGGTGTGACAACTTTTATTGGAGCTTATTATCTTTGTGCTTTGAGGTTGAGTATCAGTTAGTTATTCCATGAAATATCATTCATTCTCCAGTCGAGATTCTTATAAGTTCTAAGTTCTAATACTGAATATAAACTTAACTTAACCTGAGCTTAAATATTCAAAGTTTGAATGAAACATGGGTCAATTACACAATTACTTTTCTTTCTACTTGTAGGGCCACTGAAGAAATGGCTAAAACACAGGGTGATACGGTATAAGGGCTTTAGTATTCTTCCTATTCGTATATTTTTTCTCAATTGCTGAACCTTTACAAGATAGCAAACCTTTAGGTAACATGTTGTTGAAGTAAGGATACAAATTGTTTGAATCCAAGACGTTCCTTATAGAAAACCAGTGGAACTCATGTTAGGATTCTATGAAAGTGATGCATGCACTACTTACAGCACAGCAATTTAAATCTACATACCGTATTTCCTCTAATAGGCACCTGGGCGCTTATAAAATATTTTGCAAAACTGAGTGGGCGCCTAATATATGGTGGGTGGGTGTTAATTAGAGGAAATGCGGTAGCAAGTCAACCATGAGTTATTTTTTCAAGGCTCTTGAGAAACTTTGCAATGAGAGATTTAAAATCGGATCAGCGAATCTTGACAAGGCTTGTTTTTCAAATGGAAAATGGTACACACAGGTAAGCTTAGAAACAAGAAGTAATCATTTAAACCAACAAACATCATAAGTAAAGAATAGACAAAGAGACTAGCGTAAGTTTCTCATATTAATGAATCAATATGCTTACAGTTAATTGCAACTGTTTCCATTTCTTCCTGTTATGTAGCTTGTTGATCCAACTCACGAGGTACAGCTTTTAACCGACGGTATGTTGTATTGTAATAGTTATATTTATTGTCAACATGCATTATTGTTGCAACTATATATGTATGCTAAGCTTTGCTTTTATTTTAGCCACATTCATGGATGCTCTTGTTGGACAATGGTGGGCCCATTCTCTTGGCCTTGGCTATCTTTTGCCTGCGGAACATATCAAGTCGAGCTTAAAATATACTGCATCAAAGAACTATTGTGCAAGCTTTGATCCAGGTAACATATGATAATGATTAAAATAATGATATTGAAGGTGATAGTATTGGATCTTATATGATGGTACTTAGTATGTGATTTCTATATAATACACGAACCAGAAATCTAGATAATATTATATTCGGCTTGAAGGCGTATTCTTTTGGTATTTTATGTCTTTTGTCAAACTTAACAGCCGAATTAATATAAACTCAATATTGTTTTTTATATTTTGCAGCCAAACAATACCCAAGGAAATTTGCAGACCAGAGGGACACTGGGTACTTTCTTGGACACTGGGATGAAGGGCCTCCAAAGAATCAACTTTATTACACAAACGAGGTAATGTTCACAACATCATTTTTTGTGTCTTTGTCAATCAAATTATTCGGTAAATGAAGTACCCTGGGGTGATATCTTCAATTATGGTTATTAATACCGGGCTCGAGCCATGGAGGATCAAACCTTGAAGCATGCTTGAAGCAAGTGGAAATCAGTGGAATAATATACTAACGTAAAGACATTTTATAGCGCCCTATATCCGTAACGTAACGAAAAGTAGCTACATAGTTACTTTTCTTCAGATTGCTAACCTATTTAATTAAAAGCGCCGTCATAATAACATTCGATGGGAAATCGATGCATTGAATTAGATGGAAAATTGATGCATCGAAGAAGTCGATGTGAGCAAATGTATTTTGAGCCACAATATCAATCTACTTTGTATTTTTGATGTAATTTCTCGGTATATTTATTGATCATTTGCACCCTGGGTTTTCAGTATTGTTGGAGCGGGGTTCTTCATGCTTTCGTTGGCTTGTGTCTCTACGAAGGTTTAACTGACATCGCCACGACAGGTACATCTCATCTACAGATTTAAATTTGAACACATCGTTGTTTTACATCAATTGATTGTAATGTGCTCACATTAACCCCTGTTCTTTCTAGCTGTTACGACAATACGACAAAGTTATGATGGGACGAGACGTAGCCCATGGAATGAAATTGAATGTGGAGATTTCTATGCAAGAGCAATGTCCGCTTTTCTTTATTTCCAAATCTTGTCAGGACAGGTAGGTATTCATTCAGTTGCATTTTAGGTATACACTTTGAAAGGATTTGACATGAGAGGATAATAAAGTTTGATTCAGGCATATACAGTCAAATCTGTATAGTTCGAACTCGTGTAATTCGAACGCTAACTAATTCGAACGATTTCCGTCTCTTCAAGGATCACTAATGAACCAACTCTTATAAAACAAACCTCCATAACTCGAACTTTTTGTAATTCGAACACTTTCAAACTTCCCCAGGGTGTTCGAATTAGACAGAGTTGACTGTATAGTTTAAAAAGCGGAGAACTGGATTTCTGTAAAGAATTTAACGAATTTCCTATAACGACCTTACTTTTTTTTGAAGGAATGGGAATATGCGGGGAAGAAAGCAATCAATCTGAAATTTGCTCCGAAATCTGCAGAAAAAACTTTTAGAGGCTTCTTCATTGTTGGGTCTGCATGGGGACAATTTTCACAGATATTAAACCACTCAAATTGCAAAGGAATTGCAAAGGTAAGTATTTTTCTGTATAGATATTTATCTCTCTTTAATATAGATAGCATTAAGATTGATGGATTGTGCACATGTTGCACATTTTTTAAGATATTGTTCCATTTTATCAGACCTGATTTGAAAATAGCTGATGTTCCTCATCATAACATAGTAACTGTACTTGCTTTTTTAGATTGAAGTTATGCATGGTTGTCTCGAGCTAGCCAGCCTGGCACTACAATGTCAAGCTCAAAATGCTGTATTGACTCTGAATGAAAACGTTTTGCCCCCAGTGCAAATGAACAAAAAGGTGAGACAGTAGAATTTTTGTTTCTTAAGACAACTCTGACCTACTGCTCTGCTCATTCATGAACATTGTAAAAGGACTAGTATTAATAACAAGGTGTTTTCCAACATATATTGGTTATCAGATGATTTTTGTATTTCATTGTTTTTGCATTTCTAAATTGTAAAATTGTTTTCTTAGGGGGATGGTGCTCTGAAACTCACTTTCTCCAAAGTTATCAAAGTTGAAGAAGGCAGTTCTTTGACTGTCAATTTACTTGACTGAGATGATTGCAATATTTGATTAAGTAAGGCTTATGACCTACGAGTATGGCCAATTTTAGCAATTTCATTACAAGCCATTTCACCGTCAATTAAGGCACATTGAAAATCTGATTTTTTAAAATTTATTATCCCAACATTTATTAAAATCAACAAAGATACACCATTTTCTGATTTGTACTATCATTCAATGTATGTAGATATTTTCTATGGATTTTTTAGCTTTTCCATGATTCACATGACAATAGCATTACTAAATAAATAATGCCTGTTCAATTAGTCTCTGAAATCAGTGTAGGCAGCTAAATTATGCCTTATCAAATAGATGGAAAGAATAGTTGGACATGTGAAGACAGTTGTTATCTCAATGATTGCCCTCATCATAATCTTTTTTATTTGTCTCATGATAACAAGAATAAGGTCTTTTGTTAAAATATGATAATGCAGATACAAATATTCACATTACTAAGTCAATGAAAAGATTTCTACTGATGTCACAATGAACATTTAGAATTCAGGCAACTGGAGGCAAGCTGTATAGGTATGTTGCTATTAAGACACCACTTGCACCAAGTAGAAAGTATCTGAAAACAACAATCATAAATAATGCAGCAAATATGTAAAACACTTTGAAAATTTGATACTACGCTGTCTGAAAAGTTATAAATGGACTTACATTGTTGGCTGAAAATCACCAATGAAATAATATGAAAATATTGATGACAATACAATGGATATGGAAGTTGCAAATCCTTTTAGTATGTTATCTGCATATTTAACAACAGCAGCTACTAGCAAACCACCAAATGCCTGTGAGAAAAAACATTTCCTCAAATGCTTCCAATGATACCAAAACACAATAATAATCTGACCAACCACAAATGAATAAATATACATTTTTTATCTACTCTGAAAGCTTTTGTTGAAATGCATTTATATATGCATAATAGGGCACTACAGGAAAGGAATAGCTATCCAAATGCTTCAGAAAGTCGTTTCAGTAGAAAGGGCAGGGTTTAGAGATAGCAAGAAATATCTTTGTCAATTTCTTTCTATTTTGATTCTCCTGGAAACTTGCAGCTGTTGAAAATAGATGTTTTACGGGAGGTACATATTTAGAAATTAAATTTGAGTTAAGCACTCATTCTTGTGGTGAGAGATGAAATAAATACTGGGGACAGTCCAAGTTAAAAAACAAAAACAAATCTTTACCTGTAATGTCACAACAAACCATGTAACTGCAGTGTAACCTTGAAAAAATCCACCCTCTCTCACAGCTTTGTAATCATTCATGAAAACACCAAATAAACCAAACAAAACACCATAAAAAGCTGAAATAAAATGAAATATTTTCACTTTTGTCACCTTAAAATTTCCCGGAGGCTCATTCATAAAATGATGACATGAATAAAAAATATGAACACACCTAATATAACATTTCTCATCCATAATGATACTTTACTTCCTTTTAACAGTTTTTCAAAATAGACACCAGCAAATCCACTGGAAAAACAGGCAGTTAAAACAGCAACTAATCCAATTAACTGAGTTGAAGTTTTCTTTTCTTTTGATGGAGAATTCTTTTCACCAGTAGGTATCTAAATTGAATCATGTTCTTGCTTCATTTATCACTGTTCAAGTAAAAAGCCTGATATTTCTTTGATCGTAGATGGTCAATCTTTTCAAGCAAGAAAATCAATATCTACCTGTACAAAGGCAACTCCAAACATCAATATGACAAGTGAAATCCATTTTAGAGGATTAAGTTTCCTTCCAAGCATGATTACTGAGAACATTGCAGTTGTTAAAATCTTTAGCTGGTATGTCACCTAAAAAGCAATGTCCCAAGCCATACATTAATTGCACATATTTATTGTTGATTAGTTTTACCACTGTTGGTTCAGTGCCATTTTCTGGTAACTATTAGCATACTGTGTTATAATTAAGGGGCTACACATTCAGCGATATAAACAAATTGATTGATTGATTGATTGATTGATAGGCAAATACGCTTACTATCTTCGTAAGGTATTGGTTTATGTGCTAAGCACAAAGGGCCCACTGAATAGCTTGAAAACAACATTAGAAAGATATCAAATTAAACAATTTCATGTACTTGATAAGTAGCTGCATCCAAACTAGATAATGCCAGAAAAAGTAGATTATTCTGAAGTGTATACAGGATAGCTGGAACAGCCAGTTTCAAACTGTCAAGCCATCTCAGTGTTACTTGCTCTTTGATGTTTTTATAAACTTGTCTGACATTATTATTGGCTTCTTTGAAAAGGAACAGAAAACATGAAGATATTTTCATGACTTCTGACACAACAACAGCAGTAGATGATAAGTACATTGTTAAACCAGGAGAAGTCTTTTGCCTTGAGTATCTCATGGTCAAAACCAGGGTTGATGTTTGAATTACCAGTGTTAGTAAACAGATGTATTTAAGTGGAACTGAAATTGTCTGTGTCACTAAAAAGTAAAAATGCTTGGTCTTTTAAACCTTTGAAACTAATGGTAAAAATGTGTGTTAAACTTGAAATAAAATAAAATCAACATTTTACTGGGTGGCTTTGTTTTCAATAAAATGTTTTGTGACATAATTTGTGACACATGACGTAATATAAGAAGGACAATTAAGCGACTTTGTTCCCATTTTGGAGCTATTTTTGTTCGGATGGTGAGCAACATATGATGAATGGTAAATAACAGAACATCTACGACCGGGTTGCTAAATAAAAAAATTTACTGAAATATAAAACTGTCATGTAAAGCTAAATAAATCAACCAACCAACAAGCCCATACATTGGAGTTTCCAGCATCAATTCTTATTTTAGTGCTAAAAGTGACCTTAAATTTACGGTGGGTTGAACAAAGGTCAATTGTTAGTATTTGAGATTTGGCCACATCGACATCCTTAAGTATTTGATGATGTGGCCTACATTTGCAAGATTCTGGTAAGTCCGGATGCAAATCTGTTCACAACGCATATTACACCAGGCATCAAGAATCTAGCTATATTTGCAGAATAAGCATTTAAACTCACGCCGAAAGGTTGGCACTTTATTTTGTTCTTTTTCCTGTAAAGATGTAGCCATCACGTTGTTAACTTGTCTTACGAAAACGTTGCTACCGTTACGTTTCAGGCGTTTCAGGGCTCTCTCCTTCTTCTGACCTTCATCAAAGTTCAAATCAAGCAAGTCAAGAGAAAGTTATTTTTATTTCCATTCATGGTTAATGCTGGTTCTGGTGCATACCATCCATCAGGAGCACCCAGACCCAAGCTGTCGTCAAGCAAGGCCAAACTGACGTGACGGCGGGACCACCAAACTTCAGATGGAAAATTAAGAGCATGAGCATGGCAACATCTCAGGCCATTTCACCTACAATTTGGCGTTCTTTGCAGCTTAATACGTTTTGGGACAAAAAGCGAATGGCAGAAATAACATGTGTTCCCATTCTTATAGATTTTTCAAAGTTGATGGCGTCAGCAGAAATCACCTTCATCAATGAGGTATATACCCATTATAGCTTTCTGTGTAACCATGTCAGTCTCCCGTCCCGACCATATTGTTATCGAATATTTGAATACAACTTAGATATTTAAAACAATACAATAGTATATTTCTACTATTTTTACACAATTTTTAGGTGCACAAGAGTGATTGGTTATATGCTTCAATTGCATTATTTGGCAGCTCATTGAGAGCAATGGACTCTGACGAATTGCATGGAATCGTGGTTAAAAAGTCAGTCAAGACTTTGATTTTGATCAAACAGCAAGGTTTTGAAATATGTTAATTTGTGTAGTTCACTTGTCGTCTTGATACCTGTGTGCTTGAAATATGCTGAGCAAAAAAGTCATTCTAGGAAATTTTAGCCACTCTCCTCACCATATACCAGAAGTCATATGAACATTATCTGGCATAGCCATTGTTATATATTGCTACACAGAGGCAGATCTAAACTGGTGCAACTGCCCCAGTCAGATTCTCCCAAAAGCAGTGACGTAATCGATAAAAGATAACGCTCACACAAAATATAGTTCACAATAAGTGCAGATGAAATTATTTATTCGATCCACACTGAATCCCATTGATACTTAAACTTTCTGCGGTATATTATTAATTTACTGATGACATTCACAGCTGGACTGACTGTTTAGGTCAAGCAGAGTACACACGCCAATGACACACGCAGTAGGCAATGCTGTAAAAGCTAGGCCAAGTTTATGCAGAATGGTTGTGAAAACATGTTGCCCGTTGTATTGAGACACGTCACAGCTTTCTACTGCCCAGTGACCCGGGTTTTATTGTATCCAAATTTCAACATTAGCCAATGAAATGAGTTTTCACTGGTGCAAAACGTCATTTCCACTGGTGCAAAGGCCAATCTACCAATGAAAATGCAGGGCTGACTGGGGCAAAACGTCATTATTATGTATTTATCGGAATATTGATATTTTGATGTGACCAAAGTCCTGTCCTGAACTGAAACTAAACTCCTCTGAATAAAAGTAAAGTAATACGTATAATTATTTTCGTTTGTTTTCTTCTAAAAATGTTGTGTTTTACTTTGAAGCTTCTTCTAAACAATCAAAGAAATATTTTAAAACATATGTTAAGTCGGAATGATAACATGTTGTCTGTCAAAGGGTGTGGCCATGTATGAGGGCCTTGGGACATGCCCTAAAGCACATAGATTGTACCAGTCAGATTTAGGTCTGGATCTGCCCCTGCCACATTTGTTGTATTCTTGATCTACATATCTTTTATTCATTCACATAAATCATATTTTTTTCTTTAATACGTTAGATCACCAAGTAGTGAAGACAGGGGACACTGGAAAAAGAGATCCATCTGACAAATCTCAACGTTCCCTCCAACCTGAGTCAAATGATTCTATTTTGCTTGATGCAAATAAGAGTTAAACATATCAAATGAGGAGGAAACAAGTATATCAACTGACAAAGATGTAAAAGCATCAGATAAGCTGAAATGTTCGCATGTTGCATTAAAAGACGAAGATTTGGGAGAATTTGATGAAATATTCAGTGACAGCTGTGAAGAGGAGTCATCTAGTGACAGTGAAAGGTGAATTATGTTATTCCAAACATTATATTTTTGTAAACCATATTTCTTTCATGTAAGATTATTTATTGTAGCAGGTTCCAAATTTCTCTTAGAAAGCATGACAAGAGTCAGTTAAGAATATTTTAAGAATAGTTCAAACGATATCAATTATATTTTGTATTAAGCTCTTCACTCTAATACCTCTCCTTGCGGAATCTCAAAAATTAATTTAACCACGATTCCTCATCATTTTCCGTAATTATCTGCCATATTTCTCGTTCCTGTTTAAACATGCTCAATTTTCTTACGTTTAATTTGCGAATCGTTTTACATGTACAATTAATACAGTAGCTAGTGCTTCACAGGTTGTTTCCATTAAAATTTAGTTTCTATATAAAACTGAATCGGTAGCGTTGAATCGTATGACGCATGGTTGATCAATCCTGCAAGCCCTTCTCTCATCGTTGAGCGACAAGCAAGGGGGAAAAATGTTTTCATATTTTTGTTATTAGGATGAATTTTAAAAATCAGGCCGATGGAAATTTAGAAAAACTATTGCTCTTTTGAAAAATATTTGTTTGAAGCTGTTTTTTGAAACTATTTGTGGCAGCAACCCTAAATAAAAACATCACTTTATCACAGCTCGGCGGGATTTTAGCCGCCATGACAGACAATTTTGTTGCGTTTTGTTGCATTTCTATTGTTCTCAAAGTGCAACGATTGGTCAGTTCACATAAAGTAAAATAATAGGTGGACGTTCGAAACATTTTCCCCCCTTGCTTGAGCGACATGATTAGTTACCAGACCCCTTATATGCTTTTGAAATATAGCTGTTTTTCAAATTTGAGACAATTTGTCTTGCCTTGTGTGCTTGATTCTCCATAACTTCACCTGTATGCAAGGTGTAATGGTAAGTTGCTATGCAATCACAATTGTTGATGATGATCTGTGTTGAGTAAATTATCACCTGTTTATGGCAGCATTTGCATTCTTTTGCTTTATATCTTTGCTGCCCTAACAATTGTGTTTGTTGAGTAACGTTTTTATTTATCATTCATTATCAATTGGATAATAAATAGTGGTTTGATAAATGATGAAGTTCTTTTAGCGGTTATTGAAGGAGGTGCATCTTGCAAAGTCCTTTTCCTTTGCCTGGCTATTTTAGTATATTAGTTTGATTTTCATAAAAGTTTAATTGTTTTTAACATTAATCATTCAACAGGTGTGTTCTTTGTGCTCTCCAACTTCCAAGTGTCATTTTCAGTAATCTTTTTTCTTTCCAGTGGTGACGAATACCAGGAGGATTTTGCATGCAAATTCAAAGAATTTGTCGAGAGAGTGAGACAAAGGCGAAG
The DNA here is from genome assembly GCA_013076295.1 of Sanderia malayensis. Classification (NCBI taxonomy): domain Eukaryota; kingdom Metazoa; phylum Cnidaria; class Scyphozoa; order Semaeostomeae; family Pelagiidae; genus Sanderia; species Sanderia malayensis. Next base: position 369,054 of record RQOL01000618.1, on the reverse strand, counting down.
AACAAATGGCAAGTTTGATAAAATAATTGTTTTATGAATCCCTACACATTCATTAGTGTTTTAACGATAGAAATAAATGTCTTTAAGAAAATGAATGGAAATTTAAGAATAACAATAGAAAATATTGAAGATCGGCAAAAATTAAGATGTTTCTCGGCTAGAAAAAGGGATGTAATGAGACATATTTATCATAGTTGGAGAAAATGACCCAACCAAGCCACGAATCCACCATATATAAACAAAAATCATTAGTAACGAACCACAATAGGTTTTATCCGTAAGGAGTCTTGTTACAAGCAAATAAAGGGTCTGCAAATCAGAATTTCTGATAATTGTTAATTTTATACCGCATTGCATTGATTGATGAACTTGATTCTAATTTAATGTTTCAAAATTTCGATCCGATGTTATTCTCGGCTAATTCTGTGCTAATTTGAAGTAGACAAGTACAAAGAGCATAAAAATATCGAATATCATCGATTTTCATCAGGAAATAAAATTAGACATCCACATCAATTCTTCATATTCTTTTTTTAAGCAATTGGTAGCAGAAACGTGGAAAATTTATTAATTGGTGCTGTTACGTTCGATCGCTCATACAGGTTTGTGACGATTTATCTATCTAAGTTAATTTTCTCACAGTAATAGATTTAGCTCCTTCAGAAGATGAGGTGAATACCTGCTTGCGGAAGAGGCGCAGTCCCTCTAAAGCATTTTGGAGGACACATTTTTAACCATTTTCTGCAATTCAACTTGGTCAATTGTATTTTGTTGCGCGGAACAAGAAGGAAAAAATAATCAAAACTTGCTAATATATAGGGGTTAGCTTCTATTTGAGGGCTGTTTACTTCAAAATATGATCCGCTGAAGGAACGTTTATTTGAGAGGGGCGCTTTTAGATGCGATATTTTTTAAATAATAGATTGGATGGATATATTCCCTTCTATTTGTACCCGCTTTTTTCAAAGCAGTGCGTCTAATCAGTGGTTTTCCTTTAAGTCCAGTAAAGCAACATTTTATCAAAGGTGCATTCCGCGCAGAAATTATCATTAAATCGGTATTGATATCAGTAAGCTGCCTTTTTTGTTTTTAAAACGAACATGCATATCATTACTGACATTTTCCGATATTTTTTTGCCTGAAATAAACTTGACCCAACGTGGGGGGATTATTCGAGAAGGCGCTTATTTAAAACGTCATATTTAAAAAGGGGGACATATTTGAGAAGGGGGCTTTTTCGAGAGGAGGGAATTATTACGGCTTGTTTTTGACGATTAGCAACAACACACGCACACAGAAACGCAAGAAGCGCAGAATTTGATGCACACTGCTTGATGAACACTCACTGTTATTCAATTGAGTGTAGATTTAGAAAAAACCAATTGTGATATCAGCTAATTGATATAAAATCAAATTGATTTATATTGAGTTGATTAAACTGGATAATGATCATTAAACGATATTGTTCCCAGTCGGATGGAGATCTTTTGATTGATAGATAGTCTGTTTTATGTAAAGGCGTAAATTGGCTTCGGATGGAATGGGAATAGGCCCTTCCTTTTCTCGTTGTAATCCAGTTAATTAAAACAAGGTGATGTTTATGTGCTGCTTATTAATTATCGTGATAGTTTTGTCATTTCTTGTTTGATTTGTTTCAAATACAATCATCTGTTGTTTGCTATTATCAGTTAAAGGTATGTATATTTATTGTTGATTTTGCGGTAAATTACCCCTCTTTTTGCTTGATTTGATACCATCGATGGTGGATTCAGTCCAACACGAGTTTTACGGGCAGTATTTAAATTCACAGATGTTTCAACGACATTCAAATCTACAATCATCAGTATGATTGTCATTTTATTATTAATCAAAATTTTTATTTTCATTATCGTGATGACAATTGTTGTACTAACGTTTATGACTGCCGATAAACATAAAGACATTGAAACATTTTTTTTGACACTTGTTTTAAATACATAACGCATTTCGTCGCATTTCCCTTCCTTGTCACGGCAAGGAAATATGAAAACTGTAATTCTAGACAGATCGTTGTCTTTTGAAAACAATAATGCTCAATGTATTGCATTGAGGCCAAAAGTTTTGAACAGTCTCCAGTCTGCAAAGCATGGCAGCTGCACGCGCGAGGTGATTTATGGAAGCTAATAGCGCACCCCGAAAATTAGGTCTTGCACGCGCGCACGCGCAAGGTCAAATCAGGAATTTTGCGAATGTTCTGCTTGCAATTTTCATTACACTTAAAATCCAACAGACAGAGTAATGGAAAAAACAAGTAATGAACTGAACTGGACATAAACACTAATAACGATGAAAACAAGAGATAAATGTCTGTGATTGAATAACTTTACTGAATTTTGTCTTTTTCACACAATATGAAATGGTTTGTTGGGGCAGCAAGCCTGTCAAGAACTTTGCTACCATGCGTGTACTTATTTAAGTAACGTCCTCTATTGTCAAGAAAGATAGGAACCTGATGTTTTGATGTTTTCGTTATCAGATGACATGGTCTTTAACTCTAAAGAGTATTTATAGACTATAAATTAAAAGTTCCTCAACCAAAATATTCAAGTATCGCTCTTTGCTTTTTTGAAACTATAGTGAACAACGATAAAACTTGAAAAACATGTATTTCCAAGTCTAATTAAAAGATTTACGGCGTACCATTCAGACTCAAAAAGTGAATGTTACTTACAGTAACATACAAAACTGCGCCCTGCACGCGGAAAAATCCGGCGTGCACGCCGTGCACGCCGGAAATTTTGCGCTGCACGCGCGAGATCTCGTCGAGTTCTGCCATCCTCTGCAGACTGGAACAGTCTCAGCAAAAGAAAGGGTTATCCCTTATTTTTTGTTTGTTTTGTTATACTCGCCTTGCACTGATCGAGTGTTGAGTTCCCTCTTGACATATTGCTATACATCATCGCGGCAACAACCACGTCGATGAAAATGATAATTATAAAGACGAAAATGATTGCATTAATAAACTTGATCATGCTGATTACTATGATTGCTTGATCATTTTCCCACTCAGTTCTGCCCTGTTATTTCATTATTTCATCTCAACTAATACTAAATACTTGATTAAAAATTTCAGCTGAATTCTTGCCGAATCAAATGTTATGTTTAGAATTAGTTAGTAAAATAATCAGTCGGTCTTGGTTAATAGAGAAGAATAATCAGTTTTCTTTTCTCTTACCACTGTAATCAGTCGGTTTTGTTGAGCTGTTCTGATTGCGAAAACGCTCGCATAAAAGCATCTGTGAAAATGTTTGCTGTTGAAATAGTTTTAGGAGATTAGAACAACTAAGACGACATGGTAGGCTTGTAAATCTGCGCCTGTTTGGTTATTTTCTCATTTATGATATGCGCTGTGATTTTCAATTCCACAGAAAACACTTGGGCCCGCATTTCTATCCTGCTTACAGGGTTGGATCAGTTGGTAATCTTTTGCTGCATCAATTATTAACACATAAATAACCCACCTCTGATTATATACATATAGTGTGTCCGGACAAGTACTATTTCATATTCAAGTTAAGTGTCTTTCTCACTTGCACATAGTTAAGTCCAACTGAGCATTGAAAACAGGCATCGTTATTTACAGGTGATTTATTTCTGATTTTCTCGATTTTTCTTCATCAATTTCTTTGTGTCCTGTTGCATCATTCGTCAACTGGAGGAATACATTCTCTCTGTCTCTGCATTGCTTGTGTTCCAGTTTGTAAGTTTGGAGGAATTATTTTCATTGGGCGTTTCACACGTGAATTTCATGCAGGGCAACCTTTTCCGCATGTTGGACAGAGTAGTATTGTTCAATTTTCTAAACATAATTTCATCCAGGCATAATTTTATTTTGTTTTGCAAGTTGTGCGTTTAAGGAATTGGATCACTTGTTATAATATGTTTTTGAGAGAAAGCTTGTTTTTTGCATTTTCCCTAGACTTGATTAGGATAAAACGTATTCTTAGTAAACATTTCAAAGCTAGAATCGTCAGATGTACACATTCCTTATCAACATATTATACTATGATACCAGTGTATCACTTGTTTTTTTAATGTCACCTCCCTGTTTTGCCAGCTGGTACACTAATGAACAGAGTTATAGGGTAACGTTTCAAGGAGGGCTACTTATAAGAATCTAGCATTTCTCGATTGTCGATGGTAGAAAGATGTAGCTATTATGCAAATAATCTATGTCATATAATTTATATTTTATGAATTTTCTAAGTGGTTATCTTAGCTTGTTCTAAGGAAGCTCGTATAAAGTTAATTCAAATATGCCTTTCTCCTTTGTAGCTACGAGCGTTTCCATGCGCACAAACAGATGTCGCTATAAATTTTAATGTGGTTGTTATACGTTTTGCTGTCATTGCGGCATGGCGAAATCTTTCTTTGCACATACACGATTATAATACATATGCGTACATGTTTGTAAGAGTAGTTTACTCTTCACTTTAGGACGAAGCCATATCATAAATGAAGAAATCGAGGTTGGGTGCATTTATTCAGCTGCTCTTATGCTTTGTAAAGCGCTAGAAGAATCTCATGCGAATGTTCATTTATCCTGCATAGTGTCAAAACTAGTCGACAGCAGTTGGTCTCAATTGCACAGCTTGGTAAAGGCAGAGAGCAAGAAGCAATTGTACGGTGTGGACAGTAACGCAGCTCCAGATATTTTTACGATTTACACAAAGAGCAATTGCAACTAGCTACAAAGCTATGGCACATTTGAAAAAATCTACTTTCTTGGTATTACTATTTGTAATGAGTCATAATACCTGCGAGGAACAACGCGGTCCAAGGTGCGTCACAAATTCAACGGCATCATTTTCCGTCAATTGTTCAACTATAACCACAACAAACAACTCGTCTAATCAAAGTATTGCTAAAAACAGTTCACCTGTGATGAAGATTAACTGCAATTTGCCAGTTTCAAATTTAAACCTTTTTTACTCGATATTCCTTATCATTGTCGCAATAGTTGCATTGGTAGGCAATGTAATCGTTTGTGTGGTAATCAGTCAATCACGCAAGCTACGATCTCAATCGATTAATCATCTCTTGCTATCATTGGCGGTCAGTGACATTCTTGTCTCAGTACTATCATTGCCAGTGAAGATACACGTCGGATTTCACAATCAGCAGTTTTGCATGAGCGACGGTGTTTGTTGGTTTTTCTTCTACTCGGATATCCTTGCTAATTGTTCATCAGTCACGCACCTTCTTGTCATCAGCATTCAGCGTTTCATAGCCATAAGCATGCCTTTTAACAGCCAGTATATTCTATCGCGCAGGCGCATCGACGTGCTGATTGCGCTAGTTTGGTTATATTCAGCGATGTGGAGTATTCTCTGCACCTTCAACTGGAGCCAACCGAGCACTTTAGGTGTTATACTGACCGGATCTAGCCCAAAGCCATGCCAGCCAAACAATCCCATCTACTGGACTTCGGTTTACATAGCGGTTTTCATTATTCCACTCTTCGTAATGGCCTGTCTGCAGCTGGCTATTCTACGTAGCGTAAAATTGCACACGCGTCGCATGATGATGATTGAAAGAAATGCTGACAAAGCGGTTAAAATGCGGAAAAGGGAGATTCGCGTCGCCAGAACCGTCTCTATAGTTTATGCCGCATTCACCGCTTGTTGGTTGCCAGTTTGCCTCTTGACCCTCTCCTCTGGTTGGTGTCCGAAGTGTTTCGAGCGGTTTCAAATTTGGAACGAGAAGGTTTTCATTGCCACTTTTTTGGTGTTCGTTCACATGCTTCCTCCCTTGTCGTCCACATTGAATCCGTTCATTTACGTCATATCTGGTGATGAATTTCGCAAGGCAATCAAAACTGTCTTGTTTCAGCGTAAAAGAGAGAGCATAAAAAGGCTGGATACAAATGAGTTCCGTAGCTCTTGGGTTTAATATATCATTATTAATGTTGGACTTTTGAAATTGTATAGAGCCATGGTTATACACAGCATTTCTCTCTATCTTCCATTTCTCTCTATCTTCCATTTCTCTCTATCTTCCATTTCTCTCTCCCAATTATTATGAACAATGAACAGTTTGACTGACAATCTCTTTTCTTACGTTTTGCCGTAAACAAAATTTTTGGGTGCTCTATCGATTTTTATCAGAGAGGCGACGCCATTCACAATTTTGCTCCAGAAATAGGAGCCCAGCCAGACTTAGTTATATAGGGTGGAAGACAGAGCAATATTTAATTCCAAGCAGAATAATTTGCCTCGTATTGTTAGTCATTGGAATTAATCAAGCATGGACAGTCAAATATTTAATCTGTTTTGTTGTAGGTGATTGAAATTGCCCCCCGGTATAAATAATCACACTACTGTGAATATGATATATACATTGTATTTCCTCGAATAAGCGCCCTCTTGTATAAGGGCCTCCTCGACTGACCATAATTTGAAATAATCGCCTTCCTTCGAATATGCTGCCACCCCTCAAGTAGAGAGTCGAAATTATAACTTTCCTTGCAGATTTTACTACGTTGTTGTTTAGTTAAATATTATCAGGCCTTTAACTTCAAAAATGTGTCGTTTTCCTTCATTGATTGTGCAATAAGCGCCCTCTCTCGAATAAGCGCCCTGCTCTTTAAGGAGTTTTAATTAATCAGCATTATTGGGCGTCAAATCGAAGAAATACTGAGCAATGACCAAGTGGTTGCGCAGATTCACTTGGACAATTAGCATCGGGAAAAGAGTGAGTTTCGTGTCACTCTGTTCCTTTAATGTATTCTTGGTTAACTCTTTATCTGCGAATGGTTAATTGCAATAATGGAGTTTGGTTGTCTGTACCGTTTTTCTGTTTTGCGCTGCATTGCGCTTGCATTCTTTCGCAAATCTTGTTACTCAAATACCTTTAAGGTCAATAGAAGTTTCTCCTTTTATACTAAGTCTGTTTTAATTATATTTCTATTAAAAGATTTAAGTTAATTGGCTGTCATGTTTTTAAACACTTGATTCTGAAAACAACTGAAGTTTCAATTAAAATGCGTAATTGACTGTGTAGTGATTGCAGCTGTAGAAATTATCTTAAATTTGCCTTAATTTTTTAAATAATCCTATAATGCTCGCTTAATTGTTGTTAGCAGTGACAACTGAAAATGTTTTTTACCACGCGAAGGGTTTTTTTCATTTTAGTCATAATGTTACTTTTTTGATTTGCAGTTTGCCAGATGAAGTTGTTTGTCATTTATTACTGACTGCTGTGCGAAGAAAATACCGAAATTGTTCCATTGGTAAATTTTTAATCAACGTAAGTTTAAGATCCATGCTGCATTTAACTTAATTGTTTTAACCAGCTATACCACAACAATTCATGCCTTTGGACATGAAATGTTGTGGTATAGCTCGATAAAACAATTTAATACTTGTAAAAATTACAGATTAAAATATACGAGGTCTTTTAAAACGCTTTCGTTATGTACAGCGAATTCCAGAAGATTTTCTTGTTCTAAGAGTTTTTCACTAATATCTGAGCATTCTTCTGATTATTTGTGTATGCAAACTTCTTCGCTGGAACAACTAAACCAATTTCCCAATTTTTTATTAATTTATTTTATATTATTTTTTGTTATGAAAAAAGAAGGAACTTTAAAAACGAGTTTCTTATGTGGCATTTTTCAAATAGCTTTATGAGCCCCCAGCGGGCTAATTGGAGGATTTACGGTACCTAAAAATACTGAGATCGGGCTGTAGGTTCTTAAAAGTGGGTGGTTCTTGTATGGGGATTTTAATTTTATATGAACATTAAATTGGTATTTTTATAGAAGCTGAAAGATTCTTCGTTTACTGGTCCCTATGACGTACTTCTTACATATGCCGATGATAATGCCACAGGTTTCTTCAAGAAAATCGGTTTCACAGATGACCCTGTTCTCGCTTGTAAATATAGGTATTTTTCTTTTCACTCGCTGTCAATTATGTTTAAACTAGTATCTCACATCAGTAACTATTTGAGTATTTATTGATATTGTGTATTAGCTAATTTCTTATATCCTATGTATAATTTTCAGGAAAATAAGTGACAACTGGTTGAACAGCACGCCAATGTGTTTCATTCCTCATTTTTCTTCGTCCTTTTATCCCGTGTTTATGGATGATAAAGATTCAATTGATAAGCAAATTGAAGCTGTAGAGCAATATATTGATAAGTGGTAACCATTCCTTTTTCAAATTCTGTTATTTTGTTTACCTGTTTTTTCTTCATTTTGATTTATTCGTTATCAATTCATTTCTCGCACTTGCCTTCTTCTGGGGTGTTAATTTTTTTAACATTTATAGGAGAATACAACAAACTGGTGCTTATCAACATCAAATGCATTGCATTTTGAAGGCAACCCGACAGTTGAAACTACTCAAGGAAACTGTATGTTATATTGCAGTTTTATTGTTTGTTTTAACCAGTGTTATAAAGTAGATCTCCTGTGATATCAAATCATCTTCACACTCTATGTTATAGGTTGAACAACAAGAAAAGATAATCAAGAGATTGAAAACTGAAAACTTAAAGCTACGGCAAGCCCCGGGTTAGTGACTTTTATGACAATCAATTTCAAGTTGATTCAATTGCTCCTTTGGGAAATTGGAATAGCTGGTATGGGTTAGACTCAAACTGTGCATTCATGAACACAATTAGCCACTTATTTGGTGGGCCTGACCAGCTTACAATTGAGCCGTAAGAGTGAACATCAACGTCAAATAATGTTCATGTATCATTTTCCCTAAAGGTTATGCGTTTGATTATTTTGTGTCAATTGCTACACAATGACAACACGAAAAATTTTTTTGTAGACGATCAGCTCGATTTTACAACAACGAAAGAGAAGAATAAAAATATCATAAAGTGGGAATTTTGCCAGCAACTTCTTGTTGAAGATTCAATTGTTGATGTAGATGTTATAAGAATTACGAAGGTTGGCTATCTATTTGCCATTGTTATGGGCATTCATTACAATTCCAATACAAGAGTATATTGCAATACAATTTTCTTCAAATTTTGTTCAGTAGGGAAACTGGGACCCGCACCTGCTGGCTTTATTTTGAAATGTTTATGTATGAGACATGGAGGATCATTTTTGAGAATTTTCTGCTACGAGAAGGCCTCAAGGGATAATTTTGGGGAAACAAATTTTTTCGATACCTTTTATTGCCAAATTAGCTACATATCATGGCAAATAAAATAAAACTAGCATTTTACAGCCCAAGAAATATGCTTTTGGAAGTTTTCTATTGTTTTAACCCTACTTGCTCCGGAGGGGGAACATTGTGTCTGAACATTGTGTCATGTTCTGTCTTTTTTTTTGACTCGGAAGGGGTACTTTGGCCTTAACCAATTGATCTCTGGTGTTCATTTTTATGACTTTTTATCAAATTTAACACTGAACATAGAGTGTAACAATTTTTTGATCGGACAACTAATTTTATCACAACATGGGCACAGAATAGAGATAATACAGAAGGCCAACTCAAGCATTTTCGATGGTCACGCATGCAAGCGAGGTTAAGGACTCCAAAACACGTGCTGTGTAATATGCTAAGCATAATAAATAAAAAAAACACAATAATAATGCCTTCATTTTGTTATTCCATGTATCAGTGAAAGTTTCTTCACTTGTATGTAACGCCCTTTTAATGACATTCACACACAACACCCGCTTTCCCTGCCACTGCATTTTATCACTATCCGCCATTAAACATAGGCCTATTCTCTATTCCTATTGTTCGCCCATTGTTTGGCCACTGGCGACATGAAAACGAGTTCAAGGACTCCACAAAATCCATGACCATGAGCTTCAAAGGATACCGACACGAGTTGGCCTTCTGTATTATCTCTATTCTGTGACATGGGCTTGTTTGTCGATGGCCTTCGACAAAAACGTAAGTGTCATTGTTCTAATTTTTACTGGAGTAGAGTAGCATTTCCATAAAAGATAGAACATCAACCACGATATTTTCAGTGTTTGTTGTACCAAGTTTTAAATAATGAAAAAGAATTAGCTTCCAAAATCGTAATTTTAAGAAAATGTCCATTTTTGCAATTTGCTCTCCGCATCATTTGTAAAAACACTGAATGATTAGATTGGTCGACTCTATTGGTGGGCTTGTTTGTCGTTATTTCTGGTTTATAATTTCTGACTACCCTTACCATTCATCAGTTTTAAATAGTATAGTTATAAGTAAATGGTATGGTTGAGCAGCAACATATTTATATTTACAGCTCGTGATATTTATTCTTTAAGGCATCGCTATGTCGTGAATACTTTGACTTGAAGCTTGCGACATTGTCAGATCCACTGATGTTTGATGATTTATATTATTGTGGTGGAAAATCGAAAACTGAATTAGAACGGATTTTGCAGTACGGATTCAGCCAAGATGGTAAGTCATTTCATATTTTTATACAACCTTTTTATTTTTATCAGCTATTTTTCCTCCACAAGCAATAAAAGGTCCTTTTGGATCACGTGATCACACGAGTGGTCCCTTTGTCGATATTCATTTGGCCATGTCGATCATTGGATATTCTATGCAATAATAAGTGATTGAAGATTACGTATTCGTACACAGCGTCAGCGATATATAATACGGGACAAAAGTACTTGGGACACTTTTCAGCGCAATTTTCTTTTTTGTGGGCTTTATTCAACCCAAACATTCCCTAAAACAATATTGGTTCTTGCAAGCCTGTGATTATGGTGCAAATAGCATTTCGTCAATATTTTGTAACCCTATCTTACTAGACTAGACAACATTTCCTGGGAGAGGACGGGTATGAAAGATGCGTGCTTGCAAAAATCCTGCCCAGGTCCAGGACTTTTGTCCCATATAAGTGTCCAGGTTTTTTGTCTCATGCCATATTTCCTCTAATAAGCGCCCCGGCACTTACTAAATATTTTGCAACATTGGGTGGGCGCTTATTTCACAGTCCTGAAATTTTAAAATCAAACAACCTCAAAGACAAAAGAATAATCTTATATATAGTTCCGAATGTTATTCAATATCAAGCAGTCAAGATCAACTTCAACTGTTGATCTTGACTGTATTGCAGTTTCCAAACGCTCACGACCCGATGAAATTGTTTTTCCAGCCTTAAAGAGTTTATACGATAAAATGTAAGGATTCTATTAACCGCCGCTGGTTAATAGAGGGGGCGCTTATTTCACATTTTTTTGGCGTACCATGTATGGTCAATTTTAATTGTCGTTTGCAGATATCAATAATAGTGACCTTAGGAAAGGATTGGGCTTTACTCAAAATCCAAGAAACGCAATGGAATTTACGATTGTAAGAGATTACTTACAAATGTTATTATGGATTCAGATTGGCATAAACTATTGTTGTGTTGTGTAATGTATTATTAATTGAAATGTACACTGTTTTAGCCTGGTACCATTTTACTTTGCACTATTGGCTTAGGAAATACAAAGACAGTCGTCACAGATACCCACTTCAGGTAACGAATACATACACGTATCATTCATTCAAATGAATGGCTCTCAAGACATACAGAGCGTTGCTTAAAACAATCTGACAACTTTCCTAACTAAGGGTTTTTCTTATGAAATTTTTTATTTCTCCCACAATCCCTCTCTTTTAATTTGTTTTCATTAATATAAAAAACAATTGAATAATCATACCAAGAAAGAATTAACTGACAGTTCTTATTCATCAATAATTCTAGAAGCTTCCCACCTGATGGTTTTGACTCGATTTTGGTGAGTACAACTGTCTTGCATGCATTATGAAAAGTTATCGACTTGATTGGCAGTTATTTCGGGCATTATTGCCAGTTTTCCAGCTTGAGTTGAAGACTGTCTTTTATTTATTAATATAGACAACTGGAAAGCAACTTGGACATGACTGTGAGCATCCTTCAAGTCATTACATAATTTTTGATGCTGCCCAGGTAAGATGAATGACTTGCATTTGGTTTTTGTGGCATTTTCATCGTGTTAATTTTTTATTAAATCTTGCTGTTTTCTTTAGGCTCTTCCAGTATGCCTTATTGATTATAACGTGACATGGCTGGATTAGTGATCATCCAATGGCATTATAACACGACGTGCCATTCTACTCAATAGCACCTTTAAAAAGCTATTGGGTGTGGAATTGCTGTCGTAAATTGGGCTTCAGAGGTGAACTGGTCGTCAAAACAGTACTTTTTATTACATAAATTATGCTGTTATTGTAAATAATCTTATGCAATGATGATCTAACAAAATATGTGAAATAATCAGAATTTGAACTGGAAGACTCGTGTGGATGGAATTGGGACATGCATTCATGGGGGCGAAGTGCTGAGAAGGTACAGGGATAAACTACCAAAACTTAAAGCATAAATGACGAGTTTTGTGTCAAAGTGCTTGCACTTTCTCCAGTTACCCCACATGAACTTAAGGCGTTCCGAAAAAGAAATAAATGAACTTTTTAGCAGGCATAGTTTTAACGGTGGTTCAAATGGGGACGAAGTTCCTTTGGGATATATATCCTTGAATTCTTCATAACTGAGTTTCGAGTATGCGAGTAACCGTATGACCCCTTCCTTACCAGATATAGCCATTTGCGCTGTAGTACCGCCGAACTGTTATGCGCTACTATAGCCTGGTTTCCATATAGTCGTTGTGCCAAATTTGTACGTTTAAAACATGGCAGAACCACATATGGAATTTTTGTTTTTGTTGTTTGTAGATATCGTGTGTAAGAAGACCGAATATTCTTAACTCGAACCACTTACCTGGTCGGTCGCACACCCCGTAGCAACCTCTAAGCTACTGCAAGCGATAATCCAAGGACAGCAAATGGCATTTCTTATTCCACTTCGTATATTATTTTGTTTGAAAAATATTAAAATGAACTACTTACCTTGCTGGATGCACACCCCACAGCACTACCTTTAAGCTATTGAACCCATGGGATGCAGATAGCATTTCTTATTCCATTTCGAATATTAAGTTGTTTGAAAAATATTAAAATGAACTACTTACCTTGCTGGATGCACACCCCACAGCACTACCTCTAAGCTATTGAACCGGTAATCCATGGGATGCAGATAGCATTTCTTATTCCACTTCGAATATTATTTTGTTTGAAAAATATTAAAATGAACTACTTACCTTGCTGGATGCACACCCCACAGCACTACCTCTAAGCTATTGAACCGGTAATCCATGGGATGCAGATAGCATTTCTTATTCCACTTCGAATATTAAGTTGTTTGAAAAATATTAAAATTAATCTGTAGATGTTGCGGAGAGTGGAACGAAGACAAACACATCGAATAAATATGTACAAAACTGATATATTGAATACTAATGAAACGTGAATACAAAGCGTGATGTTAGGATGAACGTAATAACAGAAGTGAGAAACATTATGATAAGAAAGATAAAATATGATTGGGGTCTGGTAAATAATCGAACTAATGTCAATCATGTGTGTTCTACTTGACAGATATGGCATTATGAACCATTCAAATGCCAATGCCATTCCTATCCCGGGTCTGAATTGGGGTAGTTTTGATCTGTGGCATTGGATTTTGAAGGGTTGATTAAAAATGGTGCTACTACGAAAAGAAATCGACAATAATAGGACGTTTTAAGCTTGCTCTAATTAATTGTAGAGAAAACCAACGTCGTAGTGAAAGCACAGCACATCGATAATCAAGATTAGGTTCGCAAATTGAGCTGATAGGAGCTGTAAGCACCCAGTGGCGTATTTGTACAAATACATAGTTTGGTGCAGGAAGGTCTTACTTTAAATTTGGGATTTTTTCAAGGTTGGCATGAACGCGGAATGAACACTTTTATGTAGCTGCTAAAGTTAAATAATAATTTTTTGGTTTTTTGTCAAAATGATGGAATATAGCTATACGTGTCATCAAGCGACGGAAAATAATTTCAGTTCGAAAGCTTATTTTACCGTGGAAAGGCATATAACGAATCTTTGAACGAACCGTAGAGATGAGCAGACATGAATTATTATTTGACTATTGACAAAGTATTTTACACCTCAGACATTCATAATTTAAGTAAGACAATATGATATCGTAGACACCTGCACAGAAATTCCGTCTTTTGGAGTAGCTAAGTTATTTTCATCCACAAGAAGAAGCTCTCTAGTAATTGGATTTTCAAGAAACCTTTAAGAAACCATCAGTACTAAACACAGGCAAACAATTAAGAAACTGTTCTTAATTAACAAAATTCAGAAGATCTACACATTTCAAGCTTAGTTATAAAAAATGCGTATTCATAACACCTTGGTCGAACATGGTTCGAGCTTACTCTCAGTTTTTATATTGTACTTCACACAAAATTTGGTGGATGTTATTATCTCCATTTACTGTTACAGACGTAACCCTTGACCAGCATTAACAAGAATACTGACAGCAGCATGGTTGTTATGAACTCCGAAATACACTTAATAAAGAGTTATAAAATTATACCAAAACAGCTTTCATGTTTCTCTTGTTGTCATACATCATTGTAAATGGTCAGGCTGAGCTGATATTACTGGTTTTCAATGAAGATGATTGTGAAGATGATCTGGTACGTTCAGAGAATCCATAATAGGCATAGATAATACTTCCAAATACACTGAAAGGTTAAATAATTCAGAATTGAATTATTTAACAACAATGAATTGCAGAACAGAAGTGAAAAATAAGGTGAACAAGTAGAACAAATACAATCACCATACAAAGACAAATCAGCAAACTACAATGGTTGTGCATGATAACTTACCTTATACTTAAACCAGTAAAGTTTATCCAACTAAATATATAATCGCCTCCTAATAGCATTCCAATGAAGGTAATCAAGATGTTCTATAAAGAAAGAAGGTATTTATAGATAACATTGATAAAAGCGTTCTGGAAAGATTGCAGAACTAATCAGGAGCATTAATAATAAGTTAAAACCTTTAAGCATCCAATGATAGTAGTTGTCAAGGCTGAATTTGCCTGTGTACAAGCAACAATTGAATAATTAAGAATAAACCTAAAAGAAAAATGATATATTGTGATAAATGCAAGAAACATCATAATCTCATAAAGTAGACAGAGCTTCACAATAGTTTAAAATAATGGCTTGAGTCACAAAAATAAAAATAACTACCCCATTATACAAGATAGAGCAAATAATGACAAGAAGAACATATCATTCCAGTCTGTATAATTTATAACCTGGAAATAAAACATAATGTTAAAAAGGTCCAAGTAGATAAAAAAAAGAAGACTATTGAAAATAAATCATATTTATTTCTTACTTTATTAACATCTCCATTGTAAAATGCCATCAGCATTGCAGGAATTAACATGAATATGCAATTAAAAAACATTAAACCATACTTTCCAAGGTCTTTTGATTCTAATTTCTTCTTTACAAATACACCTAAAGATAAAGATAATATTATGTCTTTCAAATGAGAATCAGACTCCAAAATCAAATATTTCAGGAATATTCCAGCCAAAATACTGAAAAAAATTAAAAAGTAGTATTAATGATGAAAAGACACCATTTGCGGCAGTCAGAATATCATTCATGAAAACATAGAAGTAGCCAATGGCATCAAATGCTAAATCTGTGCTGCAAAAAGAAAGTATAAAATATTATTTATTTCATGGATTTTGATACCCTTCTGTCATAATTTTGCATAATGCTACTTCATGGGAAACGCTTAACACCTTGCAGCAACAAATGCTCCAAATATCATTAAATAAACAGAAGCTTGGATTTTTAAAGTCGCTTTCACTCTACAAAAAAGACAAAACATTCATGATCATACTATATAATCTGTATTTGAAGAATTCTATTTGCAAATACAAAATTTGAAGATGTCGAATATCTCAATCAGAATTGGACATAATCACAAAGAAACATTATTTAAAGAAAATTAGTCAGCATTTCTCACCCAAGAAGCCAATATTCTGCAAACATTGTCATTAAAATAGAGAATCGTCTCAGAACAGTAAACATTGGCAAACTAAAAGAAAAATCTTTACTACAAATTCCTTAAAACATCATATTAATATAATACATCTTTGCTTTTCCAAACATTCTCTATATAAATCAAAAGTGAATGGCATCTCAGAACTGAAAACATACTTCAACATTTTTGTACCTCCAAGGCCAAAGATTAGATTACCAATGTAAATAAGAGGAAGAGGCCAAACCTTGACATAAAATAAAATATTTGAAAAATAAAACAAATCATGCTTTTATGTCATAGTTCACATTTTTATATACAACAAGAAGACAAGATGTGGGAAGTAGAAAATTTGAGAAACTTTGCACCAAAAGATTGCTATTAGAGACAATTCCGGATAAGTTGCATTACTACACTTCATCCAGAAGTAGTTATAAAACACGCAAAACTCTCACATGGAGTATTATTGCTGAATTGGCTATTTATTGGCTGATCAGTTTGGGAGAATTCTCAAGGTATACATGGTTTTCATTCAAACATAGGAAACTATGGCCAAATATTTACCATATCAAAAGTTTGACAAAACAGACTCAAAAATTAGAAACTACACGTTTTTTATAAGAAACGTAAATTGGGGCCTGCCAGGTGTTTATAAAAAGCATGTCACGTAAATCTACTCTATACCTTATATTAAAAATGATTTTAAGATTGAGAATATAATATCAAACAAGTACACAAGTTGCAAGATCAAAAACAAATATGCCCTTGTATTACCTTCCAGAATGTACTTCTGTCTAATCCTGGATATTTTATTATAGAGCATTGCTTTGCCAGAAATAAGACAAATATTGTTGCAACCATCTAAAAAAATACAATGAGTTTTTTTCTGGATAAACATTGGGTAAACATACAACAGGTTCTCATTATAAAGAACTGCTTACAAGAAACCTACATCTTCATGCCAAAAATCAAACCAAATAACGTTTGGCTTGGCTTTGTTGCATTTACTATCAAATACTAAATATAATTATAGATTGAAAATAGAATTTTGGCGAATCTGAATCTTGTCCTAACGTCCTTGTGACACTGACATTGTAATACAAATAATACCTTACCTGTCCTATTCCTAACATTTGAAACGATGGAAATCTGCAATATAATTGTATATGGAGTTGTAAAATAAAAATAATAATATTCTCTTTATGTGATAGAAATATATTCACCAGATAAATAGATATATCTGGCGAAAACAAAGCAGCCAGAAATTTAAAACTTAGGCCCACCTACTTGTAGATTGTCAAAACGAGCTTGTTTACAACCACGATGGAAAAAGAGCTTGCAGCATAGAGCAGTGCAGTAAATATCTTTTTCATAAGCAAGTTTCTGTTGGTCATCTTGTTTTACTTGTATCAACATTGTTTAAGAAAAACCAGCAACTAATGCCTAGACCAATTTCCGAATGGACGAAAATTCAAAATGAAAGGAAGGGAAGATTCAATATTCAATAAGCAGGGCTCTCATTTCGCTTCATGTAAAAATCCTTAGAATTTCACGAAAACATGCTTGATCTTACAAAAATTCCTTAGATGCATAATAATAATAATAATAATAATAATGCTAATGATGCGAATCTTTATGCAGGAATTGACACTTTAACATGTAGTGCTGTTATCAACGTGTGGTAAATTTTCTTAATTTGCATAATTTTGGTTTTTTGGCACATACCTGTACCACATAACTAAAAATCACAACTGCCGTGATTTACAAATGGTCAATCGCAAAAAGCTGCATTAATGCTAAGCCGGTATACACTTCTAACACCCAACTATTCTAATTGCTTGGTGATAGGGCAACCAACCAATATATTTGGGTGGGGAAGTGCCAAAATTACCGAAGATTGATGTATCCCAAGGTTTTTTTCGGTTAAATAATTCCCAAGGAAAATCCCATCAGCCTCAAAAAATCCCAAGACCTTGGGATAAAATCCCAAGACTCGTGCAGGTGGCTGTTCATATGAGAAAATTCCGCCCCGTAACTTGAGAAATTTGTCACTTGAGAAATTGACAATAAAAATAATGGCTGTGCATGCGCAGTTGACACGGCCCGGTAAGCGGGATAGAGTGTTCATATGGGAAAATTTCCAGCCGGCTTGCCGAGATCTCGGTAGTGCTGCAGTGCGACCTCGCCTGGCGGGCCAAGACAGTTGATAATGACTAAAATCAATCAAAAAATTCACAAATTTATGTCAGCAACAAAATCTTTATCTTTACCACATTAATGAAATTCTACCTGAACATATGCTTAGTCACTTGCGATTCTTAAAATGTCCGAACTAGCAAGTCTGATATGATCAAAAATATTAGTTAATGACAAACTGCAAAATGTACTTCAAAGAGAGCAACAAATTTGAAATTTCGACTGAAAAATGAAAACATGAATATATAATTTGGTGGTTTTGTGTCATTGACTGTTTAATTCGAGTTTCAATGATTGTAATCAATAAATGCTTGCTGATGAAAAATACGGCTTTGATTAATTATGAAACCAGCACTTTAATCATCGTCGTTGTGATGGTCATGTCGGTCACTGTGATCGTCGTGATCACTATCTTTAGAATCATGATCATGGTGATCATCATGGTGATCATCACGGCGGTCGCCATGGTGATCATCATGGTCATCATCATCATGATCATCATGGTCATCATCATCTTTATCGTTAAGCCAGTGAGCGTACTCATCATCGTAATCATCTTCATCTTTGTGATCATAATCGTGATCTACTTCCCTCTCTGGGTTAGTTTTATTACACTGCTTCTCATCACAGAACGGGTTGAATCTCCTTGTGAATAACCAGCTGAGGTTACCAAAATTAAATTCGCAATGTTCTTGCAATGTTGCGTTGACACACTTTACGGTTTCTTCATATGTTCTATAAATATATAAAGGGTAGTTCGGTTGTCAAGCAAAAAGAGCGATGGTTGATGGAAAATATGACCGCACATGCTAAAAAATTCATGTAAATATAAAGGCCCGAATACACCTAGCTATTTCGCATTATTTATTCCCAAAATAGCCGCGGTTAGAATAAATAACGAAATATTGCAAGGTGTATATGCGCGTTCTATTTTCCATTCTACATTCCATTCTCTATTCAATAAACCCATTCATTTGAGCACTGCTTGGCCTAAATATGGGGACATGATTGATATAGGGCATTTAAATGAGTTTTAAACAATCCTCATTTGTACCATTCCTAGTTTCGCAAGCATTTTAATGTTCATTTGGTTGAAAATACAGAAAAGAACATAAAGGTATACAGCGTGAGGTTGATTTGAGACAACCGCGCGAAGAACGTGGAAAGTATAAATTACCATGAACATACATTGATAAGGCATGTGATGGAACATAAGAACATTGTTTCTTTTATGTTGATTGCCCAAAAACTGGAATTTCAGTACTGGAAATTCTGAAATTCTACAGAAATACGTCACCAGACAGTCGGTTTCTTTATGTCTGCAGTTTTATGCTAGAAACACAAAATCATGTTGAGAATATCGGATGGAATAAAATCAAAACGTTTTGATTTTATTCCATCGAATATTCTCAGCTTCTTTTGCTTATTTTGACAAGGTGTTAATTCGATTTTTCCCCCCCGACGGACTATTTTTGGGATGTCTGGAGAATAAATAATGCAAAATAGCTAGGTGTATTCGGGCCTTAATGTAAGACAAAAGTGCAACAAAATCCAAACTGTGTGGAGTCATAGTCCTTCAAATGGATGGACGCTGTTTGTTTTCTACAGAATATGAACCTTAAAATTACTTACATACAGGAAAAAACAATACATACTTGCACAAAGATAAATTGGCACGATTGTTCTTGAATTCAGTCATCAATGGCATCTGACAAATATCAAGCTGCTCTATCAAGCCAGGCGAACAGCCAAATTGCGAGGCGTTGAAAAAATGGAGCATTTGAGTTATGGAGTAAACTTCATCACTGCAGTAGAACTAAAAAAAAGTAACGTGTCCTTCACAGAGAGGTGTCTTCTCTACCAAATGTTCCTCTATATAGCGCTTGATATGTAGAGTAATCATTTTAATTTTCTATTACCTTGCTATATTTTTGCATTTCTTCCTTCATTCTTTCGATAGATAATTGAAGAGCTTCCTCTGGCAGTTCACCATCCATGCAATATCCAAATTCGTCAATCAAACATTCCTTCATTCTTTCCAATCTCATGCTGTCATAAAGAGTAAATAAACTTTTCGTGGAAAAACGTACAAAAAATGCCTTGATAAGGTCAAACAATTAATAAACAATCAAGGTCAGTGATCAATCAATCAAATCAAGAAGAATTAAAGAAATCAACCTGCAAGAATCGGCGTTTTCTCGACGAAATGAAAGTAGAAATTTCCTTTCACAGTTGACTGTCTCCAGCATGTACTCCTTCAATGTGCAAGCGCCAATTTTCACGTCAGACACGAGTTCTGGATACTCAGGCATTCGGGTATGGAATACCCATGCAGTCGTATTGGCAAATGATGACTCGTTAAATTCTTTGTTCTTGCCATGAAATTTCGCATACACTGTGTTTTCATCGACTGGATATGCGAATCCACAAATAACAAGGGCTGAAAAAACATTGACATGTAAGAAGAACGTGGTGCTATGTATTATATTTTGTAAAAAAATAGTATATATAAGAGGCTAGAATTAATGTTTGATTTTGATCTGCCCAGGCTAGTTTATGATGATCTGGAATTATGGCCATCCAAAAAGGATCATTTTGGATCCCCAAAATAAGCAACCAGTTGGGCTGCTCTCATACACATACAATTCCTCGGTAGGTTAGGCTTTCAAGCAAAAAACGCACGCACAGCAATTCCCAATTAAAAATTTGAAATTTTCAGATCTCAGAAAAAATGTGTTCGGTACAGAGCTCCTCATAAAAATAGTAAAAATCGATATCGTTGACCGAGATCTCACCATTATCCTGTGGGGGTGCAACTTATCCCAGGTGGAAATTTCTGAAAACTCATCTGAGAAATAACGAGGTGAACCGATCTTGGTCCAGGCTAGCCCGGGTGGATTATGGCTAAATTATTAGACAGGGCATATGCTAAAAACACCTCACATCCTGCCTAACGTTTGTTTTTATTCTTGATACGTGTTAAGGAGGTCTTGGACTATCAGAAACTGCCAGGTGACATTTTGGGAAACGCCCAGTTTTCACGTGGTTGATGACGTCATAATTGGTACAAATTTGACCTTGAATCAGCTATAACTTCTCCAATGCTCCCTGAATTTAAGAAATATTAACGGTTTCGTGCTCCTTGCATAAAAACCGATAATTTGGTATACAATGTATTTAATTTGTGCATGTCATCATTTTTGGTGATGACGTCATCGAAAAATATTTTTTCCACATGAGTAATCCCAATCTGGTTAAAGCTATATAAAACATAAAACGGAACAAGGCTTTATTGATTTTAAAGAAAATAACACTGTTTTCTTGTGAAAATAGAGTTTAAGGCATAAAGTCGCTATATGAGGAATCACTTTTTC
The DNA here is from genome assembly GCA_013076295.1 of Sanderia malayensis. Lineage (NCBI taxonomy): Eukaryota > Metazoa > Cnidaria > Scyphozoa > Semaeostomeae > Pelagiidae > Sanderia > Sanderia malayensis. The sequence continues at coordinate 347,525 of RQOL01000618.1, read as the reverse complement.
CTTCCTCGGAAATCGTGAAACCTTCTTCCCACTCAGAATCTAATTCAAGTGGCTCCAAAACTATGCTCACTTCTGAGTCAGCAGAATAATTTTGAAATGATGTGGCATCAGTCGAGGCGCCTTTTTTCGTCGCTTTGTTGGTGGGGGACCTTCCACTTGACTTTCTGACTCTCTGTCAGCGTCATTTCCGTCATTTGTGACTTTCTTTTTCTGCCGACTTGATCGGATGAGGGACGGAGGCAACTGGTTCCCTTTAAACCAGATGGGAGTGAATCTGCTTGTAGAATGTTGTATTCCAACCTGTTATCGCATCCGCTTGTGGAAGAATGTTGTAAATATCAACTTCTAGATACGTACGTTGATTTCGTAAAAAAACGCTTGATCACCCGTGAAGAAAGCTTTTTTCTCCAATCAAACGCCAAAAATTGAAGACAGGTCTACACAAGGCGCAGAAAGGTCTACACAGACCGTCAAGCATTTGGAATTCTTGCCGCAAAAGCCACGACTTTACAAGAGGCATTAGCGTTTCCTTTAGCACCAGTGTCGCTGAGAATCGCAACACCAGACGGCACATTACGCCAATCAGACAAAGCCTGTCTCCGAAATTGTTTGATAAAAGAAGCTTGTGCAGTTGCTGAGACGCCTCCCTTTTGCGCAAGATGGATAGTTGACGGAATGGCAATGTTTCGTTCAGTAAAGCCCCGGGATACGTATCTAGAATGGTTCATGCAAATACCACAATATGCAAATCCACAACCTACAGCGAATGCATTGCAACTTGAAATCTTTAACGACCAGTACCTCGATAGAAGTGTCAAAGCCAGTACAAGCTAGAAGAGAGGTGAAAAGTCGAGGAGGGTGCACTTGGAAAGCTTCAATTAAAAGATACCTCAAGGCACTGGTTAGCAAGCATTTTTTGATAGTGATGAAAATAAAGAAGATCTGATTAAGCTAGCCACGGCGTTCTTTAAGAGTGATCATGGCCGGCAACTTCTACAGATGCCAATGATAATAACGTGCAGAAATCAAGGATAACCAAGAATTACCAAGCGTGGAAAAAATGGAAAGAAGAAGCCATGAAGAGGCAGATACAAAAATGATTTTGCACGAAGTCTCGAGGGATACTCCAATAGTTGCTGTGTCGAAAGATACAGATGCTTTGTACTTCTAACACATCCTATGAATACATGCGACCAAGAAAAGCCTTGGTTCATGTGTATAGATAGGCAGAACTTTGTCGATATTGGAAAAGTAGCTAAGTATCTAGAAGTTGATATTTGTAACATTCTTCCATAAATTCATGCAATAACAGGTTCGGATACAACATCCTACATGTTTAACATTAGAAAAATAAGCGTCATAAAAAAGTTATTGAAAGATAGAACTTCATGTCAACTTATTCAAGGCTTGGGGTCCGCAGAGAATGTAACTGATGCTACATTTAATGATGTCGAAAAGTTCGTGGCGACCATAATGTACTCTGGCATGGCAAAGGAATCCTATGTACAAACAAGAATTCGATTGTATAAACGCTCGAAAACGAAATCCTTCGCTGCGATTCCAGCAGACCCGAAATCGCTGAGCGAAGACATCAAACGCGCAAAATTGCAGAGTTATGTGTGGTTGCGCAGTCTAAATGCAAATGTCAGACGTATTGATCCACAAATGTGTGGCTGGACCTATAATGAACAGCTAAGCAGAGTAGATTCACTCCCATCTGGTTTAAAGGGAACCAGTTGCCTCCGTCCCTCATCCGATCAAGTCGGCAGAAAAAGAAAGTCACAAATGACGGAAATGACGCTGACAGAGAGTCAGAAAGTCAAGTGGAAGGTCCCCCACCAACAAAGCGACGAAAAAAGGCGCCTCGACTGATGCCACATCATTTCAAAATTATTCTGCTGACTCAGAAGTGAGCATAGTTTTGGAGCCACTTGAATTAGATTCTGAGTGGGAAGAAGGTTTCACGATTTCCGAGGAAGGAAAAAGTGATTCCTCATATAGCGACTTTATGCCTTAAACTCTATTTTCACAAGAAAACAGTGTTATTTTCTTTAAAATCAATGAAGCCTTGTTCCGTTTTATGTTTTATATAGCTTTAACCAGATTGGGATTACTCATGTGGAAAAAATATTTTTCGATGACGTCATCACCAAAAATGCTGACATGCCAAAATTAATTAAATTATATATCAAATTATCGCTCTTTATGCAAGGAGCACGAAACCGTTAATATTTCTTAAATTCAGGGAGTATTGGAGAAGTTATAGCTGATTCAAGGCCAATTTTGTACCAATTATGACGTCATCAACCACGTGAAAACTGGGCGTTTCCCAAAAAGTCACCTGGCAGTTTCTGATAGTCCAAGACCTCCTTAACACGTATCAAGAATAAAAACAAACGTTAGGCAGGATGTGAGGTGTTTTTAGCATATGCCCTGTCTATATAGTTGCAATAAAGTAACAAAATTCAACAAATTACTCTGTTAAAATAAATTACTCTGCTAGTGTTTTTCAAGTTTCAAATTGAGATCTCGTTCCCAGTTATTACATAACTATTCCCCGTTCCCCGAGTCCGATCGTTCTCGTTCTCCCTTTTAGTGACAGCAGAGCATGGTAGTTATTTTTAGATGGCGATGACAGTTACAGTCATACATTGGAATTTGGATGACAATAACGAGCGAGGTGAAAGTTCAAAATAGAACATAATAATAGAACACAAGAACAAGGTCAAGTGGACTTGGCAGGAAGCAAAGTTAATCCCTTGAAGTTGAAAACAACAAGAAACAATAGATATATTTCTCGACAACAACACGCAATGGAACTAACAAGGGGGACTGGGGCATGTCTCCCCCGCCTACTGGCAAATGGGTGTTTTCCATTGGTAAATAAAGCATTTTCCATTGTTAAAAAGAGCGTGACCATAATACACAATTTGCGAAAGCAGAACGCTACAAACAAGCATTACGTTAAAATTTTCACAATGCAATGTAGTATATATGCTCTAAGAGCGAACGTAACATGATCTGTACGACAAGCTCAGAATTTTCAGGGAAGTGACATGTAAAATGAAAAGAAAATGCCTCGTTTCTTTTAGCGATAAGTGTATATCTAACGTTGTTATTCACCAAAAGGACGATAGCCTTCGTAACAGTCTAAAACACTTTAGAAGTTGCATGTATCGAGCAATAATGTTGGATGAGCGAAGTAAAAAGAAAAACCTACAGGGATATTAAGTTGATCACAACAAAGCAATCCCATAAGATAAAACGAAATGAAAACTCACATGAAATGATCAAAAGAAGTCGCATGGTGCTGTATTTTAATCACAGTAGCTACTCGCGTTTTTGAAATTCAGAACTTTCACTTTCGTTTCTTTTACTCCCTTCGTGCTCTTCCCCAAACCAAACTGCTTTTGTTTTTGTTTTAACAATTTCTAGGTGATGTCATATACGTGGCCACAGCATGAAACATTTTTATTGTATGCAAAATAAGTGATTGTGACGCAAATCTGAGGATGAATGATATTTCCTGTTTACAGAGTTATATTTACTTCCGGCTATCTGGAAAAATTTATCCAATTATGGCTTCCCATTTGAGCAATATTTAAACTATCGTAATTTTCATTCAATTCAAAATTATAGTTAATACACTTCTATCCAATCTTCAATAAGATCCGTTCAAATTTAAAAGCAATTGTCATTCAATTCAATAATTTATAAATTCTATTCAATGAAACTTCCCAATATACATCAAATCTAAAGGCCTGGTTACACTGTAGATAATGAATTAGATATTCCCAATTTAGAAACGCTAAAAACGGAAACGATTATCTTATAGTGTATACGCGCCATTTAGATAATACAGTTAAAGCATCATGACTCAACTATAACCAGCGAGGAAAGTGGCAAACCGTGAGGTATTTACGTAAAAGAATATCGAAAACATCTTATCATACATTTCATACATTTCTTCAGTCACTTTTTGTGGGGTGTGCCATTCCTCAAGTTGTACAGAATTTCATGTTATAATAAAATAAATTCATGTAAAAAAAAGGTTTCAACACAAAAGGAGATGTGATGCATGCTCATTAATTATTTTAGAACGGCTTGAGTACTGACGATAATTTGTAGAAAGATGGGTTTTTCTAGCCTTGACAGTCGACCGTCCAGGCCCAGCACCACGTAGAGCCAGTTTGCAGAGTATGGCCGATTTCAACAAGATCTCGGGTGCGCCAAGAGGCCTACAATGCGGGTGCGGGTGCGCCAAAATCCCAGATAGTGGCTGGGTGCGCCACTCAGGTGCGCTATTTCAACTATTTTCTAGATATTAAGGTGCTTTTAGGCCATTTTGTAAAAGAATCCAGGTTCCGTGAGCCCTCCGTGAGTTTGTTTAAGAATCCAGGAGCGTTTCTGATACGATTATGATGCTAGTATTACTGTTAAATGGGTGTTTCCCTGTAATTAAAAGGGTGTGGTTTTCAAAAAAATTTTGTCCAGGGGCGCCTCCAGCACTGATCTTGGGTGCGCCACTGACATACTCTGCAAACTGGACGTAGAGTATTCTGCCCAAAGTCGGGTAGGCCTACTAAAGGATATTTTGGAAATTCAAACAGAAAATGAAGGCGGATACCTGAACAATAATTTCAACATTACCATTAAATTGTAAATAACCTCTAAAGTTGAATCTGATCCTTCTTAATGTAGACTGAGACCAAAAACAAGCCATCTAAACTTGCAGTGCAAAGATACGCCCGCCGCCATTATGTGAGCATATGTTCCGGTCTGTGTTTTACACATTTTGCAGAAAAAAGCCGAAAAACAGGCCCGTTTCGTATTATAGTAATCGTTCCTTATTTTAGTAATCGGACATGCCCTTGTTGACGTAATCGTTTCGCATTTTAGTAATCCGTTTCGTTCCGTTCCGCCCCATATTCCGTTTCGCGTTTTGTTTCGCGTTCCGTACTTTAGTAGGAGCCGCTTCGCTTGGGATGGGAGGGCTGGAAAGCACGATGAGAGCAAACATTTTCACAGCTATTCCTTCACCGTGATAACTTGTCGCCACTTCTGCTCTCAACAAAGCACATTGGCTATCTGGAAAACGTGGAGTGTAGAATGATGGACAAATGGAAAACATGGAATGATTTTCAAGATTTGTAATGGGAAAATATATGATATATTGTAGCAAAATACATGTTTGAATATACATGTTTGAATTAGCTGCCCTACTGTTGCAGTTGAAATTAGTGCAAAATATCTTGTAATAGCGGCGTAGAAGAGTAGATTCAGATTCAGAATTCGCAGCGGGAGTTTGCTCAGGGCAGACCCTCCGGCGTAAAACAACAACAACAATAGCCGGATAGCAACAACAACATGACACATTAGGTCATGAGTAAAACTATATGCAAATAGTTTTAATTATTTGTTGGAAATTATAATAATCCGTAGAAACAGGTGTTACAATATAGATAGATTTTTAGAATGCCAGCAATGACTTAATACTGATATAGGTTATACAACATGGCTGAGAAGGTTTTTTAATCATACTTTTTTCTGAGTATGGCATGGGACGAAAAACAATCAAGAAAAGTGAACAGTATAAAAAACAGTAGAGCTTGGCTCTGCTAAGGCTCTGTTGGCTCTCTCTGGCGGTGGAAGTTCTATAATCACCAAAAACCACCCCACGACACAATTTACAAGTGTTACTTTGCCAAGTGGTTGCATCTTGCTATTTACAACACCAACAATAAAGTTGCATCTTTCTTTCTCTAGTACGTTGTTTATTTCTGTGGAAAAATATAAAATGACAGGTGACATAATGTTGTTATGGATTGCCGATGTTATGACGATACGAAACTATTTGATTATGCACTACATCGACATCCTTTTGGTCACTGTCATCGGAATCTGAATGCTTTCTTGGACCAATACTTGGGCCATTGGACTTGCAGGCGAACGACTCAGCTCTTTTCTTGAGGTAAGAGGATTATGCGGTGTGGAAATAAATTACCTTCCCAAATCCTGGAATGTTATTTCTTATCACCCAATTCTCTCCCTTGTGCGATGGCTTGGCTATGCTTGCGATCGGGCATCTGTTGTACACGCTTTTTTTTATAAGGAACCGTTTATAAGAAACCTACATGTAGAAGGTCGAAAAACTTAAGGAACTTTTACTACTAAAGGCCAAATCACAAAGGAACTTTTTAATTTTGAATATATTTATATTTCCGCACACTTTACAATTAAGAAGCCTGTTCCATTGATTTTCAGTACTTTTACATTATGTGAAGCTTCTTCGTGTTTTAACCTGTTATCTTTTCACAACTTTATAGCAAAACGTTGAATTTGAATGCTTTTCTTGCGTCTGTACTAATTATGTCCACTAAATGCGAACTTAAAATTAAGGAACTATTAAGGAACTTTTAGAACTACAATGTGGTCAAAAGAGGTCACAAAATAAGGAACTTAAAGAACTAGGCCCGAGCTAGGTTCCTTATAAAAAAAAGCGTGTACTTCCTCACGTTAGTTGATCCTCACCCAATGTTGCTTGTGCACGTTAATAGGAATAAGCATCGCATCTATCTTTAGGAATTCTACTTGTAACCTGTGATTGTACTCAGCAGCCGTTAATCGGTGGAATTTAGCATCTGCAAAAACGTTGTCTGTGGTTGTTACCAAATTCTTATTTGTCTCATTTGAAGCAATAGCATGTTGAAATTGTGATATAAGGTCGCATTAATATGCGTTGAGTTGGAAGAAGTCCTTGCAACATGAATATCTACTTGTGTATTTCTTGGCTGCAGTAACCAAACCAATATTTATCAACAATTTTCCCCTCTTCCCTGTTAACAATGCTTATAATGCCGTCAGAAATGCAGCTCTCGATGTCTTGCAAAAAGAAAAATAGGAAGTGAACGGATTCCTGGATACTAAGCAGTTGAAGAAAGTCGAGTGGTTTTTTCTCAATTTTCGAATCGTGGTACGTTGTGATTGTTGCACCATTGATGATATGTGCAGAGTAATGTTCATTTTCCGCCAAAACTGCATGACGACATATAAATGCAAGTAATTTGCACGGAACAATGAAAGCAGTGCCGTAACTCTGCAGTTCCAGTCTGGTGGTCGATTTTCATATGGTCAATAATGGCGTGCTCGTAATAATATTCAACAAGGGCTGAGAAAAACTCCACGGCATCCTCGTGTTTATTCGAAATGGGATTGAATCGAGGGCTGTTCCCTGCCAACGGCAAGTCTCTAACCATACCCAGTTTCACAGGTGTTTTGGCTTTGCCAACAAGTCTTGTAAAAATTAGAGACAATACCTGTGAGATTTCCGATGGCCAATTGTTGTGCTTGGAATTGTACGCTTAATGTCATGGGCCGGAAATATGTGCAGCCCGTTTAAATCCTGCGTTTCCAAATCAAATCCGCGGACTTCTGCATCAATGTTTGCAATGATAGGCCATGTTGCAACTTCATATGTGTCTTGAGCGTGGGCAATGTAGTGCGTCAAGCAGCGAAACACTCTTTCAACGCAGATATCGCATTGATACCACGGAATAATTGTGGACAAGAAGTCCCCTTGCATCCACACGCAGGTTGAATGACACTAATTGTTGCAAATGTTGCACTGTACGATGAGAGCGTCTGAAGATCTGTATGCCCTGGTGTTGCACATGCAGTATAATACCCGTTGATTCAATCGAGGAGTGTTTTTTGTTCTCCTGTCTACCATGGAGAGTTGCAATAATGATTCTTCAAAACTTGGAGACACTTTTCCGCAGAATCGCAATGTTGTGCTAGCGACCCGTTGGTAACTTTGTAGACTTGGAGTCGCAGTCAATCATCCCTCGATGTGAGACTGGTCTTTGGAGTCTTGTGTGCTTTCTTGGAGCGTTTATTCAACAGATGGGACAACGGTGTTGAGGGAGGTTCCTGCAGGGTTTATTTTAAGGATTTTTTATCATTGCACATATTTTGCAAATTTTGATGATATGGGCGTTGTCTTTCTAAAATTTTCATGACCACGCCCTTCTATTAACATAGGGTAAGGTGTGGTTTTTTCTTGTTGGAATCAGGTTTATTCAACTGACCTATCAGGGTTATTTCTCGTCATTTTACAATTTTTGAGTAACAGCAGGGCAATTTTATCGAATTTCATGTCATACTTTGTTCAAATCTCGACTTGGTAACTGTTTAATATGTGGTTGTAGCCTGATTTTAAATTTGTCAAAGAAACAAGCTCAGATAAATTTCTTCGCCATTCCTATTGGAAGTAGCACGATTAAGTCGCCTTCATAACAGCTTTGGACAGAATCCTTGTCTGTAAGCCCCATTCTGCAGATTTTGAGAGGCTAGTATCTGCATACAGTCTCATGAAAACAAGTTCAAGAAACCGACTCCAGCAACGAACAATCATTAAAAATTTCTACATAAATTTGAATATGCCAGTATATTGGGGCAATATAACCCACGACCAGCTGTTCACTACTGCATGACAGATAGAAAACGCTGAACCCAAGATACCCCAAAAGCTGACAGGCAGCCTTGGTCCCGAAAAGTTTTTGAGAACCAAGATAGTGAAAGAAAATGAAAATAAGCTGGTTCAGTGAAGCTTTTAAATTGTTTAGTATTGACTGTTTACTATTAGTTTGTTATTTGCATCGATGATTACGAGGGCGACATTTTCTGTGAGAATATTTTCTTGAAATTTGTCTAAAATGGTTTTGTTAAAAAGTTATCACTACACAAATTTGATTTTATCACTGCACAATCATGATTTATCACTGCACAAATTGGTTATCACTGCACCTTAAAATAAACCCTGGGTTCCTGGTAATATAAAGATAACCGTGCCTGTTTTTGGCTGTTTGTGTCTTATTCCACGCCCCATTCTTCTGGTTGAGTATCACATTGCGAGTCAAATACCTTGGAATTGTCAGACGGATATCTTGGAGTGCTTTTCTCCAACAATGTTAAACTTCACTTTTCTTTAGAATTACTTTCAGAACACCAATTGTGTCAATATATTGGCGGCGAAGTCCACGGACATCTTGATAATGTTGATAAATGAAATCTTTCGGGCACACTGAAATAATAAACTTGTCTGCCATAACACAAAAAACAAAGAAAGTGATCAATGTTTCAGGCCCTTAAGGCTGAAAAACACTTTCATCGGGTCGTGAGCGTTTGGAAAATACAATGCAGTCAACATCACCAGTTGAAGTTGATCTTGACTTCTTGATATTGAATAACATTCGGAACCATGTACATAAGATTATTCTTTTGGTTTTGATGCTGTTTGATTTTAAGATTTTAGGATTGTGAAATAATAGAGGAAAATAATAGAGGGCGCTGAATAGAGGAAATACGGTCATAGGCGCCGACTTTTACTTTTCCCAGGGGGGCTCAAAGTTAAAAAATCAAAGGAACCTTGAGGTGACTCGCGACAGATGGCTTTTATTTCACTGTATTATCCAAAAAGTGAAGAAAGTAATATTAAATTAAAGGGCTTATGCAGCCTGAAATGACATATCGATTTTTTTACGGAGATGAAGAGAAAAAGATCTGAGTATCACTATGAACCTATTTTGAGTGTTTTCCAACGATGCCGATCGCAGCCCCAAGCCCCCACGTAGTCGGCGCCTATGAATACGGTATCATTATTATTGATTTGAAGAAACGCAACAGCTTTTATTCAAATTTTGAAAGTTGAGTTGTGGATGCCCCCCGTCTTCTCTTGTTTGTCTTTCAAATTTATTAGCATAGCATTATAGAGTTAGATAGTGGACATAATAGTGTCTCCGTGAATGCGAATGCGATTCGTATGCGAATGCGACATTGAGTTGAATGCGAATGCGATATTGAGTCCGCATACTCTAAGAGAATGCGAATACATAAGCCCTATTTACACTACACAAACTAACCCGGGTTCGCCCCGGGTTAAGCTAACCCGGATTAGTTTTTCATAGTGTAAATGCAACTAACCCGGGTTCGCCCCGGGTTAAACTAACCCACCTCGAGAGGTGGGTTAGTTTAAAACTAACCCGGGTTAGTTTTACGAAAATGTAGTGTAAGCGCGAGACTGCGGCGAATCCGGGTTAGTTTCTAGTATGAGCATGCGCACTCCTGTTGAAAACAAAACGTGGCGCCAAGAAAGAGGACTTTTTCTTTCGACTCGACTACATTTACATTAGGCATTTCGGCTAACCCAGTTTCGCCCACTGGTGAACGCTTACACTACAAGCGAAAACTAACCCGGGTTAAACTATCCCGGGTTAAGTTAGCCCGGGTTAGTTTGTGTAGTGTAAATAGGGCTATACTCGCATGAGAGGAAGTCTGATCGAGACACGACTCGATGAAGTAATTTTGTCCAGTGCATAGCGTTGTAATGCGAGTGTCTCGTTTGATTGACACTTAAAACAATGGGTGGGAGGAGATGGGTGGAGTTAATAAAGAACATGTTACAAACCAGATGCGTCAATGACAATCTGGCTGTGCTTTGAATGGGAGGTCGTACCATTTGATGTATTTCTAACGTATGGCATGGGCTACCCAGGGATGCCGGAAGCACACTGGGGCACAGGGGGTCAAACTTTTTTAAAGGGCACTTTTGGGCGTGGCATACGAAAAAAAATTGGGCGTGGCATATTAAAAACGAAACGCTATATACTGTTAACTGTGAACGCAAATTGTTTAACAGCGCTCCTGTGTTAAACATATTTGATAAATGAACAGAACGATAGTTTTATAACAAAAGGTTGTAACTAAATTAGCAAAATAAGAAGTACAGCTGGCAAAACAGTTCTAATTGAATGCACCAAAGTAATTTCTTCTTTGTTCTGTTTTTCCGACAAACTCGCTTGCAACCTCTGGCACATCAATATCATGATTGTGCTCCCATAAAAATAAAACCACTAAACACACAATTAAAACTTAAAGAACTTTTAAGGACCTTTCACTACTACCGTTTGGTCAAGAGAGGTCGCAAAACAAGAAACGTTAAGAACTAGTCCTTGACCTAGGTTCCTTATAAAAAACCGTGTATGCTTTGGGCTAAAACGATTCTCTTTCACTTCTTTTGTGACGCTTTGACACCTTTTCCTTTGTCTTCAACATCCAATGATTTGCTTTATTATATTGTATATCATGGTGCTATGCTGTATCTAATCTGCTGTTTCAGTTAAATACCAATGGCGATCGTTGACCACAATACGTCTTGTTGTAAAGCAAAAAAGCCGTAATAATTCAAAAAGGGCAGTTCTCGCCCCCCTGCACCCCCTCATGAAAGGGCAAGGGGGGCAGCCGCCCCCCTTGCCCCCCCTGTTCCGGCATCCCTGGGGCTACCTCTTGTCATGATACAAGTGCATAAGCAAGGAAAATTAAAAGCACGCATTTACGAACAGAATTCTTAGTAAACGTCGCTGGCTTCAATTTCACCATGAAACATTTGTTCAAAAAACAATTTTTGTCCGAGAATTAAGATCATTATCGGTTACTTTTCGACTCTTGTTGAGGCATACTGGAATGATGCGATGCTCAAAAATTGCAAGCAAATTCAGAGGTAGCCCATGCCATACGTTAGAAATACATCAAATGGTACGACCCCCCCATTCAAAGCACAGCCAGATTGTCATTGACGCATCTGGTTTGTAACATGTTCTTTATTAACTCCACCTATCTCCTCCCACCCATTGTTTTAAGTGTCAATCAAACGAGACACTCGCATTACAACGTTATGCACTGGACAAAATTACTTCATCGAGTCGTGTCTCGATCAAACTTCCTCTCATGGCGAGTATGTATTCGCATTCTCTAAGAGTATGCGAACTCAATATCGCATTCACATTCAACTCAATGTCGCATTCGCATTCACGGAGACACTATTATGTCCACTATCTAACTCTATATAGCATCTTCTTGTTGTTTGGCCTAAATACTTCAAGTTGCTGTTGTAAGGTTAGAAAATGTAGATATATTTGGTGCAAAATTGGTAGAAAACTTAAAAACAACTTTCCTGGCATCCCAGAAGTGTTTTTAGAAAAAATAAATACCAAACAAGCAAGAAACGAAGAACTCGCCCATATTCTGGCCACGTCACGTCACTCGGCCATATTTTCGAGCTCGGAGCTACAGTTGCTTTTTCTGGCCGGATAATAACAATAACATATTGCACATATATCAGGGAAGAGCTATTATAGAAATAACTGAAACACTAAGTACTATGGCCAAAGAAATTACAAGATCTGTAGAAATAAATGTGGACGAACTTACCCAGGCTCCGACAACTTTGTACCAAAAGTTATCTGTCAGAGGAGATTGGAAAACCAGCTTCAAAATATTACCGCCAATGAAATGGGATAAACCAAAACCTCAGAACCATATACGATTTGTGTGCATTTCTGACACACATAATAGAACAGATATGCTTGAGCTGCCAGATGGGGATGTCTTGTTGCATGCAGGAGATTTCAGTCAAACTGGCCTCCCCAAGGAGATAAAGCATTTCGAGCTATTCATTGAGGAAGTTCGAAACAAATTCAAAAATATTGTTGTAATAGCTGGAAATCATGATTTGACGTTTGACTTAGAGCATTATGGAAAAAAATTGTCTAAAATGTTTCATAGAGATAAAATAATTGACAATGAGGCATTGAAAAAATCTCTGAAAATGAAATGTACCTATTTGGAAGATGAATGTGTTGAAATTGAAGGAATAAAAATATATGGTAGTCCTTGGCAGCCTGAATTCTGTGGTTGGGCTTTTAATTTGAGACGGGGAGAGCAATGTTTGGAAAAATGGAACATGATTCCCAAGGATATTGATATATTGATGACACATGGACCCCCTCTTGGTCATGGAGACTTGTGCATGAATGGGGCACGGGCAGGCTGTGCAGAGCTCTTGTCAACAATTCAACAACGAATTAAGCCAAAGTATCACATCTTTGGTCACATTCATGAGGCATATGGAATGACAACAGACGGAATAACAACTTTTATTAATGCAAGCTCTGTAAATATCAACTATCAACAAGTTCATAAACCAATTTTATTTGATTTTCCAATACCTACCTGAAGATTGGTTTGAACCTGTAGAAAAATATTTGTTTTTCACATTTGGCAGTTCTCAACCAGTACCTTTTTATAATGCTTGTTTGGTCTTTTCTCAGCACGAGGGAAGCAAGATATACATAAGCTCTGGCCTTCTTATCTAGTCTGGTTGTAAAGCCCAGACTACATAAGGCATTTCATTCAACTGTTTTAAGTCATAGAAAACAAAGCAAACTGAAAAATGTCACCACAAGCTATTTATAGAGCTGGGAGCTTGGGCCCAGTCTTTGTAATTAAAAAATTGATTTAGAAGTGATGAAGTGATATACTAATATAGCGTTAGTTGCATGTATGATCATGAAATATAGTAGCCAATGCAAATTGGTGTATAGAATACAAATAAACAAGCTCTATAAACCATCCCGTTTTATACATTTATGGCAGGAGGCTTGACTATAATATATAATATCTATGCTATACGAACTGACTACTGAATAGTCTTCATCTTCTTTGCTACCCTCAAGAAGATCTCCTCCTTCCTTGTCAGAGGAATTTGTCTTGAACTACTATTTTCGCAATCTGACATTTTGAAAAGATTTTAGCCAGACACTGTTTCAACAACAATAGGCACTGCTCCAGCAGATATACAGACATTAATAGCAGCAAAAAAATTCTTCCTCCGACATTATTATATTTTCGTAAATAGATGAACAGAGAAACTTCCAGGTGACCTTTATTATTAGATTTAATTCAGCGTCACCTACTTAAGTCGAGTTATTAAAAAAATGTGAAAAACAGTTTCATGCAATAAATGTCAAGAAGCAATTTTGAAGGAATGCTTCTGTTTATTCAAGACCTTTTCCATCATTTTCTTGTGACTTTTTCCTGTTCTGGGAGACAAGACGAAAGGGAGGTACGTATACATATTACATATTACACGAGCTTACATATAACGGGTACCTCACTTTTTTTTCAATACCAGCAATTTTTATTACTCAATCAAGTCAATTACAATAACAAAAACAAAAACAATCAAACAAAGAAAAGGAATAAAACAAAGTCAAAATAAAAGACAAAGACCTAGAAAGTTAGATTACGTCACTTTGTTTCTGTTTCGATCTACGGTTTCAGGTCAAGCCACCATTAAACACATTGAGGTTGTAAACAAAAGAACTTCAAGTGGTTTAGGGGTCGAGGGCTGCTAGTGGTGGTCTAGTTTGGGCATGCCCGTGTGTGGGAGGTTGTCTGTCTGTGGCCTTTAGCTTTGCGTTGACCAATGGTTGTGGTGGTTTCATTTTACGTAGTAGATATTTGTTGGCTATTGTTGTATTAAAACGGGGGTATGATGGCCTCTCAATAACCCACTTCCACCAATCTTGCATTTGAGACACCTCAAGGAGAGAAACTTTCGCGGGAAGAAACTTTCGCGATTTTCGCCAAAATTCGCGAAAGACTATTATGCAAAACTTTCTAAAATATGAAATTCGCGAAAGTTTATTCTCGCGAAAAAGCTATTTTTAGAAACTATTTATTCATTAGTTAGTTTCATGGAAAGAAAAGGGAAGGCAGAAAAGGCAGAGTGAATATGGAAACGAAGCTGACCCTTTTGAGAATTTGATGATGAATAATTTTATTACAATATTGTTCTTCTTCTGTTTACCTTGTAAAAATGAGAAAATTTTATGAAAAGTGTTTCACTTTGAATAAAAGCTACTTCAAGGTTTCTGTTTAAAGTTTCTGTTCAGACTTGGAATTCGCGAAAGTTATAGCGCGAAAATTAATTCCATTTTTTTCCCTCGCGAAAGTTTCTTCCTTTAAGTGAGAACACGACACCACAACACCACATCAGGCAATGTTTTCCATGTGAAGGTACATCAATAATTATAATTTTAGGCTTTTATGCTAAGATCACCAATTATATACACTAATATCTTAATAGGCATGGAAAAGATCAACCATAGGTAGCCAATAGAAGTAACGTGTTTAATGCGAAATTAATTAATATTCAATTGAAATCCATCTACACATTTTTCTATAACAAAGCTGTTCTATAAGAAAGAAGGGTTCAGCTCCTAAAAAAGTTAAGAAAGTTTAGTACTTGGTTTGTAAAACATGAGAAAGTTGAATAATTGAACTTCTTGTGTGTTCAAACGGAAATTACCCTACCAGACAAATGTGAGTTTGGGTCTGAAAAGGAAACTCTGAAAAGGGCCGGCGGCCAGAGCCAGTTTTTTATGATTTCCATACTCTTTGGAGGCAGGTGTGTATTTGACAGAACATGATGGAATCACATTAGAATTGCTTATAGGAATTTTTAATTTAATACCTCAACTTCTGGAATTTCTCACTTTTTCACGAGTGCTTTCTTCAAACCATGTTCTCTTCTTCCACGTTCTCAAACAACTGAGCAGCATTTCTATCATTCATTTATCAGAAAAAAGTTTGCTTACATAGAGCTTGGAAGAACTTTAACAATATAAAGCTTGCCAGCAGTCAATAACGGTTAAAGAAGATTCAAAAACAGGAACCAATTTTGTTCAAATTGCTATTCACATTTGTGCCACAAACAAAGGCCATGTTGTAAAAGGAAAATGAACCAAAGATTTTTATAGACACATGGTTCCTGGTGTAATCTACTACTTTGTATAGGCAGATGAGCCTAAAACCTATGCCTCTGGTAGCAGCTAGGAGCAAATAGCTGTTTCATAAACAGGTATCAAGTGTTTCTTTATGGTCACTTGTGCCCTCAGAATATCAATGGAACTTGGAAGACTAAAATACAGTCAATTGTCTCTTCTTTAGGTATGATCAGCCCTGAATAGCATGCACTCCCGATATAGTATAGTAGCAGGGAAAAGCATTGAAAATTGGTCCTGCAAGAATAAGCTGCATGTTTTGTTTATAACCAAAAATGCTAGGTAAAACATTGTATTAAGTAAAGGTTACCACTTAACACTTGCTAAGATTCTTTGTGATCAGTATTGAACTTAAAACCCTGAAACAAAATTGTTTCTTGGTGTGCTACTGGATCAAGAACAGAACAAAACAATAGATACCTGTAATACTTTTAGGATTCAGCAACAGCTCTCTCACCCCAATGAGCCCAACTTGATAATCATTCATTGCAATGATATTCAAGTTGGGCATTCATTGAAGCTATGTAGTGGTTGCATTTGAAAGTCAGGCTTATTCGAGATTTTATGGCACACAACAATTAACAATCATTTGAGTTGAGTGAAGGATTTGACCACAAGGAAGGTAATTTGGAATTGTTGATACTCTCCAGTCTCTAAAGTCGAGTGAAGAACATAACATGGCCTAAATAAAACCAAGCAGGCTAGACCAAATTAATGGGACAATTTGTTTCCTAAATTTGTTTAAAAATATCAACAAAACTTTTTCCTTCTATCATCAACTTGCATGGGTAACAACGTGTCCATTAAAAAATGCCATGGAAATAGAAATAATACATGCTGCAACTGCATGTTATGAGAGATGTGCTGCGCTGGCTGGAAAAGAGCTGAGTCTAGTCTTGTTTTCTCCTCTCGACTCGAGCTTGACTTGACTCTCTTGGAGTCTTTTTGTCTTTACCCCCTGATCAGTTCAACCACATATGTTACGTCATCTTAATGAAAGAATTCATTGGTTGAACCTCTCTGCACTGTGAAACAGCTTTGGACCGGCTGTCAGCCGAACATCGTGTGACATTTCAACACGAGGGGGTGGATGGCTATATAATTGATAATTAGAGGGGAATGCCTTCATGTTTTGTGCCTTAACAGACTACTATCAGCTGAACGATTTTGTTGACGCAGATATTTTCAACTTGTGATAAGAAGAGTACGAATCGTTACCAGAAGTGGCATTGGAGCCAAAGAAATGTCAACTGAACATGAAACGAGAGAAATATGCGCAGACATTAGCAGCATGGCACACGTTAGAATGAATGTAGCAATACTTGGTGACGGACGTGTTGGGAAAACTGCAATTTTGGAGCAGTGGCGCAACGGAAAATTCGTGGAAAAGCATATTCCAACTGTCAGTGAAATTTTTGAGGAGAAAGCACACAGACATTCTGATCAACTAGGCACATCAGATTTGGATTTAAAAATTTACGACACATCAGGTTCACTGGCTTTTCCGGCCATGAACAGGCTGACAATTATGCATTCGGATGCTTTCATTATCGTTTATTCGATTGACAGTGAGAAGTCATTTAATTATGCAAAAAGAACAGTACTTGAGGTGTTGGAATTAAAAGGAGATCGAGTACCGTGTATTGTTGTGGGCAATAAATGTGACAAAGAGACCGAAAGGCATTTATCCTTCGAAAGGGGAGTGCAATTGGCAGTGGAAGCCAAAGCCCCCTTCATGGAAACTTCTGCAAAAACCGGCTTGAACATCGATGACATTTTTCAGGTTTTGTGGAGAAGATTTGAAACGTTGAGAAAGCTCAATACGACGAACTTTCCAATACGCAAACTGCAGAGGAAAAGAAAGTTTTTAAAATTTCGTAAGGGGACGAAGTCGGATAGCTTTCCTGCCTGTCTGTGAGCATGTTCAGTTCGTTTATCGGAGATTCGAAATTTTGCTTTTCTTTACGACGAACTGCATGCAAAGAAAGTTTGGATACATCCCGTTCCCGTTTACTCTTTTGTCACAACATCCGCAAGCTCGTTTATTCATTCATATGCTGACAAAATTATCACAACAAATTAAGTAAAGGTAACGCAGTTTTACATACTGAAAATATGCAGAAAGTACGTGAACTGTCCATGAAGATATTGAAAAACGTTAATTTAATGGAAATTAACTCGGAATTGGTCGTGGCGTGGGATAAATTATTTATTTTATTGAAAGAGCTTCGTCATGACTCACTTGGAACAAAACATTGGAAAAGGGCTTTCACTTGCATTTTACTTTAGTTTATGTTTTCTGTAGTTCCTGAAAATCAATTTGGGTGATATAATGTAGACATATCTTTGATTTTGTATGGTAAAGTTTGAGGCCAATGCCAATCAATGCTTTATTTTATATCACTTAAGTTTTGCTTGACTTTTAAATAGGCTATACCAATATTTCTACAGAGATTAGTAGAATTTTTATGTATCACTCGTATATATTTATAAATATTGCACACAAAATTGTTCGACGTTCCTACAAAATTTGGAAATCGACTATTATACTGTATATAACCTCAGAACCTCAGCTCAGACCAGATCAGCTGAATATAGATATCAGATTAATGTATTTGACTCGATGTTGGCATTTTAAAAAGTGCATCATGAAAGAAATTCAAAACGACGCTTAGTTCAATATATATTGTCAGATGTGAACCGTATTGATTTATAAAGAATATAAATTACCAAATTATGGTTTTTTAAATGACACTTTTGTAATTTCTTCAGTTAAGGCCCGGATTCAAATTAATTAAATAAATTTAAATACTGGGCAATTTTGCATTTAAATACCACGAAACATCTGGCTCTGCTAGACTGGATGACAGATTTAAACTATATATTGTTTATTGGTTTTAAAGCAAAATATCACCCCTTAGATGAAGAAAGGGAGTTTAAGCACGCGCAACCTAACGTTAACGTTAAAGTTAACTGCTAACGTTTTCAGAAAATATTTTCCCCTTCCACGCTTCCCGCTTTTGAAAGCCGTATACCGTAGTGTTTCGATTAAACGCTCGTGGCGTTTATTAAATATCTTGATATTTTAGGGGGCGTCTATTCGCTGGGGGCTTTTAAAGGAGGGAGGCGTTTATTAATAAACATCTAATGGTGATCGCACTTAGCGTGAAACTCTGATTAACAACCAAAAAGGTCTGGTTCCAGAAGTATAATTTAAAAAAACATCTAAATATATAGTTCAAAGTCTTCATCAACATCGTCTTCCTCGATCAGACCAGCTTCAGCTACGCCCGGGGGCGTGTATTCGAGGGGGGTGTTCGAGGGGGGTGAAAGGGAGTTTATGGGGGCGTTCATTAAAACAATTTAAAATAGGGGGCCTTTATTTGAGGGGGCGTTTAAAAGGAGGGGGCGTTTAATCGTAGCATTACGGTAACACTGAAGTCAAAACCTCTAAATGTCTTCATAGCACAAATTCACATTTGTAGTCATTCTTAGCAACTCAAGCATAGTTGGAAACTACAACAGAAAATTACGTCTATTACTTGATAAGCATGCACCACTTCTTGAAAAAAGAATTAAGGTAGTCGAGAGAGCACCATGGTTTGACAATGAATATAGCGATCTACGTAAATTGAGACGCAGGGCAGAGAAACTATATCAACGAACCCGAAATGAAACAAACAAAAATGAATTCATTAGACTAAGATCTCAGACAACAGCTTTAGCAAAATCAAAGAAAATGCTATACTATAGAAATAAAATTAAGCTCTCTACAAATAAAATGAAAACTCTATTCCAACTAACAACATCACTTACCAAGCCCGAATCCCACTCACCATCTATTACAAGTTGTAATAATCATTCTTTAGCAAATAATTTCCTAGAATATTTCAAGAAAAAAGTTCAGGATATACGCACATCATTCAAAGAGTCTACAAACCTTGAAACTACTCACCTTTTTAATAATTTTCCAAATTGCAATACACTTACCAAATTTGAACCTACAACAGAAGAAGAACTTTTAAACATTATAAAGTCAAACAAAGTCAACTGCTCCCCGAATGACCCATTTAATAGACAAATTTTAGTTGATTTCACTGACCAGCTACTACCATTCTGGGTTAAATTGGTTAACATTTCTTTGGAATGTGGATCCTTTGAGGGTTTGAAATCTGCAATTGTGACTCCTCTTCTTAAACATCTAGACGATACTATGGGTAGAGACCTATGTCAAAATTATAGACCAGTGTCAAACCTGCTCTATGTGAGTAAACTTATTGAAAGATGCGTTGCACGCCGTCTACAAAACCATATCGATACAAATAACTTAGATTGCAAGTACCAATATGGCTATAAAAAAGGTCATTCATCTGAACATTTGCTCTTAAGTTTGACTGAGAGTATCGCAACGGGTTTTGACAACAAATGTTCAACTGTGCTACTTCTACTGGATCTAAGTGCAGCTTTTGATACTGTTGATCAGGACAAACTATTAGACATTCTAAACTTACAAATGGGAATAAAAGGCACTGCACTAAAGTGGTTTGCCTCATTTTTAAAAGACAGATCAATAACTGTTAAAGTGAACAACGCATTGTCTGATTCTGCAAAACTTGATTACGGCATTCCACAAGGATCTGTTTTAGGACCCATTCTTTTCAATGTCTATATAAATCAGCTTTATCCTCTCATACAGTCAAACGCATTTCAAGTATTGGGCTTTGCCGACGACCATCAACTATTTCAATCTTTTAATTCAAGTTTTCAATTCAATGTTCTAACAGAAAGCATTCAACAGTGTCTTGACTCGGTCTCTAAATGGATGTCAGAATTTTTTCTAAAACTAAATAAATCGAAGACAAAGATTTTAGTTCTCAGCCCTCCATCTGCATCAAAACTAATACAAATTCAAGGTACTTTTGTCGACAATGAATGTATTCGCTTTGTAGACAATGCCAAAAACTTGGGAGTATGGCTCGACAAAAACCTTAGTTTTGAAAAGCATGTAAATACAATAACATCACATTGTTTTGAAATACTTTGACAAATTGCAAAGATTAAGTGTTTCGTTCCAAAGGAATGCCTTAATATATTAATTTCTGCATTAGTTTCCTCCAAGCTTGATTATTGCAACTCTCTTCTTTTCGGAATTAATTCAAAACTAATTAATAAACTTCAATCTGTACAAATTAATTCAAAACTAATTAATAAACTTCAATCTGTACAAAACGCAGCAATAAGAATAATATTTGACAAAAGAAAATTCGATAGAATATCAATATCCTCTCTATTCAATGAGATGCACTGGTTAAAAGTTCGTGAACGGATAGTATTTAAAATCTGCATAATTGCTCACGATTGTGTTTGGGGAAATGCTCCAATGTTACTCAGGAATTCGGTTGAAATTTTAAACAGACGTAACAACATACTGAAAATAAACAGCTGTAAAACACAGTATGGAGAAAGAGCTTTTTCAAGAGCAGGACCGAAAATCTGGAACAGCTTGCCTGAGAATATAAGATTGATAGAACAAAAAGAGGACTTCAAAAGTAAACTAAAATCGTTTTTAATGACAACAAACTTGTGCAACTTTTACAATAACCTCAATTAATAGATAATGTGATAAAAATCATCAGAATTAAGCACACTAGGTATTTAAAAAATTCATTATTACAAAATTTGTCCACAGCTGTGCAAATTGCTATCAATACTTTGAAGCAATAGTAGCTGTGGGTAAAACTTATTATTATTATTATTATTATTATTATTATTAAAGGGCTACTCCCACCATATTTTTTTATTTCATTTCTGGGTAGTTTTTGACGTAAAAACAGGTACTGCACTTTTTAAATTTCGAAATTCGCTCATTAACACCTCTTTTCACGGTTCCAAAAGTGCGATTTTCAGGCCATTTCTGAAAATGTCGCGCAACATGAAACGATCTGGGCCGAGGTTGTGTGACGTAGATGCCGGAACGCAAAAAAACTTCTGTCTTTGGCTTCAGTATGGAAAAATCAACGTCGCGTCCGGTTTTCTCCCTTGTTTTCAATGATAAACACAAATGTTTTTTCAAACCACTTCAACACCATCATTACAAAGCTTATTGACATCTCCCCGTGTGTTTTTTTTAATTTTCGGCATTGTTAAGGGCTGAAAATTGACTCCAAAGCTGATGCAGTGACAATGGATTTTTCCAGTATTCACACGCCTCACGTGGTTATGTGTTCATCACTCAACCTCTTCCTTCCTTTCATTTTGCGTGATAAAACAACCAGCAAACGTTCGTGATCGTGAATCGTGATATAATAAGTTTGTTTATCGTTTCCATCAGTTCTATACTCTATTTTATCAAGTTTTGCCGTGTGCTTGGTTTTAGCAAGATAATTATGGATTATTTTTGTATTTACTACTTGGGTTTTTGTCAAAGATATTGAAATGCTAAAGTGATGCGCTGTTAAAAAGTTGCTCAAATTGAAATTGTTTGGCTGACATATCCATGGAGTTCTTGTTATAAATTATATATATATCTTGGTGATTACATTGAAACCTAAGGCAAAGTAAAGGTGTATATTGTTGACAAAGTCAGGCAATATAACCAAAACCAGCACACCAGTATGAAGCCCAACATTGTGCTGGAAAGTTTTTCTTCGAATTCACATTGAACTTGTCAAATCTTCGATCTCTGGGCATTAATGTTTACACTCCTGGAAGGGATTTTCGAGTTTCTCCACACAGTTATGACCATAACTACACTTGAAATATTACCAAAATATGAGCTACTGCTTCAAATACACACCAGATAAAACAAATGAGGTTATTTGCATGCATTATTAGTCCAAAATAGCATTATTCTACTTTACCTGTGCCAGGACCTGCTCGGCCTAGCGATTTTGCAAATTTTTGACTGACCCGATTTGGTTTAAATCTTATAAATGCGTAGATAAGAGCTCACCAATTTTCCATACTATCAATTCTATCGAACAATTGTTGAAAGAGAGCTTCCTCCTCTTTAATTGAATAGATTTCGAATTCATATTGTTATTTAAAACCATCCCGCACCACTGAAGACTGTATGTGAAGCTCGCTCGAGACTGCGACGTTGAGGTCGAAAAACATGCCGGCTTGCAGCGTAAGCGTGAGCAAATCATCCTCATTTGTGTAAAAAACTCACGCTTTTCATGATAAACGAGACATCAACAGATTCCTTAGATCCTGAACTAGTGCGTGGCAGGGTTTAATTTTTCAAATACGACTTGGTTTTGACTATAGATATGCAAAACGTTTTCGTGCGAGCTTTGGTACTGAACACAATAAAGTAAATTTTCTGCGTTCCGGCATCTGCGTCACACCGGCCTCGCCCCAGTTTTCTTTTTGCCCGACTTTTTTCTGGAATGTGCATGTTTGGAGGCGTAAAAAAGGGTGTTAATGAGCGAATTTAAAAATTTAAAAACTGCAGTGCCTGTTTTTACGCCAAAAACTACCCAGAAATGGAATAAAAAAATATGGTGGGAGTAGCCCTTTAAATGAAAATAATAACTAAATATATAACATTAGTACTGCTATCACTGTTGGTGATTTTTGGGCCTAAATGCTTATATTAAATTGAATGCATGTATTTTCACCGGTTAAACAAAAATAGAGCAGTTTAATACCATATAAGTTATCTACTAGCCTTCTATAAGGTGGACACAGTTGTCTGAGGATCCATATTAATACAATAAACAATTGTAGAAAGAACAGAACAGAATTCCACACAGAAAATGTAAAAAGAAGTTTTTGACAAAATGTAGCGGATGCTGACCTAAGGACGCACACAGATTGCTGCTGAAAACTTTAGCAGAATGGGGACAATTTGGGAGCTAAGGTTAAGGTTTACGTTAGCGTCCTCGTGGTTGCTTAAACTCCCTAATATCACCAAAAGCGCATTGCAAAATTTAGAAGAACATCGTGCCGTTAACCGAAGAAGTTAATTAACTCTGTTAACTGGTAATCAAAATTTAATTGCACAAATAAAGCGTGCCACAGAAATGAATAGCAATAAATTAGCAAGCTTCGCAATAGCTAGCAAAAAATTCCCGTCCTTGTATACTTTCGACTAGAGTGTTTCCGAAACACCGGTGATTGAGACAAATTATTTAAAACTTGCAAGTTTTAGATCTCATTTTTATAGATCTACCATTTCGAGGAGAAATCACTCTATAGGATGGAAAAATATGCTTTTTAAACACAGTTTTATTTTGTCAACTGTAACGACGACTGTCCTCACACCAGGCTTCCATCGGGCGTCGTCTTGAGATAGGTCGTGTTTTGGAAACTCTCCTCCAGTAGAGTCAGCAAATCAGCCACAGAAAGCTTGTTCAAGGACACGCACGACTCCAAGTTTAGGGGAGCCAATGTCGTTGGCTACTACGATTTTTGATTGTTAATTAAAACGGGGTAGCTAAAACACGACGACCGGACGTCCCTAAAGTCACGCAATGCTAAATGAAATGAAGGCATGACTCTCTCATTCAGATTCCAAAGCTTTTTCCAACTTTGGGTAGGTTCTATGCCCTCTGTTGTATCAGGCATTTTTGCACATTGTCGTGGGGTGTTTTCGTTGAATTCCTCCCCAGAGCTGGGGACGGTAGTCAGAAGTTCGGTAGGCGATGTCTCGCTTGCGATGGTGCTCATAACGCTAAGGTTTGACGCAATAAAGAGAACGAACGTTTTGTGGTGCGGTACGGCTGACCCGAAGGCCGCCACTGTACCACTGGTCTTCAGACTGTTTTTTTTTTCTTAAACTTCCCATTTTACTCTATTTATGTTCACAATAATAATCAAAACAAGCGTGGTGACATGGTGCTTCATTCTTGTGCACCTGGGACCCTAGTGTGGATTGGCACGCGCCTTCACACTTTCAAGCGGGTGCACCAGCCAACCACGCTCATACTTAACAATACTGTAAACAAATACGTGTCAAATACAAGAAAACAATTATAGTTACAACGACCCACACAACAACACCCCTATTATTGACATTTAGCAATTAGTAGCCTGTTTCTTAAAATTATTCTAAAGAATTTTAATTCCCTGGATAATAGCCCACTTTGTCGTGAAATTGACAACTGTTTTAAAACAAGGATAATTTTATGGGGTCAACAACTCTCACTGAGGGCAAAATTGAAAAATGGAGGGGCATTTGCCTCCAGTCTTAATGTTAGGTCTGAAATTGATTTAAGTTCTTTCGCAGCAGCAAGTGTTATCGACTTGTAAAAATATTAATTATCTCTTATCTCAACAACGCAAATTCTGCATATTTTTATTGCTAATTCAATTGTGATTGCATGTTCCTAACCACAGCATAACAGAATATGCCAAAATAAGAAACGTTTTGCAGTAGTTTGGAAAAGCTGCGGATGACATTTTACAAGGAGCAAATTGGCGCTAAACTGATCACGTGGTCACTTAATTACAAACAGAATATAGATTTCGCAGTCGCACCACAGAATAGAGATAATACAGAGGGCCAACTCGAGCATTTTCGATGGGCACGCATGTAAGCGAGGTTAAGGACTCTAAAACACGTGTTTTGTAATATGCTAAATAAAATAAAACATTAAAGCAGGATAATTATGCCTTTATTTTGTTATTCCGTGTATCAGTGAAAGTTTCTTCACTTGTATGTAACGCTTTTTTAATGACATTCACCCACAACACACGCTTTCCCTGCCACAGCAGTTTGTCACTCTCCGCCATTAAATAGGCCTATTCTCTATTCGTATTGTGCGGCCACTGGCGATATGAAAACGAGTTTAAGGACTCCATAAAATCCATGAACATGAACTTCAAAGGACACCGACACGAGTTGGCCTTCTGTATTATCTCTATTCTGTGGTCGCACACTCGTCCCAGGCGGCTATTACTAAAATGCTGAATGAGGAGGAATGAACAGGAATGAACAGGAATAAGCCCATTTTTGACTCGCGGTGCGCATGCGCAAGCGAAGTCTATGCTGGTGGATGGAGAAAAATGCGTAGTTGTAGTAATCGTTGTAGTAGTCGAACTTAGCCTCGAAAAGAGGCTGGTGTGCTGGTGCCTTCCAAGGCTTCCACTTCCGCTTCCACTATCCGTTCATCAGGCGCGGATCCAGACATTGACATAAACCTGACTGAAGCTGAAAGGGTGTGTCCCAAGATAATTATTTGTGACCACGCCCTTTTTAGTTTGGGAACGCGCCTTTTGAAAAATAAATTGTTCAACATGTGGAACCATTGAGTATGTTATTACTAGAAAGAATTAGAAATTCATACATGGTTAGACCGAGCACCGAGAAAACAATAAAACTAAAGAAGACAGAACAAAACCAATTGCCGATAGCAATAGATTCTAAAATCTATAATTCATCGACATTGGGTTCAGTATCTAATTTTGAGTTTGAGTTTATCTAAGGGATCATTGAAAATATCTGTTGGTTTCATTCGTCAATTTTCAAAACCCCATGTACTGTGAAACCAGCACGTGCGTGGGCCTAGCCTACCGAACAGAGCGTCTTCCATTTGATATAAAGTTTTGGCTTTGTGGAAATTGCAACAACAAACAGCGCTGCCTTCCGCTCCTTAAGGAGAGCGTCGGTCTCAAGTCTATTGGTAAAATTATTTTGCGTTAAATCACATTCCTTATTTTACTCCCATCCCATTAGTGGAATGCTGAGAATATTTCATATATGTTCAGCCATCTGAGCTATAGCCCGACTTTGCCAGGCAAAAAAACAAAGCGCGTTTTAAAGATTTCCTCTGCTCCTCCGGAGCACAAATCAAAAGGTTCTTGGGACAAAATTTATAATTTTTGCCTAGACAGACTTCACCTTTCCCCCCAAAGTTCCCGGAGATTACAATGTTCACGAAAGTTATGAAAAATTCATTTCAGTTCAATGCAGGTTTCTGTAAAATCCCGCGAGTCACCTGAAGGGTTCTTTCATTAGTCTACGAGAAAAGCAGAAATTAAACACAGTTCAGACATTACGTCATCATTCAAAAATGACCAGTTAGCCATCAAACTTGCCTGTTAAGGTTCATATAGACTTATTTATGATAAATTACATTGCACTAGAGAATTCGTCTAACATGTACTGGTGCTATAATCAACAACTGATGCATTTATGTTTTCGTGCAAAAACAGACAGGAATTGATCTGAGCCCTCTGATTTCGTTATTCAACTTTAAATTTTTCATTCCGATGTATGCGGACCCATGAATGTTCAATCAATTGGTGGATCACGATATTTCATTATGTCCATAGATGATTGGTCACGATACACAAAGGTATTCATGATGAAGAATAAAGGAGAAGCATTGAATAAGAATTCGTTAATTTGGCTGAAAATCTCACTGATCAGCGCGTGAAAGTTTTACGATCTGACAACGGAGTATGGATCCAGAGAATTCATTCAATTCTGCAAGAGTCGTCGAATAAAGAAAGATGCTACCACACCATATATGCCTCTACAAAACGGAGTGGCCGAACGAATAAATCGTACGATAATAGAGAGTGTGCGTTCTATGTTACATAAGGCTGGTTTGCCGTTAACATTTTGGGCAGAAGCTGTTGCAACTGCAGTTTTCTTGCGAAACAAAAGTCCAACGAATCATGTCAAGAATGCAACACTTTTCGAACGTTATCATTCAAGAAAACCTGATGTTAGTGCCCTCAAGATGCTTCAAGAGTGCAAAATAAGAAGTTGGTAGATAAAGAATCAGGGGTGATGGATGATATGTATTTCAATGATGAGGAGCTCGAAGCTGACAATCAAGATGCACAGGAGGAGCACCCGACGGAGGCTGAAGATGTAAACAATCAATCCGAAGATGAGCACCCAATGGAGGCCGAAGTTGTACGCAGTCAACCCGAGGTCACACCAAGGAGATCTACACGTCGTGTGGTTGGTTGTCTTGGTATAACACCTGGCAATTGGTGGGAAGAAGCAGAATGCGAATTTGCTTCGTACAGTTGCGTGTATGACGTAATGGGAATGCCTGAAACAATCAAAGAAACTTTAGATTCACATCACAGGTCTGACTGGAAAGAAGCTTTAGACAGCAAGTATAAGTCTCTTGTCGATGATCAAACATGGAACCTCGTAGAACCACCCAAAGGACAGAACATTGTTGTTTCAAAATGGGTTTTTAAAGTGAAATAAAATGCGGATGGATCTGTAGAACGATACAAAACTTGTTTAGTAGCCAAGCGATTCACACAAAAGGCTGGAATTGATTACAAGGAGACATCCTCACCAGTACGTCTATCAGAACGCTCTTAGCAGTTGTTAATCAATTAGACCTTAATTTGCATCAAATGGACGTTTCAACAGCATTCCTTAATGGTACATTAAGGCCCCGTTTACACGGTACCGGTCAAGGTATTAGCCGTTGAAGTTTTTGTACGGCTAGGTCTACCGGTGAAATATTTGTACGGATAGGCCTCCAGTTTGCACGATGGCTTTTGCTAGCCGGCTTTGTTTGATCATCATGCGCAGTATGCCTTTTCACGAATCGTTGGCGCCAAGTAGAATTATTTTTTGTGTGTGGTGAGTGAAATGATTTGTTGTCTTGATTTTTATGAAATTTAAGGGCCTGTTTATATGGAGAAAAGCCAGCCCTCCTAAGAGGGCTAGCCCTCTTTGCCGAGATCTCGCCTTTCCATTTGATGCTTCATAAAATTCCTTTTCGTTTACATGAGAAGGGGGCCAGCCCTCTTAGGCGAGATCTCGCTATTGACTACCCGAGATCTCGCCAAGGAGGGCTGGAAATTTTCCATGTAAACACGATCAAGCGGGCTGGCTCGCCTAGAAGGGCTGGAAAATATTGTTTTGCGCACGCGTCAAATACATGCTGCATGTGTTGTCATAGTAAAAGTGACTGTTAGCGTGAAACGTGATGACAAGTTATCACGGTGAAGGAATATAGCTGTGAAAATGTTTGCTCTCGTGCTTCCAGCCCTCCTAAGAGGGCTGGAAAATTCTCATATAAACAAGCATGCAAATCCAGCCCTCCCAGAAGGGCCAGCCCTCCTGGGAGGGCTGGCCCTTCTCCATATAAACAGGCCCTAAGATCTTTTTTTTTATTTCTGATGCGGCGAAAAATTTACAGAAATGGCACCTCCGACGGGACATTTCGATTTCAAATTTGGTTATGAAAACTGTGATTCATGGCGACGGCAAGAGGTAAAGCCAAAGAGCCAAATAGGCCTAGCAAAGACGATGAAGGCGAGAAAGGTGAGGTTCAAGACGAGATTGGGAATATGAAGTCGTTGCTCAGTTTGACTTTAAGGAAACTAAACTATTATCACAAATCTACGAGAGATATTCTACAAGCAAGCAAAGATGATCAACTAAAGAGACAACGTAATCTGCTGACAACAAAAACCGAAGAGGCCTATAATTTGATTCATGAAATTCAAGGATTGTGTATTGAGCAAGGACAAGATGAGATTGAAATTGACAACTGGTCAGAAGAAACAACAGCACAGATGCGGTCATTTGAAGATGGTATTTCTGAATTATCTTCAATGTTGCATGAAGTCACACAGGAAAAACTTGAAAGGGAAAGATCTGAGCAACTCAAGCTAGAAATTGAGATGAAAGAGAAGTTGAGAAAAGAAGAGAGAGAAGCCGAAGAGGCTAAACTTGCGAGAAAAGAGGAATTTTCCATCACAACTTGAAGAGAAGAAATTAGAAATAGCTGAGAGAAAACGTCTACAAACGAAATTACCAGATCTCCAAATTTCAAAGTTCCAGGGAAACCATTTGGATTGGGTGAGGTTCTGGAGTCTATTTGAAACCCAAATAGACCAAGCAGTAAAGAAAGACGAGGCGAAGTTTTCTTATTTGAAAGAGCTTGTTACCTAAAGTTCGAGCAATAATTGACAAATTACCGCCAGGTACTCAAGGCTACCAAAGGGCAAAAACAATGCTAGTAGGGAGATATGGAGATGTGTCTGAGGTGGTTAATGCACACTTGCAGCAAATAATGGGTCTTCCTGTTATTCATGGGACTTCAAAGTACAAAATACATGAATTCTACGATCAGCTACTTTCTCATGTTCAAGCACTTGACACTCTAGGCAAGCTTGACCAAGTGTCTGGAAATGTCATAATGGTACTAGACAAGCTTGATGGCATTCGAGCAGACCTCACAAGAACAGACACAGGTTGGAAGAAACGGACTTTCCAGGACCTCAGTAGGAGGGGGAGTAGGCGTCCGGGCCCACGCATGCGCAGTAGAATTTTTATTTTATTTTAGTGTTAAGATCACGCATGCGCGAGAATCTTCGAGAATTGAAAAGAGCATGAACAGTAAAAAAATAATCGAAAACGATAACGGGAAGGTTGTGGAAAGTTAGTTTAAAGTTGCAAAACATCGCCAAAGCTGATAAAAAACCCATAAAAAGCTTAATAACTAAAAAACGGTTTTGTTTATGAAAAAGATTTTTACACCAATAAAAAGAAAATCTCTTGGTTATATTGAATGAATTGTTTCATATTTTTCATGCACTTATAAGATGATAAGAATATGTTAAATAAATCGCAAGAAAACACAAAAATATCCAGGAACTGGCAAATTCACGTTCTCGGCTCGAGATTGAATTCAAAGAACCAATCAGAAACTTTCGAATGCGACGTTCGAATGTACGCGTCAAATCTCTGTCTTCTGGAATCCGAGGTCAGTCTAGGCATTGATTAGAAACGATTAATTATGATTAGTTAGGATTAGTGAGGATCAGTTAAGGATCACGTAATGATAAGGTAATGATTAGGAATGATTAGTAATGAATAGTTTGGATTAGCAAGGATCAGTTAAGGATCAAGTAATGATAAGGTAATGATTAGGAATGATTAATTATGATTGGTTAGGATTAGTGAGGATCAGTTAAGGATCAAGTAATGATTAGGCAATGATTAGAAATGATTAATTATGATTAGTTAGGATTAGTGAGGATCAGTTAAAGATCAAGTAATGATAAGGTAATGATTGGGAATGATTAGTAATGAATAGTTTGGATTAGTAAGGATCAGTTAAGGATCAAGTAATGATAAGGTAATGATTAGGAATGATTAATTATGATTGGTTAGGATTAATGAGGATCAGTTAAGGATCAAGTAATGATTAGGCAATGATTAGAAATGATTAACTATGATTAGTTAGGATTAGTGAGGATCAGTTAAGGATCAAACTGTTGGCTGGAGTTGCATACTGCATACTTTTTATGATTTCTCACATTCTCCATAGTTTTCCCAAAAACTGCATTATTCATCAATTTGATTTTTTTATTCCTTTTTTACATACTTATCATGTGTCTCAAAATCATATTACCATGAGATACAGAACCCCTCCCCCATAGGAATAAAAAGAGAAAGAAACATATGTCATCAAACACATGAAAAAGAGACTATTTTCAAACAGCACCTTAACGAGCAATAACATCTAAACATTTTATAAGCATGGTTATATCCTGCTATAAGGAAATGCTGGAGTACTATCATATACAACTTCATTCACAGCAGCATCCTCAGAATTACTAGCTTCCTCTTCTTCATCATTCATTGCTTGACGTATGATGAGATATTTTCTTTTCTCAACAGCAATCTAAGGCCTCGTGCATATCCATATCATCTTCCTTCTGTGCTTTTTGCATCGCTGCTGTAACTGCTGTTACAACAGCATCATTTTCAAAACTTCTATTATATAAAAATCTACGTTTGAAAATTTGCAATATGTTTTCATCTTCATCCACTTCCTTACGCATAGAAGGCCATACATTCCCTAAAGGAAGATCCTCATCAGTGTTGACAGTTTCATCACTATCATAATCACTTTCAACTTCTATCTCATCATCTGAGTCAGACTCTTCACTACTCTCCTCGTGCTTCTCTTGTTCATGTCGCTTAACATTACTTTTATACTTGGAAAAGAATTCACAATTATCACATTTATACCGATTCATGGCTAGCTGTTTACTTATAATTGCCGACTAACTCTTAAGCACCTGGACTCTAGAGCATTAACTCGCTTGAATTTATAAACAGGCTCCTCCATTCAATATGATGAGGGAGAGGAATTCCACACGTACACAACAGTTTGATCCTTAACTGATCCTCACTAATCCTAACCAATCATAATTAATCATTACTAATCATTACCTTATCATTACTTGATTCTTAACTGATCCTTACTAATCCAAACTATTCATTACTAATCATTCCTAATCATTACCTTATCATTATTTGATCCTTAACTGATCCTCACTAATGCTTACCAATCCCAATTAATCATTCCTAATCATTACCTTATCATTACTTGATCCTTAACTGATCCTTACTAATTCAAACTATTCATTACTAATCATTCCTAATCATTACCTTATCATTACTTGATCCTTAACTGATCCTCACTAATCCTAACTAATCATAATTAATCATTCCTAATCATTACCTTATCATTACTTGATCCTTAACTGATCCTTACTAATCCTAACTAATCATTACTAATCATCCCTAATCATTACCTTATCATTACTTGATCCTTAATTAATCCTAAGTAATCCTAACTATTCATTACTAATTATTCCTAATCATTACCTTATCATTATTTGATCCTTAACTGATCCTCACTAATCCTAACCAATCATAATTAATCATTCCTAATCATTACCTTATCATTATGTGATCCTTAACTGATCCTTACTAATCCAAACTATTCATTACTATTCATTCCTAATCATTACCTTATCATTACTTGATCCTTAACTGATCCTCACCAATGCTAACCAATCCCAATTAATCATTCCTAATCATTACCTTATCATTACTTGATCCTTAACTGATCCTTACTAATTCAAACTATTCATTACTAATCATTCCTAATCATTACCTTATCATTACTTGATCCTTAACTGATCCTCACTAATCCTAACTAATCATAATTAATCATTTCTAATCATTGCCTAACCATTACTTGATCCTTAACTGATCCTCACTAATCCTAACCAATCATAATTAATCATTCCTAATCATTACCTTATCATTACTTGATCCTTAACTGATCCTTACTAATCCTAACTAATCATTACTAATCATCCCTAATCATTACCTTATCATTACTTGATCCTTAACTAATCCTAAGTAATCCTAACTATTCATTACTAATCATTCCTAATCATTACCTTATCATTATTTGATCCTTAACTGATCCTCACTAATCCTAACTAATCAGAATTAATCATTTCTAATCATTGCCTAATCATTACTTGATCCTTAACTGATCCTCACTAATCCTAACCAATCAAAATTAATCATTCCTAATCATTGCCTAGACTGACCTCGGATTCCAGAAGACAGAGATTTGACGCGTACATTCGAACGTCGCATTCGAAAGTTTCTGATTGGTTCTTTGAATTCAATCTCGAGCCGAGAACGTGAATTTGCCAGTTCCTCGATATTTGTGTGTTTTCTTGCGATTTATTTAACAAATTTTTATCATCTTATAAGTGCATGAAAAATATGAAACAATTCATTCAATATAACCAAGAGATTTTCTTTTTATTGCTGTAAAAATCTTTTTCATAAACAAAACCTTTTTTTAGTTATTAAGCTTTTTATGGGTTTTTTATCAGCTTTGGCGATGTTTTGCAACTTTAAACTAACTTTCCACAACCTTCCCGTTATCGTTTTCGATTATTTTTTTACTGTTCATGCTCTTTTCAATTCTCGAAGGTTCTCGCGCATGCGTGATCTTAACACTAAAATAAAATAAAATTTCTACTGCGCATGCGTGGGCCCGGACGCCTACTCCCTCTCCTACTGACCTCCTTGAAGCTATAAGACAGTGTGTAGAGAGAAATCTCCTTCAGATAAATGACAGAGATGGAAGATCTTTTCCCAGTGTAAACAAAAGAGAGAGAAACTTCAACACACGTGATTACAGCAAGCCAAAACCCTGCATCTATTGTGAAAAGGCTGATCATAAGACAGCAGACTGTGAGCAAGTCAAGACAACAGAGGAGAGGAGAAAGATCCCGAGCCTGAAAAAGCTATGCTTTAATTGTACTGGTGGACAACATCGAGCTAGTGATTGTCGAAGTAAACTCAGTTGCAGAATTTGTCAAAAGAAACATCATACTTCAATATGCGATAGAAAAGAAAGCAATCAACTACTAACGGCAGCTGAAAGCAGACAAGCTATACACCCAGTCGTGGTTGTAAAGATTCATGGCATAGCCTGTAGAGCTCTGTTGGATACAGGGGCAAGTAATTCATATATGTCTTCTACATTAGTAGACATGATTAATCAACAACCAGTGAGACAAGAATCAAAGACGATAGAAATGATGTTCCAGAACACTACAAGGACAATTAAGGTTTATGAGGTCGAGCTGACAGGAGTGAATAGTGATTTAAAGGCCAAAGTGGAGATGAATGGAGTCGAAAGGAAAGTTCTATTGTCTATGCCAAACCCACATTACAAGAAAGTAATTGCTGCAAGCACAACCTAAAAGGAATAGAAATAGATGACGATGATCAAAAGGAGAATCTGCCTATTCATGCAATCTTAGGGGCAAGTGAGTACGCCCTAATTAAGACACAGACCCCTGAAAGGGTTGGTGAAATGGGACAACCTATTGCGGAAAAAAAAAGCTGGGATGGGCGATCATGTCCCCCGGCCAAGGGAATATTCAGTCAACGTAGATGGTTGCTATGAGCACTCAAGATGATTACATGCAGATGTGCAATTTAGATGTATTAGGTCTGAAGGATAAACCTGAAAGTGACCAGTTGCCGTGTACCAAGACTTCAAGGATCAGTTGGTCCAAAGACCTGACGGAAGGTATGAAACATCTTTACCTTGGAAAGCAAACCATCCAGACTTACCAACAAACTTCGCAGTTGCAAAGGCCAGATTCAACACTCTAACAAAGAAATTGGAAAATCAACCTGAGATGTACAAAGCTTATGATGATGTAAGAAGGAAACAAATGGAAGAAGGAATTGTTGAGATTGCACCAGAGAAACCAGAGAACAAAGAACATTATGTACCGCACAAACCAGTCATCAAAGAAACAGCTGAGACCACAAAGCTACGTATTGTCTACGATGCTTCTGCGAAGGCAAACTATAAGTCTCCGTCACTCAATGAGTGCCTTGAAATTGGGCCACCACTTGAAAGGAAGATCTTGGATATTCTGCTCAGAGCAAGATTCAAACCTGTTTTCCTAGCGGGTGACATGAAGCAAGCGTTTTTACAAATTTTCATCAGAGAAAGTGACCGGGATGTACTCAGATTTCTGTGGATTGAAGATCTAGAAACTAAGAAACAAGTGATTTACAGATTCAGCAGAGTACTATTTGGATTAGCACCTAGTCCATTTCTTTTGAATGGGACACTTGAACAACATCTTGAAAAGTACAAGCATGTTTACCCAGATTGCATTAATGAGCTCAAGGAAGGGACGTACGTTGACGATATCCATCTTGGAGGATGTAATGTAGACGAGACATAAGGATTGAAAGAAGCTGCTATAAAGGTATTCCAGGACGGAAAATTCGAGCTGCATAAGTGGCATTCTAATGCATCTGAATTAGAAGAACCAACACCAAAGGTCAATGAGCTGCCGACCAAGAGAGTTGTCCTAAGGAGTATTGCCAAAGTTTATGATCCGGTTGGCATAGCATCGCCGATTTTGCTAACAGCTAGGGTTATCTTCAGAGACATCTGTGACAAGAAGCTTCCATGGGACAATGAACTTCCTGAAGAGCTAAGGAAGCGATGGGATAAGTGGATCAAATGTCTACCAAGTGAGGTTGGCATTCCGAGATCTATCCCTTTGAAGAGGGAAAGCCTAACTTCTGTGGAGCTTCACGGCTTTGCTGACGCAAGTCTTCTGGGTTGCTGCGCTGTCATCTACGCAATTGTGGCTCAGGAAGAAACTATCAACCAAAGCGTCTTGGTATCGAAAACACGCTTATCCAAACGAAATCTAACTATCCCAAGACTTGAACTGGTCGCCTGTCACATGGTTGTAAATCTGCTGAATAACACAATGACAGCTCTCGAGCGTTATCCAGTGTCCAAGATTTGTGCCTGGACTGATTCTTCAGTTTGTCTCCACTGGATAAGAGGTGATGGACAGTACAAATAGTTTGTTGGCAATCGTGTCAGGAAGATCAAGGAAAAATCATTTACTTGGAGACATGTCCCAACTGACCAGAGCCCTGCAGACATAGGAAGTCGTGGGACAGCTAACATCAGTGATGAGAAATGGACAAGAGGTCCTTTATGGCTTCAATCACCAAATGCATGGCCTGAGGACGTCATAACAAAGTCAACAGAAGAAACAGATTCTGAAAAGAAGCTTGTGAGGGAGATAATGAAGGCCTGTAGGGAGAGAGCACCTGACAGTAATAGATCACCTAATCGAAAAGAAGCCAATTGTGGAAACAGCAAGGGTTCTAGCCTGGGTCAACAGATTTATTGAGAAATGTAAAGGAAATAAAGTGAACAACGGTTCTTTGACCATTGAAGAAATAGAAAGACAGCAGAAATTCTTGATCCGACGAGCTCAACAAGATGCGAAAGAGACAAAGCAATTTAAAGAGAATGCAAGGAGCCTTAATCTGCAAGAGAATGAGGATGGCATATGCATCTGCAAAGGGCAAATTCAAGGAGACTATCCCATATTTCTCCCGCCAAGTCACATAATAGCTGAAAAGTTTGCGCAACAAGCCCATCTACAAACTCTCCATGGAGGAGTAGGGTTGACCATGGCAAAGACACGAGACATGTTTTGGATACCAAAGCTACGAGCTATTACCAAGAGAGTGAGGAAAAATTGCCATGGCTGTAAGAGGTTCCACACTTCATCTTTACCGGTTCCACCGGTTGGTAACCTAGCAAAGGAGAGATCAGAAGGAGATATACCATTTGACGTGATTGGGGTTGACTTTGCTGGTCCAATTATTGACAAAGGCAGAAGGAGACAAGATTGTAAGGGGTATATTATCCTTTACACCTGCAGTTTGACGCGTCGACTGTTCCTTGAATTCCTGCCAAACATGACATGTGAAGAATTTCTGATGAGCTTCAAGCGCTTTATTGTTGCTAGAGGGAGACCGAGAGAGATCATTTCTGATAATGGGAAAACATTTGTAGCCGCTGCTAAATGGATTGACAAGATGTGGAAAGAGGAGAGATTACAGAATCATTTTAGAGAACATCGAATCAGGTGGCAATTCAATGTAAGCCGTGGAAGCTGGTGGGGAGGACTTTTCGAGAGAATGGTCAGTATTGTTAAAGGTTGCCTTTACAAAGTAGTTGGGGCAGCAAAGCTCAATTTCATCGAGATGCAAGATGTTCTCCTTGATATCCAAGTTGTTCTGAACAACCGTCCCCTCTCTTACCGCGAGGATGATGTTCAACTGCCTACCTTGACGCCTAACATGTTGATATTCGGGAAGCCAAACTTCTTACCAGAGGAAGACAACTCTAGTATTGAAGAAGACGGCTGAGAAAGAGAGCAAAATACTTACTCCGGTGTAAAGAAGCTCTATGGAGACGCTGGCAGTCCGAGTATCTTAGATCTCTCAGGGAAATGACAGCTCACACTCTGGGAAGCTGTCTAACTTGAAGATTGGTGATGTTGTCATAATAAAGGGTGAGGAGAAGAATCGTGGTAGATGGAAACTGGCAATCGTTACAGTAATGATTCCCGGACGAGATGGAGTCATACGAGTGGTGAAGTTGCGTGCAGGGAAAGGAGAGCTGGAGAGGCCAATACAATTCCTATATCCGTTGGAGCTAAATGTTGATTGGCCAAACGCAAATAAATCTGCGCTGAATGCTGAGGCACAGGAATATCGGCCAAAGAGAAGAACAGCCACCATTGCAACGCACAATATACGTGGGTCTAAAGAGTATGAGGACGATGAAGAACTATGAACTTATATTTAACGTCTTTGACGTCAAATAGGGGGAGTGTGTGGCGAAAAATTTATTTTCTCCCCCCTTTTACCCGATTGTTGGGGAGTTGCTGAAATAACGCTTTTATATGTTTTGCAATTTTTATGATGAGGAAGTTCGTTTTTTGATTCAGAAGTAATCGCTGGTATTTCTGTTTCGTTTTCTTCGCCTTCTGAGTATATAGCCAAATTATTGGTGGAGGTACGCAATATTTCCCACACTGAAAGTTAAGCTTCGTCGTAAATAACAAAAAACTGCTTTTAAATTTTGAGCGCCAAATGCAAAATTTTCATATTGTCTCGTTTGTTTGACTTTTTCACCTCTTTATGAATCCGTACAAATATTTGCACGGCTAGAAGTGTTTACACGGTACCGTTCAAATATTTGACAGCTCAAGTTGTATTAATCCTTAGATGACTTGTCCTGTTAGGAAGAGGACGATTCCTCTTCCTAACAGGACAAGTTTTTGCACGGCTATCCGTACATATATTTGTACGGATAGCCGATCTCGCCTAAACGCGACCCCTATCCGTACAAGAACTTGAACGGCTAAAAACTTGACCGGTACCGTGTAAACGGGGCCTTACGCGGTAACTGCTACTCGACCTGATCTAGCACAAGCTCTGGGCTTAGTGAACCAGTTTGCTTCTAACACTGGACCGCCGTCAAATAAATCCTACGTCGCTTAAAAGGAACTGTCGATCATGGCATACTATATGATGGATCTAATGAAAGAAATATTCAACTCAAAGGATACGCAGATGTCAACTGGGGAAGCAATACAATCGGAAGAAATTTTCAGTCGTGATACGCTTTTTTCTGTCTGGAGGAATATTGAGCTGGGTAAGCAAGAAACAACTGATAATTGCTCTGTCTTCAACTGAAGCTGAGTATATTGCTGCAAGTTTTTAGCTTTACAAGAAGCATTATGGCTACGTTCACTACTAGCCGATCTTGGTTTTCCTCAAAGACAACCAACCGAAGTGAGTGAAAACAACCAACGAGTGTTGCCTAAGCAAAAATCCAAATATCACCCTCGTACCAAACACATCGATATAAAGTACCACTTCATCAGAGAGAAGATCAGAAGTTCAGAAATCATGTTGAAGTATTGTTCAACAGAAGAGATGATTGCAGACACTCTTACCAAACCATCAGCAAAAGTCAAGTTTAACGAATTCAAAAATTTGATGGGACTAACAAACTCGATTTAAACAACCATTGACTTTATATTTCATATTATTATTGATCTTCGTTTATACATATATTGGTGATTACACATATATTTCAACAAGAACACAAGAGTTGCTTTCTTGCCGTGGAGATGAGTTGGTGAAATGAATGCCTGCAAGTGGAAGAGAAAGGCTGTGCGGAAGTACAGTATAGGCCCCAAAAACTATTGTATCATCATTTGCACCATCATTATGTTTTATTGTTTTTAGCAGGGGATATTGAAATTAATCCCGGTCCACTAAAATCCTGACTTCAGATTTCAAATTGTTGATGTGCATTTAATTTAGTTTTTGACATACGACGCGCATGCGCAAGCGATTAGATGCTGGTGAGTGGGGAAAAATGTTGTGTTCTGTGTCAGTGTCCGTGTTTCTGTTTACTTTCTCATATAAGGTATGTGCCTCAGATTCAAACGTTCACTTTTGATTTGAAGTGAGGCTACCAAGTATGATATCACTTTGCAAGTTTTTCATTGGTTAAAATGTAATCTTGTTGAAACAACAAACAACATGACGTACCATACTAGATGCTGGGCATGCTGTGGCAGGGCGGGACCACGAGCACGGGCGCGATCATGCACGGAGACAGGAAAATAAGAAATGTCAAATACAAATTGTAGTGTACCGGGTTACCTGTGGTAACTACGGGTTACCTGTGTAAGTGTGTGTATTAAAGATGGCGACCAGAGCGAGTGGTCAGTGTTGTTGATATCATCCATTACCATCTGTATTAATCCTTAGAGATAGTACAATTTTGGCGACGAGGATTTATTCAGTAAACATGTCTACACCTATTCTAACAGATCTTGGAGGAATTCCACAATTCGATTGCAAAGGAGAGCCAACAACAGTCGGTGCACGTTGGAGGAAATGGAGACGAGCTTTCGAATTTTTTATTGAAGGGAAAGGAGTTCGAGACGCAAAACAAATGAAAGCCATGCTATTACACTGTGGAGGAATGGATTTACAAGACGTATACTTCACTTTACCAGAAGCTCCAGAGCCTGGAGAGGGAGAAACAGTGTTTACCGTTGCGATGGCTCAATTAGATCGACACTTTACACCTCAAGTTAATGTCCCATACGAGCGACATCTATTCCGAAATATGGCACAACTACCAACAGAATCTATCGACCAGTATGTTACAAGGCTTCGACAGAGAGCGGATTACTGTCAGTTTGAAAACAAAGTAGATGAAAACATACGAGATCAAGTGATAGAAAAGTGTTTATCCAACCGCCTTCGAGCAAAACTACTAGAGAAAGGCGCCGGTCTTACACTAGCACAACTTCAATCAATGGCACGAGCTATGGAAGCAAGTATAGTCCAAGCTGACAGCATTGCTAGCTCTAACACAACTCAAGAAGTGAATAGAATACACTCTAAGCGTGAAAAGCCTAAACAGCCCAGAAATCGAGACACGAAGGGTGAAAAGAGGTGCTACAGATGTGATAACTTAGGCCATCTAAGTTCAGACGAGAAATGCCCAGCTAGAGGAAAAAAGTGTAACAAATGTCATGGTGTAGGACATTTTGCAAAGTGTTGCAAAAGTAAGAAGAAACCTAAAGCTGGCAAACAGGCAGCTAATTTTGTTGAAACAGAAGAAGAGTTTGCATTTGTTGTGACAGGAAAAATTGAGCCCGAGATAACGCTGAATGTTGGAGGCATACCAAATATCAAGTTTATAATCGATTCTGGAGCAAGTTGTAATGTGATCGACCGACAGTTATGGGAGATGCTCAAAGCAAATAAAGTAAAATGTGAATCACAGAAATGTCACAAGAAATTGTTTACATATGGTAGTACTGAACCACTTAAGATAGCAGGAACTTTCACGGCATGCATCCAATTCGGAAAACAAAGCCAGAATGCAGAGTTCACTGTCATTGAAGGTAAAGGCCAAGCCCTTCTAGGCAGGGACACAGCAACCCAACTTGGTGTTCTAACGATTACAGACCCGTCTAGCCCTAGTGTCAACCTTGTAGACGAGAAAACCACTTGTAACAGATTATTTGAAACCTATGAACAGTGTTTTCATGGAATTGGAAAACTAAAAGATTTTCAACTAGAGATACCAATAGATGAGACAGTCAAACCTGTGGCTCAACAACCAAGACGAATACCTTTAAGCCAGAGAGCAAAGCTAGCGAAGAAACTGGACGAGTTAGAGAAGCTAGACATAATTGAGAAGGCTGAGGGGCCAACACCGTGGGTTTCACCAGTTGTGATAGTGCCCAAAAAGAATGATGAAATACGTCTCTGCGTTGACATGCGTACAGCTAATGAAGCAGTGATTAGAGAACGCCATCCAATACCTACAGTAGACGAGGTATTGCAAGAGTTAAACCAAAGCCAAGTTTTCAGTAAATTAGATGTGAAATGGGCCTTTCACCAAATTGAGCTATCAGAAGAATCTAGAACGATTACAACATTTGCGACACACCAAGGCTTATACCGTTACAAAAGGCTCATGTTTGGAATAAGCTGTGCGCCTGAAATGTATCAAAGAGTTATGCAACAAGTTCTTCAAGATTGTGATGGTGCTACAAACCTTTATGATGATATAGTTGTACATGGCTCTAGTCGAGAAGAGC
Organism: Sanderia malayensis; assembly: GCA_013076295.1. Taxonomy (NCBI): domain Eukaryota; kingdom Metazoa; phylum Cnidaria; class Scyphozoa; order Semaeostomeae; family Pelagiidae; genus Sanderia; species Sanderia malayensis. The sequence continues at coordinate 306,027 of RQOL01000618.1, read as the reverse complement.
ATGACAAACGCCTTGAAATTGTTTTGCAGAGGATCCAGGATAAAGGATTAACTCTCAACAAAGAGAAGTGTAAATTCCACATGTCCGAACGGGAGTTTATGGAACACTTACTATCTGCGAGAGGAATTGGACCAACTAAGTCTAAAGTTGACGCAGTTACTAATGCAAGAAGACCAGAATCAGCGTCAGAGATTAGAAGTTTTCTTGGTCTTGTTAATTTCTGCAGCAAGTTTATACCTGATTTGGCAACTGTTGCTGAACCTCTTCGTAGACTGACAAGAAAGAATGAACCATTCATGTGGACAGATGAACAAGAACACTCTTTTAATGAGCTAAAAGAGAGACTAACAAAGTCTGAGACCCTGGGCTACTTTGATCTTAGTGCCAAGACAGCTATTATTGCAGACGCAAGCCCAGTTGGCTTGGGTGCTGTGCTGGTACAGACACAAAATGGTGAGACAAGAGTAATTTGTTATGCTAGTAGAAGTTTATCTGAAGTTGAAAAGCGCTATTCACAGACTGAAAAAGAGGCTCTCGCTCTCGTTTGGGCCTGTGAACGCTTTCATATCTATGTCTATGGTATTAACTTTGAACTTTTGACTGACCACAAGCCTTTAGAATTCATTTACTCTAGGAAGTCAAACCCTTGTGCGAGAGTAAACCGATGGGTGCTGAGATTGCAACCGTACGACTTCGTTGTTAAGCACATTCCTGGAAAGACAAATATTGCTGATGTTTTGTCTCGTCTTACCTCTGATGTTCAGAATTCAAATGATAGTGCAGAAGATTACGTTCACTATATCGCGAAAAGTGCCACACCCAGAGCAATGTCTACGAGAGAAATAGAAGAAGCTTCTGCAACTGATGAGGAACTGTGTAATTTGAGGAAGTGTTATAGAGACCAAAAATGGAACAATTTGCAGAACAAAAGGTACTTACTAGTTAAAAATGAGCTATCTGTTGTGGGAAAGCTTGTACTGCGAGGTACAAGGATCATCATGCCAACCAGTCTTAGAGAAAAGACACTACATATAGCTCATGAGAGACACCCCGGCATTGTTGCTATGAAACGTCTCTTACGCACTAAAGTATGGTGGCCTGGACTCGATAAGGATGCCCAGGAACTATGTAAAACATGCCATCCTTTGTGGCCACAAGCGAATGGCGAAATTGAACGACAAAACCGTTCACTACTGAAGCGTATCAGGATTGCACAAATCGAGAAAAAGGACTGGAAAGAGGAACTTGGAGCATACTTGACAATGTATAGGCCAACACCTCACAGCACGACAGGTGTAAGTCCAGCAGAACTGATGTTTGGTCGGAAGTTGCGTACACGGTTACCAAGCATTGAGGAGAATATATTAGATGATCTAGATGTCAGAGATTGAGGCTAAAGAGAAAGGGAAGATCTATATTGATAACAAGCGACAGGCAAAGATCAGTGACATCAAGGAAGGTGATAAGGTACTATTGAAACAGAGATCATTGAACAAAATGACTCCGCCATTTGAACCACAACCGTATCACGTAGTGTCAAAGAATGGAAGCAATGTCACTATTGAGTCTTCAGATGGTGTTCAATACCGGAGAAATTCATCACATCTTAAGGTTTTCAATGAACCTAAGTTACCCGAAACTGCGTGTGAACAACCGATAGATGTTGATAAACCTTCTGATGACACTGAGCCATCTGAAGTATTGCCAACAAATCAAACAGAGTTAGATGTACCTACTAGACCAACAAGGTCCAGGAAACTGCCCGCAAGATTTAATGACTTTGAACTATACAAGTAACTGATTGGAACTAACATATTGAACAATACTAAGGACACATTTTGAGTTCGTTAATGTTTATTGACAATTTATATGGACACTTAATTGATTGTTTAACTTGATCCACATTAGTGATTTTTTTGTAATTTTTGTTTTTGTATTTATGCTACTTATTATCTGAAAAGAGGAGGGATTGTAGTGTACCGGGTTACCTGTGGTAACTACGGGTTACCTGTGTAAGTGTGTGTATTAAAGATGGCGACCAGAGCGAGTGGTCAGTGTTGTTGATATCATCCATTACCATCTGTATTAATCCTTAGAGATAGTACACAAATGACAACATTCAATCACATCAAATATCGATATCTAGGCTTCCAAACACGCTAAAAGCCCCTTTCCGTATTTTTTTGAATTGTTGGGGATATGAACCGTAGTAAGTCTGGGGAATTTGGCATGACGTCGTTTTTGCATCATTGGAACATGCGTAGTAGGGCTTTACGAAGCGCGGGAATTTCAAACTTTAGAAGTACAGCAGTGAAAGTCAAATGGCGGCGAGTAACAGGAGAGCTGTGTTGCAAGATTAAAGTGTTAAAGTACACCAACGGAAAAAGGGATTGTATGAGAACTGCGTATGTATTCTTTTCACTATCAAAATCTTGATATCAATGAACCTCGAATTATCAACAATACTTGGAGGGAAGGAATGAGGCCATTAAGTCGCATTTATGAGTACAACTTTAGTAGGACTTATTACCAATAAGTATGTTGTGTACGCATCTAAACACTAAAGAAATCCTATCAGTGCAAACCTTCAACGACGCAACCTTGGCCTAAGAACTCATCAAGCCGAGTGAAATTGCCACCCACATCCGGTGTTTATCATCGGTCCTTCAAAGAAGTCTATGACACATTCGTACTACATTCTGCGCATGCTCCAATGATGGAAGTTTTTATTGGCTTAGACTTAACCGATCTTTCATTGTTTAGAACAATACCGGCCAAGATTCATATCCCCAACAATGAAGCACTCATTTCAAAACATATCGTTTTAATCAAATGCTAGATGCTTTAGTCCTGGTTACATCACAGCACCACTCATTTTCACAATGTTAACAGCCAGTTTTAAGCATGAATAGAGTAAAGCAGAATGGAAAAAAGGAGTTAAATAGCCAGTCATCCCCAGAGAGTTAAAGAGAAGACAAATGGTACAGTGGCGGCCTTGCCTTGGGCCAGCTGTACCCCACCTTACGACAAAAAGCTCGTTTTCTTTATTGTGTGTAACCTTAGCGTCACACACAATAGAGAAATTAAAAAATTAAGAAACTTTCACCGGTGAAGCCTTAGCTAGGTTTCTTATAATCTGAAAACCTTAGACCGCGTTTCCAATAATAACCAGGCCATCACTTTGGCTCAAAGTGCCGCCCCCTCAGGAGAGAATGAGTCTGCGCAATGATAATCAATAGCAATTAATAACAATATAACATTGTACAAAATTCTCAAGACGTTTTTAATAATAAGGAGCGAGACAAACGGAACAATTGTATGAAACCATTACTTTATAAGGAAAGAATAACGCAAGAAGAATACCACATTAGTTGTAACTCAGAGTTTACTGCTATGGGGATTATCTATCAACGGTATAGGTCTGACGGTAGCGATAGATCGAAACTCACCAATGTGGTATTCCTTGTGCCTTATTCTTAACATTGTATACCCACTGATAATTTAGAACAGGAATTATATGTTATATGAGATAATCGACGAATCAGAACGCTGCAGCCAACTAACGCATGTCATTTACCATCTTATTTTGATCCTAAAGAAAAGCCTACCTTTCAATAATAGCTACTTCAATATTTATTAGAAATAAATAGCAAATTAACTGAACAAGTATAATGCTATTCTGCCACTGGGGTTATGACCACACATGTTCTTGAACACAACATAAAATCAATTACTATATTCATATACGTTCTTAACTGCAATTGTTTAATGCAGGAGAAATATATACGTGCCAAGATATGCCCCCAAAACATAATTTGAACAACTTACAGCATAAAAAGGCAACAATTTAAAATTTTGGAAAATATCACCGCATGACTGTGGTAAATTAAACAGGCACGGAGCTAAATGAGGCGAGCTAGATCTTAATCAAAACCACATTGATGAATCCCCATTGGCTGTGACAGGCGGCAATTCTTGTTGTACGTTAGATGGCGTATCATTGGGAGTTGGTCCCTTTGCAAAACGCTGTCCATAATTCTACAAAAGCAAACAAGCGCAACATGTGAAAAAAGTGTCTGTTATGGGTCCTGTCTTCGTGATAACGTTATGGGAATATTCTTTTAGTGATCTTTTTGATATGAATAGACCAATTAGAAGGTGAGCTATACTTCTCAATATACATGTATAACTATATATAAAAACAAATTACTATGATTTTTACCAAACAAAGGATAAAATAGCGTTATTTACTTGTCTCTTATCCCTTGATGAGAAATTACCACCAGATGGACCATATCCGGTGCCAACAGCTGACATTGCGACTTCTTCAAGCCATTCCGGAACAATTTGAGCAGACTGAAAGGAAAAATAGACACTAGAGAACCCAGAGCTCCAGTTAAAAATGAATTTCTTGAAACAAAGATAACAGATTTCAAGCCCGGTAAAATGTTTGAATGGAAGAATTTACAGACTTAATAGGCACAAAGACAACATTTGTCATTTTTAAATCAAGGATATCCCAAATTCTATTAAAATTTAAACTCAACTAGATGGTGACAGATTGGAATTTAATTACATTGCAAATAACACCACAATGTGTTTTAAATTCATAAGTCTAGATCCAACCAAAAGCCATTTAGAGTCGTCTGGTAATTAATTTATTGTGTAGCAACAAAATATGCTGCACAAGTAACGTAAATCCTCAAATTAGCCTTTGGATATTTTTAAATGGGGGGACTGTGCAAGATTTATTGCCAGCCGTAGAAATTATTACATTTCCTGTGTTAGATGGTAAGTGGCCAGGACAAAAAATAGAGAAAGAGGCAGAAGAATCGCTCTAGTCGGCTTCTTTGTTATTTTTGGAGCATGCATTGGTATGAATGGAAACATCTTAAACTCGTTTTCAAATCGAGGCAATATCCGTAATATTTGGGCTACAGTCAATGGACAGGAGTGACGCTTCTGCTTTCTTTCTCTACTCTATGGCCAGGAGGTAGAGATGTTTTAAGAGATGTATCATAAGATGTAAATGAAATCAACAAAATGTTACGCAAGAAGTTCCATGCCATTAATGACATTGCTGAAAGTAATAGTCCAGTCGTTTTAAAATTTTAAAATTTGATGCCGAAAGTTATCAGTAGTTCTCAAGAAAAAATCCCCATGAATCCCAGTCCGGGAAACGGGGTTTTGGGGGCAAAATCCATAATGGCCGGCGCCCCAATCGATTAAAATTGTGATCTCGTCAAAACTAAATGTATTGTACCTCATTTCAAAGAGAATCCAATGCTGATTCCAAATTGCATTACAACAGTACTTCTACAATGTATAGTTTTTGAGCAGTCATTAAATTTGTGAAAGTGAGTTTGAGAAAAATAAAAATTTCAGATGGAACAAAAATTACCAAAGAAAGTAAATACTCAAAGAAATCTTCAAAAATGTTGGGACTAGTTTTGTTTATGTGCGACTCGCTTTTATTTTTGTGTGAACCAGTTTTGTTTGTGTGCGACTCCTTTTATTTTTGTGCGTGGCAGTTGTGGGCCACCGTACCTTTCCTCGTCACTGTCATCATTGAATCTATTTACTCCGAGGTATTCTTGAATCACAGAATACCTTACAAAGTTTCTTGAGGGCAGGTTAAGGGAACAGTGAGAGCAAAACGTGCTGAATATGCTCCGAAAATCAAAAGATGAGCCTATTCAGGACAAAATTTCTATGATAAAGGTTGATCTTCAGCAAAAAAGGCAATATTTTTGACGCTTATGCCCCTTTCAACCCCACCTACAATGGGCTAGCTCCCCGCGCTCTCCTGTCTATCTATTATAAATAGACACCCACTGATTGGCACACTTCGCGCACTGCATTCGCTTACGCTCGGGCTCCTTTCAACCCCACGTACAATGGGGTTAGGTTGCTACGCTCCCTTGTCTATCAAATATGAAGAAACACTGACTGATAGGCGCACTTCGTGCGCTGGATTCGCTAATGCTCATGCCTCTTTTAACCCCATGTACAATGGGCTAGCTCGCTACGTTCTCCTGTCTATTTATTATAAAGAAACATTCACTGATTGGCGCATTTCACGCACTGCATTCGCTTACGCTCGGGCTCCTTTCAACCCCACGTACAATGGGTTAGGTTGCTACGCTCCCTTGTCTATCAAATATGAAGAAACACTGACTGATAGGCGCACTTCGTGCGCTGGATTCGCTAATGCTCATGCCCCTTTTAACCCCATGTACAATGGGCTAGCTCGCTACGTTCTCCTGTCTATCTATTATAAATAAACAGTCACCGATTGGTGCACTTCGCGCACTGCATTCGCTTACGCTCGTGCTCCTTTCAATCCCACGTACAATGGGTTAGGTTGCTACGCTCCCTTGTCTATCTATTATGAAGAAACACTGACTGATAGGCGCACTTCGGGAGCTGCATTCGCTGAAGCTCATGCCCCTTTTAACCCCATGTACAATGGGCTAGCTTGCTACGTTCTCCTGTCTATCTATTACGTGGGGTCAAAAGTTTGTTGATAATAAATAGACAGGGAGCGTAGCGAGCTAACCCATTGAACGTGGAGTGGTAAGAGGCATGAGCTGAAACTAAATAATTCATGATCACGAAGCTTGAAATTTTCATTCGGCTGACATTTTTTTTCAAAGTTTTGTTACCATAAACGTTAACAACAACAACAACAACAACAAGTATTCTCCAACCTTGTTCTCAGTTTAATGCAAACTGTCTAATTGCGTGTGATAGGGAGGGGGAGTGGGGCATAGTTCTAGTAAAGTCAACGAGAGGGGCAATGAAAAGCAAGAAAGAACATTTTAGATTATTTTTCAATACTGACTTTGTCTATTATATTCAAATTTAGATTTTCAATTAAAATTGCTGGATATTTTTGTTAGAATAGCAACAAATTTAACTACTGCTCAAAAACTATACATTTTAGAAGTACTGTTGTAATGCAAATTGAAATCAGCGTTGAATTCTTTTTCGAATGAGGTATAATACAAGTAGTTTTGACGAAATAACAATTGTAGTCGATTGGAGCACCCGCCATTATGAATTTTGCCCTAAACCCCATTTCCCGGGCTGGGATTCATAGGGATATTTTATTGCTAACTACAGATACCTTTTTCTACCAACTGACGAAATTTCAGGGTTATACTATTTTGTTCTGGGTTCCAGCTATGGTGACGTCGCCATGAGTTGGTGCACTTTCAAAAAAATAATGTTTACAGTAATTAAACAAAAAATAATTATAAACTTTTTGCTATTAATGGACTTCTTGACATATCATCTAAGCACTAGTGTGAATGGAAATGAGCTCTATTTGCCGTTTGTCTCGTGCAGCGCCATTAAAAAGTCGAGCTTTCCGAGTAGAGATTTTAGGCCCGTCGCCATCATGGTTCATCCGCAAAAGTGATTCATTATTCCCAGTTTCAACTTTGTCGCAAATCCCATTACCGTGACTTGCCTGTTAAATCCCAATTCTTAAATTTTGGGTGCCTACCCCGAAAAGCCGTTTACTTGCACGATGCCTGCAAGAAGCGGCTAGGAAAGCATTCTCAGAAAGCCATTGCTTTCAATAAATGCTTTTATGAAGAAAAAATACCCTTGACCCAGGGTTAGTAATTGCGTACTGACCAGTTTCGTATATTGAAAAAAGTGTGTCCTTGAGTGCACCATGATGGCGACATAACCCTAATTGAAAGGGATTAACAAATTGTTTCCTTGTTTTGAAAAAACTTTTGAAAGCAACAGGTTTTTTTCAGATTTTTAACGTCGGGAATTTAGCCCGAGTAACAGAAGTGGAATTACGGAAATTACGTTAAAAAAGAGCCAAAAATTAAGAATTAATATTACGCACCAGAAAAAAAAACAGAAGCGAAATTGAATGCAATTATCTACATGGTGGTTTCTGGAACAAAACTTTAAATTATTTTTAACAAATATGCAAACAAAGAAGCCTAGGCAATTAAAAATAACAAAGTGGCGTCAGCAAAACATTTTCGCGCGCTTCTTTTAAACATTATCCATAATGGTGCCTTTGTATTTAGTTTAAAAGTAGGCCACTCAAAAACGAAGCTTCGGTAGGTGCACCAACTCATGGTGACGTCACCCTATATATTTACTAAAACGACTGGACTATAAGGTGTAAACCATTATTCTCTTGCACAAATATTCCGCCGTGGATTGGTCTGCTTAAGTGGAAGAAAACAATTTTTGGTGCACACTGGCTCCCGCAATTGGCAATATTTTAATAAATTAGCAGTTTATTATCAATTGTGAACCCAGGAGCATTTCGCAAAGTACACTTATTTTTTAAATAAGCAACTAGACTTTGGTCCAGCCCTGAAAGTTGCTTAAAATTTTGGACATTTTAGCCCTCAAAGTTGCTTCAAATTTTTTGTACCTATAACAACCTCTCTTAAGTTCGTGGGTCAAAATCATCAACTGTAACGCCTACAGCACAGACTTTTATGGCGTTTCGCTTAGGATTAATTGCAATTACTTGTAAGTTTTATGGTAATTACGATTACCTACTTACTTGTTATGGCAGTTACAAGAAGTCAAGAAGTTATGTTTCTGGGCAGTCCACAGTTTGTAAAGGTTTGCCTGTTTACATAAAGACTTAATTTTGGGATAAAACGTCATAAATTTTAGAAATTCCCGACAATGTACCCAATAAAATCGAGTTATTCGCTATGCAACGGTGAATTCTGATGAACTTGTTGTTAGAATTTTCAATAATTCTGCTTACCATCTGTTCCGCATAAAAATTGTCAACAAACGAAGCTACAAGTCTGCCATTCCAGATTTCCTCTGACATGGGGCTGTTCAATAATTACGTCACGCTAAATTTGGGTTTTTATAACCACCCACTCCCCCTCGTCACGCTCCGTCACGGTTTCATGTGAGATCCCCTTGCGTGACGTCACTCTAGGCAGAGAAAATCCTTCCCTCTTAATAAAATTTGGCCGAGCTCATCTGGAGAATCTGAAGTCGTCATTTTTCACTGCCGAAAACTGCACGACATTCAAATGTTTAAAGCAAAACAAAACGAAAAAGTATTTTCGACATCCAAATTACTGTAATTGGAAACTTATGTTTTTGAAGCATTTGAATTCGAAATCCGAATGTTTTGAAACATTTTCAATAAAGTACTCTTTACATGACATAAAAACGGAAAACAACGTCTTTATTGACAAATCCAAGTAAAACTTTATTTCAAATTTTTGTTATACCGTGACGCCACGGACTTGAAATAAGTACTACCCATCCCCCTCATTTACCGTCACGCTGCGCCACGAAAAACCTGAAGAGCCACCCACCCCCCTAGCGTGACGTAATTATTGAACGGCCCCATGCACCTCAAACTCTCAAAAGCAAACGCAAACCCTCGTCGTTTCCTTCTCGTGTATTTCTAACTGTTTATTACCATCATCAAAACTAAATCAAATCAGCAAATTAGATACATAAATACTAAACAAGTAATTACCATCAATGCTAGGTGAAACACCTAAAAATTAAGAAAACTAAATTGTAATTTTGATGGGGGTTGGTGCGCCATAAGAAATCGCGCTTCGTTTTCATATCGAGGTTCACTGATTTTGGCAAACATGGAATCGTAAAATGCAATGTGTCACTTCTTGTTGACATAGCCGCAAAAATAGAGTGAGAATGGGATTGATTGACGATCATTATTATGGCAGCAAGAACAAGACAAAATCCGCTTGCACAATGTGCTAAACCATAAGCTAACTAAAATTTTCACATGCCGCAATGTAAAAGCAGGGTAAACTATAAGCCTGTCACTCGCGCGCAAGTTGTAGCCAGGCAATAAATTTCAAATATGCGAGAAAACTAAAATAAAGATAGCTATGGTATTATTGAAAACACCAAAAGCAATTAGGCGAGTAACTTAAAATAAAACTAGAATTCATCCGTTTAATTGAAAATAAGGTGAGATATATATGAAAAGAAGTTAAATAGATATCAATAAAGCTCAGGAAATATGTGTAAAATATTCCAGCTGGCAGCTTATTTTTTTTTCAATTTGTGTTGTGAGCAACGAATATTAAAATAACTCTGTTACGCTTGAGTAAAAACAGAAATCGACCAATGACACTCTAAGTGTATGGAATGAGGATTTACCAAAAACTCGACCAAATACGCGTGCGCCATCTTGCAATATAGCTAATGTTCCTATGCAGATTATCATAATCTGCAGATCCTCACAGCGCAAATATACGAACAGGATATATCTTGGTCGTTTTGAAATAGCTCCCGTTCTTATTGCCACTGCTGTAGCAGCGAGAGGTAAAATGAGGTAAAATTCTTTTTAAAAATGGGATGAACGCGTATTTATTGCAACAAGTCATAGTCGATGAAGATACCAAACATTCAATAACGAAGCAATAACACAAACCTCTGCTAAAACTTTACAAAGACCTCTTGATATTTTCGTATCCCTTGATTTGTCGAAAAAAGCAGTCGCTTGACCTTGGTTTCCAATGCGACCAGTTCGGCCAATCCGATGCACGTATTCGTCAATTTCACAGGGCAAATCAAAATTAATCACGTGCTTAACATCTGGAATGTCAAGACCTCGAAGAGAAAAAACAACAAGTATGAATGTGATTAATTAAAGAAAATAATTAATGATGGTGAATTAGCTACTTCTATTTAATTGGAAATTCTTATCGCTTTAATATACAAAAATGAGAACGCTTCAAAAGCAAGGAAACTTTCAGTACAAAAAGGAAATAACATCAAACCTCTCGCTGCTACAGCAGTGGCAATAAGAACGGGAGCCTTTCCAGTTCGAAAGTCTTTCAATGCCAGCTCCCTTTCTTGTTGACTTCGATCACTACAAAAAACAACAATCCTGATTTACCATATACGGAATTCCAGTTAATTTAACTTCTATAGCCCTTTACATAAGCAGGCGCCAATTGCTAAAAATGAAATCGAGTTGGGTTGCCAGGTAACCAGCCCATCAGGAAAATCCCGATCGTTTCCTAAATACTTTTTCCACGTTGCAGAAATGCTGCTTCGCAAAAAGTAATAGAAATGATTTTGCAGGAAAAAGCTCTCCTTAAGCACATAAATTTGTAAAATATACAACCGATCAATGTGGTTATACCAAAACACCCCATTAAAGCTTAAACTGCAAGAGCGTACTCCTTATAATTGTCATGTAAATGTTGAACAGAGTGGAGATTGCAAATAGATGGTTGACCTATATGCAGTACTATGCTTGTTCACATGATCTATGGTCCGTTAATATCACAATGCAAGAACAAAATAACCGATAAAACATTGGTAAAATTTGTTCTTGAAAGGTATCAACAAATATTGACCAGTGCATTGTGTTTGGACCAATAAAACAAAAAAGGAAGACACTGCATAAGCAAAATTGAAGGCACGAAAAAAATGAAATACCTGCTGATACTGGTAGTTGGGAAATTTCGTTGAGATAGAAAGCTTGCCAAGAAATCGGCACTTCTCTTTGTTTCCACAAACACCAGAGTACGATCAGAGCCTTTGATGCAAAATTAAATTCATTTTAACACATGTGCTATAATTCTAAACAAAAGCAAGATACTCTATATGAAAACGTCCGTGATCTGTGTCAGATACTATCTAGTGCTTCATGATTCATTGGTCAACCTCTTAGCAAAGTTTACATCACTCACAGAACAATATAAAGGTGCCTATGCATAATAAAAAGACACAAACCTGATTGTATAAGTAATTCTTCTAACTTTGTCCTCTTTTCCGCTCCTGGGAGTTCCAGAACAGTTTGCACGATATCTGAACTTGCACCACCAACTCGACCAACAGTAATAAAGATGTAATCATTCAAGTAATTACCAGCTAAAGTCTGAATGCTTTCAGGAAATGTTGCACTGAACATGAGTGTCTGGCGTTGTTCTTTTGATACCATATCATGGGACTTTAATATATTTTCCATTGTTGGACCAAAACCCATATCTAGCATGCGATCTGCTTCATCCAGAATCAAATATTGCACATTTGACATAGAAACCTTCAATAAAGTCAATATCACAAGATGACGAGAGAGTTGTCATCTTTTCAATGATTGACTATGGCATGAAAATAAATTCTACAGTTTTATAAATAACACTTATAAACAATATCTCACCCTTCCTCTTTCTATGAAATCTAATAGTCTGCCAGGAGTAGCTACCAATACATTGCACCCATCTTGCACCATCCCCAGTTGATGCGAAACACTCACACCACCATAGATAACAACTGTACGTAGTGAAGTTCCAAATGAAAACTTTCGTGCCTCTAAAAATATTTGCGAAGCTAGTTCTCTTGTTGGCACAATTATTAAGGCATTTGGGACAGCTGTCTCACAAGGTTGTGCTCCTGCCCTTCCACTCTTTAACAGATCTGATATAACTGGCAGAAGGTAAGCTGCCTGGAAAATAAAAACAGAGCATTATCAGTCATAAAGTTTATCAAGTAGAAATTTAATTCCAAAGGGCAAAAAGGGGCAAGCAAAGCCACGAAATCAAAGCAAAAGAAAAATTGCACTGATGCCAATACAAATATAATGTAATGTTACTAATCTAATGTAATCAAATAAATACCGTTTTTCCTGACCCAGTCTGTGCACATGCCATGACATCTCTTTTAGCAAGAGCAATTGGTAGTGCATGCTTCTGGATAGGAGTTGGTACATTATATTCTGCTTTCACAATATTTTTGAGGCACATCTCGTGAAGATCTGCTTCCTGGAATGACTTGACTTTATCAGGAATTTGGTTTCCTGTCACTTCAACTGGAATATTCTCATATTTTTCAAAGTTGATACCCTGATGACAAGCATCGTTAAAAATGTCAACTTCTTCTTCAGGGGGTGGTGGGGGGACATAGATTATTGGACCCGGGCGAGACACTAAAAGAAACAAAATACCATCATCAATCTTTTAATGAGATATAGAATTAAAGCATTAATGATCTAATGATCAATATCAAATACTATCTACTGCTGTCAGGTTCATTGGTTGATCACATAATTTACATGATTCACAGATATGACCAAAACAAGTTGGAGAATTATAATGCTTGAATAATTTTTCCACTTAATTGGAATACTCACCATTAGCATTGGTGAGAATTCCATCATCTCCATCATTGAATCTGTAAAAAAAAACAATAATGAAAAGAACAACTGATGGCAAATCAATCCTAAAAATATAGGCAAATGTTCCAGAGTTAAGAAACATTTCATACAATATTTTGTCAGAAAACAAAAAACTTACCTTGACTGATTCTCATTAACCTGATTTCCTAAGCTCTGTTTAAAACCTAAATAAAAAGGGCAAAAATTGAAGCATTTAAACTTGTATCTGACCTGACATTGAATACTATTACACTAATAAAATTTGGAAAACAAAGATTCTGATAATACTAAAAATGAAGACGATGAGAACAAACAAACCAGAGGCTCCATCATTTGAATTGGATGTGAAAGAACCCCAGGGCTTTTCAACTGATGATGTATCAGTCTTTGGTGCGGCCAATGTTTTAGCTCCCTCATCTGGTGTTGCTGCAGAAGGGCCCCATGGATTAACTGCTCCACCACAAGATGTGGAGGCCCCCCATCCATTTTTACCCCCTTCATTAGTTGGACCAGTTGAGCCCCATCCAGATGGTTTAGAGCCATTTTGTTGTTTTCCTTTATCATCAATTGAAACTCTCAAACATTTTCCTTCAAGTTCATAGTTGTTAAATTGCTGCACAGCTCTAGCTGCATCAGTATCTTTGGAGAATGTAATAAACCTAAAAGATAACAAACTTCTTTCCTTAAAAAAGGAAGGCAATCCAATAAGTTTATTTGCTCTGTAATAACAATGATGTACTGTCACATATATTCATTTTATGGGAAATACAAAGGATACATACGCCAAGGTTGTATCTCTGTCGTCTCTTGGAGGTAATAGTCTCACATTTTCTACATCTCCAGCACCAGAAAATAGTTGTTTCAACTCATCCTAAATGTAAAAATGGTTGGCAAATTATATTAATAGCCATATCAAAATATTAAATCTTATATCAACGCTAAATCAGACTATAAAAAAGCAACTCAACAATTCAAAATACCTCAGAAACAGATGCTGGACAAGATAAAATTTTCACTTTATTTCCTTTTGCTTCAGACGAGCTTGAAGTATTTCCTTTTCTGCCATTATAGTCATCAATTTCTACTCGTAAACATTTCCCTTCAATTTCGTATCTGTTGAATCGTTTAACTGCTGCCTCAGCAGATGCATTTGATACAAAAGTCACAAATCTACAAAGTAAATAATTGCATAAATATAGTTTGTTGCATTAATTGTGCAAAATGCACAAAACTCACAAGACTTTAAAAGCTATCATTATAATGTTAATAATTATCTCAAAACAAAAACAAAAGTAACTACAAAATAAAGTTCAAGATTTTTACTTGATGCTACATTCTTGAGCACAACTTACGCTAATGTAATATCTCGTCCATCTCTTGGTGGCAGAAGTCTGATATTCTGAATCTCTCCAGCTTCAGAAAACAAAGTTCTCAACGCATTCTAAAATAAAATAAAACTGGCTGTTGTACCTGGTGTTGGATGAAAGAAACAATAACTTTTTGCATCAGCAAAACATGTAAGATCCTTTACGTACCTCAGAGAGCGTTGAAGGACATGACATAACTTTGACTTTATTTCCATTTGCTGAGGGGGGACTACTTCCAAAACCTTGGCCGCCAAATCTTTGATTATCAGAGTCTTGATTACTGAAGCCTGAGCTTCGAGGAGGAACACTTCCTTTTCTAGTGGCATTATCATTAATTTGTACTCTCAGTCTTCTTCCATCAAATTCATAATTATTTAACTGTTGAACTGCATTTTCTGCTTCTGAATCAGAACCAAATGTAACAAAACTAAGACCAAAACAAAAAAACTTAACTAGAATGCAGGATATTACATGCAACAATAGCTTTCATACTGATAAATAAAATTAAAAATATGATCTGTGTCAGATACTATCTAGTGCACAAGAATCATTGGAAACCCTCTTAGCAAAGTTTACATCATTCACAGACAACTCCGATGACAAAATACAAATAGAAAGAAATATGAATTAAAACTGGGTTTGAATATACACAAACCATAAAGTTATATCTCTTCCCTCTCTTGCTGGTAGAACTTTTGCTTTTGTTATTTCACCAACAGAAGAAAATATATTGGAGAGATCATCCTTGAAGGTAAATAAATATAACTTATCAAGCACTCGAAATCTCTAAAGTTGACATTTGCTTGGCTTATGACTTTTCATTGCTCACATCATTTCAAGATGTACATAATAGATTAAAATAAATTTTGAAAGAAAAATGATGTTTCTTAAATGAAGACATGAATTGGTTTACAAGTAGACATATCCAGTCAAATATTTCTGACAAGTTCAGTAGAGCTGAAGCCAGTTTATAGTTTACAGGTTAAAAAAGAACTGAAATCCTAAAAATAATCTTTTAATTTTTACATGGTTGTACTGGTTGCACTAGAGTTTAATAGATTAATTGTTACAATAGGTGTGAGGAGGGTGCATCATAAATGATATAAGATGCATGTGATGTGTTGGAAATTAATCTAGATATAACCTTATGACGGTAATCAACAAGTTAATATAATTTTATATACAAAATAGATGCCTCAGAACACAACAGCAGTAATCAAATTTGAGAAGTAATTCACACAATCCCCAATGTTTGTATAATTCTGGGACTTTTCACCAAAATAAAACCCAAACCCAAAAACATTTCAAATGTGGAAATATAAAAACCAACTTTTACAAACCTTTCTGAAAAAAATCACAAAGAATACATCTTCAATGAAATGCATTTTAAGGTAAAATTATTTTACATAATTTACCTCTGTGGCACCAGCTGACCAAAATGACACTTTTACTTCATTACTTTTTGCACTATTGCTTGAGAAAGAAGATGATTTCCAATTCAAATTTGAGTTTTCAGAGTTACCAGCAACATTATGTAAACTCTTCGTCCATGGAACTGAGGTAGTTTGCCCAGGTTTTTCTTCTTCTCTAAAAAGAAAAAATAATAATTTTTTCATAAGTAAGTATATATATATTAAATGCAAAAAACACCCAAATTAACCGCATCCTTGAGCTAGAAATTTGTACTAAACCCCTATTGCTTGCATAAGCAACTCCCCCTAGTTCAATCTAGCGGCTGCGGCAGATATGACATTTTATTTCATGTTTATTCATCATAGTTGATTGTGATTTATGCAATCATTGATCAAAGAACGAGTTTTTAGATGAATCCTTACAATCGTCCCAGCTTGTCGTCCCTGTCTGCGACAAGGTTGAGGCCGCTGCAAATCCGTACTCTTTTGTAAAACATGAGCAGATTCCAACCGTTTTATATTTGGATACAAAGAAAGGAAATAACTTGCAACATTCTACCTTACTTCCAGGACGGATGTTGCAACAGAAGGAGTTGAAGTTGTAGATTGCGGTGCAAAGGATTTCCACGGAGGAGGCATCATAAACCTCAATTTTTCTAAATCGGACAAAACATAATCATTTCAGCAAACAAATAGGCCCAAATGGGCACGGCATGGCATAGCGTAATTTCGTATTGATTTCGTGATTTGCCATGACTTTCGCATGACAACTCAAGTCATTCCTGTTTCATTTCCTTGAACAATTACAATGGACTATAAATGTTGAAAGAAAAAAGGCTAAAGTAAACAACATTACTTACAAAACACAACGGCTTGTTTTTCTCTTCACTTTCGTGTGGTGGGAAGACGAAGAAGAGACCATGTGCACTTCGTTTCTGCAGTGTTCTCCCCAGCCATGTGAGCAGAGCAACCCACGAGATTTGGGAACTGGATCCCAGATCTCTTTGAACCACCCATTTCTTGTCTTTGTGAATATTTAACATAGAGAAAGGATATAATATACACTATCTTATATTATCTTATATCCTACTTCTTATCTCTATGATATTATATGTGTGCAAGATCTATGCATAATTCAAGGAACTTATATCGACGCTTCGGCCTTGATCAATGATCAAAAAATAAATATCCATGAAAATCCAACTTGAATTATAAATTGTAAAAATAAATAAATTGAATAAATTAAAAGAAGATTGATTAAATAACAAAATTAATACGAAACAAAAACCTGTAAAAATAGTTCTGGTGCTGATTGAGTGTGTATTCAAAAATTGTATTTTTATCCGTTTTAAAGATGACGAATAAATGCCAGCTATCTTTAACTTCAAATGAATTAAATTGTTTTAAAAATGGGAAGTGAGTTCTGACATTGATGGGAGTGTTGCTGATTGGCAGAGGAAAAGTGTTATTTCTTTGTTCTAGTTGTTTTATTTTTGACTTTGTCTAAATTCTAAAGGTATCTAAATTTTGCAATGCCATGCAAAAAATTTTAAAATACTTTATAACAAAAGAAAGGATAATGTTGCGTAAGCGATGCAATTTTTTGAAAGTAGAATTTCCCTACAACAAGGAATGCTATTAGAATTAAAATTTGTCTTGCAAGGAGAACAGCAACTGTTACAGTAAATGTTTTGCAACAAACGCAATGTCCTCGAGTAACAACTCATGATGTGCGATTTGTAACGTATAACTTTTTTAGGCCCTGTAGCCGGCACACACAATTGCATCCCTCATCCCTTTCGTGTTATCTTTATATTTATCAAGATTATATAGAAATTCCTACCTCTCTTCCGTTGTCCGATGAAGACACATATTAGCTGTACAAAAATTGTGCTTCAGTTGTTATTTGGGTTTTTGAAAAGACAAATGCTGGAATCTATTAGTTCCTGTAGGAGCAGATTACCTTGCTGGAATCTATTAGTTCCTGTAGGAGCCCGTATTTGACTTCAGTAGCCATGCATATTGCATATGCAACAAACGCCTTTGCACAGCCAGAAGGGCGAAGGGTAAGGTGAGGTAGAAATTACAATATAGCTCTGCTAATTGATTACGAAATCTTCACTTTCCTTAAGCAGAGGAATAAATTTTTTGTAATAAAAATCAATGCTTTTCACTTTTTATATGACATAAGCTCACTTTTCACTATTTATATGACATAAGCTCATGTAAAACAAGGTCAGTTATTTACATTTGTTACTGCCCGATAATTTTGCATTTTGTTTTAATTTGGTTTACTGCCATCTTTTAATGTTAGCTTTCCTCCCTCTTCGACATAAAAGGGTATACATTCTAAGCTTAGTTTCTTGTGTACAACATCTGCTATTTGCTGAATTCCATTCTTATCAATGACATTCAATAACAAGTTGACAGCATTTGCAATATGACTAGGCTTGACACTCTTATTGCCTTTGTCATGTTTTACTGTTTTGTTTTCATTCCTATACTCTTCGGAACGAAAGGTTAGAAATTCTTTCTTGTACTCCTCAACCCTATCCTCAGTAGAATTGCTGCCAATTTTTTCAAATATCTTGCTGTACTTACTTTCATTTTGCAGCCAATTTATGCCTCGTTTCCATGCTCGCAGTTCATCGCTACCATCTCCAATAACATTTATCCAAGTAGTTGCCAACCACTTCTCTCCTTTGCTAACAGTGCAATGACCATGCAATGCGTCATCGTCTCGCTTCCCGACCATACCAGTTTCATAATCATTATGATGGTTATACCAAAAAATTGCCTTGCCTTTCGCTGGTTTTATAACAAGACCAGACTTTGGACAATATTCTTCGTTGTTGCACTTTGCGTTCGAAGTCTTCATTAAAGTCTACAAAGAAAATATATAATGAAACTTACTATAAATAATATAAATAATGAATCTATAAACCTTGGTCAATTAAAGTAATAAAGGTTATACGACCAAAAGTAGCTAGCACTTACGGATGTGTGAAGAAATAGAATACGGAGAGAATTAAAAGTATGCATTCTAATTATTTATATGCCAGTGATTAGTATTATTATTGTAATGATTTCTACAAAATAATTTGCAAAATCATAATCTTACGTCATATTTTCTATACCACATGAAGAACGCTCCATAGACACGCGGCTTTCCAGGAACCCACCAATTGCCAGTTACTTTGGAGCCAGATATTATTTTGCCACTGTACATAATGAGTGTGTCTTGGGCTGGAGTAGTAATGTATGCCTTTTGAAACTTTACGGTATTTCCTAGTGAAACATTAACACCAGTATCAATTACATTGATATGTTACACTGCAAGCAACAGCGGAATAAACAGGATGCCGGAAAGAATTAAAACAATGTACCGTAAATCCTCGAATTGGCCCCACCTCGAGTAAGCCCCCCTCAAATAAGCCCCCACACCTAACATGCTGATATTTGCTCTTTGAGGTTCCCGATGGCGTTTTTTCGAGTTATACCACAAAAAATTTATGCCTTTGGACATATGAATTTAATACTCATAAAACAATTATGGATCATAATATACGAGGTCTTTTAATAACGCTTTCGTTGCATACAGCGAGTTCGAGAAGATTTTGTTTCTCTAGCAGTTTTTTCACCAATATCAAAGCATTCTTCTGATTATCTGTGTATCCAAAATACTTCGTTGGAACAACTAAACCAATTTCCCGCTTTTTCCCAGCAACAACATCAATTTTTGTAACATGTTTCAGATAGCTTTATATGCCCCCCTCGAATAAGCCCCCCTCTGAAAATGTCAAAAATAAATAAACCCCCAGGGGCTAATTCGAGGATTTACAGTATTCACTTCACGGCTAAATACGAACACGTTTTACCTAAAATAATACCATCTCTAATTTCAAAAGTCCCACCGCCATCACTTCCTTCTCCTGAAATTAGCCAGTTTGCACCAGTTTGCTTTATTTCCATATCGATTGTGAATCGATTCTTCCCCCCAGTCGTTTTGGCGTATGTGAAGTAACCTCTCCATTCACCTGAACAATTTGCGATATTCTAAAAAGAAGTAGATTAGCTGTAGTTGGGATGAGCTTGGTACCATCACAGAAGCTGCAATAAGGATTTTGCATCTGACAGGTGTGAGAGCGTGCCGAAATACAGTATAATATTTAAACAGCATGGTACAATAAAATTTAAACATGGAATAAGTAAGCCATTAAGTTATTTACACTGTATTCATGATCTGCCAGGGGAAATACAAGTTCTCCGCCTTCATCCACATCATTCAAAAAGACAGCCATTGATATATACCTGAAATGTAGATGCTTTCTCATCTTGTTGTACATTACAAAATTTGCATCAGGAATATCAAATACTAAACTATTGAGTCATAAACGTTTGACTAGGAATTGGTGTAGCTACTTCAAATAAGCTTCACCCTGTGTTTTTTATTCCTTTTAATCATCCTTTATTAAACTCTTACCGACATAAGCGGCATTCCGTTGATTCGCCATATTGACAACATGGTTTATCAGAGTGTTCATCCGAGTCCCTTCTACACTGAATAAACTGTCCTTCGCTAAAACGTTGAACCTGAAAAATGATAAGAGTTGATTTCGCTTACACATTGGGATCAAACCTGGAACATATTTGATTATGTTAGAGGCCAAAAGAGTCTCTTACTCAGTTTGACACGCTGAAAAAATAGGATTGGGACCCCGATCGAAAATTGCCGCTAAATAATTTTTAGACTTGGGTACTTGTGTAATGACATTTATCTATTAATCTTTTAGCGTGTCGAGTTGTTTCTGTTGCTATGTATTGTTGTAACTATGTTTTCTATGTTGTAACTATGATTGATAATTCCATGCGCTTGACTTTGGTCATGATTTAATATCTTGAAAATAGTGCGACATGGACATCGGTATAACCCATAACTTATAAAATTACGCATACATTTTTATTTTGACCTGGTCACTCAGTTTCACAAAGAAACCAGTACTGCAATTTGAAAATAATTTTTTACGGGCAATTACTGATGGGATATCCATCCCATCTTCTTTGTACTTCAGATTGTCGTAAATAACCAATTTTGATACACATGTCGCAAAACAAAACAAGCTTGCAGTACTTTGTCCGAGAGGACTGGAGCCGAGTACCCATTCTCAAAATAGCTTTTAGATGTAGTTTCAGATTGGAGATAACACCCTACAATTATGGTTTCCGATGTTTGAAACCTTGTCCAGATTCGTATTTTTTTTGCATATGTCATAATTTTGGAGCACATTTGTCATACTTTTTACTTTTTGGACCTTCCTGTTTGAGAAAGAACTAGAAGTCTACTTTTAACAAAGAAAAACTTCGAACGAAACTTTGCAAACATTCACAAGATGACATGCATTGCAAATTGCATGTTGTAACTACATGTATTAGGTGTCACGGTCCCTCCTGCTCTCTCCATCTAGGTTTTGAATTGGAAAGATTTAAAAGAAATAGTTTAGCTAAAAGTTTATTTAAAAATAGTTGTACAGTTGAGGACATCCGCTTACTCGAATACCCGCTACCGCTAACTCGAACATTCGCTTGCTCGAACGAATTTTCGTTTCTCTTTGACTAAAAAGTGTCCGCAACTCGAATTTAAGACTTTTCATTGAATTAATATGTAATTAGTTGTTAGTAATTCATTGTTCCTGTAGAACATCTATAAACGTCCTTGTTCCTTCAAATTTTAGTTCACAAGAAACTGTCATTCCTTCACGGTCACAAAGGTTGACTGCTGGACCCTTCAATGTTACAAGGCGCGAACCGTTTATATGTGTTAATTTGTAATCTTGATTTCTTGCTTTGCAGCTGTGTTCGTTGATTGATAAGAGTCAGAGGTATTGATCATAATTGTGTATGCTTGTCGAATGAGTTAGTTTTTGAATTGATTGTGAAAGAGTTGGTCGCATATATTCTTTGGTGTTTTCTGACTTATTATTCTGCTTGGAACCCGAACACGCCACAAATTGGTAACAGAGGTCTGGTCTATGGTGGCCCAAAGCTCTCATGTGTTTTTTCACATTAATTTCTAAAATTTTATAAATATTTATATGTTTTTTGAAAATCATATTAAATTCAACATTCTTTTCAAGTTACACTTGGTTTTGTAAACAGTTTCGCAATTTCAATTCAACTCCTATTTCTATTTTAAATTATTGTTTCGCTTCTCAAAAGCCCTTTTTGAAAATGCATTTTTGAAATTCAAAATCGTTCGTTTGCCCCAACAGTCTCATTCTAATCCCAGCATGCAACATTGAAAGTTTGTACATTAGCCTCGTTTTCAATGGTTTAGTTTGAGTTGGAGGCTATTCTGAGCTGGAGGTTGAGCATGTGTGAGTGCTGGCCTTGAGAAATCGAAATTGCAAAATGGCTGACAAGAAAAAGAAATTGACCTGGGAAGAGTACGAGAAGAAAATATCCAACTCCAGGACTAAACCAAAGCTTTCAAATAAGAAAGGCAGTAAAGCTGCACCATCAAGCCTCATGGTTCAAAGAATGAGCTCTCAACCGACTGGACGTCTCAAGAAATACGAGCCCCTTGACACGAGAGAATTTGTTGACTTTACAAATTATGATGAGGTGACTATAGACAATATTAAAACTGCATGTGAATCTCATTATAATGCTCCTGCTGGATCTTGTGACGTTCTATTAAGTGACAGGGGGCCTTCTTGCTATCTGACAGAACAGATTACCAACAAGAAAGTTTACTTCGTCCGCTTCATCAGTCCTGATGAAAATAAAAATACTCGTGAAGCAGTGGACCCCCTTTTTGAAGAAGTCGAAGATTACAAAAAATCAAGGGAAGTTGAAGATAATTCCCCTTCAAAGAAAAGGTTCAAGGCTACATCACTGGATAGCTTTAGTTTACCACCTGTTCCATCTTCTGCTTTCCCAAAGTCTGTTTCTATTGGGGACTTGCTCAAGGCAAGAAAGTTGGTGAGACCCCGGATGAAACTGTTCTGAATCTGGTCCTGGAGAAATTTGATGTTTTAAACCAGAAGTGGGTCAAGCTAGATGGAAAAAAGTTTACCAAAGAAAACACCAGGTTTGCAGAAGGAGGCTTTAGAGTTGCTTTCAGAGCCACTTCTGATAAGCACACACAATGGGTTATTAAAGTGTACAAGGAAGAGCAAGTACAGGTTATTGAAGAGGTTCTAAAGCTTTCCGTGGAGGAACACACAAGGAAACAGGTGCAAATGCATGCTGTTGCCAAAGAAATGGCTATGAAAATGGCACGCAAAGCACCAGAAGATTTTGGCCCCAAATTTCAGTATCACACCATTTATTATGCCCAAGACAATGGTGTCCATATGACTGTGGAAAAATATATACCAGGAGTTTTTCAAAAATATGTGAACAATAACGGTTTAATTGGTAAAGCCTCAAAAGATTATGAGGAGGTGTACCAGAAAGCAGAATGTCTATGTCATTTTTCCTATGTAGAAAGCAAGAATGAACTTATGGTGCTTGACCTGCAAGGCTGTATGTATGAATTGTTTGATCCTGAGATCGCATCTAGTGTATTGCAAGACAGTGAAGGTTGTGAGGAGACAAATTTCTGTGCTGGAAATCTCTCCACGATTGCAATTGATGCATTTTTTTGTGGACATAAATGCAACAAGTTTTGTAATATGCTCAACATGCCAGCAACAAACAAAAGTTTGGAATCATAAAAACAAAAAGTTATGAATGATTGTTATGTTACAAGCTACAACAGGCATGGAACCTTTTGTTATGTTAGAAGCTAATATGTTAAGTTTTACTGAGTTATAGTTTTACAGTTGTTATGTTTTTAGTTATAGTTTGTTAAGTTAAATCAGGGAGAACAAAGCAGTATTACTTTTATGGTGAACATAGTGTCTGCAGTTCAACTATACATGGGTGTTTTGGAGCACAAACATTTTATTTAGGAAACTGACTGAAAAACGGAAATTTAACAAAAAAGAAATAAGTTTTTATCAGTTATTAATGTCAGTATATATTGATTTACACGATTTAGCTATTACATGCAGAAATACCTTTTGATCTTCTTCTTCTTGAATAGTCTTTTGAAAGCATCATGTTCTTGACTGAATGGTTCTTTTGAGAAATCGAAATGCTTCTGCAACCATGTTTGATTCAATGGTACCTGGGTTGGGCAAAGTTTCTTCAAGGTCTTCTCTTAGGTCAGGGTCAAGAAAGTCTACCTCTGCATCTAAGACTCCAGACAACTCTGCAACCTTCTGAATTTCTTCTTTCGTCAAAGTGTAACCTTCCATGGAAGCACCATATTTTTCAGGAAAATCGTACATGTGTTGGGGGATACCAGTTGGAAGCTCTAAGCCTTCTTGCTTTCTAATCCTATGAGTGTTCCATAAATTAGCAAACTTGTCACATTCTCTCTGTATTACAGGTATAAAAAGAAAAGAGAGCAATTTGCGATCAATCATATTGTGTGGGTCATAGTCTCTTCTGTCCAAGAGTTCATTCAACTGCATCTTGAAAAACTTCTCCATTCTTTCATGTAGATCTTTCCACCATCGCTCTATTTTATTGCTCGTAGATGGTCCATATATAACAAACTTTGTTCCATCATCAGTATCACCTTGCTGTACTCTGAGAAATGCATGGATCGTGGCTAACTTTCCTGTTTCCGTGCCCCTGTCAAGCCTAATAAAATTTGGCAATTTTTTGGAATGGTGCAGATGATTGAGGTATTGCTGTCCTATAATCACAGGGTTAGAATTGGATTCCCATACAAATAAAAATATAATCTTCCTGGAGAATGTATCTAAACATCCATAGATTGCAATGGGAAAGGTTGAGTTCTGATATCCCATCAGTTTGTCATGTCCATCTAATGAATATAGCCAATTTGGACCTGCAGCAGAGAAAGGAATCTTATTTTTTCTGGCCTTGTTTTTCACACATCGTCTTTCAACTCCCTCCGGATCAAGATCAGCAATGACATTACACACAAGATGACGTGGAACCTTGATATTTTGTGTTGTTCTGAGCTTCTGATGCATTGCCCTGTAGCCTAATAGCCTGCCCGGGCCTTGCAGTTCTTCTTGAACTGCATCAATCACGTTTTCAACTGGTATTGTTCTGTCGATGTACTTTATACCAAAGAAATTCAGCCTACGAGCAAGCGTGCCCAGGCTCCACAAGTAGACAGGATAGTCTCGGCTAACAAAATCCAATATTTCTTTGCGACGTAAATTCTCTCTAACATACCTTTCAAGATCTAATTTAAGCTCTTCGTCGTCTTTCCAACAGCAAAGTTCGCCCGACGCCATCTTGAAAGTTTGCTTGAAGAATGCAATTTTGGACTTTGATCGGGAGGAAAGAAAAAAGTGGCAATGCATGCTGGGATAGAATGAGACTGTTGGGGCACACGAACGATTTTAAATTTCAAAAATGCATTTTCAAAAGGGCTTTTGAGAAGCGAAAAATTAATTTAAAATAGAAATAGGAGTTGAATTGAAATTGCGAAACTGTTTAAAAAACCAAGTGTAACTTGAAAATAATGTTGAATTTAAAATGATTTTCAAAAAACATATAAATATTTATAAAATTCTGGAAATTAAAATAGAATTGTTCAAACGAAAAAAAACTAATGTGAAAAAAACACATGAGAGCTTTGGGCCACCATACTGGTCTCGTGCACGTACGGTGTTTTTATTGCCGTGAAGAAGGACACACTGTTAGAAATTGTGCTTGTTGCCGCGATGCAACGCAATGCAACATGTGTGGAGGGGGTTGGGGCCACCGTCAACATGTGTGGAGGGGGGTTGGGGCCACCGTCCCAACAATTCTACTAGATTTCAATTTCAACATAATCGTGAGTTTGAAAATCCTTTAAATTTCCGTGGGGTGCCTCGCTAAGCGGTTGGGGCGACCAGCACCCCTCTTTTTTTCTGTTGGAAATGTTCCTGAATGTCCAGGCCAACCTCTTGTTTATTGCGAATTTAACGGGGGTGTGCGGTTGTCTGTGCTTGTTGACACGGGATCTGTGCGGTCGATTTTAAGTACAGATGCCTATCAGCAAATCTCAGCAAGCTGCCAACACCAAGATGCCCCCCTTCCAGCATTCAGGAACAATCCCAATCACTGTGTATCTGTTACTGGGCAACCTTTGACTTCCTCCGGCTCAGTTATTACCCAATTAGCTTTTCCAGGGAGCACACATTTGTATACGGGTGAATTTTTGATTTGTACTAACATGTTACAACCACTGCAACAATGTATTCTTGGCTGGGATTTTATTGTTTCTCATCGGTTGCAATTATCTGTTCTTTGGGATACTTTTGTACTTGTGGGTCCACATGGTAGTACTCCCCTGATGCCTTTGCCATCCGGCACCAAGCCAACTGCCTCTCCCCCGGGATTTCCAGTGGGGTCATGTGCTGATTCATTTCAAGGGGTGGTGCAGCCTTTGTTTGACCAGTCTGCCACATGGGGACCAGTTCGGGTCACTCTTTGTAGCAATATTACTGTACTGGAGCGTACAGAGTGCATCATACCTTGCAAACTTCCACCGAGTTGTTCTAATCAACTTGGTATGATAAGCCAGAAAGTAGAGCCTTCCAACTATTTGGTAAGCCACCAACAGGAAAATTCCAGTGAGAGTGATGAATACATTTAGTGAACCCCTCAATTATATGCAGACCAGAATATTGCCAAATTTTCACCAGTTAGTGAGTTAGTCCCATCACCCTCTAACGTTGACACGTTTCCCTCTATCTGTACAACTGTCGAACAGTCAGGATTTACAAAACAAACATGGACTGACATAACGGCTGCAATTAATCCTAAGTTATCTCCAACAGACAAGGCAGCATTGCTTAAAACATTATGCTCCTTCGAAGATGTATTCAGTGAAAGTTTAGGCCACACAACTGTGACCACTCACAGTATCGATACTGGGGAATCCACACCCATCCGGCAATACCCCCGTGGACTACCCTATCACTACCGAGAAGAGGTTGCCAAACAGGTAAATGACATGCTTTCCCAAGGGGCTGTTCAACCCAGCAGCAGTCCGTGGGCTTCACTAATTGTTCTTGTTAAAAAAAAGGATGGTAGTTTTCGTTTTTGTGTCGATTATCGGAAGCTGAATGCAGTTACAAAAACTGATGCACACCCCCTACCCAGGGTAGACGACCTGTTAGAAGCACTAAATGGCAACACCATTTTCAGCACCTTAGATTTTCGCAGTGGCTATTGGCAGGTGGGTATGAATCCCAAGGACTCTGAGAAAACTACCTTTAGCACTCCAGGGGGCTTATTTGAGTTTTTGCGGCTCCCTTCTGTGTTATCCAATGCCCCGGCTACGTTTTCCCATAATTTTGTCTGGGCTCACCTATGAAAATTGCCTTTGTTACTTCGATGATGTCATAATTTTTTCTAAGAATATGTCTGAACACTGTTCACGATTAACGTCTGTCCTGCAACGGTTCAAGGACAACCATCTTCGTGTTGAGGCCTCCAAGTGTTCCTTTGGTGCTGACAAAGTCGTATGTTTAGGTCACACGGTCTCCCACACGGGCATTCACACTGATCCCAAGAAAATAGACCCTCCACCTGCTAATTTGGAACAATTAAGGTCCTTTCTGGGTATGGCAGGATATTACCGAAAATTTATCCCAGGGTTTGCCACAGTTTCTTCTCCTCTTACCGCGCTAACGAAGAAAGGTGCCAAATTTTTATGGGAGGACCACCACCAACTCGCCTTTGAAGTACTCAAAACACGACTTTGTTCAGCCCCAGTTCTTGCTTACCCCAATTTTGACCAGCCATTCTTGCTACAAACAGATGCCTCAGATGTTGGATTAGGAGCAGTCTTAGCACAACTTGATGCTGATGGCCGGGAGCGTGTAATTGCATATGCAAGCTACACATTATCTCAGCGTGAGCGCAATTATACCACCATGGAGAAGGAAGCTCTTGCTGTCGTATTTGCCGCTAAGCACTTTAGGTTCTACCTCTTAGGACATAAATTTTCCGTCGTAACTGACAATAGTGCTTTGCGTTGGCTCCATTCTGTTGAACCTAAGGGGCAAATTGCATGCTGGATCACGGACCTCCAGGAATTTCAGTTTGAAGTCAAGCATAGACCAGGCCGATCTAACCAAAATGCAGATGCGATTTCCCGTTTGAATCACAGCAAACAGCAAATTCAAAATCCATCCTGACCCCCTACTGATGCCATTACAGGTTCCATAAGTTTGCTCCCTGCCACGGATCTACTTACTGCCCAACGCAATGACCCTAGTATTCGCAAAGTTATCGAATTAAAGGAACAAGGCCTCCCCAAACAGCCCCCATTTTCTGGCAAGATCATTCTGATCTCCGCACCTACTGGGATTGCTGGAACCAGCTCTTTGTAAGCAATGTGCTACTGGTTCGGTCCCTCTATAGGCACACTCATTTTCCTAGCCAAGCGGTTGTTGTTCCTAACTCACTTGTACCGAATGTTCTGAAAGGCCTCCACATCAGTCCCGCTGGTGGCCATATGGGCATTACTCGTACCATCCAGCGACCCCGAGAACGTTTCTTCTGGCCCAAAATGCGCACTTCGATAATCACATTTATTCAAACGTGTGTTGATTGCAGTCAAAATATATGTACACCCAAGCGCAAAGCACCCCTTCAGCCCATTCAAATAAGTGAACCTTCTGTCTTCTGGGCACTCGACTATATGGGTCCTATACAAGAAACTGCCAATGGTAATAAACATATCCTAGTGGTCATGGACCATTTTACCAAATGGTGTGAGGCGTTTGCCACAAAGGACCAAAAGTCTAGTACGGTTGCGAAACTTCTTGTGTCTAAACTCTTTTCGAGATTTGGACCACCTACTGTCATCCATTCAGACCAAGGTCGTAATTTCGACAGTAATCTCATGCATGAAGTTTATAACATCATGGGGCTCAAGAAAACTCGAACCACTGCGTACCCTCCCCAATGTGATGGACTCGTGGAAAGACAGAACCGCACTTTACAGGAAATCATTCGTAAATTTGTTTCTGAACATAGTTTAGATGGGGACGAATGGATTGATCAGGCAGTCTTTGCCTACAGAACAGGGGCACATGAATCAACTGGCATTTCTCCTTATGAGATGGTGTTTGGACGCCCCGCTAGAATGCCAATTGAACTAGAGTTAGGAGTGCCCTTGAGAAATCCATCTAGCCAGTCAGACTATAGTCAATCGCTTCGTAAGGCTATCCAAATAGCAAATCAGGTAGCTCGTAGGAATCTTGTAGCAGCTAGGAACAGACAGTCTACTGATTACAACAAGAGTCACTTAGACTGGAAACCATTGCAACCTGGACAAGTCGTGTGGCTAGCTCGCCCTAAAAAATGGAAATTTGGGAAGAAATGGATCGGTCCATACATAATTTGCAGTAACAATGGAGTTAACTATGTGTTGCGGTCCAACATAGGAAAAACGTTTGTAGCACACCACAACCAAATTAGACCTTGCCCCACCCCGTTGGACCAGGGCGTACCCGTACCACCTTTGAACGAAACACCAGGGGTTGTCTTTGTAGAACCCGACCAGTTGGCAGTGAAGCCGGGGTCTCAAGGGGTTAGAGGCGGTAATGCCAGACCTGCACACCTTCGGCAGACCATACACCCTCCTGTTCGTTTTGGGGACTTTGTAACACACTAGTGCAAATCAAAACCCCATTGCTCTCAAACTTGAGAGAGGGGAAGGTGTAATGACTGTGCCAACTACGCTTGGTGCCTATCATCGTAACTGTAGTTAATATTTTGTCCTTTTGAATGTTTATATGTGTTAATTTGTAATCTTGATTTCTTGCTTTGTAACTGTGGTCGTTGATTGATAAGAGTCAGAGGTATTGATAATAATTGTGTATGTTTGTCAAATGAGTTAGTTTTTGAATTGATTGTGAAAGAGTTGGTCGCATATATTCTTTGGTGTTTTCTGACTTATTATTCTGCTTGGAACCCGAACACGCCACAACTCGAACAAATTTCGATTTCCCTTTCAGATTTCGAGTAAGCGGATGTGAACTGTATAGCTCAAACATTGCGTAAGCAACATACAAAAGAGGAGGTATGAATACATACCTGCAATGGCTCACTTTCCATGATTAACTCTTCAGGCAGCTTTGTCAATGATGCAATTCTGTGAAAAAATACTAGACATGATGCAGCATAGGATTACTTTACTTTACTAGACATGATGCAGCGTAGGGTGCAAATAATTGAAGCTAACAAAGCAAAAGCTAGCCAACAAGCAGAGCTGACTATAGAAAAATAATAAATGCGACGCTGTAGTAAAAGTGCTCAGTTCTCGGATTTCCGATGATATGAAATCCAAAAAGTGTTTTTTCTCACAGGTTATCTTAAAAAGATATGGACTGGTTGCTTAAAATCATAAAAACAATTGCTAAAGGAAACTAAGCCCCCCCCCGTAGCATTTCCCAGAGAGTGATCAAGCCCCTGATCCCCCACATAGCCTGTGTCTATGCCGGAAATATTAACAAGCTAATGCAAAGTCAGGCATAAAAGTGAATGAGACAGTGAGGTGCATCCATTCTTACTTACCGCATAGTTCCATTAAGGCCCATGTCTTGAATAAGTCCCAGCCCCTCCCCAATGAGCCTCCTTTCAAATTCAATCAAAAATTAATTCATTAGTTACAAGCCCATGAATGAGTTGCACCGTGAATTTCATGCCTCGTGGCTTGCTGGAAATAATTATTAACTGATACCCCCAAATAATATGCGTCTTCTGTCAAGAAAAGCTATGATAGAATGTCTTTGCACCGCAATACAACCTTGTGGGTGTCCGATGTTCTTCTGCTTTGATTAGCCACCTTTCTCAAATTAGCCTTTTCTTTCAAACATCAAGGCTTAAATCAGCCCATTTGTTGCTTGATCGAATTATTACAGGATACTATTGTTGTCAATACAGCGAGGGCTCTTGTTGTCAAAACGTTAAGTAAACACTTGTGAAATTTACGATGGATTTTTATTGTTGTAAACATGTTGCTAATGCAACGAAGATTACATCGTTATTATCGAAAGTAATAAAATGACTTTAGGGGTGTATCCAGGATCGTTTTGTATAATTTGGTATGTTTTCTTTTATTTAGTAACACTTTTCTATGCATTTTAAAGACAGAAAATGCCCGATACATTTGTTATCAAAATATTATTTGACAAAAACTCGTGTTACACAATACCAGGAAGATTATTAAGGGCACTAAGGAAAATATTTTTTTAAACTCATTTGTTTTTATTTTTGCAATTTAAAAAACGACTCATTGACTTTCAAAGTTGGAGTGCCGCCCTCCTCCGGAAACAGCACTTAATTAGACTTAATTGGACTAAATTTGATCAAAATGACATATTCCCGAAGGGCACAAAAATGTAAAAATACTTGCATTTTGAAATACTAAAAATTGCAAGCCAATTTATTATCTGGATTTACATTTTCTAATCTTTATCTTTGTGGCAAGAGATTTTTTCTATATTTACTTCCAATTTTTGAGAATTTTGGACATTTTTGATTTAGGAAAAAGGTATGGATATTTCAAATTAGCTATTGGAAACGCCCTAGAAGTGACTTCAACATCTCAAACTAATGGAATTGTGATTCTCAAGATCATTCAAATCTGTTAATCACTGAAAATCCCTGATAAAAAGTTCCAGTTTGGACATACTGTAATGTGTTCAGCATTTGCACTTAATGAGAAATCAATTGAATATCCAATCATTGCTGCGGAGCAGCAGCGCGGCGCATCTTTTTATAATTAATATATTTGATTGACAGCTAAAATATGTAACACCACATGATTCGGGTGTGGAATTTGTCTTGTGAGATTTTAGAGTTGGAGTGTAGTCGTGTTCTATGGTATGTGATTCGATTGAGATTTGATTAAAGAAAAGGTTGTTTTTACTTGTGTGATTATTCCTCATTGTATAAAAGAAGTGGAAAGGGGGAAAAAGTTCTCCAACATAATTGGTCCACCGAGCCGGATACTGTAGAGGTAATAATATGGATCAAGTAGAGAAAACCAAGAGAAAGAGAACCACCACGCGGGGAATAGTTACAAAATTAATCAAGAAGGTGGAAGAGCTGTTAGATGAAGAGAACACGGACATCGACAGCAGGAAACTCACAATGTACCAAGGGTATCTAGAAGATCAGTCTCGTTGTTTGAAGGAATACGACGAAGTGATTTTAGACAGTTTGTTCGACGAAGACGCAGATAAGGAGGTCTGTGCTAACGAAGCTGAAGAGGCAGACGAAATTCGGCAAAAAATTGCGTTTAATCTGATTTGTTTGGAAAAGGCTTTGAAAGACATAGAAGAGGACTCAAAGTCGGTTGCGAGTGCTAAGTTGCGGCGAAGCACATCAAGAGATAGTTTGATCTCGGTCCGTACAGTCAGTTCAGTCGTGTCGTCTGAAGAAGGGAGCCAAGAAGGCCAAGATGAGATATCGAAGAAAACGTACATAAGGGTAAAGTTGCCGAAGCTGGAGATCAGGAAATTCAGTGGCAAGATTCAGGAGTGGAATGAATTTTGCAATTCGTTCAAAAGTGCCGTACACGAGAATTCATCGTTGGCAAATGTAGACAAATTCAAGTTTTCTTGATGAAACTGTTCGACGGACAATATCAGGCTTAACATTATCTGACAAGGACTATGATGCAGCTGTTGACATCCTGGAGCGAAGGTATGCTAAGCCAATGCAGATCAAGAGGGCGCATATTAACGATATCATCAATTTGGCGCCGGTTTTCAACGACAAAAGCTTAACCAGTTTGCGCAACCTGCATGACGACTTGGAAACGCACTTCCGTGGACTCGAGGCTATGGGAGCGGAACAGGAAACCTACTCCAGCGTCGTAGTTCCTGTTGTCATGGAGAAAATTCCGGAGTCGATCAGACACAGTATGATCCGCTTTGGCGGTGATTACTTGAATTGGAATCTTGATGAATTACTGAAGGCCTTAGCTAAAGAGCTTGAAATTCGAGAAATTTATGTTCCATTAAAGATGAATGGCCAACAGCAAGTGACATCTCAAAATAATCAGCATCCACGTCCAAGGCAGAACGAGAAGATGGGGACAGCCAGTGCATTGTTCATGGGAAAGCAAGAGAAGAAGAGGTGCCCCATTTGTTTACAAGACCGCGAAGCGGAAGCGTGCGAAAGGTACAAGAATCCTGAAGACCGTAAGCGTAAGCGATTAGTAGTTTAGTAAGCGATTTGTTATGATCAAGACCTCTGACTTTCCAGTATGTATTGTTAGTTGGTTTTCCTGACACCAATCATTCACCTGCTTTCCAATCATGCTTAAGTTATCCACAACCTCTTCGATATTCTTTCTTGCATAGTAAAATGTACTATCGTCAGCATACAAGTACGCCTCTCCTTGAGTGATTTTATCTGGAAGGTCATTTATATACATTGTGAATAGCCTTGGTCCCAATAGGGACCCTTGGGGTACCCCAAATTTGATTACACGATGCCTTGACTTTGTGCCATTAAGTTCAACATACTGTGATCGGTTGTGTAAATAATCACTGAGGATGTCGAACATATTACCACTAACACCACATCCAAGAAGCTTTTTCTTCAGAATATCATGGTTTATGGAATCAAAGGCTTTTCTAAAATCAATCAAGAGTACTCCTACAGTGAGGCCTTCATCAATAGCTTTCTTCCATGATTCTGTCATGTGTAGTAACAGATATTCTGT
This sequence comes from Sanderia malayensis, assembly GCA_013076295.1. Taxonomy (NCBI): domain Eukaryota; kingdom Metazoa; phylum Cnidaria; class Scyphozoa; order Semaeostomeae; family Pelagiidae; genus Sanderia; species Sanderia malayensis. The sequence continues at coordinate 272,316 of RQOL01000618.1, read as the reverse complement.
TGATTTGCCTTCCTGGAAACCCCATTGTTTTGGGGTTTGAGCTCCATTTATTTTTAAGTGGCTGAAAAAATTATGAAGTATTACTCGGGCAGCCAAAAATCATTTGTATCTGCCAAAGCTGTTAACAGTCTGAATATAGAGCCACTTAGAGAGGAAAGTCTTGGAATAAGAACGTTTGGACAGAGGAAGCGTACGACCTTTACACAACAACAAAAACAAGAATGCAAGAAGGAGGGTTCAAACTACGTAAGTGGAAAACTAACAGCAGCTCTCTAGCTAAAAAGCTTGATGAAGAGAATGAGGCTATCAGTAAGGAAGTTGTTCAAGAAGAAGATAGCAAAAGCAAGATATTAGGCTTGCCTTGGGATAAGAAAGAAGATGTGATAGAGTTTGATTTAGGGAAAGTAGCTGAGAACGCAGGACAAGCTGATGTCACAAAAAGAGGAATATTGAGTTCATTGGCAACCATATTTGATCCACTGGGTGTGATAGGGCCAGCAGCAGTACCTGCTAAAATTCTGTTTCAAGATCTTTGTCTAGAGAAGATAGGATGGGATGATCCAATACCGGCAGATAAGTCTAAAGTGTGGCAGGAGTGGATAAAATCAATGAAGCAATCCAACACAATTACAACTCCTAGAGCTGTATTAAACCAAGTCAAAGGTAAAGTGCTCCGAACAAGTCTTCACGGATTTGGAGATGCAAGCAAAAAAGCTTACTGTGCTGCGATATACCTGGTGTATGAGACAACAGAAGCAAAATACAGTGGCTTACCATGCTCAAAGTCAAGAATTGCACCATTGAAAGGCCTATCCATTCCGAGGCTAGAGCGTATGGCTGCTAAGATTCTGACTACACTGATGCAAACAGTTACTCAAGCATTGAGCTCTGATACTAAGATTGATGAAGTCAGGTATTGGTCTGATAGCATGACCGTGCTATACTGGATTCAAAATAAAGGAGAGTGGAAACCTTTGTTCGGCGTAGGGTTAATGAGATATTAAAGGCATCTTGGAAAGACCAATGGGGTCATGTTGTTGGAACTGAGAACCCAGCTGACATAGGTTCGAGAGGTCCTCTTGCAGAACAATTGAAAGACAATCAACTTTGGTGGGAAGGTCCATCTTGGCTAAAGGAGAACAGAGATAAATGGCCAAGTATCTTTATGGTGGATGAGTCAAATGATGTGATTGAAGAGAGAAAGAAAAGTGTTGCAACAGTAATGGTAGCAGTTGAGTCAAAGAATGGAATTAGTGAGATAATGGACATCAAAAGGTTCAGTTCACTAAAGAAGCTGTTCAGAGTGACAGCATATGTGAGAAGATTTATTCATAATCTGAAGCAGAAAGTTGCAAAGAAAGATTTTGATACAACCAAGCTGAGAGTTGAAGAGATCAAAGAGGCAGAGAGAGAATGGATCATTGATGCACAGTTATTCTTGCAAGACAATAAAGATTTTGCCAAGTATAAAGACCAGCTAGGCATTGTGAACAAAGATGGCATACTAATTTGTAAGGGACGGTTTGAGTGTGCTGATTTGGAGTTTGATGCAAAGAACCCAATCATATTGCCAAAGAACCACGAGTTTACAGATCTTGTTATCATGGACTGCCATGTAAAGGTTCATCACTGCAGGGTCAGCGCTACTCTTGCAGAATTACGATCAAGATACTGGATAACCCAACGCAGGCAATATGTCAAGCGATTGTTGACAAAGTGTTTCACGTGCAAGAAATTAGACGGAAAGCCATTCAACGACCCAGCGGTTGCACAACTACCAGAGTTCAGGGTTAATGAGGCCCCACCATTCAGCAAAGTAGGAGTGGACTTTGCAGGTCCGCTATACTGTAAAGGAGCAAGAGGAAGCAGTATAAAAACGTATATTGCTTTATTCACTTGCTGCGTGACTCGAGCGGTGCATCTCGAGTTAACACATGATTTGAATGCATCATCGTTTTTGAATGCCTTGAAACGTTTAACTTCAAGACGTGGTACACCGACAATGATAGTATCTGATAATGCTAAGACATTCAAATCAACAGCTAAGCTTTTGAGGAAATTTCAAGTTGATAAGCAATTGGTTGACTACATGGAAAGTCGTCAAATCCACTGGAGATTTAATCTTCCAAGGTGCCCCTGGGCAGGGGGGGGTATTTGAAAGGATGGTAGGCAGCGTGAAGAGATGTTTTCGCAAGGTATTGGGTAAGGCTCGACTTACACCGGATGAATTGTATACTATTCTAACCGAGATTGAATGCACTTTGAATTCTAGGCAGTTGACGTATCTATGCGAAGAAAGACAAGTTCTTACTCCATCTCATTTGATGATGGGTAGAAGATTGACACCATTCTCTACAAATCTATCCTTAGATTCAGAAGAGAATATTTCTGTTGATAATTTAACCAAACGATTTGTGTTTCTTAGGAAGAAATTGATTCATTTCTGGAATAGGTGGAAGCGAGAATATCTGGTGAGCCTCAGAGAACAGCATCGAATGAACAAAAAACCATCAAACGCCATCGGTAAAGGAGATATGGTGCTGATGCAAGACGACAACAAAAAGAGAATCGAGTGGAAGTTAGGACTTGTAGAAGAATTGATCGCAGGGAAGGATGGAGAGGTAAGAGGGGTGAGTATTCGAGTAAGTAATAAAGGGAAAACTCAAAGTTTGTATAGACCGGTGCAAAAGGTTTATCCTTTGGAAATTTCTGATGCAGCAAAGCCTCATGATTGCACGGGGAGTAATGCGGAGGAGAACGTTGAAGAGAAAGAGCGAACGATTGAAGTGAGTGGAAAGACGAATGAGGTCAATGAGAATGGAGATGAAAGCGAACTACGGAATACGAGTTCTGAGCTTGTACGCCCACGTCGCCCCGCAGCAAAAGATGCGCGTTGTATTAATCGACTTCTTCTTGATCCCTGATGGATCAAGGAGGGGGGAATGTTGCGGAGCAGCAGCGCGGCGCATCTTTTTATAATTAATGTATTTGATTGACAGCTAAAATATGTAACACCACATGATTCGGGTGTGGAATTTGTCTTGTGAGATTTTAGAGTTGGAGTGTAGTCGTGTTCTATGGTATGTGATTCGATTGAGATTTGATTAAAGAAAAGGTTGTTTTTACTTGTGTGATTCTTGAAAGGGGGGAAAAATTCTCCAACAATCATAACCAAATCCCAACTTCGCTTGCACTAACTTTGACCTTATTATAGTCAAACCTCTAAATATAAAGTAGCTCCCACCTTTTTTATTAAAGCCTCGTTTAACTTTTACATTTATACTTAATGGCAACGTAACATTCCTCCAGTTAGTTCATCAAAGAAACATAATAAAGATGCATAAAGAAGCATCATAAAGATGCAACTGACGTTGGAGACTCTGAACTCACGATGTGCATAAAAAGTACAATGCATCCACGAGAGCTCCGTGGGTCTTGTTTGCACAATAAGGATCATTACTAATGAATGGCTCATCTAAACATTACTAAACTAGTAAAATACAACAGCACCCTGACTGAAATACTTTACTTTACGTACATATTTACTTATGGCTTGAAGGCTGTACAAAAATGTTATAAAAAATATGTAAATAATGGTAAAAAACATATGGGTACCTTGAATGATATCCGTCAAAGAAATCATCTTTAAATCTAAGTAGCTCATCTTCATCATGCCAAACCCAAGCTGCTGTTGTTGTCATCTTACGTTCACGCCCAGGTTGTTGCTTAAATTCCTCCATATAAAGCTGGATCTTAGACAAATCCGTATCTATCAGCTCCTCCAAATCAATTTTTTCTTGACCAAAAATATATTATTATCAATTACTATCTATTACTTCATGGTATTAAATAGAGTTTTAATTAAAAGTTAAAAGTTGACTCTCAAAAAAACTAACCATCTCCATTTTTATCCATTTTCAGCATGAAAAACCTAAGATGAGTTACATACACTATAGATTTAATCAAATTAATGTTGTTAGAAAAATAAATTTTAAGCAAGTAGATCAATGAATAAGTGATAAAGAAACAACTCACATGTCATCAGCATCCTCTTCGGTTATTCGAATGTTTTTTCCAGGAACTAATGCCATCTAAAATGAATAAGAAGACATTTTGGCAAGCGTATTGAGCTTTGCGAAGTCATTAAAATAATACTTAAGAGCACTCTCTTTGCATACTAATAACCAAACCTCTTGAATATCAACAAATCCGTCGCCATTCAAGTCCCATATGCTAAATGTTTTATCCGGAGCACCATGGATGATAACATCAATATCAGTATCCTGCAGCTCAAACATTTTCTTTCGTTTTGCAAGCTCAATCAAAAGCTCACATTCTTCATCATCAAAGAAGTCTTTTACTTCTAAAGAAAGCATTTGCAATTGTGTCATTGATAATAAAATGATTTAGCCAATAATTTATCAAAGATCTTGTACTCCAAGACTTTCCGTGTTCCATTACTGCCAAAATGATAACGAAATACTTTTACTGAAGAGTAGTACCTAACTCACCAAAGATAGTGGGTAGAGCACTTAATATTTTTATCGTTCTGTTCACTCCAGGAATTAGTTCTATGTTTTTCTTCTGTCCAGCCTTGAAATGAACGTGCAAATTAAGCCATTTGATTTTACACATATAATATATTTAAGTATTTTGGTACTTAAGATTTGATCGTTTTACTTCATTATTTTTCAAACCTTGATGCCACGAAAATCAGGCAATCGAACACGCTTTATCAAAGGAAGTTCTTTTGTGACAATTTGCGACAACTTATTATCATCGAGAACATCTTCATGTTTAGGAGGAATAGGAGAAAGCAAACCAAAATTTCTAATAAAATCTTTATTGTCGCTATTTAACTGATTCTTTTTCCCAGCTCCATCGTTGATTTGAATATTACATTTTACGATCCATATCTGAAGAGTAAAAACCAAACATACATTTAAGCAAAGCTGCATTATTTAACTATATTTTTTTATAATTCAAGTATTTGAAAGAGCCATCTGACTACTAGCATAATAATCTACCAGCAACATTGAATTAGTGAAGAAGAAGATCGGTCTTCTGACCTTAACAGGTCCAGGAAAAGAAGCGCATGAAGTATTTCTTACAGCGTGAAGTTCAAGTAAGAGCTAAAACGTATATTAATTTTCTTATATTGAGCCAAATCGTTCTCAAACTGGAATTTAAAATGCCCATAATCTACTTCTGAGAGGATCCCAAAGAAAACAAATCTAACAAATGTGAAATTATTTTTAACGTTTTGGTAAACGGCTCTATCTTCGCGTTTTTTCTCAATGTGGTTGAATTAATTTGGAGATAAAAATTTTAGTGTTATATAATCATAAATGAATTACTTGTCTTTATATTTAAAATATAAAGACAAGTAAATCGAAGGAAATTTGAGACGCACATGTCTCTTTTGCTTGCTTTACCAATCAGAGCAGGTTGACTTTATTGTCATGGCGCTGAGAGGCAATAGATTATCTAATTGTGATTATGTCATTGACATCTGAACAATAATTCAAGCAACGTAACCAAGCGTGTTATTTGCTCATTGATGAAAATTGGGCCTTGGAATTACCTTGAAATTTCCCTTATATATTTTTCCCTCTAGGTAAACGAAAAGAAATTCAATTTGAAAAAAATTTAATTTCTTTTTCATCAAAACAAGCAATTTTCCTGAAGTCTGCGATGCACAAATAAAGTTAAAAATGTGCAAAGTCTGCTAAATAACTTTATTGATTGCTTGAGCTTAGTTTCATATAAAGCTTCCAGACTCATAATAAATATTTTTATGAATATATTGTGATAACTTGTGATAAAAATCTGTTTCGTGATTTTCTTCAAATCGAAGCATGGAAACTCTTTTTGAATAGCTGAATCCAAACTGAAATAGCATCGAGAAGACATGATATTGCTATTTTATTTTGCTGCTGATCATTTGACCGTGTACCCGCGTTTACAAGTGACCATTGGTCAAGGAACGCGCATAACACTGGATGTTCAACTCATGCATATTATATTAACGAATGAAATCATGAGGCAGTTGCTAAAAATATAACCGCGGCTTCGTATGCCTTAGAGTGATCTTATCATTATAGCGATGTAAATTCAAAGACATTGCTAAAGCGAGAACACGATATAATGATGCTTGCCATTTATTTTGCGATTAATTTGTTCTTCTTCACAATACAAATACCATCGACAGAATCAGAGCACACTTTGGCTGATGTTTTCAAGGTATCTGATAATGAAGAGAGTTGTAAATTGAATGGAGACAAATTTAACTGTGAACGCCAGAGCAACGGTCCTGTTTTTGGACCAAAATTTCAAAAAGTGCATCTGCAACTACCTCGTGTGAACCCCGTGAAAGTAAGCGAAATATTGTGATATATATTTAAGACTTGCAATGCTACAGGGACATGAGTTTTTATTTAAACATGAACACGACTGACACATAAATTATATAGCACGGTAGCTGTTATCATCGATTAATATCTTATTTGAAATTATGTTTATTATAACGTTGATCATAGATATGTTATCCGAATGCAAAATGCATTAAAAAATTTTGAATGCAATTAAATAAAACCAAGTTTGCAACCTTAAGTTGAAGAGGCTATATTCACCCAGCTTTGCTATCCACTGCTCATGAAAGAATGTGTAACAAAATTGATCTAGCATTCTAATAGACAGTTGAAATAATCATTTATTTTGTAGACGGGTTACGAAAGACGAGTCAGATTAGTGAATGATAAAAAGCACACCATGAAGACGTTAGCAATATACCCTCCAGTATTTGGTAATAATGTTTAAAAAACTATTTTGGTTGGCGAATGGCTTTAAAGGGATTTTTCCAAACTTGTGATGCATTGGACTTTTAATTCTTTTTCTTTTTTGGTAGAAATAAAGAATTTTCTAACTGAAGACGAATGTGATGCCATGATTCATTTGGCAAAAATGAAGGGAATGAAAAATGCAACGGTCGCTACAAGAAATGTAGGAATCTCTCCAGAAAATTCTCATATAGCCTTTGACCAATGGGATCAAGACATGGACGGTTCATTATCAAGGAAAGAGGTATGTTGATGTTTGTAAATATGCGCTGACCAAAAGATACCAATTCGCAAGCTAACTAAACACATGAATAACATAGCTATCCAAATACGTCTCAGGAGCAAAGCAGAAAGTAATATAAAAACCTGGATACACCCAGCTATCTTCCATTCTTTTCTCCATATATGCCAAAAAATAGTCAGTTTGTCAAAAAAGGAAAAGAAGCTGAGAATATCGGATGAAATAATTCTATCTGTAAAAGGGAGAACAAGGAGTGAGGGAAATGATAATCAAAGAAACCTGCAGGTGACTCGTGACATAGGGCTTTTAGCAACGGCTTCATATCAACCAGAAGATTAACACATAATAACCAAATTGATTGATATCAAAGTCAGACCCTGCAAGCTTAAATGCTCAGCCCCAGGAAAACTAAATAGCTAATTTTTGGACATTTACTTTTTCAATTTCACCTTCTCGACATAAAAGTTCAAACAAACAAACAAACTTGAAAACCAAAGCAATGCTGATTCAAAAGCTTTTTTCAAGCCACGGGGGTCCATAACGAGAGCATCATAATACTGCAACTACTTTCCGCGTTTTCATGTGTGAATGAATTTAAATTAAAATGACTGACTATTCTCTTACACACAACAGAACGATAGACAAATAAAATTGAGTGCTCATTTATTGGCTTACTATGAATAGGAATATAATAGTCTAAGTGACATTAGATAAAAAGAGGTTTATTTACTACCGAGAATTACAATTTTTATATCAAAATATACTGATATTCTTGTTTTACTGGACAAGAATGGATCCACATACCAGCTTCATATAAACCAGATCTGAATCTATGACGCCAGCCCTCCTAAACCTCTTGACTCCCATTTCTGGCGGGTCTTGCATACGATCATAAAATGAATTGAATCCCATTGCTTGTATTGGCTTTGAAATGCTGACTTTTTAGTCCACTTCGACTTGTTTTGGCTCACAAGCCGCGTTCTGCGATATTTATGTAATGGCTTAGCGCCAGAAGACAAATGAAAAAAGATTTGCCAAAAAAAGAAATATTCTCCAGGGAAACTATCTCGCGAGATTTACAAGTCTTTGTTTTATGCACATGCATCACCTTTTTCGTGCAGCTTTTCACGGAGTACATGATTTCACGCATTCAAGAGTGCAAGAAAAATGGTACACCGCGAATTCAAATTCACCTTAGGCAACAAAACATGTGACATCGGACAGTTAACCCATTATAAAGACTTTAAGAATTCTAAGATATGTAGTGATGGGACACTCAGAAAAAGTTGCGCTGCTTATTTTTATCAATGTTTGCGCAGACTCTGCTGAATGAGACTTAACAAATTAACAAAACAAAGCTTTTAAAAGTGCCGATTTAATTTTATCAGTGCCAAATAGCATCGTGGTTATATTTAAAAAGTCAATGCACTGGCTATAACACAGCGTAAATAAAATTTGCAAGTTATGCATGTCTGTTTTGCCATTAATCTTCAAAGTAGGAAATTTTGACAACTCAGAACAATGCTGTGATTCCATCGAAATGTCGTGTCTGCAAAGTTGAAGCAGACTTTTTGTTCAGACTTAGCATGGCATGCATAAGCACAAGGACATGAATAGTATCTCCAAAGTAAATTAATTGTATAACCATTCATATATCGTAGGGACACATAACGGAGGCAATTGCACGGTTACTCAGCATTGTAAAAAAATATTATTTCATCATCTGGTTGATAGTATTTCAAAGCAAAAAAAAAACAAACAGCGTCTTTTGAGGAGCTCGGAAAACGTCATTTGTCTCCGCCTACCAGTATCTCTGGATTATGTGCTTTGTATCTTGTATCACCTGTCTTTGCTTTAAAGTTAGGAAAGATATATCGCTAAAGAAATGAAGACAAATTTAAAAATAGCAATTTATTGCAAAAAATGACAACTCAGATAAGCTAAATCAAAGCAAAGTATGCCGCATTTTCTCGAGTGAGCACCACCCCGTATAAGCACAGCCCCCGAATGAGCACCGCAGTTACCTTTTTAGTAAATGGAGCCTTTAATCGATAAACCGTTAGAATCGTTAAAATCCAACAGGAAAAATTGCAAATCTTAATTCAACATTGTGTTTATTTTCTTGTATCAAAACACAATTGTGTTTCAAACTTGTATGTTTTACTAGCTACTAAAAGATTGTTTAAAACTTATTTATGCCATTCAAAAATGGCAGGGTTTTTATAAAGCGCCACCCCCGCAAGAGTGCCGACCTCAAATAAGCGTCGCATTAAAAGTAAAGGAAATTAAAAGCGCGCCGCGGCCCTTGCTCGAGATTTGTTTGAAAAACTCCATTAACCTCTATTGGGAATATTTTTCATGATATCACTATGTTTCCCGTTCTCATTCTCCAATTTACAGATAACCCATTAAACAGAAGCAAAAGAATTTTATTTCATTCCTTTGAACATTCCCTCAGCATGATTTTGATCTGAGCCTAAAACTACAAATATAAAAAGACCGACTGTCGTGTGATGTATTGTTGCATTGTTTCAGATTTTCCAACTACTAATCACCAGATCACCAGTTGCAGTAGATCTTGACTGCTTGATATTGAATAACATTCGGAACTATATAAGATTATTATTTTGTTTTTGATGTTGTTTGACTTTAAAATTGTAGGACTGTCAAATAAGCGCCCCCTTTTTAAGCGTATTCTAGTTTTTGGTCATTTTACATTGTTCTATTAACTATGAAGAAGGAAACAACGTTCTTCCTGTTTCAAACAAATTAATATTAAAATACTCGTAAAACTCACAATAATACAAATCAGAGTTGCCTTAAACTCACTCAAACCCCCGCAATATTTCAATATTTGGGTTATGTAGAACAGTTCACAAATCAATAGATTTCATCGCACGCACACACATTTTAATTTTTCGTTGCTTATCCCCGCCAAGGCTATTTCGGGAATAAACAGTGGACGTGGACAAAAGCCAACTGTATTCGAGCCCTAATACACTTTCATTAAAGATATCATTTAGGAAAAGCCTGAAATTCTATAAGTAAATTATTCTTCTATTTTAGATATCCGAAATATCAGAAATAAAGCATCTGCTGTTATCTGAAGACGATGTTGAGAGAATGTATTAATAAAATTCCTTCAATATCTATTTCCATATTATTCATGTTCATTATTTGATAGCTGTTTTTCTGATTCAAGGGAAAGATACTTGGATATGGATAAAGATAAAAATGGTGAATATAGCATAACTGCTAAATGCAGGTTTTATAAGGAGTTTTTACAGAATAAGACCGTAATCATATCTTATTGTCTCTTATTGAAAAATTGAAACACTTTCTTCAAAAACTTAACTCAAAGGAAATAGCTGTGCCTTTTATTTTTCAATTTATTTTTGTTCTTCAGGAAAAATCAGCTATGGAGAATTAGAATCAGTAACTTTTGAGAAATTTAGTAAATATATGCAAGACTTGAGCAAAGAACAAACTTTTTCGTCTGCTTATAACATTGAGCAAACAAGTCTATGGCATGACGAAGATGAATTACTTGTATATGAAGATGTTTTTCAAGATTACCACCAAAGGTAATGAATAAAAATTGTTATTAAAATCAGCCAGTTTCATTATTCAGAATTAGCTACACACGATAAATGAGAAAATATCTTTTTTATTCTGAAATATCTTAATGGGCGTGCAACTTGATAAATTTACCAGGCATGAATATTTAAATATTACATTTCAGACTTTCTAATTTAACTCGCATCCCAAAGAAGCTAATTGAGGAAAGTGAGCCAATACAGGTATGATAAAATATCTCAACATGAAATACCGTAAATTCTCTTTTAAGCACCCCGGGGGGCTTATTGTTTTTCAGTACTTTAAAGAGGGGGCTTATTAGAGAGGGGGGGCTAAATTGAGAGAGGGTGCTTAATAAATATTTTGTAATAGAAAACCATTTTCAGTGGTGGAAATACATTAGATAATACATGAAATACATTATTCAATGAAGTCTGTGTGAAAAACGTTTATATCCACAATACTTAAGCCTAAATGATTTGAATTTGAATTTGTTGAGAAGTATTGAACGACCAATGAATAAAATGAAAATCTCCGTTGTTTGTCAAGTTTACTTATTTTGGCATCAGTGAAGATTGGGGGAGGGCTAAATTGAGAGGGGGGCTTATTAAATTTTTCCTTTTGAAAAGGGGGGCTAATTAGAGAGGGGGGCTCAATAGAGAATTTACGGTATGTCTCATAGCAAGCTAATAGCGTAGTAGGAGGCAATCGTCAATCATGCTGAACAATCTGATTTACCAAAGATGAGGGTGCAGGCGAGTGGATAGACAAATTAGATTTAGGTTGACGGTATTAAAAAATCACTAAACACGGTTAGCTTTAATTTTGAGTAATACCAAATGGTTCTTAATCTTACCATATATCAAAACATCAAAATTTTCTCTCTTTGTAGATTAAATTATTCAAAAATGGGTCACACACCCATTGCAGCCACGATTCTGATCAATCTTACCCAAATATACCGTGTTGCATATATGGCTCAACTACTAGATGTCGTAAATGCAGGTATAGATTACAATCTGGAAGTATATGTAATTGCTCTTATTTTCAACTTTTTTTATCCTTGGTTCTGATAAATGAGCAGTGGAAAAAACATTTCTAATATTGTTGAGTATTTGAAAATACAATTTTTGTCAACATCTTTTTCCCTAGGTTTGCTTCCATAATGTATTTTCTGAATGATGTCAAAAATGGCGGAGAGCTTGTTTTTCCACTTGCAGATAATAAAACATTTTCATGGAAAGTAAGACAAATCTTTCTCTAACTGAACACATATTATGCTTATGCTTTTGACTTACAAGATAGTCTTCCAGGGGCTTAAAGTGTTTAGGGGAGGATGAAACTTGACATTTTAACTCTGTGATTGTTTTATAAAATGTCATCTACTTTTATTCATTTGGTGGCATTCCTTGGCTTTTCTAACAAGTAAAAGTATTTGACTTAATATCGCAAAACATGCACTTCAGGTCTACTGGGCTTGAAGAGAAAATGATACAAAGGAGCTACTTTTGTTAAATAAATCCAGCTTGGGTGGATGGACTTGACAATACTGGCATCACCAAAAGTGCAACTTTTCTGGGTTTATTCTGAAACATTTTGTTCCATTTAAATTTGAACTTCCGACTTCTAATTTTAAATTATTGCTTGATGAACAATTTTGAGCAATAAATTGCTTTCCCAGCCTTGCAGCACGACATTATCATTACGTAACACTGATTTGTTACGTTATTGTGGATTTTTTTTATTAACGTGTCCTTCATGCACATGTATTTACATGTTTTTACATGTGGTATTAACGTGAATTTCCACTTATTACACATAAATGCGCGTAGTTCGTTATAAGAAACGCGTATGTGTGCTCACTGCTCGCGACAAATTTTCCGCCTTGGAAGAGTGCGGGCACAAAGTTACGATTTCCTTACTGCTTGCTCAAAAGTTGTCAAACTGCTTAGTTTGAAGGTTTTTACCAATTACTAATTTACAAGTTTTTTTACGGAGTGTTTGTTAGTGTACGAAAATCTATAGAAATTAGAAAATATTTTTACCCATTCTCACAATTTATTCATGTCCAGCGAGCTAAATTGGAAGTTTCTATGATGATATTGTAAATATCAGGATTTGTTAATTTCAGGATCTCCATAATGACACAGCAAAAGCTTGCTCAAAGTCCCCAAATGCATCTCTATCGACTTTGAGAATTAGGCCTGAAAAAGGTAAAGCTATACTTTGGTATAATCACTATATTGGAAGAGATACTGGCTGGATATATACGCTTGACCCATTGTCATTGAATGGGGCAACCCGCCTTGACGATGGAGAGAAGTGGATTGCCAGTACATGGGTAAATATTATTGGAGATGGAGTGAACGAGCTGAGACCGTGGAAAATGGGCAATAACGTTTTATCGTGGAATAACTTAAGAAAAGATATCATAAAGGAGATGAGAAATGACGATTTTATTGAAGGACAACCGTACTTACATGATTCTAAGTTAACGATAATAGAAGATGAAGTCACCGAGAGCGATCATGACAGTACCGGTAAATCAGTTGGTGAAGATAAACTAACTGGTGAGGAAAAAGAGAGGGTTCATGAAAAAATTCAACCAGCGAACAATAATGAAGCTGTTTGGATGAAAAAGCCATCAAAACAAGATGTTGTTTTGAAAAATAGAAAAGACGAAATCAAACATGACAAAAAGGCGGACAAAGAACCATCAATTAATGAGACAAAGATTGTTGATATAATTGATGTAAATATAAAAATGGATCAGAAAATTGCAGTAAATGAAGCAAAGCCAGTAGGAGAAGAAGTAGAACGTATTGAAAATAAAGTGAAGCACGCTAAAAATAAAGTAGTAAGAATTAAACACGATAAAGACAATTTGATGCCTCTAGAAAAAAAAATTAACGATAAAGATAAGCAATATAAAAAGGGAAGAATAGAAACCAAGGTCAGAAAAGAAATGGTAATGGAAAACATGTCATCTAAACTGGAAATGAAAACAGACCAACCAGAAGCTGAAGTATCGAATAAGAAAAGTGTATCGCCAGACGACGAAAGCCCTTCAGGCCCCCCAACAAGAATTTCATATCCACACGATTTAAAAAGAGGAAAGATTATAGAAAATAAACTCGTGGCAGCAGTGCTAATGTTAGTTGAAGAATTAACTAGGGATGAACTTGAAATGATTGCAAGAAGTTTACACGATAAATTGCAGCTGGCGTGCATACCAATCATGGTGAATCCTTTTGGGCCAATGGGCTGAATAATAGAAATGTATGATTGTTGATATTGATTGGTAATGATAAATTGATAAAAATAACCGTTTTGATCGTTAGCATAAATATGTAAAAAAATGGGTTCAATTTCATATATGCTAAATGTAATATTGTAAAGTTTAACTTATGGTGTTTTGTGACTTTGTAAATATCATAAATACCATTACGAAGAAACGTTATTTTTGAATCTTGAGTGGTATGCAAAAAATAACCATTTTTAATTCACAAAATTTTCCGATTTTTGAAAATAAGTGCTTAAATTACGTGGGATTAAGATTTTGGAATAAAATAGAATAATAAATATAATAATAAATATTCGAATTATACGAGATTTCATAAAGTGCCATATTTTACCCCTAGTTACCGCCATATCTCCGTCTTATGGCCATAAACTATATTTTTATGACCATTTTTATGGACTAAAGGCATTTTAAAGAAGCAAAACCGTTTATTAATTACTATAATAGAAATCAAAAAATATATCGATTAAGTCACAACGTAGAAAATTTTTTAGCAAAGCGTCCATTACTGCCTTTGTCTAAGTGCCCCACAACTTTGTCATATTTGAGCACATCCATGACATATTTATCCGTTGGGTTCTCTGGTTGTCTTTTAGCTTCTAAATATTCATTACAGGTCTCCATACACTTTGGTATACGGGATAACCTTTTACATGAGATAGAACGCTCCAATTCTTGGTAACAATAACCGGTAGTTCAACATCGAAAGGAATTGAAATTTTGTTTATTGGCCTTAATACCTCCTCTGCATCTTCAATGAACTTGACAGGCTTGGGTACTTTAATTAGTGCCATTAATAAAGTTCTAGTGATCGGATCTGACTTCTAGAAAGTGCCGCGCTTAAACAGTGTTGTCAAAATCACTGTCTGGCATCCTGTACTAAGTCTTTGTAAGTCAATTTGCCTAACGAGGCAAGCTTCAATGGACTTGCAATAGACCAAGAGCAAAAATAAAAAAGTTATGTCTTCAGGTAATTAACTAAAATTAACGCAAAGTTCGAATTACAGAGGGTTTTTTCTGACGGGACAAAAAAAGGTCGAACTACAAAAAGTTCGAATTATAGAGGTTCGAATTATAAAGGTTTTTTATGAGGGTTTGTCACTGATCTATAAGAAATCTGGATTGCGCATTGTGAACTTCGAAAGTGAAGCCAAAACCAAATCGTGCAAGGTACCACTTTTCACGCATGACAGCCATTCCCGCGGTGCTGTGAAGCAGCATGGTTGTTTTTTATTTAATGGAAAGAAGAGGTACCTAGCCAGTATGTACTGAATTTAATCACACATATCATTAGAGATGAGGTCGAGGTAAGACATTTGCTTTTCTTTCGGTTTTTTTATCACCTTAATCATTTCCCCGTGCATTTATGGTTGGTTTAGTTGATCTCCGCCATGGGCCTAAATTTACTTTTTGTTGAGATACAATAGTGAGAAATACGCTTTTTTCTCCGTCCATCGAATTTTAAGCACTTATCAAGCATTCACAGTTGATAAATATATTAAGAACATTTTATTTTCAAAGACAAGTGAAGTTATTGATGCTTGAAATGTAGCTACTAATTTGGATAATCTTTTGCGCACTTTTTCACAAGTCAAACGTTGCGTTTCTTCTTTGCCAAGATGGCATAGCTTAATCTTGCAGTACGCGTTTGAGATCTTCTTGATCAATGCAAAAACTTGGTTGTCGTACACCGCTGTGTCAAA
This sequence comes from Sanderia malayensis, assembly GCA_013076295.1. Lineage (NCBI taxonomy): Eukaryota > Metazoa > Cnidaria > Scyphozoa > Semaeostomeae > Pelagiidae > Sanderia > Sanderia malayensis. The sequence goes on along the minus strand of RQOL01000618.1, from coordinate 256,656 downwards.
CATACGGTCATGAAGTTTTTTGAAGATGCACGATAGGTTGATGCCTTCCAACACAGTGTTGCTTTAAACAGCCCCACTTTGTGTTTTTCCTTCATGATTTTTGATGTGGGAATCGATTTTACTGAGCCAAGAGCCTCACAGCAACGTCTGCATATCATGCCACTTTCAACCATTTTTGCAGCATAGCCAGCCATGTAAGATATTGCTGACTTTGAAAATTCAGACAAATGGCAAATGTTTGGTATGTCAGCATAGTCATGCTCACTTGGTATTCGCATTCTTTTGTTCAAATCATATTTTCTCATCACAGCTATATTTGTCATTGTGACAGTGCTGTCATCTACATTGCACACATCATCCAGCACATGTAAGATTGCTGTTGCTTAAATCTTGTTGGAACAGCTGAACGTTTTAATGTAACACGGCATCCTGTGCGATTTATGTTTGACTCCTTGAAATGGTCGGAAGAGATTTTCGAATACTGACTTGGTTGCCAATTTTCCAACCGCATGTTTATAAGCCATTTTCTGTTCTCTTCTTTATCAACAGGAAATCTTAAAGGAACACATGGCACGAAAGTGACGATATTTATCAATTTTATTTCAAGAAAGAACAATACTGTGCCGAGAAGCCATCGCGAAAATATTTGGGCCTAGGCAAGCCAGCTCGAAAAATTTTGATATAAAATATCTGTCACACGGCTATGAGTGGATTATTTTGAATTGTACAATTATGAATTTTGTTTTAATTTATAAATTTAAAGTTTCACACCGCTAGATGTAAAACAACGCTACCTGTTGTTGATATGTTTTTTTACTGTTGCCAAGGTAAAAAAATTTCAACAAAAAAAATGTTGGATATTTACGAATGAAACGTCCTGGGAAGTTGTCTTTTTACTTCACTTTCTTCATCATTGCTTCCTTCACTGTCGCTACGGTCCACTTCTTCATTTTTCGTTTTTACAGCCAAAAGCACAACATTGGGTACCAAGTTTAGCCATTAAAAATTTTCGCCATAACAACAAAAAGTGGTCCCTTGTGAAAAATTTCCCGGCTTCAAATTTTGAGTTTGTCGTGAAATTTAATTGCTCCATTCATTCTACAATTTTGTTTCTCGTAATTATCTCACACATTTACGTCACCTAGATTATCACACCCTTGCATTCTATCCCAACCTAGCCCTTCCTGTTATTTATTTTAATGTACGTAAAGCCTGCATATTGTCAACTTCAACTAATGTATATAAATTAATGTAATTCTAAATAGTCAGTCAGTCAGTCAACATCAAATACAGAGCAAACACAACATCGTTTCTCTCTCTGGCTCCGTGTTCTCTGCACGTTACAGCAAGCTCAAATGGCAAGGAAAGTTCGGAGAGGTGGTTCACGTAGCTTCGTGGGAATACGGACCAAATTCCTACAAGTTTCACGCGTAATGGGATGCTCGATCCAGTTTTCTTATAGATCAGTGGGGTTTGTTAGGAATTTTTCAAGGGACCACAGAATTTGGTTCGAATTAGTAAAAGTTCGAATTACGCGAGCTCGAATTAGACAGAGTTGACTGTATATAACTTAGGGGCCCTAAGCTTTATATAGTTCATTTTATTTGCCCTAAGGCCCCGTTTACACGGTACCGGTCACGTTTTTAGCCGTTCAAGTTTTTGTACGGCTAGGTGTACCGGTCAAATATTTGTACGGATAGGCATCCCGTTCACACGATGGCTTTTGCTAGCCGGCTTTCTTTGATCGTCATGCGCAGTATGCTTTTTCATAAATTGTTGGCACCAATTCGAATTATTTTTTGTGTGTGGTGAGTGAAATGATTTGTTGTCTGGATTTTTATGAAATTTACGATCGTCTTTTTTATTTCTGAAAGTGAAGCTTCGCCGTAAATAACAATTTTAAATTTTGAGCGCCAAATCCACATTTTCAAATTGCCTCGTTTGCTTGACTTTTTCACCTCTTTATGAATCCGTACATTTGCACGGCTAGAAATGTTTACACGGTACCGTTCAAATATTTGACCGCTCAAGTTGTCAACTCTTCCTATTCCTAACAGGACAAGTTTTTGCACGGCTATCCGTACAAATATTTGTAATTTGCACGGGTAGCCGATCTCGTGTAAACGCGACCCCTATCCATACAAAAACTTGAACGGCTAAAAACATGACCGGTACCGTGTAAACCAGGGGCGGATCTAGACCAAAATCTGACTGGTGCAATTTATGGGTTTTTAGGGCGTGTCCCCAGGTTTTCGTACAATGCCACACCCTTTGACAGACAACTCGTAATCATTCCGACTCAATAAATGCTTTAAAATATTTTTTTGGTTGCTTAGAAGAAGGTTTAAAGTAAAACACAACATTTTAGAAGAAAACAAACGAAAATAATTATACGTATTACCTTTACTCAGAGGAGTTTCAGTTCAGGACAGGACTTCAGTATCAGTTACATCAAAATATCAACATTCCGATAAATACGTAATAATGACGTTTTGCCCCAGTCAGCCCTGCATTTTCATTGGCAGATTGGTCTTTGCACCAGTGGAAATGACGTTTTGCACCAGTGAAAACTCATTTCATTGGCTAATGTTGAAATTTGGATACAAAAAAACCCATTCACTGAGGCAGTAGAAAGCTGTGACGTGTCTCAATACAACGGGCAACACATTTTCTCAACCATTCTGCGTAAAATTGGCTTAGCTTTTACAGCATTGCCTACTGCGTGTGTGCTCTGCTTGACCTAAACAGTCACTTTGTATTTGCGTATATCGACGATCTCCTCATCGCAAGCTCCTCAGAGGACGAATATCTTCAACATATCGACATCCTCTTTGCGCGTCTCACCGAATATGGCATTGTTCTCAACCCTGCTAAATGTGTTTTCGGTGCCTCGTCATTGGATTTCCTCGGACATCACATTTCGCCACGTGGCATTCCTCCTCTGCGTTTCAAAGTCTAGGCTATTGAAGACTTTTCTCTACCCACATCACTTCGCAAGCTTCGTGAATTTCTTGGTCTTGTCAACTTTTACCGGCGATTTATACCAAATTGCGCCTCTATCATTCCACCTCTGACGGATTTATTATCGCCAAAGAAAACAAAGGAGACGTTGCAGTTGTCTGAAGAAGCCATTACCCCATTTCGTAAGATAAAGTCTTCATTAACCAATGCTACACTTCTTGTCCATCCTTCTCCGGCGTCTTCATATTGTTTAATGGTTGATGCTTCAAATGTCGCTGTCGGTGGAGTTCTACAGCAACGCGTCGACAATACCTGGAAGTCTCTCGGATTTTTCTCCAAGCGCTTACAACCAGCAGAAGTCAAGTACATTACCTTTGGTCGTGAGTTACTTGGCATCTATCTCACCATCAAGCATTTTCGGCACTGCTTGGAAGGTCGCGAATTCTACATCCTGACTGATCACAAGCCTTTAACCTAGCCTTATCGACCTCACCTGAACATCACTCTCCTCGCGAAACAAGGCATCTTGATTATATTTCGCAATTTACGGCTGATATACGTCGCGTTACTGGCAAGAAAAATGTCGTCGCAGATGCACTTTCTCGCATGGACATTAACTCTGTTCAAACCTCAACCACTGCAACCATCGATTTCAACTTGCTCGCCCACGCTCAGCAATCTGATCCAGATCTACCATCATTGCAAGCGTCATCTCTGCAGCTTCAAGAAGTTCCACTAACTTCATCTTCCGGCACCATTCTTTGCGACATCTCAACAGCAACACCTTGCCCCTACGTCCCTTCGCCTTTTCGACGTCTAATTTTCGATAAACTTCACAACCTGTCTCACCCTGGAATCCGCGCTACTCAACGACTAATCACACAACGATATGTTTGGCCCAGTATTCAGAAAGACCTCCGCAACTGGACACGGTCTTGTCTTCAATGTCAGCAATCAAATATCCAACGTCACACAGTGAGTCCAATTGGCACCTTTGCAGCACCAGACGCTCGTTTTGATCACGTGCACATCGATATTGTCGGACCCCTGCCTCCTTCCAACGGTTACCGTTATTTATTCACCTGCGTTGACCGATTCACTCGCTGGCCTGAAGCCGTTCCAATTTCCGACATCATGGCTGAAACTGTGGCTCGTGCATTCGTTTCTCGATGGATTTCCAATTTCGGTCTTCCATCCACGGTTGCAACGGATCGCGGTTCTCAGTTCGAATCGTCACTTTTCAACGAGCTTACGTCACTACTCGGCGTCAAACACATTCACACGACTTCATATCACCCTTCGGCAAATGGCATGGTGGAACGCTTCCATAGGCAACTGAAAGCATCGGTGAAAGCCCAGCCGGATCCTTCAATGTGGTCGGAAATACTGCCAGTGATTCTGCTCAGCATCCGCTCTACATTCAAGCCTGCCCTTGATGCTACTCCAGCTCAACTTGTTTATGGCACAACTCTTCGCCTACCTGGTCAGTTCTTCACTCCCACTACCATCACGGATTTGGATCCTGACGTATATTCGCAACGACTACAGTTTGCCATGGAAAAACTCCGTCCTGTTTCACGTCGCCCGCAAGCAACTTCTTCACATCTTCCTCAAGATCTTGCTACCTGCACTCATGTTTTTGTCCGCCCTGACGCCGTTCGGAAACCGTTACAACAACCATATGATGGTCCCCTCAAAATTCTCCGCCGCAACGACAAAGATTTCACTTTGGAAATTAAATCAAAGCCCCAAACAATCAGTCTGGACTGTTTGAAACCGGCACATGGTGATACGGACATCACCGACACACCGAATTCAACACCGGTTCTTCCTCTATTGGAAGCTGCTTCTCCGCCATCACCATAGAGATAGGATATACCCTAAACTAGAGTGCAAACGAGGCTCCGGAAAGGTGACCTTTTTCGGCCAACTTGTTGACGGGAGTTTTTGACGGGTAAAAGTACTGATTTCAATGCGTAAATGCCTATCACATAGGCAAAAACATGGATTTTTAGTATGATCGAGTAAAATTTAAAAACTGAGAAGCAACGAATGGTAAAGGAGAGACCTTTTCACACATTTTGAACTTCTGGACATTGTGGAATGTACAGTATTTTGTTTTATTTTAGTATGTAAGCTTAGAAGTAGCGGAGCGGCATGGAGGACCCTTTGCCATAAAAACAGAAGAGACATAAAACATATACATAACAATTTTTATTGATGAACATTGGAACAGGGCAATCTTAACATACATAATGAATTGGTTTGGGAAAATAAATCTTTTGAACTATTGCATACAACCGAGAACCGACCACTCCTTGTTTTCTTTTTGAGAATCGCCCGGTTCGGTTGCTGCATTTGTATCTATCATATCATTCATAACATAGAAATAAGTGCTATTGACAGCTTCTAAGACATGTTTTATATGCTCGATATTAATACAAGGTCAGTATTTGTAGTATTTTTTGAGTATTGTTGTGTGGGTCGTTGTAACTATAATTGTTAACTTGTATTTTACACCTATTTGTTTGCAGTATTGTTAAGTATGAGCGTGGTTGGCTGGTGCACCCGCTTGAAAGTGTGAAGGCGCGTGCCAATCCACACTAGGGTCCCAGGTGCACAAGAATGAAGCACCATGTCACCACGCTTGTTTTGATTATTATTGTGAACATAAATAGAGTAAAATGAGAAGTTTAAGAGAGAAAGAAAACAGTCTGAAGACCAGTGGTACAGTGGCGGCCTTCGGGTCAGCCGTACCGCACCGCAAAACGTTCGTTGTTTTTATTGTGTGAAACCTTAGCGTTATTAGCACCATCGCAAGCGAGACATCGCCTGCCGAACTTCTGACTACCGTCCCCAGCTCTGGGGTAGAATTCAACAGAAACATCCTCACGACAGTATCAGCAAATCAAACTTTAGTTGTTATGATTTATTTTATGCCCGGTGCCTTCTGCTGGAGCAAGGAGCGCCACCGCAGATACCAGAAAGGCTTGTTTATATCGAGGAAATTACAGTAAAAACTAGCTGTTAACGTTGTTAAAATGAGTGCTGCTGTGATGTAATCAGAACTAAAGCATCTAGCATTTGCATTTGATTAAAACGATATGTTTTGAAATGAGTGCTTCAAAAAATATGGAGAGGGGGGTGTTTAGCGTGCTTGGAAGCCTAAATATCTATATCTGATGTGATTGAATGCTGTCATTTGTATTTGACATTTCTTATTGACATTTACGTTTCATAGCTGGATTTTGGAATTTCAGCAATAATAGATTTCAGCAGATTATTCTTTATCAAGAGAAGGTGTACGCTCAGTTTGAAGATCAAAGATAAAATTCAAATCTTTGTTGATATGACTTCACAATGAACACAAAACAATACCAAAAACAGAGAAATAAATGTAGAAAACCCCAGATTAAAAAGAAAACTAAATTAAATGCACATCAACAATTTGAAATCTGAAGTCAGGATTTTCTGGACCGGGATTACTTTCAAAAAAACAATAAAACATAATGATGGTGTAAATGATGATGCAATAGTTTTTTAAGGCCTACTGTACTTCCGCACAGCTTTTGTCTTCTGCTTGCAGGCGTTAATTTTTATAAACTTATCCCCACGACAAAAAACAACTCCTGTGCTCTTGTCGAAATAAAAGTGGCCTTTTTTGGGCCTTCTTGATTCTGGCCACGAATAAAAGTTAATAACCAGCATATAAGCCAACCAAATATCGTTTTCTCAATGTTTCTAAAACGTCTCACTGCACTGCAGCAAAGATCACCGCCATTGATGAATTGATAATAAAAACCAGCATGCGGCTAAACGGAGGAGGATTTAAGGCCATGCGCAGGCTAGAATCCGACAAACACACAAACATCTTCCCAAACATCCAAGATTTTTTCTCGAGAAGGACTCGATTATATTCTGCTGCGCAGCCGCTTCACTTCGTTCCGCTACGCAGCAGCAACAACTGAAGTACGGTCAAAAAATGTGAGTTCTTCGCATCATGCATGGCATAAAAATAAGCAGATAAAGAACTGAAAATTGCTCAGAATGGTAAGCTGGATAGCAACACCATTGCTATTATGAAGACTGTCTGCATGTGTGGAGCCGGAGCGGGACATGAAGGACAGGATCAACAACGTAGCGTGAAAACATCCAAACAAAGTTAAAATGAAGCAAATTTTAGTTAAAAATAGGACGCAAATCATATTTTTATTGTATTGTGTTGATTTTTATTTCATTTTTATTTATATATTTTTACAAAACGGATTTCTCTTTGTATTTTTCAATTGTCTTCATATCATTTGATAGATTGGCCTACATCCTAAAAAAGCCTGCTGTTCTGTTGTTTCTTGCTAGATTTTTGTCATTCTTGCTTCAGATCAATATAAAAATAGATTATTTTGTTCACCACCCCAATACGTTGTTATTTGTATCAGGAAAAATCAGAAAACTAAGAAACAATTTTGGCCTACGAAAAAAGTCAAGAGATTTTCAAGTACTTACAAATTGACAAAATGTAAGGCATTTGCAATATTTGGCAGAAATTTTAATATCATAGACAGGTTTCCACATACATACTTATTTAGAAACTGGTAAAAACTTTTGAATTTACTTTTCGAATTACGCTGGAAGCTTTAAATTTAAACTTTAGGTGAGCTCCAGACATTGCCGTGACTTGAATATTCCCGCAACTTCTCTCCTCAACAAGATGGCGCACAAAGTATCAGCCTCGCTATGACCGAAATAAATAGTTCTTAAATGCAATTTAAGAACAGTTAATGGGCGATAGAAATTGCAATTGCGAAATAGCCTCGTGTGCATGTATCAACATGATCCCATAAGGGTGGGGTTAACGAGCCCAGCAGATAGACAGCGGTCATCTCTTTGGCAATTTATTCAAGGCATGTTCGTGCAAAGTTCAGATGCAACAAGCAATCTAGGGCCTAGCGCATGGAACAAGAATTGACTTTTGACTTCTTTGCTATCCACGCTTGTCTTTGTGTTTGTCACACCTGACTTAACGTTGGTTCACTGTATTGAAGAAAGATCAGATCAGCCATGGAATTCGTTGGCTTGGCAGGATTGCGCATAAGACAATACAAGGGAGAAAGGAGAGTCGATTTGGTGAGATTGTTCCTTATCACATTTCTTTCTTCGATATTGATTTTACACCAAACTTTCGTTGTTTTACCAGTCTTCCAACAGACTTTATTGTTTCTTGAGGGGTTCCTTTGTTACTACAGGGCTGAGACCCTCAGCTTTTTGCTTTTATTTCGCCAGGGCTTTGCACTGGCAAACAAAACACCTTGTTGTTTTCAAATTGTGCTTAGAAATACTGCGGTATTAAACTTGCAATCGCATTTGCATTTGTCCTGCGAGGAGAGGATCGAGTGCACTGCACGCTGTGTTGGCTGCTTGTACAAGCGTAACGTCATGCTGCGACCAAAAGCGATAACCAGATAGACGAATCAGTTTGAAGGCCCCCTGTCTCGAATCTTTTTACAACCGGGGATTGCCCAACCCCGCGAAATGCCATCACAGCTAATGACTGTCACTATTCATCATAATTCAGTGCCTCTCTTAATTGAAAAAGACAATTATATTTGCATTCCAGCGATAGCAACACTTGGATTTCGCATGGTACACTGTTATACGGCGTTTTACTTGCCTTGACAGTGTTATCCTGTCGTGTGCTTTGCAATGCATTACCCAGGCAACGCCTTGTGGGTATAGAACCATACTGTCTCCTTTACAGTTTCTGCGCGTGCCCGCATGGTAAACGCCTTAATGGGTAATTCAATATTCAGTGCTTTAGATTATCGATCGTCATTTGTTGGCTATTTCTTGCAATGGGCCATTTTTACAGTAAAGTTACACTGTGAATAACTCAACCTGGAGCGGCGGACGCCATTGCTGTTCTGCCAGTGATATAGGGGTATTCCAGGGGTATAAAATGCTTTTCAGTTTTGTCACTCGAATTATTCTTTGTAAATAGCATTCGATTTTAGCCTCACTTAGGGCTTGTTCCGCGATTCCTTGCCTTAAGCAGTGCTAAAGCGGCAACGTATGATATTGTCGTATCTCATCACCATTGCTGACCAATTATTGACCATGGGAATTTTATCAGCCTGCTGTGTATCCCACTCTGACGATGAGCAAGGGTACACGTGCGTTTCACCAATAGGTGTAGCTTATAACAATGTTTTAATTACGAATCAAGTAGCCACTGGCGGTGTGTAGCTATTTGAACTTTTAACCAATTTCTCCGTTTTATCCCTTCAAAGGGAAACTATCTTTTGAATAGCGTTCTCCTTTCAATATGACGGACGACCGTGGCGGTGTAAATTGTAGCCTGGATGCTTTGATCCGTATCCGGAATTTTTCTTGAATTTGTGACAACGAAGAGATGAGCACATATTTGTTGCCCATATGTGGCCATTTAGCGAAACTAAGAATGTAACTTCATTTTTGTATCGAGTTATAGCCCCATTTTCTCATACACTAGGCTGTTTCTTCAGAGACAGTAACAACATGGGGGCTCTCGTCCAAAAATCCGGCTAGCGGCCCCTGGACTCAGGGCACCCGCACGATTGCTACTTTGCGGATCTTTTACAATGATAAGATATATTCATATGTTCGATTTGCACCAGACTAGCATTGTCCATGGACAAGTAAAGTGGGTTTAGCAGATGGTGGATGCACTGCAGTGTCCTTATCAATATACGTATACCCATGCGAGACCGTCGACTTCACATCAGACAGAGCATGTGAGCAATCAAATTCAACGTTTTGCAAACCACACCAGCACGTGGCTATCGTGGCTAACTATGGGCCGTTGTTGTCTGTTTTATGCCAACACAAAATTATACGCTGTCGTTCGGGGCTTAATAGCTACCAAGAGAACTATGCCCAAAACGTATACGCCATAGCTGCGGGCTTAACACCATTGGGGTTTTACCCCGTAATTATTTACCATAGTTAAGAGAATGGTATGCCGTAGAATTATACGCCATGGCGCAGGGCTTAATACTGACGGGGTGTTACGCCCACCAAGTACATCCATGGTGGGTGCCTTAATACCAACAGAAGTTACATGCCGTCGTTGATCATTTAGCACCATCACAATACTTTTACGCCTAAAAATCATACGCAATAGTTGTTGCTTGACAGAATGTTACGCCCCGACATAATACGCCGTCATTTGGGGCTTAATACCAACAGCATTTTATCCCGTCATTGTGGCGGTATGCCAACGGGAATTACACGCAGTGGTGGGTAGCTGCATACCATCACAAATTCCCTTGCCCAGAATTTCCGCCTCGGTTGGTTGCTTAATATCAACTGAGTTTTCAATGCCAACTGGTTTAGGCCCAGATGTAACACGCCGTTGGGCTGAACCTTCATACTCACGGATATGATACGTTAGCGTTGGTGCCTTAATGCCAACAGACTTATTTGACTCTCGTTGGTGGGCTAATGCCAACTGAAATTATGCGCCTCTCGTTGGTGGGCTAATACCAACTGAAATTATGCGCCTCTTGTTGGTGGGCTAATACCAACTGAAATTATGCGCCTCTTGTTGGTGGGCTAATACCAACTGAAATTATGCGCCTCTTGTTGGTGGGCTAATACCAACTGAAATTATGCGCCTCTTGTTGGTGGGCTAATACCAACTGAAATTTTGCGCCTCTTGTTGGTGGGCTAATACCAACTGAAATTTTGCGCCTCTTGTTGGTGGGCTAATACCAACTGAAATTTTGCGCCTCTTGTTGGTGGGCTAATACCAACTGAAATTTTGCGCCTCTTGTTGGTGGGCTAATACCAACTGAAATTATGCGCCTCTTGTTGGTGGGCTAATACCAACTGAAATTATGCGCCTCTTGTTGGTGGGCTAATACCAACTGAAATTTTGCGCCTCTTGTTGGTGGGCTAATACCAACTGAAATTATGCGCCTCTTGTTGGTGGGCTAATACCAACTGAAATTTTGCGCCTCTTGTTGGTGGGCTAATACCAACTGAAATTATGCGCCTCTTGTTGGTGGGCTAATACCAACTGAAATTATGCGCCTCTTGTTGGTGGGCTAATACCAACTGAAATTATGCGCCTCTTGTTGGTGGGCTAATACCAACTGAAATTATGCGCCTCTTGTTGGTGGGCTAATACCAAATCATTCGGCTATCGTTGGTCGCTGGTTACCAACTGAAACTTTGCGGCTGTTGTTGGAAGTTATGCGGGCCATGGTTGGTGGCTTAATATCAACTGAAGCTATGCGGGCTGTGGTTGGTGGCTTAATATCAACTGAAGCTATGCGGGCTGTGGTTGGTGGCTTAATATCAACTGAAGCTATACGGGCCGTGGTTGGTGGCTTAACATCAACTGAAGCTATGCGGGCTGTGGTTGGTGGCTTAATATCAACTGAAGCTATGCGGGCCATGGTTGGTGGCTTAATATCAACTGAAGCTATGCGGGCCGTGGTTGGTGGCTTAATATCAACTGAAGCTATGCGGGCTGTGGTTGTGGCTTAATATCAACTGAAGCTATGCGGGCCGTGGTTGGTGGCTTAATATCAACTGAAGCTATGCGGGCCGTGGTTGGTGGCTTAATATCAACTGAAGCTATGCGGGCTGTGGTTGGTGGCTTAATATCAACTGAAGCTATGCGGGCCGTGGTTGGTGGCTTAATATCAACTGAAGCTATGCGGGCTGTGGTTGGTGGCTTAATATCAACTGAAGCTATGCGGGCTGTGGTTGGTGGCTTAATATCAACTGAAGCTATGCGGGCCGTGGTTGGTGGCTTAATATCAACTGAAGTTATGCGGGCCGTGGTTGGTGGCTTAATACTAACTGCTTGCTGCAACATGCCACTCTTTGGGTTCGTTTGGCTTTATGCCTGCGGCCTTTTTGGCTTTTAGTTTCCTTAGGAGGCCACCGCCGATGCGCCGAAGTTGGCTGCGGGTGACCTCCATTATGATTTTTTGATTTGCATTTAACTTAGCGATTTGTTTCTGACCTGCCACTTTGTTAAGCCTTTTGTTTGGAGGGCGAGGAGAAGTCAATTCCACCTAATCCCCTGGAATAGCTAGTTTGGAATGGTTTTAAGTCCTGACAGAGGAACTTAATAAAAACAACAAAAATAATAATAATAATAATAATAATGATACGTTCGGTGGGGTCACACTTCGTGTTCTGTGGGCCGAAATTTGCACAGCAAATCGGTATCACCGACCGTAAAAGCTTATTCCTACTCAAGCAATCCGGGCCGGTATGCTTAACGCCCAATTTCTTGAGATAACATTAAATAGTTCTTAAATGCAATTTAAGAACAGTTAATGGGCGATAGAAATTGCAATTGCGAAATAGCCTCGTGTGCATGTATCAACATGATCCCATAAGGGTGGGGTTAACGAGCCCAGCAGATAGACAGCGGTCATCTCTTTGGCAATTTATTCAAGGCATGTTCGTGCAAAGTTCAGATGCAACAAGCAATCTAGGGCCTAGCGCATGGAACAAGAATTGACTTTTCCCACCCACCCTGTCCTCTTTTATTGTTTTGCTTTGATTTTATATTATGATTTCTCGTCATTAGTCTGCAGTTTAACCAATCCGGTTATTACTGCCAGGTGTATCGGCCGAAATTTGCACAGCAAATCGGTATCACCGACCGTAAAAGCTTATTCCTACTCAAGCAATCCGGGCCGGTATGCTTAACGCCCAATTTCTTGAGATAACATTAATAAAAGTTAGCTCTCTAGTTTAGTATATGTTTCCCATCTCTATGGCCATCACCGTCTACAAACCTTCCATCACCATCTCCAACTCCCGCCATGTTGCCACGTGCCACTCGCGCTGGCCGTCATGTTCATTTCCCTTAGCGTTAGGGGTTTGATACATAACCGGTTCCTCTTGCTTTGAACCCTTAAATTCAGACTTATACATTTTTTTTCTCTTTTCACATTTATCCCTTTTTTTATGTCGAACGCTTCTCTCCGCTCGCATTCTAGGGGGGGGGGGGGCTATTGCAGCGTGCCTATTTTCTATCATTAGGTCATATCTAATTTTAGTCCATTACGTAATCAATTGCATCACTTTATCGAAATATCTAAACCTATTTGCTTAGTCATCATGACCTTTAACTTTAATATAAATACCCTGTAAATAGAATGATCATTAGTTAGTTTATTTCATCGTGTTCAGAATATTCGAATCAAGAGTAAAGTCAGGGAAATTGTTTGTTTATATATATCATACTTCTAGTCGGACAAGAAAAAATTGGCATTCGTAGTAATCCATTCGGCTTAAGGCGGATTTACACGGTACAAGTTGGCTACAAGTTTTTTCGATATTGGACTGCAAACTTGAACTTGTATCGTGTAAATGCCCTAAAATTCTGTTCACGCCTGTTGTTTTGATTGACGTTATTCCTCCATCACAGTCGAAAAATTTCGGCTATTACTAAAAGCGGGAACGGGGAACGGTCGTGGAACGACCGGGGAACGGAATAACCTGGGAACGACCGGGGAACGCTCGGGGAACGGTCGGGGAACCGTCGGGGAACGGTCGGGGAACGGTCGGGGAACGGAAGTATGAAACCGTTTGAAATTTACAAGTTTTTACACGTTTATAAAACGTTATACGAAACGTTTACCTACCATAACTGTAAATAAAATCTACAGTCTTAATAGGTAAACAAGGTAAACTTTATAATTTTAATATGTAAACAACGAAAGACCAGATGCATTTTGTGAATGTGAATATCGCCCGCTTTGATGACTTCCGATTCGCTGTTTGTATCATCACTCCGTCCAATGCGAGCTGTCAACGATGTCAGTTCAAAACCAATAATTTAGTGGTCAGGGGGTAGACTGTAATTCAGAATTAATGACTCGTGTAACCAATAACATATAATGAAAAAATATACTATGCCCCATGAAACAAACTCGAAGAATGAAATAACAAGAAATACACTTAAAACAGAGAATATACAGAATTCAATATATAAGAAATATATATAGAACACGTTCTAACTCTACATATCACAACGATTGTAAGTGAGTGGAAGGAAATAACGTGTTACAAAACATATGAAATATCATATCACGTGATTGTCCGTTGGTGATAATAGACAACAGCAATTAACAATGACGGGGAGAAACTCGATCCTTGACATAATAACTTTGGCACAACAATGTCAACGTCATGTAAGCGCTTTCGGCTGTCTTTATTGGAGCATTTTGGGAATGGTTTGAATCGGAACAGGGTGTAATTGTTTCTCAATTCCTGCCTTTGAATATGACAAAATTATTGGCGGGGCATAAATATTCAAGTAGAAAGGATGCGCCATCTTATAACATAGGTACGCGAAGTCTACGCACGTCATCTCTTCCTAGCAAATAGGAACACAACACACACTAACGCCTAGCAGTTACAACAAGTAACATGCTTCCCTAAGTTCCCCTCATTCGAGTTTTGCCAGTAACACAAACTCCACCTCTTGCTGAAGATAACAGTGAGTTTTATTTAAACAAGATAAAGTTTTAAATTTATTAATAGCCAGCAAAACACGATTAGATCTTTCATAGAATAACTATGTCATTTCGAAATGTGTTCGCCAGGGGGTTTCTCACCGCAGCACGTTTAGTTAGATTCAAAGAGTGCAGTACGCGTGAAACCTGTCGAGCAAAGCTCCTGAGAGGCAGAACAAAAGACGAAAAAACAAAGACTTCTGACACCGATGACAATGGCCAAAAAGTGGAAATATGAGATTAAAAATCCAACGTCCGGTCCGCCTGATGATGTTGTTGTATTCTTCAAAAATCCTATATTCTAATTCTATATATCTTACATCATACTCAATCACATTTTTCTAATTCTACATATTATAAGATGGCCCAGAAAAGATAAGATGGCGCATCCTTTCTACATTCTTCGAGTTTGTTTCATGGGGCATAGTATATTTTCTCATTCTATGTTATTGGTTAGGCGAGTCATTAATTCTGAATTACAGTCTACCCCCTGACCACTAAATTATTGGTGTTGAACAGACATCGCTGACAGCTCGCATTGGACGGAGTGATGATACAAACAGCGAATCGGAAGTCATCAAAGCGGGCGATATTCACATTCACAAAATGCATCTGGTCTTTCGTTGTTTACATATTAAAACTATAAAGTTTACCTTGTTTACCTATTAAGACTGTAGATTTTATTTACAGTTATGATAGGTAAACGTTTCGTAACGTTTTATAAACGTGTAAAAACTTGTAAATTTCAAACGGTTTCATACCTCCGTTCCCCGACCGTTCCCCGACCGTTCTCCGACCGTTCCCCGACGGTTCCCCGACCGTTCCCCGGCGGTTCCCCGACCGTTCCCCGTTCCCGCTTTTAGTAATAGCCGAAAAATTTCTGACTCGATGTCAAAAAGTTTTTTCAGTTCACACCACTTTTTCAAAGACGCCGCAAATCGCTACTTCACGTAAGGTTTGTTTTGATTCGCGAATCGCAGATTTTGGGAAGGAAAACTCAATTTTTGCAGCAAAATGGTTCTGATAACGGATAAAAGTTTATCTCGCGTGCGTCAACTTAAATTATCAGATTTATGAAGAAATTTATGACAAAATTTTAGCACCAGTAGTTAATTAAATATTCAAAACAAGCCATTATTAATTATGGTATAGTAAAATAATCATCATTATCCATCAAAAGGTTTATTACAATATTATTTGCATTTTCATTGCTGATTATGGTGCTGCTTGTATTGCGGTGGGCCTAATATGCTTTTGGACAAATTAGCGTTGTATATATCCATTTCTAACATGTTTTTGGCATGGTCATCTGAAATATGAAGGACAATAGGAGGCATGTGACTGTAGAAACAGTTTGAGAGACGTTTGCAAACCATTTTTATGGCCCAGAACGCGTTTCATGGCATGGGGCAATGTTGTTGCTTGTTTTGAGTATTTAATTAATTATGGTGCTGAAATTTTGTCATAAATTTCTTCATAAATCTGATAATTTAAGTTGACGCACGTGAGATAAACTTTTATCCGTTATCAGAACCATTTTGCTGCGAAAATTGAGTTTTCCTTCCCAAAATCTGCGATTCGCGAATCAAAACAAACCTTACCTGAAGTAACGATTTGCGGCGTCTTTGAAAAAGTGGTATGAACTGAAAAACTTTTTGACATCGAGTCAGAAATTTTTCGACTGTGATGGAGGATTAACGTCAATCAAAACAACAGGCGTGAACAGAATTT
Organism: Sanderia malayensis; assembly: GCA_013076295.1. Taxonomy (NCBI): domain Eukaryota; kingdom Metazoa; phylum Cnidaria; class Scyphozoa; order Semaeostomeae; family Pelagiidae; genus Sanderia; species Sanderia malayensis. Next base: position 240,442 of record RQOL01000618.1, on the reverse strand, counting down.
TAGGGCATTTACACGATACAAGTTCAAGTTTGCAGTCCAATATCGAAAAAAATTGTAGCCAACTTGTACCGTGTAAATCCGCCTTTAGTAGCTTTATCATTCGCAAGTTACGAAAGTTTTAGCTACACAAGATATCTTTTGAGGTGAATATTGTACATTTTCTACCAGTTTAAATTCAATATTTAGTTGGGTTACGGCACACTTTTAAAACTTGCTGAAGACGTCTCGGTATTGAATCATAGAATTTTGTGATAAAATTTAAGGCAAAGCAGTCCAAGAAAGAAAATTTATGCCTTGATCTCTGAAGAAAATGTGGGCGATGTTGGGACGGTGAGGGGGGCATCGTCTTGCTGGAAGATAAAAGGCCTCTCTTCATTTTTAAACCAAATCGGCATTCATCAGAAAAAAAACATCTTGCCACTGATCAACTGTCCAATGGCGCAGAGCACGGGATCAAGCGAGACGGAACTTCATATTTTTCAAATAAACAAATGGTTTTTGCTTTCTTTTACAAGATTTCTTTCCATATTTACGAAGAATTCTCTTCACTAAGTATTTTGATACATTTTTGTCGGGATAAGATGCCGCTACATCGCTTGAAATATTTTTCAATGTATCAATGTATCAATCCCGTCCTGCACACAATTCGCTCACCTCGTTCATCAAATTTTTTAGGGCGTCCTGTTTTTGTCAATTTCTTAAGAGAATTTGTTGTTTGTTATGAGACCCTTTATAAAAATATGCGAAGACATATTATTGCACTTTAAAATAAGTGTCGTAAAGGGCTCTAACGAGATGATATAAATTAAAGAATATTATATTATAAAGAGATAAATTTCCGCTGGTGATGAGAAATGCCACCATAGCGAGGCTGCGTAAACAAAATTTGTAAAAAGTGAAGTAATGAGTTTACTCACTGAATATTATACCGTCATGGGCAAAAGGTGTTAAAACCAATGAAGATATGGCCATCCATGAAGAGAAACAGAATGATACCCTAAAATCAACCTGGGAAATGGCCATCGGTTACGCCCATTACGACAGAAGATGAAGATGAACACTTTAAATTATTCATAAGATAAAGGAAATATATGTAGCTCGAGTTTTTAATTAAAATTGTCGTAGAGTGGGTACTGCCACCCACCAACTAAGTTGTTGGTAGAGTGGTTACGGCAACCCACCATTAAAAGATAGAAGGCAAACCTGTGTCTATCTCTGTTGAAAGTCTGAAAGAAGTCACTGACCTTAGCAGCACCAAGACTCTACCGACATACTGAGTGCCGTACCCCACGTCTGGCGGTGGAAGTTCAAAGACAGAAAACCACCCCACGACATGTTTCAAAATTCTTATAAATTCTTAACGCAGTAGAATGATGACAATCCCTCCAATTCTTCCAATTCTTCCAATTCTTGGATAAGACAATCCCGTTTCTGTCAATATTTTGACGGTGAGTCTCTCTTCATACGACAATTCTCTGATTTTAGGCATTGTTTACATTTTCATCCATTGCAAAGAAAATAGCAATATTTTGTTATTTTTTTTAAAAAATTATCACGTCAGCTAAATTTTACAAATTTTCCCGCCAAAATTTCATTTATGAGACTTTGCTAAGTTATTGAGAAACCCACTGCTTCGAATGGACTTTTGTCCACAGCTGCAAAATTTCTATTCGCCATATATATTTTTCATGAAACTGTGTCGGAAATACTTTTGCTCACTAAGTGTATATCTAAATCACAAATATTGGAAGTAAAAAGTCACGAAATTTTATGCGCAATGCAATTTTCAGAATTATTTTGAAGTTTAAGTCAGATATGACTCCATTTTGCTGAAGAAAATATGTTTTGTTTTAGATCTTTTGATTTCCAGAGGAATATAGCTTTACAGCTTAACTCCTTGGTTTATTATGAACATTCATTTAAAATTTTTTTTACAGGTTGTTGTAAATAGCCGGATTTTCAATTCTATGCGGACTCAATGATGCACTCCGAAATTTGCAAAACTCAAAAATAACCTTGAACACACCTTTATATCCTTGAAACACCTACGCCTTGGAACACCTTGAACCACCTTGAAGAAGTATAATAATTCTATAGACGTATAGACGATCTACAAGTCTATCAAGTCCGCTTTAGGATACTTCGTTTACAGGAAGTTAATGTTAAGTGGTTACCTGCCAGGATTGCTTCAGACAAAATGGCATTTAGGGTAGGTCATTCCGGCCAGTACCCCAGGCAGTACTGACCAAATGGATAAACTACAGAATGAAATTGAAAAAACTCATAATTTTGATCATTGTTTCGGAACTTACAGGTAAAACTTCATACATTTATGCAAATATTGAAGTTTATCCCCACAGTTTTTCACGATTTTTAAACTGAGTATCAAAGTTATCCTTCGGGATTAAATTGGCGTTAGGGTGTAGCCCTATATTTCAATTAAAGGAGACAGAAATAAACGATTGCTCTATTCCACATAATAGACAAAATTTTATGTAAACTGTTTTTGATTTTAGCAAAAGAAAACAGATTTGATTTTTTAGATTAATAAAAGAACATCTAGATCAAGAGCATCAAGAATTGTCAACACATGTGGACATTCTTTTCTTAGGGCCTGTTCATATGAGGTGAGCTGGCCCACTGAGGTGGGATAGCCCACCGAGGTGAGATCCCGTTGGCACAGTGATTTGTATGCGAAAATATTTTTGCGTTCATAGGGACGTGAGCTATCCCACTTGAGTGAGATCTCACTGTCGTGGCAGTGGGATCTCACCGAGGTGGGATGAAAATCTCCCATATGAACACGATTCAGTGAGCCAGCCCGGTGAGGTGGGATGAAATCGTCAATAGTGCGCAAGCGTGAATCTACTCTGCTGTGTTACTATGTTTGTAATGATGATTTTTTGTTTTTAATTCATGATTTACAACACTGATATGACTGACTAGCAAGGCAAGAAATTATAAAATGAAGGAATGATTTTCAAATTTGCGCCAAAAGTTTCGTTCTCAGTTTCAAAGCGGAACTGGCCCACCCGGGTGGGATAAAATGCCCATGTGAATGCAAACTGAAAACGGGCCCACCTCAGTGGGCTATCCCACCTCAGTGGGCCAGCTCACCTCATATGAACAGGCCCTTAGACATCATGCAAATTTCTTTACTTAGCGAGTTAAACAAATTTTCATTTTGATAGATAGTGAACACAAACTCCTCACATCAATACGTTCCATAGCAGTTTTGCCAGAAGAAAACACGAGCAAAAATCATTGGTCTATTGAGGGAAGGTCAGAAATAATCAAGATGACGGTACATACGGTAAAGATCAGCTGGTGTTCACAAGAAGCTGCGATTGGTTCATTTTTCTTTTTGAGAAACATTCTGATTGCACAGTTTCCAGGACCTTGCCACATCATTGTCATCAGTGTTACTTTGAAGCGCCCAAGCACAGTGTCATTATAATGGGACATTAGATTGAATATTGGCCTCCATCCAATGCTTCTCAACGCGAGCCAACTAATAGATATTTGTAATAAATAAATTATATCATTTTAGCACTATTTAATTGGCAGTGAAATTAGGTATTTTTAGATTTCTTTCATTTTTTCCTCTTTTCTTTTACTTCGTTTATTTTATTATCTCACGTAATTTATTATACTGGCAACGTTTTTGTTCGTTGTCCTGAGCCTCTTGGTGTCGCAGGGGCGGATCCAGGAAAAATTTTTAGGGGTGCTCAGAATTTTGGTTTGGGCGTGGTCAAAATGTTGGCCACACCCTTAAGAATAACGTTGAGTGTGGGATACACCATGTTGATGATTAGTGCATGCTGTTATCTATAAATCAACTGAATTTAAAAACAAAAGAGCACACAATTTTTGTATGTTGCAAAGTTGAGCAACAAAATAATTTATCGTAAAAGATGATGACAAGAAATGACTTTGCTCTATTCAGTGTTGACATTGTAATGAAATACCAAGCTTTGAACAAATTTTTTTGAAGAAAGATGTTTTGGGTGCAATTCACATGTACGGTTACAAACACTGAATCAAAGCCAAACCTCATTCCTAAAAATTTGCTTGATAGGCCATTTGAAATTAAATAGGCCAAAATGAAAGTATCATTTTCTTTGTTTTTGAAATCACCGGTCGATTCTATTCGTAATAATTTCTTGCAAAGATAGATTATTTTCTCTTCTTCCTTCCTAAGAGTTTAACTAGTGTTTGTTTGCCAAATATTAACTTGTTTCAAAGCTCAAGATTCCATTAAAATGTCAATGTTGCCGATGCCGAACTGACGAAATTAAATTAGCCATAACTTTGGCATTGAATTGGATTCAATATCTTCAGCACCCGTAAACGGAGCAGACCAATCAACGATAATCTTTTACGGGTGCCGAGAACTGGCGGGAGCACCCATAAAACTTGAAATTATGGAGCAAACCAATCAGCAAGCATCTTTATGGGTGCTCAAAATGAGCGGGAGCACCCATAAAACTTGAATTTATGGAGCAAACCAATCAGCTAGCATCTTTATGGGTGCTCAAACCTGGTAGACCAATCAGGAACCATCTTTATGGGTGCTCATTGTTAAGCCACGAGCACAGGGCTACAACATATACAGACTACCATGTCTCTAAATATTGAATTGAATAACAGTGCGTTAACTTGTCGAGACGAGATTTGTTGAGGCCCTGTTTGGCATTTTATCCAAAGTTGACGAGAATATTTCAAGATTTGATTTTTAAATTGTGTTATATACTACTTTTCTCTATTTTCCTTAATATTTTTATGGGTGCTCAAGCACCCAGAGCACCCCTCTAGATCCGCGCCTGTGTCGGTTGATAACTTTGCAAGGCTCTAATGCTGGTAGTGTTCCGCGAACTTGTCGGTTAAACAACAACTCTGATGGAGGTACCTTTGTTGTGCTATGCGGTGTGATTCTGTATTGCAAGAGAAATCTGGATAGCTCCTGCTGCCACTTCTTCCCTTCTGCAATTGCTGTTGTTAATGCTTTATTTAGCGGTTGCATAAAGCGTTCAACCTCTGCATTACCCTGTGGCCATTTTGGTGTAGATGGCTTAAACTTTACACCAAGGAGTTTCAAATATCGAGCGAAATCATCGCCGTTAAAGGGTGGTCCATTGTCGGATGTTAATTCGAATGGTATTCCATGAGCGGCAAATATTTTGTCTAATTTTGGAATAACAGCAGAACATTTTGTAGACTTCACGATCTCCACCTCCGGGTATCTGCTATACCTGTCGATAATAACCAGAAGTAGGTCACCAGACGGGAGTGGTCCAAAAAAATCAATATTGATCTTGTGCCAAGGTGCGCTTGGCATTTCCGTCACACAAAGAGGTTCAGGAGGGTTAGGTCTCCCAACAGCTTGACAAGGTAGACATTTTGCAATGATCTCCTTGACAAATGAATCAATTGCAGGGAACCAGATCTTTTCGCGTAGCAGTGCCTTTGTTTTTTCTAGTCCCTGGTGGCATGCATGGCCTAAGTCAACAACTGCTTTCTTCTGTAATGATGCAGGTATGACTATTCTTGAGCCACGTAATAATTTATTCGATGTTCCGATTGAAAACTCATCTTTCATCGGTAAAAACGATTTAACCGTGTCTATATCCAAAAGATTGAGCCGAATCGCAGCTCGAAGTGCTTTTAAAACTCTTTCATTATCCGTGGCTTCACGAATTTCATCGAGAGTCATTGACTTGGGTATTGCATGCTGTAGTATGAAGTTTACGTATTCGTCAGCCATTTTTCCTTGTTTTCCAGTATTATTTGTCGCAGGGTGTCTTGACAAAAAGTGGGCGTGATTTGTCGGGCCTCGTTTGTATTTGACGTTGAAGTCATAAGGCTGAAGGCGAAGAACCCATCTCTCGATTCGAGGACATGGTTTCGATTTAGCACTGCCATATATAATTTCCAAAGGCTTATGATCAGTCTCAAGTGTAAAGGAGTGACCATAAAGGTAGAGATGGAAGTGCTCCACCGCCCAGACAATACTCAGTGCTTCCTTCTCGGTTTGAGAATACCGACGCTCAACGTCTGATAGTGCTCGGCTTGCGTATGCAATTATTTTGCCTTCTGGGTCACTGGGTGCCTTTTGCGATAAAATCCCTGATAGCCCCACGGGACTCGCATCGACTGTCAAAACTGTTTCCTTCGCGGCGTCAAAATATGCCATCACTGGAGGTGTAGTTAAGGCTGATTTTAGCTGTTCAAATGCGGTTTGATGATTTTTCTCCCATTTGAATACTACTCCGGTTTTCGTTAACTCGCGTAAAGGTGTCGCAATTGTAGCAAAATTGGCAATATATTTCGAGCTGTAATTCACCATTCCCAGAAAACTGCGCAGTTCGGACACATTTTGAGGTACTGCAGCATCCATAACATCTTGTACTCTGTGAGGGTCAGGACGAGTACCCTGTTCTGAGAAAATCTGTCGAAAAATTATAACTCGGTGTTCAAAAAGCGACATTTGGATTTATTCAGCGTAAGTCCTTTCTCTTTAAGACGTTTAAGGCAATTATCGAGCGCATGATCATGTTCTTGGCGTGTGCGTCCGAAGACTATGATGTCGTCAGCAATATTCTGGACACCAGCCATACCATGCAAGTGTTGCTGTAATGTATGCTGAAAAAGCTCTGCGCTGGCGTTAGTACCAAAATGTAAACGCTTGTACCGGTAAAGTCCAAGGTGAGTATTAAATGTTGTAATATAGCGACTGTCCGGATGCAACTCTAGCTGGTGATAGGCCTGTGATAAGTCGAGTTTCGAAAAGAACTTAGCACCATTCAGCTCTAAGCTCACGTCTGCAACTGTCGGAATCAAGTGACGTACGCGTTTAATCGCGGTGTTCGCAGCACGCATATCTACACATATACGGACATTTCCATCTTTTTTTGGTACTGTTACTATTGCACTTTCGGGCTATCGGGCACTTTTTCGATGATTCCTTGACTTTCAAGCTCTTGTATTGCCACCTTAACTTTTTTTCGCATATGAAAAGGAATTCTGCGTTGCGGCTGAGAAACTGGATTGACATTTGTGTCAATATTTAGTTTCACCTAGTGATTTTTCAGCTTGCCTAGGCCGTGAAATACAGAAGAATGCTGCTGAAGGATTTTTGCAAGGTCAGCATCTGTTTTTGGATCTTGATTCAGTAACGTATTCAATCTAAGCTGTATCAGGCCTAGCTCTTGAGCAGTTTGCAGTGAAAGCAAACATCCACTGGCTTTTCCTTTTACAACATAAATTGTTCCCACAGTGCATTTTTTCTTGGTTTCGATCAGATCTTCAAATTTTCCAAGAGACTCCACAGGTTTTTCACTTTGATATGGTTAGGCCTTTGTGCTCGTGTGCATGAGCTTTATATTTTGCATTTTAGCAAAAGTTTCTGTATCTATAACATTAATTGTAGCACTACTGTCAACAATAGCTTTAAATGTGTAACCTGCAACTGTAATCCATGCTTGTGGTGTATGTGGATGATTGGCTGTAATTGTGTACATGTAATCGTCTTCTGACTCTGAGCCTGAACTTGATGATGATGATGATGTACTGTGTTTGAGCGGGCGAATCCTCTGCTTATGCTGTCTACGCTGTGGCTTATGGACCGGGCTGCAGTCCTTTTTGTCTCCTTTGCTTCTACAAACAATGGCGAAATGATCTTGTTTACCACAACTTCCGCACTGCTTGCCTTTTGCAGGGCAGTCCCCTTTGTGAGGGTATTCCCCTCCACAAGTGAAACATTTCTTTCCCTGTTTGTTTGTGGATTTAATTTGATGTACAGCAGCGGAAGTAGACTCATTCGATTCAATATCACGAGTTTGATATGCACTCATTTCTTCCCGTCTGCCATCAAGTAACATTTGTTGGAGATTATAGGTAGGATCACGCAAGGCTCTTTTGCGAATTCTTGATGAAATCCCACCAACAACAATTTACTGCTCAATCTCAAACTCCAAATCCTGAAATTCACACGCCGTAGAAAGAGCTCGTAATCGAGTGTGATATTGGTCAAGTGTTTCTTGTTGCTTTTGTTTAATGCTGGTTAAGCCTTGTTTAAGCAGGGTTAATTTTCGAAAAAAATGTTTATAATGACGCATGCTGAATCACATCATTTCCGGGCATAATAATGATAATAACTTCAAGGAACCAGTCCTTGACATTACTTCCTATGAGGGTTGAGTGTTAAGGGTCTTACTGTGATCATACTGTGTGTGAGAGCTAGCTGGATCATATCATAGTAACAAACTAAAGCATTCCATCATTCGACTCTTGGGGACCAACAACAAAGGTTAAATTTCTCCCTCCCTCCCTCTCCTTATATATTGTTTTGTTGAGTATTTTCTTTGTTATGATTTGCAGTTCGCCCATCCGGGAGTACTGCCAGGTAAACCGCCCGGAATTTGCACGGCAAATCGGGGTCACCGACCGTAAAATGTGTTTTGCTGCTCAAGCAATCCGGGCCGGTAGGCTGACCGCCCAATTTCTTGAGATAACATTAAGTCTCACGAAATCTGTACACTTCGTACCTTCGGTTTTTCAGAGGCTCGAAATGCGTAGTAAGTTTTGGTTTTGCAGTGTCATAATCAGATGAGTCTCCCACATCTTCTAAATGTTGAAAAATTTCTCTTACTCTGCTTCCAGCCAAGTATAGTAGTAAGGCTCGTTTTCTTGTTGCATTTGTAATGCCACTTGCGGTCAAGAACATTTCGAAATCTGAAAGCCACGTCTGCCATTTTGAAGATAGGCTGGCTCCAAGTTCAGCATCTGGCTGAAACTCTGGCACCGGAGGAATGTGAAAGCCTTCAGTCATTTGCAGTGTAACCTTTACCTCGTCGCCATTATAAACTTCGTAAGTAATTGTACTCAACAAACGCTCGTTGTCCAAATCAGAACCAAACATAACATATATATTAAAACCACATGGCAAAAGCTATATTATCAATCTACCTCTCCTTCACGTCCCTCGTGTCCCTGTGTTCTTCTACACGTCATCACTACACCCTGGTGTGCGACCCATAGGAGTTGGAGAGGTACTGAGACGTATTATCGGTAAAGCTGTGATTCAAATTGTCAAATCAGACATCATGGAGAGTGCTGGCAGTATTCAGCTTTGCGCAGGCCAGAAAGTAGGTTCTGAAGCCGCTGTTCATGCCATCTCTGACATCTTTGAGGAATCTGCAAGTGACGCTCTTCTTCTGGTTGATGCCACTAATGCATTCAATGCTTTGAACCGAAAGGTTTTGCTACATAACATCCAGAATTTGTGTCCTCCTATATCATCTTATGTCCGAAATTGCTACCTGATTCCGTCCAGGTTGTTTGTTCTTGGTGGTTTCGAAATATCTTCTTGTGAAGGTACTACCCAAGGAGACCCACTAGCAATGCCGATGTATACCATAGGCATAGTTCCACTCTTAGACTTGATCGCTGAAAACTGCGTAAATGATGACAACATTATCAAGCATGCAGCTTTTGCAGATGATCTTTGTGGGGCTGGAAAGCTTCACGTCGTAAGGTCTTGGTGGAATCGTATTGTTGAATTTGGCACGAAACTAGGCTGTTTTCCAAATGCTACAAAATCATGGCTAGTTATCAAACCGTATGTTGAGCAAGAAGCTAGAGAAATTTTCGATGGGACTAATATCCAGATAACAACAGAGGGGAGAAAATATCTTGGTCGTTTTATTGGATCCAAAGAAGGGAAAGACAGCTATGTTTCTTCACTTGTATCTTCTTGGCTTGACCAACTGAAAGTACTTTCACGGATTGCAAAATCAGAGCCACAGTCAGCCTATTCTGCTCTTGTTAGTGGCTTCAGGCATCGTCTCATTTACCACATGAGAACAATCATGAACATTGAAGATCATCTTAAGAAATTTGATGAAATTATTGATACAGTGTTTATTCCTGCAATTACTGATGGCCATATATGTTCATTTGACGAGAGGTTATTGTTATCATTACCATTCAAACGTGGTGGTCTTGCTCTTCCGATATTTTCATCCTTATCGAAAGCAGAGTACGTAAATTCATGTTCTGTAACCTATGAGTTAGGCAGTCGCATCAAAGAGCTAGAATGACCTTGGCGAACAATACTGAATCAAAAACAAGTAAAAAAAACTTTGTATGCCAACTACTATAAGAATATACAACAATGTGGACAACTTCGTGCTTTCTCATGTGTGAATAAATTAAATTCAAAGATGATAATTTTTCAACAAAACGAAATACAAACACTTTTAACTAGCGAAGAAAACATTTATTTTATAATGTGAAACTAAAACTAAGAGAGCTTCCTTACAAGGTATATCATAGGTATATTTACTTTATGATGAACAAAATAGTAACGGAATGAAAATTATCACACAGGTCAGTAAAAAGAACAGATACGCGAAAACAAAACAAACTTTTGCCATGAACCCGAATTTGTGAGTGGGTGTTTGAACAGTGAAGAGGGTTTAAAACCGTTGTAATAATCCTTTATGTACCAGTCATAGCAAAAACAACAACGAATCGAAGTATGAAGAACACGTTTAAATCAACTCTACAATTAAAAATCACGACGCGAAGTTCTACTCACAACTTGTTATTATCAATTTTGTTCCCTAAGCCACAGCCCTATCATAAATTCCATCACAAATCAAATATCACGGCTGGGGGCCGAATTAAAATAATTATGTAATATCTATTATTTTACAACGCATCACACTTTCGCGCTTGCAGCGGCAATGGATGCCTTTCATAAAGAAGCTGCTTATTAGGAACCAAAATGTTGACGACTAACAAGTTTAAAGAACTTTTATTACTAGAAAAAATCTCTAAGGAAATTTTCAATTGTACCAACATTGCTGTAAATTAAATAAGTACGAATTGGAATACATTTTCGCCCGTCATGATGATACCAACATTTGTATAATCATAAAAAGGCAATGTTTACTTGATATATTTGCATGCATACATATGCCACTGTTATTGGCATGAATTTCATGTCTCTACCAATGCAACTACCAGTTAACAGGACTTTTCATTCCATGATCGTTCATAATGAAACAAAACGTGTTCTGTTCATATGTAGAATTGGTGATCCATCTTCTTGGGGTAATGTACTCCTAACCAGGAAAGAAAAACGATGCGTAAAATATTTAATAACGAAAAATAGTAAAAATATAAAAATATTAACCCAGTTACTTCCAATAACACTTTAAACATGGGGCAATCATCATATTCTGCAATGAAAAACTATATCTGCAAATGTTCATTCAGAGAAGATAAATGGAGGTATGCTTAAGATTGTTATGGGCTTCGGAGTGTTTTCTTTGCAATACTGAAAATGTTACAAATATATGCCGATAAAGGACTGTTTCAGTGCATTTATAACAATGGAACGATATAACAAGGGAATTTATAATTTATAACAAGGGAATGATATTATAAGGAAAAAGCCTGCAAGATTTCCAGTCAAATACTTCTTCCAACACTTAAGAGGAGACTAATATAGCAGAAAAAATAAGCTTTAGGGTATTGAGAGACCCCTTTGGAGCCGTATCATGTTATGCTGTGATCCCATAATGAGCCGAGGGATCTCGGCCAATAGTAGATGAAAATTCAATAAACACCAGTGACTTTTGAGCGTGGCATACATTGTCTGCAGGTAGGATATTCGCCGAAACATGCAAAATGTAAACTTTGCGCAGGTTCTAGTGGCCTAAAGCTTTTATTTTTGAAAGAACTGAGTTACGAATATAAGACAAAGTTATTGTGATTTGCTAAACAATAACTATGATACGGCAATAGAAATATTACACTCACGAGCGAAGGAATAAATTGTGAGTATTTTTATTGGAATGTTAAATAATGTCGTTATTTTTTTAAATTAACATAGCAATACTGAACTCGTAACAGCAAAAGAAATTTTCAATACAAGTCTTTTGGAAGTATACTACATATTACAGACGAAGTAGCAGGACTAAAATCAGCAAAAATGATTGAACTCGAAAGAGAAAAGAGCATGAACAAGTCAAAATTGTCTAATTTTGTTACGACATTTAGTGAATGTGGTTTTAGGTGTGTGAAATTTACATTTTTCTGCTTTAATCTAATTTTTTGGATGGCTGGTGTTGTAATTCTGGTGATTGGTGTGTGGCTGCATAGTCAGAAGGATGAGGCAGCAAAAGACTATGCGCATTTATCGGGCAAAATCAACTATGTGAATGGACCATCGTTTTGCATTGCGATTGGTGTGATTACGATTCTTATTTCGTTTCTTGCATGTTGCGGAGCAAGAACAGAAAACATGTGCATGTTGGGTTGCTACGCTGGCCTTCTAACAGTGATTCTAGTTGTCGAAATCGTTTCGATAGCAATTACTTATGCCTACAGAGAGCGTATTGACAATTCGTTGAAAAAGGATTTTCAAAAAACTCTGAATAAATATGGGCAAGTTGACTGGGAAAAAATGACAAAATCGATTGATGAACTTCAAAAAGATTTCCATTGTTGTGGAAACAACAAGTACACAGATTGGTACCAGACCTCTTGGAGCGCAAACAACACAAATAGTATACCACGAAGCTGTTGTAAGCGACCTAATGACAATATGTGTAATAAAAATCTAAGCAAAGACACAAGCAAAATATATACTTCAGGATGTTATTTTCATGTGAAAAAATACTTGCTTGAAAACTTTCATATCATTAGTGGGTTTGGAATCTGGATTGCTTTGATTGAATCAATTGGAATCGGATTTTCAATTTGCCTAATCTGTAGATTGCGGGGAAAGGAAGTAGAACATGCGTAGTAAATAAATTCCTTACTAATTTAACTTTCGCAATTTTAGAGTATACTTTTCGAAGTTGATTGGTCAATAAAATATAAAAGGACTGACATATATAAACAAAATCGAAGATCAGGACAGAATAAATGAAATCCTTAAAATTCGTGTTTACTACATATACTAGGAAACAAAGTCGACTTTGCAAAATTGGATAATTTGCATTAAATTTTGACGACTTGATTTATCAATGAAAGTGCTTGTGCACGTTTTCTCGGGCTTTTAATTTATGTGACTTGTAAGTTCTTAATAAATCAATCATTTCATATTCTAACATGGTTATAACATTCATTCATCGTCACAACATTCAAATAAAAATTGATATTAGATTAGTAAGATATATTGTTAATATTCAAGTTAACATTTAATTATAGCATTAATGCTTAGCAATTAAAAGGTTATTTACATGATCAATAAATCAATCAACTTTATAATATTAAAATACGCATGTTTGTTTGGTATAATCTGTTTTTTGTTGTGGTTACTCTAAATACGGTAATAAGGATACTAAGCTAAAGCTCATCATGTTCTCCTATTCTCTTCTTTAGCCACCCTTTTTTGAATTCTTCGCTCCCTCTTTCACCAATGATATTAATCCAGCTGTTTGCAATCCACTTTTCACCCTTAATCACTTCACAGCCACCATGTATCGTCATTGGGTTCAATTCTCCTAACATACCTGTAAATGGGTTCATACTTTACAAAATGTGCTGAGAAAACAGAAAACGCATAAAGACGTTGCAATAATCCAGCCAGGCTTATCTGCAAAATAGCTAGATGTATTCGGGCAGTAGTTCAAGAATAGAAAAGAATAAGGAGATCAGGATGTACCTCGAACATTGTTTGCACCTTATTGTTTGATTACTTGGTATTCATGCAATGACTCACATCACACAGCATGTTAGCCTATATATTCAGCTGTATAATGTAACACCACATATAGACCCGTTTGCACGGGATGGGATCCGAAACTATCCGGATAGAAACGTACACAAATAGGCCCTTGCGTTTACACGGGACTTGTTGGACCCGTATACTTTCAGATCTGTTATCCGTATACTTTCGGGATCGTTTTTAAAAGCAATCCAGCATTGTTCCGATCACGTGAAGGTCCCTTGTAAACGGGTTGGATCGGATCCAAAAATATACGGATAGGGAACGAGGCGAGAAAATTAATCATAGCGAGGCATTGCCAAAATGATATTTCAACTCAGTTTGGGGTTGGACAACTGCACTCAATGATAATTTTAGTTTCCTCGTCTGTCCATATGAACAAATTTCTCTGTCCTTCAGACACTTTCTGGTATATTATTTCAGAAGAAATAAGACATTTTGAAACCAAAACAAATCGAAATACTTCTTTTAGTTCAGTGACATCACAAACAGTAAACACAACAAAATCTGGGCGCCAAAATGCAAAAAAAACTCCTTCCCATCAACCTTCGAGAACTAAAGAACTATTGTTCTCATAAAGATAGGATACAAGAGATAATCTAGAGTGCTAACGGCCGATACTCCCTCTATATAGCGGGTGATGCAAACATTTCTAGCCAGCCACCCTCCACCAAAATGGCGGTCAAAACCCCACAGCTAGAACTTCACATTTTGAAGTCAAAGTACATTGATACTTTCAATTAAAACCCTTCTAATCTTTTAGAAATTAGAAACATTCTAATCTTTAAAATATTATGTTATATTCATTATACTGAAAGTTCATGGTTGTTTTTACAATATTATTACAATTTACAAACTTTAATGTAATTTGCAATGACACAAATTGTTAGGTCCAGATATCTCTTGGAGGGTGAACTTTTGTTTCGATGTATTAAGTGTTAAAAAAATGGCCGCCATTGGAAGATTTTTGGCGTCTGGAGGATGAGCCTCGTTCGCACTCTAGATTATCTTATATTCTATCTCTATGATTGTTCTATTGTTCAGAGCCAGATCCAGTGTAAGCGCGGATACTTTTGGATCCGAATACTTTTCCTCATCCAAACGGGGTCATAATCAATCAAAATGCAGTTATAAAGCAGTTGTGGGAAAAATCGGAAAATACGTTGTTTTTTGGAAAATTCGGAGATTTCTATTACTAGCAAGCTAAAATTGTCTGACCAAAAACCATACTGGAAAATATAACGAGCACGACATATCATGAAAGAGTTATAAGTGTAATTTTTTCGAAAATATCTTATCCAAAAGCAAAACAGCTAGATTAGTTTGCTGAAAAATTATATTTGGCTGTCGGAAAGTGGAGATGTGGAGAATGACACGAAATATGGAGAATGGACCCCCATAAAGGCTTCTATTCGCCAAAAATCTCCCGGACAAATCTTGTTCTTGTGGAAAATTTTTAGTTTTGCCCCCCTCCCCCTGCAAAGTAGTTTCCACTGTGCCCCTGCACGCGACAGCCAAAATTTTTCTGGAAAGTTTGTTACGAGAAGGAAAATTATGGCAAATGAATTGAAAATTGGTTTACGATTAGGAAAGGTTTTTGTTCCAAGAGCTCGTTATACAGGAACTGGTTACAATGGACCTATATGTCAGAATCCAAGGGGTTTGTTAAAAATCCCAAATCATAACAAATTGACCTTCTGTAATAGTTGGAAGCTTGTAATTAGCTGATCTTTCTATAACGGAATTCCACCGTATTTTGAAAATAAAAAAACAACAATTTAAAATTTAAAGTTAAGAGGAAGTACGCCTTCTCTAGACTTTAGAAGATGGCATTTTAGGTATCAATATTTCTTTAATTTAACATGAGCTACCTGTTTTAGGATCTACGTCGTGATTGTACCACATCAGTGCTGTTCCTTTTTTTGGTTTGATTACCAAATTTCCTTTTTTACAATTCATTACTGTGTTGCATTTGTCGACTGCTTCCTTATCCCAGTCCTGCGAAAAAGAAAAATACTCTACCTACACATATTATAACGTTATCATAGAATATGCCATTTCCTACATTATGCGGCTCTTTCCTTTGTTAGGTTTAGCTCTTGCAAATTGTCCACTTTATACGGTGACTGTATGAAGGAGCAAATATAATATTGATATGTTTTACATTTGTCAAATATAATGCCGGGGCTACTATACATATTAGACAAGTCCCCCAATTTCACTAAATAATTGAATTGATTGAAGCTCAATCTAGAACTTTTCGATGAAGTTGGAGGACTTCTTTTCGAGAATTTCAACTTCAAAACAAATTTCTGCCAAGAAAAATTTGTCTGGATTTCATTAAAAGTACTAATTGACCAAAATTAATTAATTATTACAAGTATTATAATCAACTCTTATCAATATTAAACAATTATTGATTATGTACCTGAGGGCGACACTAGTCTTTAATAGGAATTATGTTGCGACAATAACTTGTTTCCGGATCATTGTGCAGCTTAATTTAATATTGAATGTAAAGTAATTCATATAATAAATCTGCAAGTTTAACAGATCCAAAAAATCTCAAGATGATAATCTACCTCGAGAGAAAATGTAGCGTTATCAGCGATTTGAAAGACTAACTCTCCACCTTCTTCGACATCGCTTAGAAAAAACAACACAGTCATATACCTAAAAATAAAGAAGATATCGCAAGTTTACAAACAATGTAAACAACGATAACGATAGAAGAAATATTTTTTATTATAAATTAAACAAGTCAGTGCCATTAATGATGACATACCTACAAAGTCGGCATTTCCCAAGCTTCTGAGACTCGAATGTGCAACAGGGCCTATCATCAACTTCATCCGAATCATGGTGACAGTGATAATGACCCTCTCCATTATATTGCACTATCTGTTTTAATAATATAACAAATATTTAGCAGTGGTTGAGCAATGGCCCAGCAATAATTAAGACATTGTATTGACTTCTTGGATGATTTATTATCTGACTATCATTTTAAATAGTCAGCTATCCGAGTAATTGAGCAAGCCGGGTACAGGTATCCAGTGACTGACTGACTTTCAATGTTAGGCATCTTATTTGTAGTTGTGTTGATCACAGCGTAACCATCTACATGACTTGAGACAGATTAGAATACATCATTACATTAATGCGCAGTATAGTTTTTCTTCCCAATAAGTATTGAAACGTACTTGCATTGGTTCGCTCATTTCTATAATGTCATGTGGAATAAGTGTCAATTTTGACAATCTAGTAAAAAAGTAAAGTGCCAATTAATATACAGTATGATTATCATCCTAAAGAACGTGTGTGTACACTTATATTTATTAATATGGGTAAAACCCTACGCGTTGTTTGAAGGCGTCATAATTACCATGGAAAACGTACATTACAACGAGACAGCACTCTGAAGTAAAAATGGGAGATATTCAGTTCCATGGGGTTAGCAAATTGTGAGATGATGGCGTGCGACATGGTTGTGCCGCAGCTTTTCTGCAAAGCTGCGGCACAACCCTGTTTCTCAGATTATTTACAATTAAAGTCCCTGCAACATGTGAGATGACAACGAAATATGCAAACTAAATGTGTAATATTTTGATTTCGTTACTTTTATTATCGTATGCTGTTTTGTGTGATGAGAAACTGAAAAGCCATTAATTGCTTGAACACTTATCTCGGCGGCACCATATTGCAGCACAGTAAAATGCTCTCGGAAAAATTGCTGGAAAACGTGTAGAGTTAAAATTAGCCCATTTTCTTCTGCAACAGTATTGGAAACAACAATCTTCGGGTGATGAACCTCATGAAACAAAAGAGGCTTCCCCAGCCCCCGTAGCACTCTCGGGATGCCCCATGGTGCTTAAATAGCTTCCGTGACAGTAAACATCTTCAGCAGTACTGAACACATGTTAAACACGGTACATGCATTCCAAAAAAATTAAAGAAATACGAAGGAGTTAAATCGACCTGCGCTAAAAATATATTGCAATTCAACTAAACGCAAACACGCGCATTAAAACTAAACTTCCTGTGATCATATGCAAATGGACAATAAAACACTGGATTAGAGTCGAAAACATGCGGCGATAGCAACATGCGGCCTAATTGTGCTCAAAATCCACTCGGAACACTTGGCAAGAGATTCAAATCCCAGCTTGATTCTAATGTCCTCGCATGCCTCCCAAAGTACCCTGCCATTCGCTCCATAGCCTAAGTGAAGTGTGTATAATTTACCTTCCCTTTTTCTTCCATTTTTGGTATTTTTTTTGGAGGCGAGTCATTTTTATCTGCCATTTCGTATTGACATGATATTGCTTTGCTCACTCCTGAAAGTGATCACATGCACAGTTTTCTGGTCGTCGCACAAACGCATTTGATTGGATAAAATCAAGCATCTATTTATAGATTTCTCAGACCCCTTGGCATATGCCACTTTTAACTCCTTCGTATTTCTTTAAATGTGAACATTTATGTTGTTGTCCATTAACTGTCAAACCTTTCATGAAAACTTTCCAGTAATTCATTATATGCACCATAATGCCAGAGCCAAGTTTGATTACTGTTTCTACTTCGAATTGCAGGATTTTCTTTTGCAAACTTGTATAGATACGATTTAACTTCGCTAAGATCAATGTCCATGAACTCATTTAAACTCAGGGTACCTAAAATGATTAGCTCTAACATGAATAGATTTAGTAGTAACTGCTTAGATGTCATGATTTATCTGATGAGAGCCAGCTACAAAGTTCTTGGAATAGTATGTAAAATTTTTAATGCAAATTATAGTTATGTTCTGCTCACCACTCTTGTCTTTGTCAAGGTTTAACTTGTTAAACCTACAGAACAAAGAACATAAAGTCAAAGATCTGTAACTTAATTACGATATCATATATATTTGATGGAATCCAAGAATATACTTTGGTGTGTAGACTGAGAGTGGGCGTTAACCTCAAATAAGAAAATGCAAATGTGTTTGGTTAATGAAACATACATTGTGACCATATCTTCTTCAGACAAATATAAGTCACCTTTTCCTTTCACGTACGTAAACTGTAAAGAATAAAAAGGCAAAAGCAGTTAGCAGCTAAAGAAGGAAATAAGGAAAAAATGAATGAAAGGCAATGCAATAAACAATGCAAAAATCTTCAAAATAGCAAAAAAGAATAAACTATCAATTCTCACTTCAAGCGCAGAAAGTTGATTATCCTTGTTAACATCCCAAAGATGAAACACTTCCTCTGTTGTAATGTCGGGTAATTCAACTGGATTAGGATGCAGTGGACTTTGCTTCAATTCGGCATTTTTTGCTAGCATGATCAAGTATTCACATTCTTCATGCGAAAAGTATGCTGGTATTTCTGAAACGTTAACACAGCTTAAATCAAATTATGAATTTGTCTAAGTACGTCACCTTAGTTTGACAAAATCATAGTGGGACTAGAAAGACCCAAAGCATGTTGTAAAATAAGAAAAACTACAGAAAATAACATAATTAATAAAGTAGTAGTATCAGTAACAATTAGAAACCAAATATAGTCGGGTTCATGCTGATTGTTAGAAGAGTATCATTTCTTTTTATTCCAGGAATAAGATTAATATGATTAAAGTAACCAACCTGAAATAAAGCAAAACTTGTTCACAAGAGTCAGATTATAGCTAACAGCTTTTTACTTCTCAGCTGCATGCTAATTGAATGCTAAATAAATTCCATCCAAAATACGCGTGCTTAGCTAGTCACTTCCCAAATCACTTTAGAAGTGGGTAGGTAATGCCTGGGTATTTATCAATATAGGCGATAATTTAAAAATATTTCAAACTAGCTTTCTAATGTGGCTTTCTAAATATGGTTTTCTAAATCATCATAATAAGTAACCTAGCGTCTAATTATTCTTTGAATTCAATAAAAGCAATATCCTTGATAGAAGCACATGTCCCTTACTTGAACACCTTCTCGCTTTGGCAGTCTAAAGTTTTTGTCCAACTTTATGCTCTCGTAAGAATGAACTAAAGCACAAATACCAAATATGATAATTGATAATTTTGACTCCATGGCGCTATGTAAAAGTTTCTTTTTCCGTATCTATCTTTCTCTAATTGAATTTGTCTGAATTGATCTTTGATTCGGACCTGTTTAAATCTGAAAAGACTTGATCTCTTTATCAAGCATCGAAGCCTATAAAAGTTTATGATTAGAAGCAGGTCGTATTTTTAGGAAACATTGCTATTGCTGAAATATTGTTATAAGGACAATGCTAGACACTATAGATAGGTAAAAGGTAGCTGGGCTTTACTATTTCAAATTAAAGAAATGCAGAAGGGATAGGTTGTCTCGTAGAGACAGATGCACCAATTAGAAAAGAGCTATGTGATTTATCTAAGCTCGACAAACAATTTGTTAAAAACATGGTACTTGCCCCGCCAAATTATATTAAAACCATTGGAAATCTAGTTGACATCCGCTTACTCGAACTCTGAAGGGAAATCGAAATTTATTCGAGTAAGCGAATGCTCGACTTTGCGGATGCCGGATATTTTTAGCCAAATTAGTTATATTCGAGTAAAGAAAGTAAAATAAACTCACAAATAGGAACTCTATTTAAATTCTAAGCAAAATACGTATAAAAACACGTTAATTTTCCAAAAAATACGAGTCCAATGTGTGAAAGGTTCATACGTGAAAGGTTTTTATGTGTATAAGGATAGATGGAGCCCACAAAAAGGAGAGGTGCTTGTGAGTGCCATGCAGCCAGATAATGAAGCCGACAAGTATGCTGTCTGTGCTTTGAAACAAGGCAGAATTGTTGGACCCTTACCAAAAGGAAATAAAGGAAAATTTGCACAAACTGTATTTACTTTCTGAGGTGGGATAAAAACAGCTCGTGCCATGTAACAATAAAGGGTCCAGCATTCAACCTTAGTGACGGTGAAGGAATGAAAGTTTCTTGTGAACTAAAATTTGAAGAAGCAAGGACGTTTATAGATTAATTAATTACTAACAACTAATAACATATTAATTTAATGAAAAGTCAATAAAATTTGTGAATTATTTTGTGAAAAATGTCTTTATTAGAGTTAGCGAACACGTTTTGGTCCAAGGGAAACAGAAATTCATTCGAGCAAGCGATGTTAGATTTAGCGGGTATTCGAGTTATCGAGCAGTGAGTTCTATACGTAACGCTATAGCAAAACCAAAGGAAATGAAAATTTGTTCCAGCAAGGAAATGTTCGATTTAGCGGGTATTCAAGTTAGCGAACAGTGAGTTCTATACGTAACGCTATAGCAAAACCAAGGAAAATGAAAATTTGTTCGAGCAAGGAAATGTTCGAGTTAGCGGGTATTCGAGTAGACGGATGTCAACTGTATTTTAAAGCAAAGACCTTTTGTGGAAGAAAAAGACAGAGCTTGTGGAAAAGGGCCCTTTGGTTGGGGTTCTAAAATATTTTTGGTGGGAAAGATGTATGCACTCTCGAATACCTCAGGTTTCAATGTTTCGAATTAAATATACAGCATAAATAGAAAAATGTTTGAAACTACTTTTACATAGTATCTCATTAGGCTTTACAATTCGTAATACTGGATAAAGATACTAAAACTATCTATAATTCTAGCTCAATTAAAGAAAAGAAAATATTAGATTACAAAGAACAGCGGAAAGCAATCACGAAAGTTTGCGGTTAACTAACATGGTCCTTTAGTAATTAAAGACACTTTTTAGACTATTGGTGAATTCACAAAGCAGCAAACTGAAGTAGCTAATGCATGCTCTTTTTCAAAGGGTCAAGGAGCAGATGAACCAGATTGAAATTCAAGTGTTTAAAAAAATACTTCAGCCCTTCAGAAAACGTTAGTTGCCTCATAAATTAGTGAAGCTTGATTTATGGAGTTCCAGGTATCAGGTCATATGAATGTCTATACTCAAGTACTTGCTTTTCAAAAATTTGTTAATAAACATGAGCAGCTTGCTCTATAAGTAAAAAGCTGCCATGACATGATTTACATATATGTTTGTATCTACTGCAAAGAGTTGAATGAAGATATTGCTAAGTTACCATAACTTGTCGCTAAAACCCATATTCAAGAGCAAATAAAAACAAATTATTGCTTCAGACAAAATATCAAATAAATTAACTAGCAAAGCAACTTTCAGGTGAGAATCATTATATAAACGTTTTCTGCACAAGCATAAAATATTTTAGCTCAACATAACAAAATCAACGAAACAAAGAATCTTAGTCAATCAAGTGAGCGCATCTCACAAAACAATTTTCTGTGTTGGGTTGACGCATTGAATTAACTGTTGGTAGGTTGAGTGCTGTGTGATTGGAAGACGAATGTCCATAATACCAGCACAAGCGAATAAGTCAAGCGTGTAATAATTCACTGGTGCTCGCTACTCAACAATACGAGCAGTTTACCGAAATGCTTGATGATCTTAGACATGGGCAATTCACTAAAAATACTAAGCAATGATTGGTTATGCACAGACTCTGTGTTCACCATCCCTCGATTTAGACCGAAATTTACTGAGAGTGAAATGAATGGAAATGGAAATGAACAAAGAAAATATCATCACGATTGACAAGCTCAAGTCCACATTTAAGGAAGAGGAAAGCAAAGCAACAAAGCAGACAATAAAATGCGGTAAAATGACAAATCGATTAGCAGTTTTTTTGGTTTATCTACTTGAGCCAATCTTGCCAGGGGATGGACACAGAACAGATGGCAAGATAGCAAGCGTTGTTTACTTGATTTGTCTTACAACGGCAGGAATAGTTATGAACATAGCCTGTTGGTTGCACAGCGATCCCGAAGTTACTGGAGTTACTCGTGATCATATTGATGGGTTTCTGATGACTTGCATTTGTCCTGCACTCGTATGGATATTGTATATATTTTGCAAACAAAATGATAGGAAGACAGTCGACTTCATTAGCCAACTGCCCCACCTGCATCGACCTTTGATGACAGGCGCATATGTTTTTGGTGCTGGAAGTTGTGTTATGGATATCCTGCATATTGCATATTATATCCAATGTTCTAGTAACTTGTCCAGTCTTGCCTTTTCGGTATTCAAGGCAATATTCATTATTTCGCAGATATTATTTCTCAGGAAATTTGCGAATTCTACTCTGCACAAATCGCAGAACATACGTCTGGTGCTGTTTCATATTCTGGGAACAAATATTTGCATTTGGTTTAGAGCACTATTCAGTCATGCACGGCTCATATCAGACGGAAAAATTCACGTAGATAGCTTAAATAAAACGTCATTTTGTAATCGTTATAGCAATGATAATTACAAGAAACACATTGTAGCACCAATGATGCAAATATGGTCCCTATCCGAGCCATATCTGTATCCATTTACAATGGAATACTCTCTTATAGCTTGTGGCATTCTCTACATGATGTGGAGTGGCATGCGAGATCTTAATCCAGATCCACAAGACATTTATATCTACGACGAACTCTCTGAGGTGAGCTCAAACGATGCATTAGACTTCAGAGAAGATAGCAGCGGATATAACGGCAGTAGCACCCCGTTGTCAGCATGGTCGCGTTCTCATAGCCACGCCTCACTGACATGCACAGTGTCATCAACAACAGTTTGCAAATCGTGTCAAGACACTCATGAGTCAATTCGTGACTCATATACTTCCAGTTCTGATCCTGGCTTCCTTTTTGGTCTGCTACTTTCAGCCTTCTTATTACTTGCAATTGCTTTGTTGATGCTCGACAAAGGATCGAAACATGCGCTAAGGTTCTACTACATTTATCAGATAATGTTGCATTCTATTATGTGCATCGCATTGTGGATCTTCCTAAAATCGTTACAGAAACAGTTACCAACGTGGTATTCTTATGACTCGGACGATACACTATTGATTGTATCATTTACAGGGGTATTTTTGTATACAGGCCTTGGTTTCACATCATCTTTATCAGAATATAAATCCCTGTCGAAACTATCAACCTATGTAGCAGCTAAATCTGTACTCGTGTTGTTGGAATCAATGCTGCAAGTGACCGCAGTTATCAAAGCAATGCGATTTAAGCCAGATCATTCCAACTTGCATTCGGACATGGTGAGACAAACAGCGCTGTTCTTGTTGACGACAAATGTAGCATTGTGGGCACAAGACTCTTTCTATGAGTTACGTAGTTCGGCAACTACTCCAGTGCAAATGAAGCTCTATGGCGAAACAACATGGCATGCTATTACTATATTCGCATATCCCCTGTGTATATTTTTCAGATTTCACTCGGCTGCGTGCCTTTTCGAAATCTGGTCAAATTTTAAACAGCAATGTTGATAAAATATTTTAAATAGTGATGGCATTTGGTGGTCCTTAATGCTTAACAAAATGAGAGGTGATATGTATAACTTCTTCAAAAATGCAACTCTATTAACATCTAATGTCGGATATACTTATATGCAAAATACAGCGTGATGCAAACGTCGTGTTAAAGATAACAAAGAGCGTACCGTCGCACACGAAACATTAATAATATATGAAAATGGCTCGACATCATCGTACAGCAAGAAAACTTAAATAGACATTATTGCTAAACGAGAAACGTGATACAATAATATCAAACAAAGATAACATTTCCCTAAAAATGCAAGTCATGAAGTAGTAAAAGCAAAAAGGGTCATTAACTTTAGTTCAGAGGAAGGTTTTTGTAAATCGTAAGATAAAATAGCAGTTTATAAATACTTATGGGTAGTTTTTATGAGAAATAAATGCATTTGAGTCCTCAAGACATGTTATCTAATCCTAAGATTAACATTAATCTAATGTAAATATATATATATATATATATTGATATATATATCAAAACAAAAAACAAATCTCAAATAAACAAAGACTAGCAAATAAGCGATAATATATACACAAAGGGTAAGTGCTTTTGCTAATAATTCTCCAATTTCTTGCACCATAGAAATTTATCTGTAGCTGGGTTTTGTCGTTGTGATTTAAATCAAAATAGATAACATGAACCCACAGGACAAAGTTACAGACCATAAGAAAAAGAACGCATTGTCTAACCGTGTTAGATGCGCTTGGTTTCAAAACTACCTTGCAGTAGGAATAGGCTTTGACAATTAAATAACTTTCAAAGACAACAGAAATAAGAAAAAGACAATGGTCTGCGAATGCCAATGACTCCAGCGTAGTGTAATTACTTCTTTGCATCACAATAGCCGATGCTAAAACAGAAAACCACGAGTACCAAGCGCAGCAGAAAAGCAAGATAAATAGCAGCACTGTCACTGGGAAGGAAATGCCAGACAGTCTTGGAATGGGAATATTTCTGAGCTTTAGCGTTGCCAATGAAGTAGCCATGATCATTAGTACAATAAATATCATATGGAATGTAAATAGCTCGATTCGTTTGTCTGTTAGAAAATTCTTCTCCCACCAAAATGTGTACGGAATGGAAAGGATTCCGCCTATTGTTAAACCGAACACAAGGCCCATGTCTACATTTGGCTCCTTCTGAACCGCCTCGCTTAAAATCTCAGAACTACTTAATTCCTTAGACAGCTCACTTTGCGTTGAGGAATTTAGTGATTCAATATTCGGCTGATCCGCTTGATAGATGAAGTGCAATGGCTTTTTGTTTGCCTGTGTAATGGGATTAGCTTTTGAATTAGTCCAGATAATAAGCAACATAACAATAACTGTAACATAGAGTTCTTGGTCAAATGCAATAATATACTGCTCATCATCTGTTAGTGCCGGATTGATGAATCCATCCATGCACTCAGTGCTCGCTATCCAGAATGACTTTGGTAATAAAGGACGGGACCTTCCAAGTGCAGTGCGAAGCATTAGACAAATACACGTGCCTATCACGTGAAACAACTGAACTTTAACATTGTAAAGGACTGCTGTGGAGTATTTCTTCAGAAAGATAACCAAGGATATTGTGAAGAACAGCTTGAGAAACGACAAGATAAATTTAATATATTGCATCTTGAGGCAGCCAAGTAGTATCCAAATGGTAATGGCATCAGTAACAATGCAGGTGAGGCCAAATAGGTAAACACATACTAAAAGCGGTCGACAATACCGCTTGGGAAAGTCGGTAAACTGTACCACTGATGGAGTTTGCTGACGACATAAACAATAGCTCATCCAAACAATTGATAAGATAATGCACAAGGAACAGAACACTTCCATGTTGACTTCGTGGTGTAGCTGATTGTCTGATTTGATGGTTGGTGATATAAAATACATAATGGCCATAATGAATCCGATTGACACAAGAAAGTAAAAGTACACAAATGATTCCACTGTCCAACCATCGCCATAAGACAATTCGCAATATGATCGTTTGTTTGTCACCTGGCTTCGTTGACCGTTGAATTCTATTTGAGAAAGACAGTTCCTGGAAGTCGGTTTCTCAGAAGACACAGCAGGCTTGATGCCTGTTGCTGCCATGTTCAATTAGATATTGGGGTTTTTGTGGCTACGTTTGATGTGAGTATCAAAATTGACCGAAGCCAGATGAGTCACCAGTAATTAACTAGTATTCCTTCCCCTATCCAATGAAAAATTTGAAATTCTAGAAGAGCATCATTTGTGATTTACCTTACGTTTTACCCTTAACCAAGGTAGTGGTCACAATTTTGCAGTCGATAAACACTTTAGCAAGCAGCAACAATCTTTAATTAATCTGATTCACATTTTATTGAATAAGAATGTTGATCTGTTCATTGTTCATGCATTTAGCCTTTGTAAATCCACTGCGCAAATGAGGTTGGCAACAGTCTAGCTTGTTCTAAAACCTACAGACTCATAACAGCCAGCTAGTTTTGAAATATCCAGTTTTAACAATAAAGATAAGAAGAAAAGGATCAGATCAAAGCATATAGCCGTAAACACCTTCTTGTACTACAAGCTTTGAAGGTCAAAAGTAAACAAGTAGCTACCTGTGTATATTCTTTGTAGAGATCAACCTGTGTGTAGTGATCCTCTGGAATGAATGGGCATCGTTTTCAACTACAGTAAAGAGGTTATACTCACTAGATAGCTGTAAAATAAAAAATATTTCAAGGTCGAGGAATGAGGAGGAAAGCATTAAATCGAGCCATTATTAAATTGAATGTTATTAACAAAATAAAAAGAAGATGGGAGTTTTTGAGATTTTGTTGATCAGCGCAAAGATTATAGCAGAATGGAGTACAGGTATAAGATAACACAATATAGTTACCAGCTCAAAGATGAATAGTTCAGGAGGTTACCAGTTTTAGAAAATTATCATTCTAAGGAATCTTGTCTTGATAGTCAAAGACATCATGTAAAGTAAAATGGAATCTTGTGTAGATGTATTTGAAGTTCTAATCATTTTATAAGAGAAAGAATCCTCGGGGATATTTTGCGAAATGATGAATAATTTCAATTCCAAACCTTGAAAAGGACAGATAATTTAGAATGGCAAATCGAGCACAAAACACCGAAGCCGAAAGCCCAGGATCTGACCACTGTTGCAGCTCTTGTTGGCATTGTTGCTTATCAAAGCACTTAAACGAAAATATTGATACTAATTACAGCGAGCTAAACAGAAGCCATAACATGTCAGTCAGTATGCTGTACTTACTATGCCTCATAACTGGTGCTACGTCGCTTGCTGTTAGTTTCTGGTTACGTTTCATTGATATGCATTGGCTCTACATTGTGGTTATAGCATTGATCAGTCCTGCTTTGGTTGCCTACATCATTTTCCTTACTTGCAATACCAATATCAGCGAATACTATTTCGAATCCGTGACGCCGTTTTATAAACGCTCTTATGTTATCGCACTCTTACCATGTGCCATTGCAACTGTATTCCTTGACGCAATGCGTTTCGTTTTGTACATTAAGATTGATAGAAGTGTGACTGATTTAGTTTTTATTAATTTCAAGCTGTTTTATATTGCTTTTCAAGTACTGTTTTTATGGAAGTATATCGGTATGCATTTAAAGGAAAGTTTATCATCTCGTTTATTCTTAATGCATCAGATAGGAACAAATATGTTTCTATGGCTTCATGAATTGTCGCTTCACTCTTCACACAGTTTGGAATTCTCACCAAAAGAACACTTGAAAGTTTACGATAAGAAGGCGAATTTAACAATGAAGTTAATCGAAAAAACTGAACCATTCTTGTATCCATTGATAATACCACTCATGATCATTGCTTCCGGAGCGTCATATCAAATCTGGCTCAACATGCGTTATGTAACAATCGAAACACAAGATATTTATATTGATGATGACTATGGTGAAGTTAGACCGAATCATCGCCAGCTTCAAGCAAAGACATATCGCTATGTATCTGGGAGTGCAATGCAATTTGACTGGTCAAAAACTGATGTTGAAACAAAGAAACATAGTGGTCAGAACTATTTCTGCGGCCTAATCTTTGGAATGATCGTCTTTGTCGGGTTGGTATTTTCTAGCCTGGCATTGCTATCAAATAGGGTGGAACAAGATTTTGCTTTGAAGATCTATTACTCTTACCAAATTGCTCTCTTTGCAAGCATGTCTGTTGCAAGTTGGTTAAGTTTTGGAGACGCGTCACACGATGATACTTTACGGGGTCAGCTTGGTGGACTAGATATCCTCGTACTGATAACAATGCTCGGCTATTTATTATATGCTGAATTTTCATTCGTTGCTGGACTATCAGAAATGTTTAGCAAGTTGCTCGGTAGTCTAATATTTTGTACATCGCTGCTTCGTATTCTCCAAGTCCTTTTACAGACAATAGCAATAACTAAAGCATTTCGGATCTCTCGAAATTTGTCAAACAGAGGATGCTGTGTGTTCCAGCTGAACTCTTTGATGTTTCTTTTGTTCTCAAATGCTGGTCTCTGGATCACGGAGTCAATTTTCGATTTAAGGATACCTTTTGTGGCCCCTGTTCAGTGTCATTACTACGGTGCACCTTTATGGAGAGCAATCAAATTCGCAGTCTTTCCATTATGCGTTCTATACAGATTTATTTCTTGTTCATGTCTACTGGAGGTTCTACTTTGGCCCGACAATGAATAGCCGATACACTTTTATTATCGATACAGCTCCAAAAAGAGTAGACACTTTTATTTTCCCAGCACAAGTATCAATATCTAAGCTTAGTTAGTCATTAAAAGAACCTGTCATTATTGATATCCAGTATTTGTAGCGTTTGAAAAACATAAATTATATATTACATAACAACAATAGATAAATGTTCATAAGGAACAAAGCTAATTTGCAATGATGTCATCGAAGTAAATGCTAGTTATTATTTGAGATAAACAATATTCTTGAAACTTCACTGAAAAAAACTGAATGTTACCTTGTTAATAGACAAGCGATCAAGCACGTGTTGCAACAGGTATGATCGAAATTCATGAATCGTCGTTCTTGTTATAAGCTTGTGGGCCTATTGAAAGGCAAGGTGTTGACAATAGTGTGTTTGTTTGCAGCTTAACCAAGCAGCGCAGAGCTGCGGTGAAACAACTTGAGAAACATTTGATCCTCATATTAAAAGCACGCATAAGAATAAATGCTGAAAATGACGGAAAGAGAAGACATCCAATTGAACACAAACATGTGTTACGAATTACAAACATATGTTATTTGGTATGATCTAGAGACGTTTATTGTCTACTCAAAATTTTAAACAAATAAAATAACTGCTGTAATGGGAACTTGTGAGCAACTTGAATATATTGATAACCAATATCAGAATGCATTGCAGCAAGCCAGGATGTTTCTCGATGAGAGGAGAATGAAGCTTAGGCAGGAAGTGATGCAGTATAGGTTGAAAACTGAAACTGACATTCGCTTGTGCATTGACAGAGCAATATTTAAATCGAGAATGCAGTTTCACGAGAAGGTGTACCATGCTAGGAAGAGAATCAGACAAACTATTTTGGAACTAGAGCAAAAGTATAATCACGGTCAGATTGAGAAGTATGCTGAAAAAGAAACAAGGAAAACAAGGGAGAGGGAAAAAAAAGAGACAATTTTCAACAAAACTAAAGTTTTACACAAACAGG
The DNA here is from genome assembly GCA_013076295.1 of Sanderia malayensis. Lineage (NCBI taxonomy): Eukaryota > Metazoa > Cnidaria > Scyphozoa > Semaeostomeae > Pelagiidae > Sanderia > Sanderia malayensis. Next base: position 210,646 of record RQOL01000618.1, on the reverse strand, counting down.
AAGCAGAGGTATACAAAGTTGAGACAGAAAAGAGAGGTATCAACAATTTCCAGATACAACTTACGCCAAGAGGTGATAATAAAGATAAAAAGAGAGATAAAACAAACGCAGATAAACTTAATCCAATTTTTCTGGAAAGAAGCTTTGACAACCAAAGTTTAGCAGAAAAAAGCTTGTTCTCCAACTTGCAAGAATCAGATGAGGATACCTTAGAATTTGATCCTCCTTTTGCTAAAGAATCAAGTGAACATGAACGTCATTTTAAAGTTGATGCCGAGCTTAACGATGTTGCTTGTCATAGGTCCACGGGCAGCTCTATAATTATGAAAAGTGTGAAAGATAAAACAGGAAGAAGTCACCATCATAGCTCACAAGACAATGACAGTGAGTCGGATGAAACACTGGATATCAGTGACTTAGAAGACCATCGCTTAATAAACGATTCAGTGATAAGAGATAATGAGAATATACCAAGTACCGCAAATGCAATATCAGTGACTCCAGAAGACAGAGAAAATGAAACTTTTGAAAGAGGAAATGGCAACAATAAAAACCAGATGTGTGACGAAGATAATCGCATTAAGACAAAAGAAAATAACATGAAAAATGCTGTGTCTTTAAGTTACGAAGGAGAAGCTGAGAATTTCCCTGGACAAAAAAGTAAAAGTCTTCACATACTTGAAGGATTCTCGCCAAGAAATCCAACTAGATACAGAAAGTTTAAAGCAGAAAGGGAGAAGAAGCGACGGCATAGAACTAGCAAAGTAATAACAAAAAGCGCACATTTCTCAGGCGATCACCTCTCGCTACCTGAGCCACCAGTCAAAAGTCTAGGAATTCAAGACGCAGATGACGTTTGGGTAGTAACACCAATTCCAGCTTGGGTTGATCTATCTCCTTTAGTCGCTAACACAAATGAAAATTATCCAACAAAAGACCAATACAAAGCGAATAAAGCCCACACCTTTGTGTTTCCTCAAAGCAACAAAGTCCTCAAAATTAATGATGATACCAGTGACAAAGTTGGAGGTGAACCGGAAAATTGTTTACGCGATATAAATATTGAAAAATGTAACAGCAATAGTCAAGTAACAGAGACGAAAAACGACGTTCAGAAAATTAAAAACATGAAAAGAAACGTTATTCAAAAATCTAAAATTCCAGTACGGATAAAAAATAGTCCAAATTTCATATAAAAGAGCTTGTATTCATAGTTACATTGAACAAAATGTCTGTAGCTTTGGATATCTGCAAAGGATTTTAAACTTCTGGGGTCAGGAAGACCAAAAACTCCCGCAATTCAAGTGCCAAAAGTGCTGCGATGAGTGAGTTTACATCATCACGCAAAAATGCAGCAAGTGTTGCATTTTTGCAGAAAATTAAAATTTCAAAAGATACCAGTAAATATTACATGGATAGTGATAAAAAATTCAACTACGTCAACATGCAACAGAAGAACACATGCATCAACCACCCCATTTGACCAAAGACAACTATATCCCTGTAATGTTTTAGGAGCTGATCATATCAACATATCCACAATTCTGAAACATGTGAATATCAACTGAATAATGAAACACGTTTACGCAATTACCTGCGCGGATTACATACAAGAAATTAATGTGCATACGGGATGTAAATTAAATGGAATTCAAAATTTTTTTCTTGAATGCTTAAGAGCTGCTGAAAAGTTGTCATATGTTATATTATATTTTATCATCTTTGTTGTCTCCTGATTTTGCAGTTGATTATTCATGTTAACCTCAGGTAACTTGGGTAAGTTTAAAGCGACGCAATGGACGCTTAAAGTTCATTTTTTTATTCTGTAAACAAATAAAACCTTCTCAGCTGATTTCAGATCCGAAAACATTTTTTAAATCTGGCGTGTAGTTGACGAGTTATGACGCAGGAAAGTGTCTGTGTTTTGCCAGTTTCCCATTGTTTGGTTAACTTTTAGAACTGGGGCAGGCCTATTCTGACATCATTGTGTGCACCCCGTTTTTATCCCGTACTGAAGCAACACATCTGAGGTAGATTTTCTCTCATACTATGGACTAGACATTGCTTTTTACTTTGATGATTAGAAATGGTTTTGCGTAACATGGCATTGAAATTCGATAGGCTTGCAACGAGTTTGCAGCTGTGGAGAGGAAATACGAAATTCCCATGTAGAGGCTGCTGATTGTCCTCAGAATAAGAATTTTTTAAAAGAAGTGTGAAACTAAATATTTGTAATAGAAGTAACCAGGGATGTGGAAGCGATTTAAAAAAATGATTTGCAATTTTCCTTGGGAAACCAATCGCAATGCTTGCCGAATTGGGCTCTTGCCGTTTGTCATTTTCAAAAATTTGAATTAAATGCTAGTTAATGTTTCACTAAATTAAGTTAGGCCTAGTTCATACAACGCATTATGAGCGCAGCGAATTGAATTCAATTCAAAGCGCCAATAAAGCGCCTTGAATTCCTCCATGGTTTCAGACATCGAATTTATTTGAGCGAATTGAATTGAATTTGGGCGCGAAAATTAAAATTGTTGAAGAAAAACTACTCAAAAATGGCGCCGACAAAGATGAGTAGTTCTTCCCAGTTGCAGGCTTTTTCTTTGGTTGTCATGTCAAGACAGTTTCAATCAATTCGAAAAGGGAAAGAAAAAAGGCGGAAGCTTGTGTATCGTTTGATGTTGGAACTTTTCCGGAACTGGAATCATGAAGCAGGCTTTTCTTTTCAGCTCGTACTTTTGGCGTCTAACCAACTGCAAATTGCTAGGCCGATTTTTCGAGGTTCTCGACTACTCCCAAGAATGCGTGGATGGTGGGATATGGTGTGGAACAATTTCGATGACAAGCGTTTCAAAACCAACTTTCGTATCATGAAAGCGACATTTTTATATATACTTGGGGAGCTCGAAGTTTTGCTAACGGGAGAATCCATCTGGGAAGAGCCAACGCCTCTAATGACAAGATTGGCAGTATGCCTGTACAGGCTTGCTAGATGTGACTATCTCCACACAATTGACAAACAGGAACAAAACAGGAATGAAAAGGAATGAACAGGAACGAATAGGAACGAACAGGAACAAAGCAGGAACGAACAGGAACGAAGCAGACTTTTGGCTCAGAATTATGCCAAGTTGATCAACGCGTAGGCGCTAGACTTGACTCCGATGCCCCCCGCGCACCTGGGATTTCTCCCCCACTTTCCTACTGCCTTCCTTCACCCTGCAAAAATTTCTGAGAACCTTAATAAGAAAATCCAACTTGGACGCACAGCAGGTCCCTTTTTCAGTGCAGCCTTTCGATAACTTTCACATATCACCATTAGGTGTCGTACCTAAGACACATCCATCAACATTTCGAAAAATTTTATTTTATTTTGTTTTCACATGTCTTATCTGAAGTCAGGAAGTTCGATCACTTCCTTTATCGATACTCTGATTCAGTAACATATATCACCATCGACGATGCAAGTTGCGTACTGCAACGCCTTGGTTCGCGTTCCTTTATGGTTAAACACCTGGCATAGTATCGGCATTTCGTCGCACTCTTCTCTGAATGCTTGGGAAAGCGCTGTTTTCCTTTGAAAAATTGTTTTGCCCTTTAGTTAGCATGCGAAGTGCACCTTTTCTGTTTAACAAGTATTTTACCGCTTTTGAGTAGATCTTCTAAAAAGAGAAGTTTGCTATTTCCTATGTTGCCAAATTTCCGACAACTTTTTTGATCATTGAATCACGTAAACATGCAACTCCCTTTTGATCAACACAACGACAAGAACCCACGCAGCACGCAATTGCCCTTGTTCATCCTTGGATACCCGTCTCGCACCGGACAAAACATTAGGCCCTTCCCCAACTTTGGAATTTGCGGAGATTCAGATCGCATAGAAGCCCGTTAGCCCCTGAAAAGTTAGCCCGCCTTCAGGGTGATCTAATTGTCTGGGCCAATCATAAAACAACAACTTTGGTTGAGCTGCAATCGCTCGTATGCAATACAATCTTTGCACGTAAGGTAATTCCGTCTGGTCGAGCTTTCCTAGAGCGCATTATCTGTCTCACTACTGGTGTCAAATGTCCCACCATATAAAAACTCTTGGCCGTTGGTCTTCTGTCTGACTACTCCAAAGGATATATTGACCTCCCAGCACACGAACTTCCCTCTCCTTCAAAACAATTAGTTTCTTAAGACCCTTTTCTCTTTTCGTATCACTTGTTCTCGTTTTGTGGGGAACTGCGGCACGCAATTCTGGGAGAAAATGCAAGCACTTTGACACAAAACTCGTCATGTTTTTCTACTGAGCCCCACGGATCTGTTTTATTGATACTTGGATAGCACTTTGTCCCCGTGAATGCGTGTCCCAATATCACCCACAAACAAGCACTAAATTCTCTTATACAGTTTTTAAAATGTATATATTATATTTACGTACTTAATTTTTACTATCGCATTAATGACGTTTACTTCTGTGTTACTAATGAACCAAATTTTCTAGTTCTTAACCTTTTATGTGGTATTCTTTAGTTCTATGTGGAGAAAAATGGATTCTTTCTTGTAACATTATTAGCTAAATGATTATGATTGGAACAAAGCTTATCAAGAACTCTCTGCTTTTATCTCGTGGATAGGAGTAAAGAATTAACATACTAACAGTTAAACCTGATTACTATGCATTATTTCCTATTATGTGGAAGACTTTGACAATTATGTCAATATATAAACATTGGAATTTGAAGGCAAAAACCTTCCTTCATTTAGCAGTATGCAAGTATATATAACAATATATACTTGCATACTGTTAAATGCAACATAAAATAGGATATGTTCAAAAAGTAATACATGAACATATGTTTTATGATTCAGCAGGTTATCTATTGAGTGTCTGATCCAGTAAAGATATTTTAAGGTTCTCCAGGAAGAAAAAAAATGCTTTAGAATGAAGGCAACTTTGGTAAAAGGAAAAGGTTGAACGCCACTAAGAAACCTTGGTCACGTGATATACCCAAGCGGTGTAGTACAGTACCTCATGTGGATGCCTCGGAGAAGACAAGAAAAAAGTTTCAATGTTACAAAGTTTCACTTCTTTTTTTAATTAATGTAAATAGAGAACAACATCTACATTGTCAGAAATAAGCTAATAAGGATTATATTACTTCAGTGCAATGTTGAAGAGTCGTTGACATTATAAATCAAAGACATCTTCATCCTGTAAAAAATCAACAAAGATTTCTTGGAATTCCATTGACACTGCTGTTAACTGTCGTAGAGCCTTCGGAAAAATAAAAACCTTTTTACAAAGCTGAAGTTAAGAAACCGCTAGGTACTAACACAGCAATTACCGGTCAATTAGCCACTATAAAAATAGCTAAGAGCTCCATTTCAAACCAGAATCTTTCGAAAAATTCCGACTTCTTATTAAATTAATCCTTATTTTTCCGAAAAAAGACGTCCTTTAGTCACCGCTGGTATAGCAATTCATGACAAGGTTTGCAGTGAAAGTCACATGCCACGACTGAACGATGTATCAGCTGAAATACTGCTAGTTTTTTCAAAATTCTTTCACTTTTAAGTCAGCTTCGTTTGGGAATGGTAATGGAAAGTCTTCAAAGGTTCCGTCGTACAGTCCCAGAGCTGTACTTTCACTGGAAAATCTCTGATAAACCAGCATGATCGGGCAGATCTTGTTCAATCAAGACTCTAAATCAAATTTGTATTTCTGCTGTGTTTATATTATACAACGTTCATTGTTTAGTTTCCTTTGTGTTTTGTTTATTTACCTGTTATGTTAAGTTCTTTGATGTGCTATTCAAATGTTGCTAAGTGTTATCGATTGTCGTCAAAGCGTTGTCAGATATATTTGTGATTTTTGTATGTGATTCAAAGCCCTGTCCACACTACACAAACTAACCCAGGTTCGACCCGGGTTAAATTAAACCTGGGGCGAACCCTGTTTTGTCCACACTTGATTTTCATGTTTTGTAATGTGGACGCAAAGTCGGGGCGAGCCCAGGTTAGCTAACGCTACGCATGCGTAGTCAAATTTTATGTCGCTGTGCAACAAGAACAAAACAAACAAAAATATATTCCACCACAAAGACAATCAACAAGATGGAAGGTGCCGGAGTGATAGTGCAAGTTTCCATTTCAATTTATCAATTTATTTATTTGTTGAAGCCACGTGAGATTGTTTGCATGTGAGTGATCAAAATTGTATTTTTATTTTTCGGCGCGCAATGCAAAATGCAAATATGCGCATGCGCTGCAAAAACTAACCCAGGTTCGCCCCAGGTTTGTGTCCACACTTGAAATTTTTACACTAACCTGGGTTCGACCTGGGTCGAAACCAACTCTGGACATGGGTTAAACTAACCCGGGGCGAACCCAGGTTATTTGTGTCCACACTGCAAAATCTAACCTGGGTTAACGAAAACCTGGGTCGAACCCGGGTTAGTTTGTGTAGTGTGGACAGGGCTCAATAGTGTCAAATGTAGTAATGTGTGGAAAATTATCATTTCGATTGCGTTTGTGGAGTATATATGTACTTGCATTTTTGATTTCTTCGAACATATTAACCAATTCAATCAATTTAAACAATCTTTTTGCAGCCCTTATATTTGGCAGGTTGGTAAAAATTCAGTGTTCTATTCTTTTTTCTGTAGTTGTTTACCTCAATTGTCTGTAGTTGTTAAGTCATTTGTATTTGTGGTTGTGTCAAACTATGAATGTCTATTTGTCGGTTAATCTATGTTCATATGTTAATTTAAGTTTGTTGTAATTTCAACATATTGTCACAAACATGTTTGCAAGAGTAAACTAGTGTTTCCCATTCCCTGTTAACAATACAGATCTGGCTGCAACATCTATTAACATCTTACAACTACAACGAGTGAGTACAGTAAATGTAATATTTTTGCTCTACTCAAATTATAATAAATAGTCCCTTTCTGCCGCAGTTCAATTTATAATCTGTTTTTTTTTGTAGCATTTTTAGCTTAAGCAATTTTTTGTTAGACTGGTTGATGCGTTTTTTCACCTCATAGGCTAGGCTGCATATTTGACTTTATTTCTAGAATTTCAAAATCCAGTGGACACAAATAGTGTGGTTGCTGGTACAAAATAATTTTATTGCTCTCGGTGTCGTTTTCATTTGTTTCATCGTTACGCATGAAACAAATGCTAAAAATTAACGCTAAAAATTCTAAATGCTAAATGCTAAACAAAAATGCTAAACAAATGCTAAAAACAAATGCTAAAAATAAACGCTAAAAATTCATAATATTCAAAACAAGAAGTGCAAGATAGATAAAAGAGTGTGCTGTTTTGTTTACGCTGTTGAAAATGAACAGCTCGATAACTTGGTGTTGATGATCAAAATACTCTGAAATGTTAACCTCAAACTGATAACTGGATCACGTTTGTAAGACATGAAGAACAATTTTTAATTTTTGTGGGAATATGTGGTTTGACAAAGTTAATCCTCATTGATCACAGTGCACCCTTACTCTAGATTAATTTGCTTTCCTCGCCGGACATTACTACTCTCTACATTGACGTAGTTAATTTCATTATTATTTGAACCTCATGCCACGTGATATTAGTGATTAACTGTAAGTGTTGTGGCTTTAGTTATTATTAGTCTTAGACTCGCCTAGATATGAGGGCATGTAGAAGAAGATATCGCTGGGGAGGGGATGCTTGCGCCTCTTTACCTTAGTTGGTGCAGTTGTTGTTGGACCGCCATTTTTTGCAGTGTCTAAGAAATTGCGTCGCTTGTCGTTTTTTATGCTATAAAGAAAGCTCCGGCTTTGTACACAAAATATATCCAATCTCGGAAATTGTCATTGATGGGTTTTATTTGTGTATGTTTCGATTCAATGGAACGGACGGTAGAAAGGCCTTAGACCGCGTGCAGATTACACAGCCAATAGTAATGGCTTCAAATCATTACGGAAAGTTTAAATTTGAGATAGAAATGGAGCAAACGTAAGTGTATTGTTCGTAATTTTGTATGGCAATTTCCTGCGATCCTGCTGTCAAATCCAAAGGAAATAAAGACTCTTTTTCTTTGGGATTTGACAACTTTGACATTGTCAAAGATCTGGAGGGGTGTTTTGGGTGCTTGAGCACCCCTAAAAATTTACAGGGAAATAAAAAAGGTACTACGAAGCATATTGTGCCTATTGAGTAAAGTTTCTAACAAAACTTATTCTAATGAGCGTATGAGCTTGAAGAAATAACAGTTTGTATGCATTGTGGCCCTGGGCATGTGGTTGAACAACAACGAGAAACCGTAAAAATGATTGCGGACTTGTCTGCCAAATTTGAGCACCAAACGCAAAGCCCCAAACACACCTACTGATTGGTTTGCTACATAAATTCGAATTTTGGAGCTGATCCCGCCAGTTCTCAGCACACCTAAAAGATGTTCGTTGGTTGGTTGACTCCGTTTACAGATGCTGAAGACTTTAAATACAAGTCAATGCAAAAGTTATTGTCAATTTTGTCAGTTTCAGCAGCATTGTCATTTTAATGGCATCTTGAACATTGAAGCATTTTAATATTTAGCAAGCAAACACTAGTTAAAATATAAAAAAACATGGAAGAAGAGAAAAATAATTTAGTTTTGCAAAGAAATATTACGAATAATAGCAACAGATGTCATTAAAGACTAAGGCAATGATACTTTCATATTGGTCTATTTCACACGGCCCATGAAGTAAATTTTTAGAAATGAGGTTTGGCTTTGATTCAGAGTTTTAAAACCTTATGATAAACACGGATATATGTTAAATGTGAATTGTACCCTACAACATCTTTCTTCAAGAATGCTTGTTTAAATACGGATATTTCATTATAATGTTAATACTGAATACAGCAAAGTAATTTCTTGTCATCACTTTTTACGATAAATGATTGCTTTGTTCAACTCATCAAAATGCAAAATTGTGTGTTCTTTTCCTTCAGAATTCATTTTAAAACATTTAATTTCTAATTGTATGCAAGGAATAATCATCGAAATGGTGTATCCCACACCCAACGTCAATGTTAAGGGTGTTGTAAAAATGATCATCACGCCCAAACTAAATTTTCAGCACGTCTAAATATTTCTCCTAGATCCGCCCTTGGAAGTACAGAAACTGTCAAGACATGTCTAGGTTTTATTTGAGCAGAATTAAATTCTCCAGGGCACACACAAATGACCAAAATCATATTTTTTCAGGGACAAGGAAATTAGCACAATGGTTACCAATATATAGGGGTTTCAATTGTAAAACCCCCTCAATTGTTTCTCGCGGTAAGATGCAAACAAATTGCGGAAAGGGATGTTATATTTGATAAAACAACAGGTGCTCTCAAGGCACCCTTACTTTCAATGCAACTCCTCAGAAAAAATGGACACAAGTAGAGTCGTGCCGAAAACAATAAGTGTCGGCAAACCTTCTGGGCGCATTCGATATGTTGTCCATTTGATTAGGCTTTCACGCTCGAGCTCGACAAAAACCTATCCTCGACAAAAACCTATCAAAGATGCCACTACTAGTCGCAGTTGTCAAAAACTTGCCAAATATAACAATAACAAAAATTTTAATAGACAACAAATAAGGGAAAAAATCGCAACAAATGATTGATAAAAGCTATGGGTTTTAAAAATTACAATCGATCGTATTGCTTTATGCCATTTGCTATCTTTTGGAAAAGGGATTGACAAAAGGAAAACAATGCTCGATAGCTGTCGTGATCTGTTCCGTGATGGGTAAAACAGTGTAAAGATATAAACATTCTCGTAATCTGCCATGAGCTCTTATGAACACGCCTTATCAAAAGTGAGGCCAATCAACATGGTGCAACAAAATGTAGATACGAGGCTACAACTAATAACAATAACGATTAGTATAGTATAGTATAAAGTATAGTATAAATCAAAAGTAGCTATGCAATAAAGTATAAATCAAAAGTAGCTATGCAATAATGGGCATAACCATATATATCATAGTATGCATTTTTTCAAGGAATGTCCATTCAAGGCAACATTTTTATCATTGACGCGATATAACGAACCCCGGATACAACGAGCCTCCCGGTATAACGAACAAAACGTTCGGTTCATGGGACTCTGCCTAACAAATTCTTTATAAATTCTCTGGGTATAACAAGCCCCGGATATAAAGAAGCAAAATTCAGGTCCCTTCATCATAATTGCCCTCGTTATAACGAACTTTTCATAAATTTTTCATTTAACAATGTTATTTATTTGTTTTCTGTGTCCAGTTACTACTTTCTCTTGAGGGAATTTAATATTGTCAGAGACAAAATATATATCAGGCGGCGTTAGTCGGTAGAGGGGGCAGTTCATGGTCACTTGTGTATCAAAAAATCAAATACACAAAAAGAAAAACGTCATTCAGCCACAAACTGGAAATGAAGTGATGCGAGCCTTGGAAATTTTGTAAACGTGCACTTTTTAGGATGCTAAAAATGGAAACGAAATGCGTTCAAAAGTTATCACATTTTCAAGGCTTTATGAAATTTCAGTGGTAAAAGCTAAACACAAGACAATAACAGACATTTTTTCTCTCAAATTGTAAGAAAAGTATAGGAAATTTGTAAGAGAAACATAACCAAACTTTGAATTCAGCTTTTCTTTTTTTAACAAAAAGTGCAAAGAAGTCGGGGATAGCCTAAACAAACCCCTGGTAGCGTTTTTAGGCATGCATTGCGAAAAAGCCGATCAAAAATTTTTCTCCGGGTCTAACAAATTTCCGATATAATGAAATATTTTCTAGTTCCCTTACAGCATGTGGACTCCACTGTATAAGCAAATCCCAATTTACTAAGTTTTGTGGCAGTGCCGACAAAGAACTAAAAACGGGATACACACATGGAGGGTGGCAGTATCCTAAGTGTAAGAGTGCCTTTCCGTTGACCTAAAGGATAAAATTGCTTCATCCGAATCATTGCTTCATGGTCAATTTAATTTACGTGTGAAAATGTATTTTGGAACTAATTTCTATATTAAAGTAGATGCTGATTTCTAAAATCAATGTTCCCAAGACAAATACAGCCGGGAAATATACTACTCTTGCATGGACCAATCGCAACAAAATTTAATCAATTAAACTATACTTACAGTACGAAAAGAATTTCTGGTAAAAATAAATCAATTTTAGGATGGTTCATTTGAAAATAGAAATCAAACAGTAATGCCAAGTTTCACGGTAATGCCAATGATGGCATAAATGCATCGTCTTTTTGACTACAAAACCAATCTTATTGAGTTTCTGTTATACTCATGTTTACTTAGGTTAATGCTCCGACAGAGGCGTGTTTCTGATAAAGCTTGCTTGCTAAGCAATTTTGGAGCTTGCTCATATGAGCCCGCTTACAGACCCAGCTCACTAATGGGATCTGACTTATTTTGTAAACTTGTTTTATGTTCAAATGATAAATCGGGCGAATATGCGAGATCTTACTAGAGTACTGCCGCAACCTCTGAGCTTGCTGATGACCGTGAGCTTGCTGAGACTTTTAACGAACATTACGTTAATATAGTCGAAAAATCAAGTGGGAAAAAACCACAAAGCTTAGCTGACATATATGAACAAACCAGTGATAGAGACATTGTGAGATTGATTCTTGAAAAATATGCAAACCATCCTAGTATCTTAGCTATAATCCAAAATCCAAAAAACAATTTTCCAACCTTTTCATTTCGTGCGGTTGAATCGAATGAAGTCATGAAGTTTTTAAAAAAGGTAGATAGCAAAAAGTCAACAGGGGAAGATCAAATTCCGCCTAAGCTAGTGCTTTTAGCTTCTCGAGAACTTGCGGTACCGCTAACAAATGCAATAAATAATAGTTTTAAGAAATGTCAGTTTCCAGACAAGGGGAAGCGAGCTGCTGTTACCCCCTTAGACAAGGGTGAGTCAGTTCGTACCACAGAGAAAAACTTTCGACCTGTCAGCGTCTTAAACGCTTTTTCCAAAATCTATGAAAAAATAATCAAAGAGCAGCTCACTCCTCACCTTGACCATTGTCTTTCACAGTTCATAGCGGCGTACAGACATCAGTACAACACGCAACATGTCTTAATACGAATGATTGAAGAATTGAGACGTAATCTTGATAAAGATAATGTCGTAGGGGCCATTCTTATGGACCTTTCAAAGGCTTTCGACTGTATCCCGCATGATCTCCTGATTGCGAAATTGTCTGCCTATGGTTTTCATGAGGATGCGCTTGTTTATATTTATTCCTACCTGAAACGAAGACAACAATCGGTGCGAATCAATAACACCTACAGCACTTCCCAACTTGTGATCTCCGGTGTACCACAGGGGTCTGTTCTTGGTCCCATTTTATTTAACTTATATATTAATGACATTTTTCTCTATATAAAGAAAGCAACTCTGCATAATTACGCAGATGACAACACTTTGACAGCTTTTTCAAACTCCTTCCCAAATCTGATTAGAATCTTAGAACAAGAATCAAATGTCGCAATCGACTGGTTGGAAAGGAACCAAATGATTGCGAACCCAGATAAATTTCATGCCCTACTTGTTAACAAAAGCAAGAACGACACAACTGGAAAAACAATAACCATACATGGGAAGCAGATAAAATCTGAAAACATAGTAAAACTATTGGGGGTAAAAATTGATCACAACCTAACTTTTGATGAACATATTTCCGATCTGTGCAGAAAAGCCGCTGCACAACTAAATGCATTAAAAAGACTTCAGGGTTACATGGGTTTTGATGCCAAAAAGATATTGGTCCAAAGTTTTGTATGTTCGAACTTTAATTACTGCCCTTTAGTATGGCATTTTTCCTCTGCGAAATCTGTTGAAAAAATTGAGAAGATCCAAGAAAGAGCTCTCAAATTTCTTTTTAACGACACTACAAGCTCGTATGACACCTTACTTTCAAAAGCAGGAAAAAGCACAATGAGGATCAGCCGTCTCAGAACTCTTTGTATTGAAATTTATAAAACTGTCGCAAAGCTGAATCCCCCTTTTATACAAAACATTTTTAAACTAAAACAAACAACAAGGTCAGCAAGGAATCCAAAAGAATTGATTCATCATAGACCAAACCAAGTAACATTTGGCTCGAAAAGTCTCTTGTCATTGGGACCACAAATCTGGAATGCTTTGCCAAAAGAACTTAAAATGGCTGAAAATGTCCAAACTTTCAAGAGACAAATAAAACAGTGGAGCGGGCCAGCTTGTAAATGCCATGCTTGTATTGTATGCGGTTAAATTGTCTCCTCATTTCGTAATAAATTATGGTAGTTAAGTAATTAACTTGAATGAGGATTGTATGTAGTCATTCAACTTAAATGAGGATTGTATGTAGTCATCCCCGCTTGTATTGTATGCGGTTAATTTGTCTCCTCATTCGTAATAAATTATGGTAGTTAAATATTCGATTTAGATTAGTTTTTCTGTAAAGCTATTAGAGATATCGAATTAAAATAAGATGACAAAACAAAAACAAAAACCTCATCACGCGGACTGGAAACGTTCCAATAAAAACACTCTATACCGCTTTCCGGGCCAGAAACAGGTCAGCTACACATGTAGCGATATTAGCTTCGTTTTGTTTATTACGTTTTGTTGGGCATGCGCCCTAGTTCATTCAATTGGAAATGGGAGAGTTGCAAAATGCTGGATTTGAGACTAGTGTGTTTATTTGTCTTCTTTTCCTGCGAACATGACATGGTGTCAGGGTAAAAAACCCACCTCTCACGTGCATAAACAAGTAAAGACTTATTTACCGAACCTTTGTTGCTGTTTAATCTATATACGTCTCCATTTGAAGTGATGATTACCGATTCGGATGCAAATGAGCCTGGGCCTAGTGCTTCCCGAGAAGGAAGTGGAGCTCCATCATCGTTTATTTCCAACGTACCATTACCACCAAGGCTACACTTGGGAGGAAACCTATCAGAAAATTGGAAACAGTGGAAACAGATATATGATGCCTTTGAAACCGTCACAAACTTGAAGTCTAAACCTGACAATTTTCGAGTGGCTGCATTTATCACCTGTTTAGGGCCAGAAGCCCTCAATAATTACAATTCACTTCCATATCAGGATGAGGATGAACGTCAAAACATCGAGAGAATTTTTGCATTATGGAACGCTTACTGCATTGGTGAAACAAACGTCATTTATGAGCGGTAAAAATTTAATAACCGCACTCAAGAACCACCAGAGTCCATTGAAACTTATGCTGCTTCTTTTCGTGCACTTGCCGCCACTTGTGCATTTGGAGCTCTTCATGACGAGCTAGTACGTGACCGAATTGTCTGTGGAATTCATAATAATGCTGTGCGACGTAAGCTACTACAGGAACCATCAAGCTATCATTATCTAGATGCAATGACTTATGCAGGGCAACAGAAACAACTACTGCTCAAGTAAAAGCAATGACAGGCCATGCTGGTGATCCTGATCTTATTGCAAATTATGTTAGCAAACAACGTAGCCCACGAAGACCCTCTGGTGATACAAGAGGCCTTATTTCAGAATGCAAATTTTGTGGACGTAGTCATAAAAGAAGCAAGGAGTCGTGCCAGATTTTGCTCTGGTTGCGGTAAGAGAAACAATTTCATTGAGAAATGTAGCATGCAGAAACTACAAGGTAAGAGAGATAGCTACTCTTTCCAAAGCCAAGATAAATGCAGTGAAAGAAGAAACCACCTCAAGTGATGAATAAATTCTCATTGTGGAAATTTCACCTCAAAACAACTTGGAAATCAATGCTGTGTCCCAGTCCCCTGTCAAGAATAAAATATTTGCCTCTATGCTAATAAAAGGCAAGAGAATTTCCTTTCAACTTGACTCGGGCGCCACATTTAATGTACTACCAGAGCACTTTATACCCCTGGTATTACTGTGGAAATTTCTGATCGCTCTCTGCGCCTGTACGGTAAAGCGTTATTACTTATAAAAGGCATCTGTAAGCGTAAGGTGGCAAAACCCAAGACACAGACTGAGTACACTGTGACATTCATTATTGTGAAAGGCGATTATGTACCATTATTAGGAGCTAATGCTGTGCAGAAAATGAGCTTATTGACTGTCAACTATGCTAATATTCTTGGCGCAAATGATGACAACGCTTGAACTGGTGCAAAACGATATTGCTTCTAGCAGCCAATCTCTACAAACACAACAGGGTGCCCTTCCAGACACAGTCATGTCAGCTACCGCCGAGGCTCCACTCAGTGCAGCAGATATAGAGAACAATTTTGGATCTGTCTTTCAAGGACTTGGTCACATGCCTGGCAGGTTGCACTTAGACATTGATGAGTCCCAAACCCCTGTGGTCATGCCGCCTCGCAGAGTTCCCATCGCTCTCAAAGTCAAGCTCAAGGCTGAGCTGGAGAGGCTAGAAGAACTCGGTGTCATCAGGAAAGTTACAGGCCCCACAGACTGGGTATCGAATCTGGCTATTGCAGAAAAATCAAACGGAAAACTGAGGCTGTGCACTGATCCCTAACACCTCAACAAAGCATTGAAACGCAGCCACTACCCTCTACCACTAATTGACGATGTGTGGCCAGAGCTGCAGAATATCAAGGTATTCAGAAAAATTGACCTGAAGGAAGGGTATCTTCAAATTGAGCTAGATGATGAATTAAGCATGCTGACAACGTTCCAAACACCATGGGGGCGTTGGAGGTACCTCAGAATGCCTTTTGGAATAAAACCAGCTTCAGAGCACTTCCAGCACAGATTTAACCAATGCATTGAAGGCCTTTGGGGTGTGTATGCTATCGCTGATGATGCCCTTATCACTGGAAAGGGTTCCACATACGAAGAAGCTGTCAAAAGTCATGACGAGAACCTGCTAGCACTCTTGAAACGATGCCAAGAGAAAAATATCAAGCTGAAAAAAGACAAATTCAAGTTCAAGTGCAAGGAAGTCTCCTTCATCGGTCACACCCTAACGCAGAATGGTTTGCAGATAGACCCTGCAAAAGTAGAGGCCATAACAAATATGGAAAAACCTCAAGACGTTGCCGGCATACAAAGATTCATTTGCATGGTCAAATATCTGGCCAAGTTTCTTCCCAGACTCTCAGAAGTATGCAAACCCCTTCGAGCTCTAACCCACAAAGATGCATCATGGGTATGGGGAGCGAGTCACGACAAGGCATTCCAAGACATACAAAGAGCAATTTGCGAAGCACCAGTTCTGAAATATTTTGATCCCAAGGCAATAACAGAAGGCCACGGTGATGCATCATCGAAAGGACTTGGCTTTGTGCTCATGCAAGAGGGGCGTCCAGTCTCCTATGCAAGAAGAACACTAACTCCTGCAGAGCAAAATTACAGCCAAATAGAAAAAAAGCTGCTTGTCCAGGTATTCGGGCTAGAACATCATCACACCTACCTCTATGGCAGAGAGATCACACTCTGGACAGACCACAAGCCACTTGTCTCAATAATCAGCAAACCACTTGTCTCCGCCCCGAAGAGACTACAAAGGCTATTATTAAGATTGCAATCCTATGATGTCAAAATCAGCTACAAACAAGGCAAAGAAATGGTTTTAGCAGATACACTGTCTCGAGCATACCTACCAACCAACAAAAGGAAGAAGTCAGAAAACAAACAAGTCGAGACTATCTGCAGTGCAAATTAGTGTTAGTTTATTTGTGTTCGCTTTGCTCTTTGTTTTTTGTGTTTCTTTGTTTATTTTAGCCTCCTTCCAGTTTTGTCTTACGGTATGCCACGTTGTATAAGCTCTCATTAGGAACTCCCGTAAGCGTGCAAATTTACATTCTCGTGCATTTCCTTTAGATATATAAGCTCTGGTGTACGTTGTCAGGACACTTGTAGTCCGTTGTAATCGTTGTGACAATAATTTGGCACTAGTTGTTTAGGTGTGGCCTATTGTTTTTTGTTGTTGCTGTGCTCAGGCCCATCTTTGCTGTGTAGGCCATTTCGTACGAGGATACATAAATTGTAAGTTGGTTTAAACTTATTGTTAATTCATTTATTTGTTCAATCATTAGCATATACATTATTTAATTTAATTTGTTTCTGTAGCGAACCACACACGAGGACACACGTTAGTTATAACAAGCCGCCATTGCTGTGTTTTTATTGTGTTAGCTCTGTTGGGCGTGTGCGTGTGCGTTCGGAGCCTGTAGCAGCTCGTGGGCTACATAAGTTCGAATTTACTCCTTGGATATCCGTATGCTGCGATGGAAGAGCCGAGAACTGATGAGACGAGCGTAGTTGGCGAAGAGTTACATCTTGGTGAACGCACGAGGCGTAGAAATGGCACACTGGACTTGGGAGATATCGATTCAGAAAAGCTTAGAAGACTGAAACAAGCCAGAACCAGTGCGAAACGAGAACTTACGAAAGTTGTCAACCGAGTTTCTGATGCCCTAATTGTTAATGAAGACACAGTGGAGATACCAGCGGTTGAGGAGAAATTGGATGAAGCATTCTGCAGTTTCAGAGACGCATGGGAGAAGCACAGGGCCTTGCTTGATGATGATGATGATGATGTCGAGGAGTCAGTATCGTATTTTCATGAAGCAAAGATGAAGTACCTCTGCTCCAAGGACAGGCTAGCAATGTGGTTTGAGTCAAAGAGGAAAACGTGCTCTGTAACGGAAGGACAAGAACCCTCAGAGATTGGTCCTAAAGACTCGATTAGCCAATCTACATCTTCTTGTAGCTCTCGAAGCTCTCGTTCTTCTCGCAGTAGTAAAGCTACCATTGATGAGAAGCATTTCAGCAATGCAACCAAGATGGCGTCTCTACGCGCAGAAGCATTAATGCTAAAATAACACCAGAATATTGCCAATGAGGAGTTGAGAATCAGCCAGTTAAAGCAACGGTTGAATTTAGAGACTCAGTTAGCGAAGTTGGAGGCGGAAGAGCGTGTATGTCTGGAATTCAAGACGATGACGGATGGTCTTTATGACGGGGAGCTTGGCAAAGCTCTACGTGAGATGTCCACAGATGATATAACAACACAGCCGCTGCCATTCCTCCAGGCAGAAGGAGTCGTGCCGAAAATCTGCCCCACGCATGCCATGTCAGAAATTGAGAAAACAACAAAGAACATTCCGGTTTCGTGTAAATCAGTGATGGCACCACGTACTAGAGTTATTACCACGAAACAAGTTCCTCATGATCAAGCTGTTTTCCGCCATCCTCGAGTTCTGAACACCAGATCCCATGATACTTCACTGAAAAAAGAAAATGACGCTTTGCAGCAACCACTTGATGTCTCTCTTTCCGTCATGAAACGTTCGAGGGATGTGAATACTGAGCCTTGGTTTTCAGTCCGTACCGATGTGTTGATGGACCCATTCTCACAATCCGTTGCTCCTCCTCAGTCACCAGTTATGAATCCACATGCTCCTCCGTGGCGTCCAAAATATGACCGTACATTGGTGGCAAATGACCGCTTGGTCATATATGGTGCTACTTTACAGCAGCTAGATGAAGCCACAGGATCTCAGCCGAATGACGTTATAAAGGATCAGCAAAGAAATAGAAAAGATGGAGAGAATGCCAATGATTCGCTTAATACCACATCAGATGAGGGAACAACTTATCTTGAAGCCATGAAATCTCTGGCCACCGCGGCATCATTACCGAGAGCAGAACTGATGAACTTTGATGGTATTCCATTAAGCTATTTTATGTTTGTGTTCTTGTTATGCTTGTTTATGTTCGAAGACTTGAGCAGAATATTACAGCTGTTAATTCAGTATTGCTCAGGAAAGGCAAGAAGTGCGATCCAGAACTGCATTCTTCTACAACCCCAGGAGGGTTATTGCCAGGCAAAGAAAATTCTATCTGAAAGGTGTGGTGGCGCTTACAAAGTTTCAAGAACATGGCAGATGAAAATAATGAATGGTCCGCAAATCAAACATGAAGATGGGGATGCCTTGCAAGAGTTAGCTGACGAATTGGAAAGTTGCGAAGTCCCCCTCCAAGCTACTGGCAGAATTGGACAGCTGAACAATGAAGATAACCTTGTCAAGATCTTAAAAAGATGCCCGTTGTATGTGAAATCTCGCTGGCAGTCCAAAGTCCAAGAGCTGAGAACACAAGGAAGATAGCCAAGCGTTGAAGACGTCCGGAAACTCGTCAGAACAGCCGCTAACGAAAAATGTGACCCAGTTTATGGCAACCTCATGGATAGCGAGAGAAAGGATTCTGCAATGAGACAGGGAGCGAGCTATCGCATGGGCACACAAAGGCCAAGGTGAATTTCAGTGTACAGGCAACGAAGCAAGAAAAGCCTATCAATGATGGTTTGAGTGTTACTTTTGTGAGAAAGACCACAAATTGGAGTCTTGCGAATCCTTCAAGCAGACCGATGGAGAACAACAATTTAAATTTATTCGATAGAAGAAGCTATGTGATAATTGTTTGTCGAGGCTTCATTTTTCTGCTGGCTGCAAGAGACGTAAAGCATGCACCGTTGTTGATTGTGATATTAGACGTAAACACATCAGATTAATTCAAAAAGCGGTTAAAGAGTTTGAAGAAGGACGAAACAAACAATACAGCTCAGATCAACCGGGAAAGCCAAAACAAGAGTCAAACGAGAATGACGTGCAAGCAGTACCCAGAAGACCGAAACAATTCAATGGTTTGACGAGCAGCACTGGTATTTCTAACATTGATAAAGGTTTGCCGATTGTACCCGTCAGAGTAAGATCCCAGAGGAAAGGGAAGGTGATCTCTACATATGCACTTTTGGACAGCGGATCGACGGCTTCATTTTGTAGCGATATTCTCTTGGAAGAGCTTGGCATAAAGGGCAGAGCGTGTCAGATACAACTTGCGACTATTGATGGTGTTAGTGGTGAGTATCGAACGTCTCTTGTAAACCTGGAGATCATGAACTTGGAAAAGACTGTGTGTATTCAGATGAATACTGTTTACGCAACAAAGAACCTGAACATACAAACCGCAGCAATCGCTAGGCAGGATGATGTGAACAAATGGCCGTACTTGAGTGGGATAATTTTACCAGAGGTGATTGTAGATAAAGGTGTGAATCTTCTAATTGGCGTAGATGTTCCTGAAGCCTTGGAACCGGATGAAGTTAGCCTGTGTACAGACTCAACTGGTTTGTGTTTTTGATAAATTGAGGTGAATGGAAATTCTGAGGTTTCCCTCCAGTAGAGTCTGTGCATCTGTGACAGAAAACGTGTCTGAGGTCACGTGCGGTTCCCAAGATTTGGGGAACCGAAGGTGATTGGCTAACGCTATTTCTATTGTTCTGTTCCCTTCCCTTTCAATTCAAAATGGCGTAGCAAAAAAACGAGGGCCGGCCATTCCGTTATGAATTGAAATTGAAATCGTGATTTAAAATTATTTCTACCCTACAAATCCTACATATTTTGATTGCCAATTCCATTTTTATTGGAATTGTCTAACCAAACTTGTCCACGCGCTGCATCGACGTGGCCATCTTGAATAAAAGTAAAGTGAGGGGAAGCGAGGATCCACTTCCGGTTTGATTCGATGAAAACAAAATGCTGATGTCGGCGGACACGTTTTCTGTCACAGATGCACAGACTCTACTGGAGAGAAACCTCACAATTTCCATTCACCTCAATTTATCAAAAACACAAACAAACCAGTTGAGTCTGTACACAGGCTAGATGAAGTGCGAAAGAGTAACAATGGTGGACCATACGCAGTTAGAACAAAATTTGGTTGGACATTAAATGGACCATTGCGTAGAAGTCATGACGCGGCTGAAGGATGTCATTTTTCTGAATCAAGGGATGATGATCATTTTCGGCAACAACTGCTGCAATGCTTCAATCGGGATTTCGATCCACCAATAAGTGAGGATAAGAAAGGACTATCAGTCCATGACAAGAAAGCCCTAACGGTATTGGAGGAATCTCTGCGGTTCCTCAATGGCCATTATCAGATAGCAATTCCTTGGAAAAGCGACAAACCATGTTTGCCAAATAACAGGTTTATGACGGAAAAGAGGCTGGAATATTTAAAGGGACGATTATCACGTGATTCTTCATTACAAATTTTGTACACCAATTTTATTGACAATCTGCTAGAAAAAGGATATGCCAGAAGAATCGAAGATGAAGGGATGAACAACAAAACAGATATTACATGGTATCTTCCACATCATAATGTTATAAACCCTAAGAAGCCTGGGAAAACAAGAGTCGTGTTCTATTGTGCGGCAAAGTACCACGATGTTTCACTCAATAGCAACGTATTGCAGGGACCCAACTTGACAAATTCATTAATGGGCGTTCTTTGCAGATTCAGACAAGAGCTTGTTGCCCTAGTCACTGATGTGGAATCCATGTATCACCAAGTACGAGTTGACCCAAAGGACATTGAGGCCTTGAGGTTTTTGTTGTTTCCAGATGGCAATTTGTCAGCCAGAAGAATATCAGATGCTTGTGCATTTATTTGACGGAATATGGTCAGGATGTGTTGCAAATTTTGCTCTGAGGAGAACTGCTGCTGACAATGCCAACAGGTTTGACCCAAGAGTTACCAGAACAGTAGAGAAGAAGTTTTACGTTGATGATATGCTGAAATCGTTAAAAAGTACAGATGAGGCCATTTGGATGGAAAAGCAACTGTCACAGCTACTCAAGCTTGGACGATTTCATTTAACGAAGTGGAGCAGCACAAGTAGAGAAGTTCTGAATTGTCTGAAAGATCGAAAGAGTTAAAGAATATAAACATTGAAGAAGACGCCCTTCCTATTGAACGAACGTTGGGATTAGGATGGGTTAATCGAAAGTGACACATTCAGGTTCAAAATCAGCATCAAAGAAAAACCAGCAACACGCCGTGGTATCTTGAGCATAACTTCATCCCTATTCGATCCACTTGGATTTGCAGCGCCATTCATTTTACCAGCCAAAAGAATCGTTCAAAGTTCATGCCAATTACTCGGATGGGATGAAGAGATATCTCGTAAAAATCTTGAACATTGGAAAGAATGGTTAGTTGAGATGCCGAAGCTTGAAAATTTCACAGTAAATCGATGTATCAAGGTACCTGGATTTGGGGATAGCATTTACAACGATATGCACCATTTTTCAGATGCATCTGAAGCGGGCTATGGTACAGTATCGTATCTACGCTCAGTGAATGAAAGCGGTAAAATCGATGTTGCATTCCTGTTTGCGAAGTCTCGACTGGCTCCAGTGAGGAAAAAAACGATCCCGAGGCTGGAAATTACGGCTTCGACACTTGTTGTAAAAATCGATGCAATGCTGCAAGAAGAACTTGAAATTGATTTGCAGAAGTCCGTGTTCTGGACTGACAGTACATTGGTTCTGCGATACATCAATAATAAGACGAAGAGATTTCAAACTTTTGTGGCCAACAGAATTATGGTAATACATGATGGATCGGGCCCTGATCAGTGGATGTATGTACCCACAAAGAATAACCCAGCAGATGATGCATCGCGAGGCCTGTCAGCAGAAGAATTGCTTCAAAGTCAGCGTTGGATTAAAGGACCAAAGTTCCTTTCAGAATCAAAGGACACGTGGCCAATATGGAATGTAAACTTAACTGAAATACCTTACGATGATGTGGAAATCAAGAAAAATATTCAATCAAAATCCATCAATGTCAGCAATGCGGAGAAGATGAAATCGTTGATGTTTTCACATTTCTCAAATTGGAATCGATGGAAGAAGGCTGTCTCATGGATATTGCGGTATAAGCAGTGGTTACTGAGAAAGGTCAGATATAATCGTGTACCCTTGGAGTTGGAAACGAAGAAACGCATAACTATTGCTGAAATGGATGGAGCGGAAGCTGCGATAATCAAGTGTGTGCAACAGGAATGTTTTGCTGATGAATTCACATCCCTGCAGTCATCCGAACACACGGTGAAGTTCGTTGCGAAAATTAGATCCTATAATAAAAAATGATATCTTATGCGCCGGTGGACGTCTTAAGCATGCACCATATGAATACGAGCACATGAAACACCCAGTAATTTTACCAAAGAGGCACCACGTCAGTGACATCATCACATCATTAGACACTTTCATGAGACGTCTGGACATTCTGGCCAAGAGCATGTTCTTTCAATGATCAGAGAATGCTTCTGGATAATCAAAGCAAGAGTACCCGTAAGAAAAATCTGTCGAAGCTGTTTTCTTTGTAAGAGAAGAAGTCAAGCACCATGTCAACAGAAGATGGCAGATCTTCCAAATGAAAGAGTAACTCCAGATAAACCCCCGTTTACGTCCGTTGGTGTGGATTACTTCGGACCATTCCTTGTCAAAAGGGGCCGTAAAGAAGAAAAAAGGTATGGCGTTCTCTTTACTTGTCTTGCGGTACGTGCAATTCACATAGAAGTGGCAAATAAATAGTCTTAAAGCAGTGCTCAAAGTGCAAACTTTGACCGATGAAAGCATCCGAACCTTCATGTGTGAAGTAGAGTGGATCATAAATTCAAGACCGTTGACAAAGGTTTCAGATGATCCAGCTGACCTCAACACTATAACACCCAATCATTCTCTTCTCTTGAAAACCAACTCAGATTTTCCGCTTGGTGTCTTTAACAAACAAGATCAGTATTGCCGTCGAAGGTGGAGACAGATTCAATATCTGGCAAGCGTATTCTGGAGGAGATGGACAAGAGAATATCTTCCGATTTTGCAGACTAGGCAAAAATGGCACGATGTTCAAAGAAGTATTTCAAAGAATGACATCGTTCTAGTTGTTGATAAAGCTCCACCACGAAATTGTTGGCCTCTTGTGAATTGTAGTGGACATCAATGTTGGAAGAGATGGTTTGGTTCGTTCGGCCAGAATCAAAACGGCGAACAGTGAGATTTTAAGACCAATTGGAAAATTTTGCTTGCTTGAGGCTCACAACGAAAACGAAACATAACATTTGCACAGATGTGTCAGTAAAACAGTTTTGGAGGTAATCTGTTTGGGACTGGGTATGTAGTGCAAATTAGTGTTAGTTTATTTGTGTTTGCTTTGCTCTTTGTTTTTTGTGTTTCTTTGTTTATTTTAGCCTCCTTCCAGTTTTGTCTTACCGTATGCCACGTTGTATAAGCCCTCATTAGGAACTCCCGTAAGCGTATTTACATTGAAAATTTACATTCTCGTGCATTTCCTTTTGATATATAAGCTCTGGTGTACGTTGTCAGGACACTTGTAGTCCGTTGTAATCGTTGTGACAGTAATTTGGCACTAGTTGTTTAGGTGTGGCCTATTGTTTTTTGTTGTTGCTGTGCTCAGGCCCATCTTTGCTGTGTAGGCCATTTCGTACGAGGATACATAACCTTATCAACGTCATCATGCTAATCATTATAATCGTTATCATTATTATTACTATTGCACCATGCACCCTGCACTGCGCAGGTATATTGAGTTTTTGACCGCTAAAAAACACTTGCAAAGTTTTCTATGGGATGCAAATGGACCTTAGTTACCTGAGGCTTGAGTTACTCCTGGTCCGATTTATCATGATTTTGCTGTTTTTATGAATAATAAAATTTCTTTTCGAGTTTATTTCATTTGCCTTTATCAAGTAAGAGCACATTCTACCAAATACATAGTCACAATACACAACTACTCAGATCAACTTTTTGATAAAAGCAGACACACGAAATACGAGCACGTTTTATTCTGAACACAAACTATCGGCAACATGAACAAGAGAAGTATAACTAGAACTGGAAGCTGCAAGTTTTATAAAGAGTTACAAATAGTTAACCTTCTAATCTGCAATGGTTTCTAAAATGTACATATTTCTAACTAAAAACTAAACAATGTCTGGGTCAAATAGATCATTCGAGTCACTCCCTTACTTCCATTCAAAGTAACCACCTCGTTCTCAATCTGTCTCATTTTCGTGTCAAGCACGCCACGATGGAATGTCAAGCATGCTGGCAGCGGTTCTTTCTAAAAGGGGGAACGGCAATGATGATGATGATGATACTGATGATGACTGCGTAAAACTTGATATGCCAGATTAAGATCGCCTGCCTTTCGCAAGTCATTGACATACCAAAGGGAGGGAATATATCAACTTTCCTTGTTGATGAGCGTCAAAGCAGATCACGCGATGAAAAACATCCATGCATACACGCATTTTTTTTGTAAGCAAGTGCTTTATAAGCAAGGCAGTACTCGGTAAGGCAAAAAGTTAAGCAATTTTAGTACTGGATTGAAGACTGCTAAGCAATTTGAAAAATTGCATTTTCAGTACTTAACAGGAAATGTGAACTGACACCATCTTATTAACAGGAATAACCTTTTTCTAATCTATTTTCAAAAAACACGAACAAAAAGTTAAGCAATTGCTAAGCAATTTTGAGTACTCAAATTTGCCTTCCAGCTAAGCAATTTTTAGTACTGAGCCCGAGTTGAAATTGCTTATAAAAATGCGTGTAATTAATTCAATTTAATAAATTCTATATATTAACGAACATCAGATGCATTTCATCTTTGAGACAAAATAGATCTATCCTATCCATGACTCTTCTCAAGAATCTATTAAAAAATTTGTAACTCTGTTTATGCCAAACAGAAATGGTGTTACAATGACATGATCTGAGCAGTTGTGTATTGTGACTACTTGGTAGAATGTGCTCTTATTTGATAAAGACAAATGAAATAAACTCGAAAAGAAATAATATTATTCATAAAAACAGCAAAATCATGATAAGTCGGACCAGGAGTAACTCGAACCTCGGGTAACTAAGGCCCATTTGCATCCCTAGAAAACTTTGCAAGCGTTTTCTAGCGGTCAAAAACTCAATATACCTGCGCAGTGCAGGGTGAAGGGTGCAATAATAATAATAATGATTGTAACGATTATAATGATGAGCATGATGACATTGATAAGGTTTCCATGTTTCGTTGCTTTAGCTGTTGTTATGTTGTGATATATTCACATTTTGTTGCTATATTTGATGGATGATAACAAAAACAGACGCTGCAATAGCAGAATGGTCTTTCTGCATTTATATGAAATGCTTTAAAGTTGTTCCCTCTTACTACCGGTGGTTTCAGATTGCGCAACGCTTCTGAAAAGGAGGGAATTTTGATTACGGTGGAAATGTCAATGTCGTGGCTCCACAGGAATTCGATTACTGCCACCACAGTTTCCTTGCTTACGATATGAAAACCTCAGTGATTTGCAACGACAGCGCGCTTTTTTCGACAAAATTGCTTACTCGAAAAGCATTTATTTCTGTTCCTATGCTCACCAAACTGCGCTTCAGGCTTCAAAACAGTGCCTTTGACTTCGCTACAATAATTATAGTGAAAATAATGCAAATTGGGCAGTTTAAAGACATGAGTCGTATTTTCGTAGGTCGTATAGTGGTGCGTCCGAGAGTCATCGAGCCGTGGGGTCCAGCGATTAGAAATACCCATCTGCTTTGACGCTCATCAACAAGGAAAGTTGATATATTCCCTCCCTTTGGTATGTTAATGACTTGCGAAAGGCAGGCTATCTTAATATGGCATATCAAGTTTTACGCAGCCATCATAAGTATCATCATCATCATCACCATCATCATTTACGCTCTTGTCTAGAAAGACATTGCCTGGTCGACTATTAACTTTCAAATATGTGCATTCACTGCCATTTTATCATGCTCTTTCACTCGCAATGTTTT
The DNA here is from genome assembly GCA_013076295.1 of Sanderia malayensis. NCBI lineage: Eukaryota > Metazoa > Cnidaria > Scyphozoa > Semaeostomeae > Pelagiidae > Sanderia > Sanderia malayensis. The sequence goes on along the minus strand of RQOL01000618.1, from coordinate 183,993 downwards.
CAAACTTCCATTTCTTTTTCACAATTGTATTAAATTCAACTTTTGACTGCACATCCCTTTCTATTTGTTTCGGCCATGATAATTTTTGTCTGGATTTTCCACAGCATGACAAATGAAACTAAGCGAAGCAAAGAATATCGGATGGTTAGTTGCTGCATACAAAATCAGAGTTGCCGCATACAACTTCAGAGTTGCTGCATACAACTTCAGAGTTGCTGCATACAAATCAGAGTTGCTGCATACAAAATCAGAGTTGCTGCATACAAATCAGAGTTGCTGCATACAAATCAGAGTTGCTGGTTCAGAACGAGGTTCGCGCACATGGTTTGACTCGTATCGTATGATCTCTATTTTGAATCTTAGTCCAGTTCAGCTGATGCAATGCCATGTTTTGCAGCAATTGTGGAACTGAATTTTTTAAAAGTGGCAAATTTTGCCATGTTTGTGGTTTTTCATCAGCATCTGCAGCGCCAGATGATAATGGTGAGCCATCTGAGAAAAGGAGCAAGACAATTACCAGCTTCGAGGAAGAAAATGGCCTAGGCCTTCCTTCAAGTTCAACTGGTAGTAGAACAACAAGACCTGGCGGTACTGGCCTTTCCTTTGCCGCATATAAGGAGTTGAAAGAACGAGAACGTGGATGCGGTTTTAAAGGAAAGGGAAGAAAGAAGAAGCAGCAGAATATCGAAGTGACTATACAAATAGGAATTATGCAATTAAAAGACGGTGAATTAAAAGTAGTCAGAGGGGCAAGCTTGCCACTGAAGGTGAATCAAGACATCAACCATGAAGATTTAATTGTAAAGGCAAAGACCAAAGTTGCCAAATTTCACCAGAACCACATTCAGGAGATTGACCCAGTAGTATTGCTGTATCCAGACAGATCTGAAGTTAAAGCCTAGTATCCATATAGTCGTTGAGGGTCGTTGAGGGTCGTTGAGGGTCGTTGGCAGTCTTTGGGAGTCGCTGAAAAGATTAACGGTCACGCAGAGACCTGTCAAAAATTGATTTTAATCCTTCCAGCGACCCAAAACGACTGGGTCTTTGAGGGTCGTCGAGATAGAAAGGTTTCTATCTCAGCGACCCTCAACGACCGTCAACACCTATAAAACGACTGGGAATCCTTTGATTTATAGTAATATGATATGATTTCTTGCCAAAGTACAAATGCCAAATGCCAAATGCCACGTGGGGATGTTTCGAGATATTTGACTCTCTACAAAATAGCAATTTGGGAGCCTTAATTTCGTCTAAATTAATGGCAGAAGTATTCGGTCTTCTTACACACATGATATTTGCGAAAAACTACGACAAAAATTCCGTGTGTGCCTCTGCCATGTTTCAAAAGTACAAATTTGGCGCAACTTTGTTATTTTGCGCGCTTCCTTATCACATTCTCTCGACGACTGCGAAAGACTGCCAACGACCCTCAAGGACCCTCAACGACCGTCAACGACTATATGGATACACATTACTGATCCTAATTTTCAGCGACTCATAAAGTGTTAAGAACTTTGAGTGACATATATACACGTGACTATTCGTTACCAGACTCCTTTTTAAATCTTAGTTAGTTAGTCTTTCATTCATTCGTTCATTCTCTTCGTATTCGTTCGTTTCCTACGTATTCTACAAGCTTTATTCGTTTATGTTATGTATATATTTTGATCTGTCGTCTCTTTATTGCTTCGTTCTCTACATAAAGACTGCCAACAACCCTCAGCGACTATATGGATACTAGGCTTAAGAGCATGCCTGGCTCAGAGGAGCAATTTATCCTAAAAAGGTATAAAGAAGAGCTGGGTAAACCATACTCTCAAATTTGCTTGTACTTATGCAAGACCACAGAATACTTGCACAACATGGTGTTAGGAGCTTGACAAAGTGATAGTGATGACAATGATGATTTTGATGAGGTTAGTGTTAACTATTCTGCAGCCTATAACCAGTCAGGACAATAATGACAAAGAACCTGTCAAAAAACTTATATGGTTATATGTATACCGTAAATCCTCGAATTAGCCCCCTGGGGGCTTATTTATTTTTGACATTTTCAGAGGGGGGCTTATTCGAGGGGGGGGGCTTATTCGAGGGGGGGGGCTTATAAAACTATCTGAAGTATGGCACAAAAATTGACGTTGTTACTGGGAAAATAAACGGGAAATTGGTTTAGTTGTTCCAGCAAAGTATTTTGCATACACAGATAAACAGAAGAATGCCCAGATATTGGTGAACAAAATTTTCTCGAACTCGCTGTACGCAAACATCAGCATGTTTGGGGTGGGGGCTTATTCGAGGGGAGGGGGGCTTATTAACAATTTGTTGTTCTTGGGTGGGGGCTTATTCGAGGGGGGCCAATTCGAAGATTTACGGTAACAGGCGTTGCCTAGTTTTTCATTATCTGTATGTCCGATATAACAATTCAACACATTGCATCTAATGCACAATTGTTTAAAGAGACACAGTTCATAACTGTTTTATATATTTGAAGATCTTTATAATTTAACAGTTTCAGAAATCAGCATTTGCTACAACAACAAGTGACAGCACTATTGAAAAAACTGTGGAACTAGTGTCTTGCTCAAATATGTTGGATGCAGTATCAGAACAAACGGAAGAGGAAGTCAGGTCACAAGAAGATTTTAACCATGAAAAGGAAGCTCAACTTATCTTGATGCGTGGTAAAACATTTTTTAATAAGAAAGAGGTTTATAAGAAACCTAGTACTAGAGCTCCAAAAATTTAAGAAACTTTTGGAACTAAAATCAAAATTTGAAAAAAGTTAAGCGTAATTCCTAAGCCGGAAAATAATAAGTCAACAACTCTTTTATTTTTTTGATCAATATGCAAGGGAAAGTGTGAAACGTGGTAGAATAAAGAAGTATGATAAGATAATAAACATTACAATTAACTTATTTCGCACTACTATATTCTACGAAATTCGATTTTTTGAGATATTTTGCACTTTAAATTTTTCCTGATCATTATTAATATTCGTTTTCATTCAAATAATCATGTTTCTGAGCACAATTTCAAGTTGTATGCTTCTTTTCTCGAAACTCTAGGCTGTTTCCTCTTCACCAAAACACTGCATGACGTAAGAATTTGTCCGCGTCTTTAAAAAAAAATGATGGACTCGATTTTGCTCTGCTCCGGTTCAGAGTAAAATTTTCAATGATGGAGGATTAACACCTCGTAAGCCCATTAAAATCTGCTGCGAAAATCCATAATTTTTGTATGTTACACGATCACTTTTTATCACGTTGGTCCAATATAAAAAAAAGTGATGGAAAAAGTGATCGTGTAAAGGCGGCATTACACGGTACAAGTTGGCTCCAAGTTTTTTCGATATTGGACTGCAAACTTGAACTTGTATCGTGTAAATGCCCTAAAATTCTATTCACGTCGCCTGTTGTTTTGATTGACGTTAATCCTCCATCCCAGTCGAAAAATTTCTGACTCGATGTCAAAAAGTTTTTCAGTTCACACCATTTTTTCAAAGACGCCGCAAATCGCTACTTCATGTAAGGTTTGTTTTGATTCGGGGATTGCAGATTTTGCAAAGGAAAACTCAATTTTTGCAGCAAAATGTTGTAATTAACGGATAAAAATCAATTTCACGTGCGTCGACATAATATTTCAGATTTATGAAAGAATTTAGGACAATCTGTAATATACCAGCAATTAAACATTGACACAAAACTAAACAACAAATACCACATTATAAAGACCTACACAAAATTTAATTACCAGCCAAAAATTGAATAGAGTGAAGATTAATTTAAGCCAAGCATTTCCATTGCCATGGAACTTGCCCTGGACCATGAAAATGATTTGCAAATGTTTCGCGAACTGTTTCTGCACTTGCCTTGTATTTATTGCCCTTCAATCGTGGAGGTAATGGTTCAAGTAATGTGCCAGAGTTGTTGTTTCTCCATCTACCATCTATTATTTTCTCTCCAACAATCTCATCAGCAAATCCTGTGGGAGTGGGATGACTCTGGTGACCTGCATCGTAGCATGTTGTGCAACACCAATGCTGCCTTTACAATTTTAACTGCCTTGTCTGGATGCAGATTTATTTTTGTCCCAAATATCCTGAAAATCGCCGTCATAATGCCAAATGCATTCTCTGACACTCGACGAAAGCTCGAAAGCCTGTAGTTAAATACCCTGTTCCCGTCAGTGCATCCTTTCTCGGGGTATGGCTTCATACAATGCCTGGTTAAAGGAAGTGCATTATCAGCAACAAATACAAATGGCACTGCTTCGTCTGTTTCATGATGTTCCCAGGTCTGATCTCCATTCTAGGGCAACGGTCTGTCTTCTGGCAAATTCAATTCAAGATTAGCAAGCTTGCGTGCAAACGAAAAGTTTCTATACACCCCACCATCGCTAATTCTTCCCTGACATCCGACATCAGCATATAAAAATTTATAATCATGATCTATAAAAGCTAATAATACAACGCTATAAAACCCTTTATATTTATAATACGTCCCATCCCACCCGAATTGCAAGGATTAAAAATACCAATTTGCTTGCCATCAGCTGCTGCAAATGCATTCGGAAATTACAGACTAGAACTTTCTCTGTTCTTTAGCCATTCTTTGCACCAAACACTTCTTCTTCGTTGCCTTTTTCTTTTGTCTTTTATTTTCAATGTACATGCAATTATTATGGCACAAACAGCTTTGTCTCTATTATCCATCGTTATATCAGGTCAAGAGTGAAAGAATTGAAGAAACCATTCCTTTTAATATTTTCCTAGGAGTGTAGCGTTTAGGGGTTCTTCTTCTCGGTGCAAGGTCGACATTTTATCATTAGACTAGCAAGTCTTGTTAAGCCAAGCCCAGGCCAGAAGGCCTAGGCCTGTTAGAGTGATACTCAGTAACAAAGCCTGTTTTCTCGTCCGACTTTCAACTAACAATCTAATAACTGACTGATATTAACCCAACGTACAACTCTTAATCACTGACACACAAAATACACGTTTCCGGAATTGATGTTCACACAAGGGTGTGTGCCGGACTTAACACAACGTGACGTCGCCAGCTCTAATTATTACAGAGTGCCGACACGACAAAAGTATACCTATTCGTTACAGGAGTTCCTCTTGTAGTTTCTATTTCCCCTCATTACTTCCCTTCCCAGACTTTTGTGTTCCTCATCCAGTTTCGTTTTCTTGTGTTTTGCACAGTTTCGTGGAAGTTTCAGTTCCTTCTTTGGCGTATTTGTAAAACTCACACTTTATTTTCTATCATCAAATTCATCAAATCAGTTTCAATTCCTTTTTAGATGTCCTCTTTCGTGTTCCGGGCAAATTGTATATAATGAAGCAGCGCAAGTCTTATTTTAAACCAGTTCTATGATACTCTTTTAACTAACAACCAGACCACAAAGACGTTTCAGCATCATGGCAAGTTACTCGGCATTGGACTTTGAAGAATTTCTGCGCCAGAGAAGAATAAGAATAAGTTTTTAACAAAAGTAAACAACAAAAGTTTTCAGCAAAAGATTTGAGTTACGATTGCTCAACGTTGTCGCAATTTAATTCCGAAGAAAAACTAGAATTTCGCCTCACGTTCATGTCACCCCTTTGATTACCCTGCAAAGGAGGTGTAGCTCGAAAATCGAAATCAGCTATTTGCTGACTGTTGGGAAAATGCTGTTGCTGCACAGTTGGCTGCCTTGTAGGTTGCCTGGAATGTTTTGCTTGGATCAACAGGCGTTGAATGTCCATTTTGACGATGTCTTTGGCATAACAATCTGGAACTTCTTGCAACATCTTCCACACCATCTCTCCAAATATTTTGTCTGCAGTTCTCTCCGAATTATCCGATGGCTTTACCGTTGGCTGTCTTAGAGCTGTTATGGCTGTTTCTAGCAGTTCGTCAGTTTTGAGAGTCTCGGTCTTTTTTGCTGATTTTGCCGATGGTTTGTTGTTGACAGGATATGCATAAATCTCGTTCTCTTCTTCTTCAATCGGTGTATCGGTATTGCGTTTCGTGAGATTCGACTCTGTCCGTCTTGGTAATACGTTATCTGCCAGGAATTGCAACGACTCGTAAAATTGCCAACGACTTCTGTAAACTTCATTTAATCCAGCTCCACTGACTCGAGACTGATTTGCTTTATTTTTCTCAGCTACAAAGTAGGTTCTCAATGAGTTCATCTTCTTTTTTATTTCCTCGTACGATGGCAAAGGAGACACTTCTTGAATTTCGAATACGGTTATAATTCTCTGGATGGCAATTCTTCTCTTGTCCTTCATATGGTACTGAGGATGGGCCACGTCATATAGGATGTCTTGCTGCTGCCATTCGTTTATAAGTGCTTCCGACAAGATGATCTGGCCATTCAAACTTTAGCGTTGCCTTTTTCTTCTTCGATGCTGTTTCTTTGGGAGCCTTTTTCTTTTTGGCCTCAGGATAATTGACAAAATTAAACTGACAAAATAAATAAAACTAAAATAAAAGTGACAGAATAAGTAGTTGGAGCTTACGCTCTATTGGTTCTTCTCTGGCGCAGAAATTCTTCAAAGCCCAATGCCGAGTAACTTGCCATGATGCTGAAACGTCTTTGTGTTCTGGTTGTTAGTTGAAAGAGTATCATAGAACTGGTGTAAAATAATACGAAGAGGAACTCCTAGGAAAATATTAAAAGGAATGGTTTCTTCAATTCACGACCTGATATAACGATGGATAACAGAGCCAAAGCTGTTTGTGCCATAATAATTGCATGTACATTGAAAATAAAAGACAGAAGAAAAAGGTAACGAAGAAGAAGTGTTTGGTGCAAAGAATGGCTAAAGAACAGAGAAAGTTCTAGTTTGTATAACAGTCTTGTTAATGAATTGAGACTTGCAGACAGAGGTGATTACAGACGTTTTATGCGAATGAACACAGATGCATTTGAGGTATGTGAAGAAGCAAATAAATTATCTTACGACCGTATAAATATTTGCATGCAGCTCACATTAAGACCTATAAATGAGCTACTGTATTTGTGAACACACTTATCGTTATTTTCTCTCAGGAACTACTAGAAAAGCTTCACCCTTTCATTGAGGGACAGTCAACAAACATGCGACAGCCAATAAGTGCAGAAGAAAAAATTGCAGTCACTTTGCGTTTCTTAGCCACCGGAGAATCGTACCAGAGTCTGAAATTTCAATTTAGAATCCATGACAGCACCATCAGCCTATTCATCCCGAACGTTTGTGAGGCTATATACAATGTTCTTCAGCCCGACTATTTTTCAGTTCCCACGACAGTAGAAGAATGGCAAGAGCTTGCTAATACTACTGAGAAAAAATGGCAATTTCCGAATTTATAGCGTTGTATTATTAGCATTTATAGATCATGATTATAAATTTTTATATGCTGATGTCGGATGTCAGGGAAGAATTAGCGATGGTGGGGTGTATAGAAATTCTTCGTTTGCACGCAAGCTTGCTAATCTTGAATTGAATTTGCCAGAAGACAGACCGTTGCCCCAGAATGGAGATCAGACCTGGGCACATCATGAAACAGACGAAACAGTTCCATTTGTATTTGTTACTGATAATGCATTTCCGTTAACCAGGCACTGTATGAAGCCATACCCCGAGAAAGGATGCACTGACAGGAACAGGGTATTCAACTACAGGCTCTCGCGCTTTCGTCGAGTGTCAGAGAATGCATTTGGCATTATGACGGCGATTTTCAGGATATTTGGGACAAAAATAAATCTGCATCCAGACAAGGCAGTTAAAATTGTAAAGGCAGCATTGGTGTTGCACAACATGCTACGATGCAGGTCACCAGAGTCATACACTCCCACAGGATTTGCTGATGAGATTGTTGGAGAGAAAATTATAGATGGTAGATGGAGAAACAACAACACTGGCACATTACTTGAACCATTACCTCCACGATTGAAGGGCAATAAACACAAGGCAAGTGCAGAAGCAGTTCGCGAAACATTTGCAAATCATTTTTATGGTCCAGGGCAAGTTCCATGGCAATGGAAATGCTTGGTTTAAATTAATCTTCACTCTATTCAATTTTTGCTGGTAATTAAATTTTGTGTGGGTCTTTATATATGTGATATTTGTTGTTTAGTTCGGTGTCGATGTTTATAATTAATTGCTGGTATATTACAGATTGCCCTAAATTCTTTCATAAATCTGAAATATTATGTTGACGCACGTGAAATTGATTTTTATCCGTTAATTACAACATTTTGCTGCAAAAATTGAGTTTTCCGTCGCAAAATCTGCAATTCCCGAATCAAAACAAACCTTACATGAAGTAGCGATTTGCGGCGTCTTTGAAAAAATGGTGTGAACTGAAAAACTTTTTGACATCGAGTCAGAAATTTTTCGACTGTGATGGAGGATTAACGTCAATCAAAACAACAGGCGTGAACAGAATTTTAGGGCATTTACACGATACAAGTTCAAGTTTGCAGTCCAATATCGAAAAAACTTGTAGCCAACTTGTACCGTGTAAATCCGCCTTAAAACTACAGAATATAAATTGCAGTGTGGGAGAAACGAACCATTTATTATAACTTTGAGTTGAGTAAAAACAACTCGTTTACAACGTTCATTCTCGAGAATTTTAGTCGCGTGCATGCTATTGATGTGCAGCATTGTATTTTCAAGGTGTTAATAAATGTCAGAGCCAGATCTGCCTGATCATGCTGGTTTATCAGAGATTTTCCAGTGAAAGTGCAGCTCTGGGGCTGCGCGACGGAACCTTTGAAGATTTTCCATCACGCCCCCTTTATCGAGAATTCATTTTTCACTGGGCGCATCTGCATCAATTAACTTATTAGTGGGGCCCTTCTGTGAGATGTCAACGTACATCAACTTTATCGAGTTTTTCAGTGTGGTGCGCCCTCCCCCAAGTTCAAGCTTGCAGTCCAATATCGAAAAACCTGTAGCCAACTTGTACCGTGTAAATCCGCCTTGACCCGGCCTTAAGTCCCGTAGCTCTTCTAAAGACATGGATTGGACCGTAACTACTGAAGTCAAAACAGCACGAAATGTCAAATGTCAAATGTCAAAAAGAAAAGAAGAAGAGAATAGTGTGGTGAACAATTTATTCTCCTCCCCTTTTTATCCTATTGTTGTGGACGTTGCTGAGAAATTGCCTTTATATGTTTTTTTTTACAATTTTAAGAATGAAGTTCGCTTGTTTGGCTGAGAAGTGATCGCTGTGATTTGCGTCGTTTTTCCTTCGCCTTCTGTGTTTTATAACCAAATTATTTGTGGGGTACACAATATTTCCCACAATAGAAAAGAACCATTGATGTGAATTGTGAAAAGAACATGAAAGCAAACACGAAATTTGCAGTGAGATCGGGTAAACACTTCAGCATGGAACGTCAGCAAGGTTATTTCTAAGGTTTCTGCCAATTTTCAACTAAATATATCCACCAGAAGTAGATTTCTGACTCATTTTCTAACCTCACAGAAACTTAGATATATAGAATAGAATGAGGAAGTGTAGAATAGAATGTGGCTTAAATAGAAATATTTAAGCCACATTCTATACAACGAAAAATACTTCAATATTAAGTTAAAGTAACTTATTAGAAAAGGTAACAACTGGGATAAAGCTAAATCAGATCAATATACAATTGTCAAAGGGGGATTACATGCTGGCAAAATAGATAAGCGATGAAAGTTTAATAAAATGCCAAATCTGGAGTATTTTTGCGTATCTATAATGACCGAAACTACATTATTTCCTTGGTTTTGCATTAACTAAAACGGCATTAGAAATAGCCTAATTAGAAAAAAGAATGGAGAAGGCATTAAAAATACTAAATCTATACATGAATGAAAAACGAAAAAGCATGAAAAATAGATTTTTGTGAAGAATATAAATGTGCACAAACAGTTGAATAAAAATCCCCTTTGAAAGCAATGAGAGTGAAGTAATGTTTATACATACGTACACAGCACACATCAGTGCAAGACGCGGTGCAGTGTAATTCTCAGTTGTTCTCTGGTACAGTACCATTCCGATCGCTACCTGATATAGGAAATGGCTTAATAGTTGTTTTACTGTGCATTCGGGGAATTATGCCACTATTCTCAACTTCTATTGATTCACTTGTTCCAGTCTGCAAGTACTTCAGATCAACAGCAGGCTCTGACTGGCCCTGATTATTGGGCAAGTGCTGGCGAAGAGGCAATCGATTGTCTACAGTGGACATCGCACTGCTTTGGACTTTTAAATCATTCGCTAATGGAGGTGATTGCCATGCAACCGGTTTACGAGGGTAAGAAGGGCGATACAAAACCTGGAAATGAGAAATCACAATCGTTAAAACTATTGACAAACCAGATAATAAAGACATGGAGGCATACATTGGGAGATGTAAAGAAGAGTCAAATTTGGGGAAAATGTTTAACCTGATTAGGGTTAAGGTCACTAGCCATATTGCTGTCCATATTCCGTACATATGGCAAATATCCTCCAGATGGTGTACTATGATGCTGCTAAAAACAAATGGAATCAAAATCAATGAAAAATAAAATATATCATAAAGGCATGATAGGGTTAAAAGGTGTTGGAGAATGACGAGTATTCCGATAAGGTAATTGCAGACGTTATCAATTCACAGTTCTAACATGGGTGAGAGTATTGTCATGCCTTGTTATGAAGCTTTATGTGCATCGAAAAGAAAAGCTAAAGATAGAGAGAAATGATTTCCAACCTTCGCATCGAAGATGGTACAGAATGAATAGCTGGCATCATACCAGTACAGGGATGCTTCACCAAAGATAAGAAGCACATTTGTTTTTATTAGTTTTATAGAAGCCGGGAGAAATACTTAGTTTTTATAAATAATTAGTCTTCATATTTGATATCGCCGCAGACAACACATAATTGCTAAGCAGCTTTTAAGCTTCGTGAGTAGTGGCTATTGAGGCAACCAAAGGCCAACTGCAACGATAACTCACCTTCCCGTTGTGGCGAAAAATAAAATTTAAATCTTTACTGATCAGGTTGGCGCCTGCTTTGTTTTGACTTTCGCATAACAAGTATAGGAGACCTGCAAAGGTTTTGCAAGTTGAGCTCTATTAACTAAGCTTGTGGTGGTATCGAATTCAGTGGTGGTATTCATTTCTGCAGATTCGACGTATTTTTCTAGATATCGGCTCTTGAAAGTTGAAATTTAAAATAGCCTCGATTTCGATCCTCACCTCGTGACGTCAGAGATGAACAATCTTTTTTGGGCCTGGCTCGTGAGCAGAGTGTCACAAGCAAAAAAATGCGTGATTGGGGCAGTGTTAAGTGCTCAATTGGTGACAAATTGGAACCCATTGATACTTTAGAACAAGTCAAGTCTTATTGAGACGTTCTTAACCATTCATTACATTAGGAATAAATATTTTCATCATTGTTCCCAGTGAAGTGTTACCTGCGTCAAAAAACCTGTCAACATAAATACTAACCAATTTGTGTTTCCAATTCTGTCAATGATGATTTCTGGTTCGTCTTCCTCGCTTGAATCAGAATCACTACCGTTAGGCCTACTACTGTCTACTTTGTTTTTTCGCGGCATTGGCTCGAATTGATCAGGCTCAACTATCCATTCTGAAGTATCAACAATTTCATAATCAAAATCGCCTTGGTTTGTTGCCATATTACAGCACAAAATTTCCCAAAAGTAAATTAAAAAATGTTGTTATTCGTTTGGTCCAGTGTAACTGATACTGACTCATTCGCCACCCAAAATGATTGTTCATCTCTGACGTAACAAACTCGTTCTCGTCCTCGAAACAAAATGGCTGCCGCCCGAAGGTTTGGGAGCCGATATCTAGAAAAATACGTCGAATCTGCAGAAATGAATACCACCACTGAATTCAGCGGGTCAAATTTAGTTAACAAAACTCAACTTGCCAAACCTTTGCAGGTCTCCTTAAATTGGATTTCCAAATCATAGCAACTGACTGCGACATGATATAACGCCATAGCCATGACACAGGAAGCCTTTTGAAATGAGTATCGTGAAAAAATGTTCAACACCATGCTAAACCTGCGCATTTATTAATGAACTATAACTTTCTGAGCGTCACTGTTCAACCTACCATTTCTGATAAGAGTTTTATCGAGGTATAAGGAGCGAGGTAAAAAGCTACGATACACTCCCTCCAACACAGAAACTTAAACTGTGTCATGGTCATATCGTTACGGTTGCCACAGTTGTAATGACAAAATCAACGAATATGGGGGCTTGTAAAAACAGTTCCACTGGATCAATTTTCACTCTGAAAACGGTTTTATGATCAGTTCGTATAGGTTTACCATCAAATGCCAAAAATCATATGACGTTTTTGGTTGTTGTTCAGGTGCTTGTGTGGGCCCTTTAAAGAAATTGTGTAGAATCTAATGATACAAGGAGGGACAGCAGGCAAAATTATAAAGTGGTGGATACTATAGACTAGTAATGAGAAGATGTATGCATTTTAAAGTCTTATAGAAATATAGAACGCAACGCTTAAAAGATAAACAATTCTTGTTACCATGTCTGACCGAATGATTGACATCTTTGGTATTGTTGAATTTGAATTTGTTGCTCCAGCGTGAAGGGGGCCAAATTGGTTTGTTGCCAAGTTTTGTTTGTTTATTTGTTTGTTCAACCAAGCTATAACTGAAGAATCGTTGTTAATTAGAGATAAATATAGATTGTTACGCTGGTCACAGTTTAAGTGACACCAAATATTAATGTAGGGCATATTAATAAATATTAAACACAATGAATACAAAACAAATATTATGGAAGACTAACCATTTTCATTTGTTTTTGCAAGTTCTTGGCTTTCCTCAAGTTTCTGTTTCATAGCTTCAAATTCTACGTTAACTTTGTGTGACTGAAAGAAAAAGCTGTTGTTAAAACATAAGGCAAATAATAGGAAATTGTTCTTTCGATGTTGATATTATGTTTGGTATATCTCTATGAATAAAAAATATACGAATCTTGCTAGAAAGTAAAAAACGTGGTCGCAAACAGGAGAACGAAATGGGCATTTCTTTCAAACAATCTGGTAATATAGGGATTCCATGTAATCGAAGTAACTGTAGGACAAATCAATGCGACCCGTTTAAACGATATCTGTGAAGTAAATTAATTTTTGTGGGTTCAAAGTGGCTAAATTATGACGTCGCGGGGTTTACGACGTCACAGAGTCATCCAAAGATGACATAAAAATTGAAACCCAAAACATGATTCGAATGGTTTAATCATGATAGTTGAGCCTTGTCTAAACTCTTGCCGACAATCTGCTTAAGGCGGATTTACACGGTACAAGTTGGTTACAACTTTTTTCGATATTGGACTGCAAACTTGAATTTGTATCATGTAAATACGGCTATTACTAAAAGCGGGAACGGGGAACGGTCGGGGAACGGTCAGAAAACGGAATAACCTGGGAACGACCGGGGAACGGTCGGGGAATAACCTGGGAACGACCGGGGAACGGTCGGGGAACGGGAGTATGAAACCGTTTAAAATTTGCCAGTTAAATAAATGCGGAAACGTTTATAGAACGTTACGAAACGTTTATCTATTATAATTGTAAATAAAATTTACGGTCTTAATAGGTAAACAAGGTAAACTTTATAGTTTTAATGTATGTAAACAAGGAAAGACCAGATGCATTTTGTGAATGTGAATATCGCCCGCTTTGATGACTTCCGATTCGCTGTTTGTATCATCACTCCGTCCAATGCGAGCTGTCAACGATGTCTGTTCAAAACCAATAATTTAGTGGTCAGGGGGTAGACTGTAATTCAGAATTAATGACTCGTCTAACCAATAACATATAATGAAAAAATATACTATGCCCCATGAAACAAACTCGGAGAATGTAGAAAGGATGCGCCATCTTATAACATAGGTACGCAAAGTCTACGCACGTCATCTCTTCCTAGCAAATAGGAACACAGCACACACTAACACCTAGCAGTTACAACAAGTACCATGCTTCCCTAAGTTCCCCTCATTCGAGTTCTGCCAGTAACACAAACTCCATCTCTTGTTGAAGATAACAGGGAGTTTTACTTAAACAAGATAAAGTTTTAAAGTTTAGTAATAGCCAGCAAAACATTTATTAGATCTTTCATAGAATGACTATGTCATTTCGAAATGTGTTTGCCAGGGGGTTTCTCACCGTAGCACGTTTAGTTAGATTCAAAGAGTAAAGTACGCGTGAAACCTGTCGAGCAACACTCCCGAGTGGCAGAACAAAAGACGAAAAAACAAAAGCTTCTGACACCGATGACAAAGGCCAGTAAGAGGCAAACAAAGGGAGGAAGAGAAGAGTCTTCGAAGGAGAAAAGTTGAAATATGAGATTAAAACCCACCGTCTGGTCCGCTTGACGATGTTGTTGTATTCTGCCGAGACAACAGGTTCTATCGCGACCGAACATCAGGACAATTGGTTTGCAATTGCAGACCGTATCCGCAAAATGTTCATTTTCATTTTAAGATTAATTGCATTTTGTTAAGATACCCATTTTTTCAAAGACGCCGCAAATCGCTACGTCACGTAAGGTTTGCTTTGATTCGCGAATTGCAGATTTTGGGAAGGAAAACTCAACTTTTGCAGCAAAATGGTTCTGATAACGGATAAAAGTTTATCTCGCGTGCGTCAACTTAAATTATCAGATTTATGAAGAAATTTATGACACAATTTTAGCACCAGTAGTTAATTAAATATTCAAAACAAGCCATTATTAAAGGCCTACTGCAATCAAAAATCACTTTCCCGTTTTTTTTCATAAAATGAAATTTCAATCTTTACTGATTACTTTGGTGCCTGTTTTGTTTTTATTCGATCACAATAAGTATACTAAACTTGGCTTTGAAATGGGGCACTTACTGCGACATGGTATGACGTCATAACAAGGACACAAATCGACTTTTATAATGGGAGAGTATCGGGAAAAGTTTTCAAATCTGCACTATGCGTAACCCCGGCCCTTATTAAAAAATCGCGTCGTTTTAGCTATTAACCAAAAAAATTGAACTTACGGTAACGCTATTGCGGCGCTTTGAAAAAGGGTACTACAAACCGCGCGGTCAGTCAAAAGACATCTTATTCCGCGCGGTCTGATTTCCAAGCAGCTGGAAGCATTCACAAAGGAAGTTTGTCAGAAATCATGGATGGCGGAGCTGTGTGAGTAAAACTAGTAGCAAACACGATGGCCGGGGTGGGGTTGTTGTTAGATGAGCAGGCAAAGTAAGTTGTTACAGCAGTTAAGTTAATTAATAAGTGGTATTTTCAAGCAGCCGCTTTCAAAACAAATTTGAAATGAAACAGATAAGGAGAGATGAAGGCGTGCGCTTTGCTCGCCACAATACACATAGGCCAGACAGAAATTAAAAACATAAAGCTGCTACGGAACCACCAGTTTCATTTTTTGTCCATTTGGAATTTTGGAACCATCGTGTTTCAACAGAAAACTTGTAACACATCTGACTATGATAATAAATTGCTATGCAGAATATTGCGATTAGTTCTATCTTATTTCTCCAACTTCTACCCCGATGAAAACACTGTAGCAAATTGGCGTTGCAGCCAGACGTGATGTAAAAGTAATTCGTTTTGATAAGACTGGACTGACAACAACTTAGCAGCATCAGATATATCTTCAAAAGCCAACTCTGAGCGTAAATAGTCCATGTAGATTCTGAAAACATCTCTGCATTCTCTCACACATACGGCATATGCGACTCCTCAGTCAAGTCAAATGCAAAAGTATATTTCATCTCGACACTGATAATCCCCGTTGTTTGCTTCCGCTCTCCGCCGCGGCTGATCGCCCTCCCGCAGTTTGACGTCACGACCAAAACTGCCCCAATTCAGACCCCAATTACTCCCCCCAAATCGCTTTCTAAAACTATGAAAAAAATTTTAAAATTTGTGAAAACACTTTAATATTTATGCCTTGGGATGCGATTTTTAATTAATTAGTTATTTATTGAGCTAGACGGAGTGGAGCAAAAAGCTACAATACACTTCAATACAAAAACTTGAAATGGGTCCTGGTTATTACGTCACGTTTGTCGCAGTTGAAATGGCAAAATTGACGACTTTGCGGGCTTGTAAAAACAATTCTACTGGATCAATTTTCATTCTGGAAACGGTTTTATGATCAGTTCGAATAGGTTTACCATGAAATGCAAAAAAATCATATCACTTTTTTTGATTGCAGTAGGCCTTTTTATGGTATAATAAAATAATAATCATCATCATTATCCATCAAAAGGTTTATTACAATATTATTTGCATTTTCATTGCTGATTATGGTGCTGCTTGTATTGCGGTGGGACTAATATGCTTTTGGACAAATTAGCGTTGTATATCCATTTCTAACATGTTTTTGGCATGATCATCTGAAATATGAAGGACAACAGGAGGCATGTGACTGCAGAAACAGTTTGAGAGACATTTGCAAACCATCTTTATGGCCCAGAACGCATTTCATAGCATGGGGCAATGTTGTTGCTTGTTTTGATATTTAATTAATTATAGTGCTAAAATTTTGTCATAAATTTCTTCATAAATCTGATAATTTAAGTTGACGCACGCGAGATAAACTTTTATCCGTTATCAGAACCATTTTGCTGCGAAAACTGAGTTTTCCTTTGCAAAATCTGCAATTCCCGAATCAAAACAAACCTTACATGAAGTAGCGATTTGCGGCGTCTTTGAAAAAATGGTGTGAACTGAAAACTTTTTGACATCGAGTCAGAAATTTTTCGACTGTGATGGAGGATTAACGTTAATCAAAACAACAGGCGTGAACAGAATTTTAGAGCATTTACACGATACAAGTTCAAGTTTGCAGTCCAATATCGGAAAAACTTGTAGCCAACTTGTACCGCGTAAATCCGCCTTTATAGCAGTCGAAGGAAAATTTCACGGGTGTCAAAAAACTTGTCCTCACTAAGACCACAGCTGGTGAAGAGACTCTTAGGTAAAAGGAACTTTAAGGAAAGTTGATTCTTTAAATCTCATCAAAAACACATTATGATAACGAAAAAATCTCGGCAAAGCTGTTGTCATTACAGTGCAAAATATGATTATCATTATAGTAAAACTCTTTGTTTGTTGGGTGACTTTAATACAGTTGGGTCAGATCAAATAGTGCGCAATCTGATCAATGAGTATTCCTGTAAAAATTTAGTGAAGGAATAAAATTGTTGCAAAGCTCATAATACCAAGTGCATTGATCTAAGGCCCCGTTTACACGGTACCGGCCAAGTTTTTAGCCGTTCAGGTTTCTGTAAGGATAGGGGTCGCGTTTACACCAGATCGGCTATCCGCACAAATCTGCATGAGTTAAAAGCAACTCCGTGTCTCCCCCCCTTGCATGCTGCCGAGAACGTTGGGGCACTTAGTTATTATTGCTAGTCTAATTCTAGACTGTGCGTAGCCTGAAATCCTCTTCCGTTCAACCGCATGCTGCGTGGGTTCTATTTTCATTGGCGGTCATTTTTGCCGCAGTGCTTTGAGACGTTTTAGAAATATGGGGAAATAGATATTTGGTTGGGTTATCTACTGGGTTATTCACTTCTATTCAAAACGAGAAACGCAAAGGCCCGACGAACGCCATTTTCATTTCGGTAAAAGCAAACAGTCAACAGTCAGCTTTTATCATAAAAAGGAATGATTTACTCGCCCTTATACTGCAAAAGGACAGGTTATGGTTCTTGTTGTATAAAAAATGGAAATGTTTTTGTGGTTTATGGTTCTTGTTGTATCAAAAAACTAGAAAATAGAGTGAGAAATGAATGCGCGTCAAATGAGCTATATTTCTCTCTTCGAGAAACTTACAAAAGTGCATCAATTTAGCATTTTGTTCTCTTTAACAAAAATCCGGCTGGCATGTGCTATAATCCATAATATTTTAGAAGCACAAGGAGAAACTTGATAAATGAAAGTTGAAATTTGACATATCATTTTTTATCTTATTTGAAAATGAATGCAATATCCCCTAATACCCGAATAGCCAAAACGGGTGTTCCTCAAAGCCCCCTCTTGGGGCATGAGTTATGGGCAAAATAAGCAAACAACTGGCCGAATGCTGCAGTGCTTGACATATGTTTAGCATATGTCAAGCTAAAGAAGACTTTAAAGAAACTTTTAGAACTAAAATGTGGCTAACAATTAAAAAACGTTTACTACTAGGCCATGAGCCAGGTTTCTTATAAAATAAAAAACGTGTATAGGTTATTGCATTCTGCAAGTATTTAGCATTTTCAATACAGCACTGGTTAATTGTTTGAAAACCAAATGTTTTTACTGCAATTAGCCTTGTTACACTTTTGTTGTGCGGATCTTTAGTTTTAAAATTTCCCTCTGTCTTGAGAACACTACATTGCATTACAGTCATTAAATTTTGGCATTCAGGAATAAACAAACCAGAAAATAACAAACGTTTGAAGTTCAGACCTAAAATAGTTTCTTATAAAGGGAGAAAAGAGGATAGAGCAGGCCTCATTTTCTTCCATAATAATAGTGTTGAAATGTAAGAAAAAAGTACCATTGAGAATTGAACAAACTTTAACAACGTTTCGGGCCTATACCCGTTATCAAGTGTAGGACGCAGAGTCGTAAAAATAGAAAGAAAGAATGTGGTGTACGATAGATAGAATTAGGGCCGATGTGACGTGGAAAAAGAAAAAGGAGGAGTAGGTGAAAAAAGAAAAAAGTATGTATTAAAATAATTGCAAATAAGAAAGCTGCTTATTAAGTCCATTTGGTCCACTAGATTAAAATAAGGCCTTTCTCAAGCCTTTTTTCGTTTAATGCAGTCGGTGGATGAATGTAGAAGGCCAAGAATAGACATGTCTTCCGAAGAGTATTCAGCTAAGTTGAAATGAAGGGAGGTGTTGTTATCAGGATAGTCAGCTTGTCTGGTATCCAAATGAACTTTTTTCCGGACAATACGCAAATGTTCACCAACCCGAATGCTAAGTTGGCGTGACGTTTCTCCGATATAAAGGGTTTGACATCTGGTGCAAATAATGCAATAAATGAGGCAGGAAGAAGAGCAGGTGAAATGGCACTTTATTTTGAATTGTTTCTTGTGATTTTGATGATGTTTCTTTGGTTAACGAGCGTGCAAATTTGGCAAGAATGATGATGGCATGGGTATGTTCCAGGTGGATCAACGTTTTTGATGTTGGTGTGGACGAGTGAATCTTTAAGGTTTTTGTCGCGTCGAAAGGCCATGAGAGGTGACTTGAAAATTTCTTTGGTTTCAGGATTGTTGGTAAGGATGTTAACATTTTTGTAGATTATGGATTTGATCTTGTTGTTCATCGGGTGGTACGTAGGCGTGAGTGGAATTCTGTTGTTGTTGTATTCTTGCTATTAGTTTTGATTGGTTGTAAAACATCGTTTTGAGAGAAGGTGTTGATCTTTTGTAGAGCATTTTGTGTTAGTTAGTTAGTTATTTGATTGGCTTTAGATTGAAAATCATCATCGTTTGAGCAGATACGGTGAAGGCGGCGTAGTTGTGAATATGGAATAGAGTCTTTTCATTTTTGAGGATGGGATGACTGGTAGCTAGTTGAGGAAGCAGTGAACATCAGTTTCCTTGTAGTATGTTAATGTAGAGATAGTATTTCCAGTAATTGTTAAAAGAATGTCCAGGAAAACCCGAAAACACGTACCACACCTTTCTACACGTGCCACACCTTTCTATGTACCTATCATCAAACAATAGGAGGGACACAAACGCATGGTCTAATTATTTATGCGTTTGTGTACCCGGACACTTTTGCATAAGATTTTGTGTCATGCGGTTGTATACCTATCATCAAACAATAGGGGGGACACAAATGCATGGCCTAATTTTTTATGCGTTTGTGTACCCGGCAACTTCCGCATAAGGTTACAGAAACGCATATTACACCAGCACAATTTCCGTCTAACCTCTTGAGCAGCAGAAATAGACTTTCTGTTCAATTCTTCGATTTCTTCATGTAGCTTCATAATGGCACTTGCCTTGAAGAAAAAATAAAAATAATAACATGCTTATGGTGAAGTAAAGTTTTGCAATGTTTCGAAAAACAAACATGGTCGTTAAAAATCACTGAAGTTTTTCGCATTTCAAAAGGTATTTGTTTCATGCAATCCAAACCAAATTGTAGCGATAATCGGTCTTTGTTGAAACACCGCTATTAGTCTACATCAGAATGTCATCCTTTTGATAAATAAACATAACGGTATTCAAAACAAAAGGGTAAGAAAAAACAAATGTAACTGTTACGCATAACAGATGCATGTGATCTTGTACCATAAACTGACTTCCGGTCTGACTCAAACAAAACAAAATTGAACTTATCGCGTTGAAGTTTGAAGTTTTTCAAGCTCTGGATGGACTTCAAACATCGAGCCTTTTTTGTGCGGAAATAGGGAACGAAATGCGAAGAAGATCAATTCCCTTTCGAAATTATATGACGTAGCAATGAGAAACAAAAAGGAACAAAAACATACCACTGATTTTTTTGTTTAACAGAACAGAAAGAAATAAAAGTAGATAAAATAGTAATGAAAAATTGCCATCAAGTGGTAATATCGACTCTGCTTTGAGATGTTTCATTGTTAAATATGCTTGGGCGTTTTTTCCGGTTGCAATCTATCAGAGCAATAACTGTTGTCATCCTGTAAACTGTTTTTCGGTCCAATAGTCATTCTGGCCCATTTGTGTTCGGAATTCTTCATAAAAAAATGTCCCTTCTGTATAACGAACTCCAGCTATTGCGAACTATTTTCTCGGTCCCTATAGAGTTCGTTGAGCGGGATTCCACTGTACAAACATGTATGCGTGGATGTATATCTGTAAATCATCTGTAGACCATCTGCCGATACACAATAACAAAAAAGTGACAGCCCCCAGGCCCTGTTCACACGACACCGTTTTTATGCGACTGAGTTTACATTTTGATCCGTTTACGATACTCTGTTGACACAAAACGCTTGAAAACGGTGCATTCCGATCCGCTTTTGCGTTTTCACGCTCTGGAAGTGGAGTGCACCGTTTTCATTCTACACCGTTTTCAGTTTGGACTCGTGTGAGCGCATGAAAACGGAGTCAGGTAAAAACTTAACCTCTTCTCAGTGTAACAGCTTCGTTTTCGATTGATTTGGCGCTGACGTTAAAAAGTTTAGAAATATTGATTGACTTGACAAATTGAATATGAATGTCTATGTCTTAGATGTTTTTGAGTTTTTGTCCCTATAATGACTTTATTATATGGTTTATAGTTGAGAATATATATAGTTGATGGTTGATTTTATTAATGAAAGGAACCTTCAAGTGACTCGCGGCAATTGAAATCTAAAGTAACCTCTGTCTGGGTAGCTCACTGAGATGGGAGTTGTTGAAAATCGTGTTTCGAAGCAATGAGTAGCGTTGAATTGTAAAAAGTTCTCTGCATTTACAAGAGTGTGATACAGCAGAGTCCCGCATATAAGAAAAAATATCTGTTTTCCAGAAATTGCATAAGAAATTGCCCGAAAAAGACAATTTCCATCACCGGCTACATTGAATACTAGGTTTCGGAATGTCATATTTGTCATGCTTGCCACTTAAATTGATGCCCAATATTGAACAAATCCTGGTCTTAGTAGCATGAGAAAGGGGATAAAACATGTGTTCAGCTCTGAACATCAAGGATGGCTCTGAATTTTCCATTGGTCCTGGACTTAATTCTACATCTCCAGAAAGAAAAAGCAGCAATGCTATGACAAGGAGCCAGTTTGGTTCTTTACTGTGCTGACATCTCCTGCCCTGTCTACGATTTTGCTTGCTCAAGTGTTTTTTAATCCATTTTCTGCATGACGTTTGATGTTCCAGTTTGTAATTTCCACAGCTTGCATAGAATATAAAACAGACTGCGCAGGGTTGGGTGTAGAATTTAAGAAAAAATACTAGTAGGGTAAAAAGCAACACTTTTAATGCCATGATCCAAAGTACTGATGTAATGCTTTACTGTTTTTTATGCCTTGTTACTCTTTATTATATGTTTTCTATACTTTGTTATGCTTTGCCCTGGCTACACTCTTGTTAATTTTAATGATTTCTAATGATTTCCTATTCTTTCTCTTTGCTATGTTTTATAATATTTGTTATGCTTTGCTATGCTGTGCTTGGGTTCGCTTTTTTATTTACTATGCTTTATTATGCTTTGCTATGTTTATGATTTCTAATGCTCTCCTATATTTTTCCTTGGCTATGCTCTTTGATAGTTTTTATGCTTTTTTCGTGCTGTGCTTGGATACACTTTATTATTTACTACGGTATACATGCTTTGCTATGTCTTGTCTTGGCTACAATTTATATATTTTTTTATGCTTTGCTATATAGTCTAGGCTACGCTTTATGCTTTTTATTTGCTTTGCTTTGCAGCGCTTTTTGCTTTGTCAAGCTTTGTGTGTCAATTAAGCTGAGTGTCAATTTCAATTTAAAAAAAAAAGGAAAACAAGCACAGATAGGTTAGGGCCTACTCTGTGCTCTGAAAACTCTAAAAATAAACTTAATAACCTAGCAAAGGCCTTAAAACGTCAAAAAAACAAAACAACAAAATTCAGTTATCTAATAAGTAATGATATGTCGTTATAAACAATTTTAACAAGAGTTTCCTTGGCTCAACGACCTGGACTAGACACCTAGCGAGCGAGCCTCGAGGAAGGGCACAGCGGAAGACGGGCTAGGTACGAACCCAGTAGGCCAACTTCAAAAAGGAACAACAAAAATTTGTTAAGTACCTACCAATTAAGTGATTCAACCTATATTAGTGAAATGATTAAAATATTTAAGTAAACATTAAGATATGAAATAAGTAATTAAACAAGTTATAAGATTATTTGTTTCACCTTCAGCCTCTTCATGTGGACGGAAGGGAGGAACAAATAAAAAGTCGACGTAGGAGCTCTACTGAAACAGACCACAGAAATTCACCCATGACCACTAATACTCGCTTGCGCACCCGCCGCGAGTCAAAAACTACTCATCAAGCTAAATTTAGGAAACCGTTGAACACAGAAATGGGTATAGGCTGTCAAATATTGGCGCAAAAGATACGTTACAAATATTTGAAACAGCGGGAATTGCAGCGGGAGCGATGTGAAGCGTAAACTTGTGAAAAGTGACAACGGTGTCGTGCGAACAGAGTGAAAAATGCACACCGTTTTGCCTCTAGAATCCGGAGCGAAATGAAAACGGTCTCGTGTGAACGAAGCCTGGGTGTTCTTAATTTAATTTAGTTGTTGTAAATACACGTGGCAAAATATACCATTTTGATTGGGGTCCCAAAAATGTGACACCTGTTGCTGATTAGCTCAAGACAATGCATAGACAACGGATAAGCGGGTTGCGCAAGGTCTGGAAAACTTGAAAATCGACGCTAATTGGCATACTTTCATTAGTCTCCTCTTGCGCAGTCTTTGGTAAAGCTTGCCGACAGGCCAACCGAACAGGAGTGGCGTGGCAAGATGAGAAACATACACACCTTTTCCTGGATGATCTGTTCCTGTTTTGTTGTTACAATGTTTTTGAACTTCAGCTGAAAATAAAAATATATTGATCAATTGATTTAAAATTGAAATGCAAAATTTCTATGTAGCACATGCAGCAACCGTACCCAAGTTTAGGATAAAAGTAAAACTGAGTTTGTTTGTGTGGAGTTTACTTTGATAGAAAGAACAAAAGTAAAACCTAAAGCAAAGTAATTACATGTTATTACAATGTCTCGGAAGAACAACATTGATAAAAAATAAATCGTCCCGATGAGCAGAGAAGAATTTGATTTCACACTACAGCAATGACACATCTACAGCACCCCGGATCATCATCAATCTAAAGCCCAATTTACACGGCACTTTTCAACCCAGGTTCAGCCCAGGTTCACCCTAACCCGGTTTCAACCCTGTCCGATTTACACTGCTTCGCAGGATTTTATCGTGTAAATAGGAAACTGGGTTGAACCCGGGTTAGCCAATAAACACGCATGCGCACTTTGTAAGTTGCTCTCAGACATAATTATTATCTCTATGATTGCTGTTTACTTTTGATAAAACAAAGACTATATCCAAATCGCATTGCTTATAAAGTCAATGCTACTGTTGGCTTGTCTTTACAACCAGAATGTATATAGATCAGACTGAAGAGAATCAAGCAGCGAAAACAAGCTGCAAGGAAGCGGATCGAAAAATATATGAGATTGCGACGTAGAAAAACGAAATCCAGTTTGACAAACCTGGGAAGCGCGATTGTTGTTGCCATAATTTTTCTCAAATTACCACTTTTTTCGAAACTTACACGATCCTCACACACTAGGCCACACACAACAAGATGAAGTTTTGGCGCCACACTTATCACCACTGCGCATGCGAATTATGCCTGTTCAACCCGGGTTCAACCCCACTTCGATTTACACGACCCTCAACCTGGGTTCAACCCAGGTTCAACCCGACTCGTGAGCAGGATTTTCTTAACCCAGGTTCAACCCGGGTTCGCTCGATTTACACGACAAAAATCAAACCTGGGTTAGGGTGAACCTGGGTTGAACCTGGGTTAAAAAGTGTCGTGTAAATTGGGCTTAATTACATTGGCCTGCCAGCACAGACAACCAAATCCTCTCCTAGTCACCCTTATATCCATCATTATTATAAAGAAGACTATCTATGTGGTCATCGCTGTCTGGTGAAGACATTTTAACTGTACTACGACATTTTGTTATTTGCGTTCTTTTAAAAGCACAAATCCTGCTATACAAATTGACTTCTTTGATTTGCTCTCCTTACTACACATCACATAACACACTTTACAACGCAAACGATTTTATCATACGGCGCAACCACCAATATGTAGTACAGTTGACATCCGCTTACTCGAATACCCGTTATAGACAGGGAATTATCCCCTACAAACTAACAAACAGGGTAACCTTAAATTTTAATGTTTCATATGAAAGCCAAGACAAAGAGGATCAGAAATCCGAGATGGGACATTTCGAAAAAGTGACGGGGGTTACGTCATCGCTCATCAAAGTATTGCACCATTGGTCACGGTCAGAAAAAGGAGCCTGTTTCAGAAGCGAACCAGGAATTTGACATTGCAGATCTGCAAACACAATATAAGAAAGCAAGAGAGAAAAGACTACCATGAGTAAGGCGAAAATCAAAGGGAAAGAGAAATGGTTTGAAAGCAAAGCAAGATAAACAACAAGCATCGACCGACAAGCGAATCTGTTTGTGACCAATCATAAAAAGGCGCTAACAAAAATGATTTTTAGTTAAGTGAAAGCAAGGAGAGCAAATGGGAGGTCTCCGACTTTATATCAAGTGATAGCTCATGAGACGAATGGCTACCATAAAATATTAGTGAGGTTTTTTCGCTGACAATTTTTCTATACCCTTTAATTTATTTTATCTTGGTTTCAGCAATGCTGATATTACCCCCTAATTTTGATGACTTTTAGATTTTATTTGACAAGTTGATGTCTAATTGAAGAGCAAATTGCTACAGAAAAGCATTTTTAATGAGTTCTTACTAGTGGAATACAATTTACATTCATGTCTGCATAATTCTAACTCGTGTAGTTCGAACTTTACCTATTTCGAACGGAATTCTCCGTTCCTAAGGATCACTAAACAATTAATTCCTATAAAGGTAAACCTCTACAATTCAAATATGTTGTAATTCGAGCATTTTCACGCTTCCCTAGGGTGTTCAACCTAAACAGAATTGACTCTACATCAAAAGTTTCACCCCAAATCATTAAAAAATGGATTTCTCTAAAACTCGGGGGGTAATATCAGGAATTCAAACACCGTGCACATTATGTAAACTCAGTTTTTCAAACATTTATTTGGCTGAAATCAACTTGAAATGCTTTCTATCAATGAGTTGGTATATGTAGTTCAATATTTGTGCCAATGTTTTGGTAATATTGGAGAATTCAGGTAATTTCATTTCTTTTTTTACCCCCTGAATCGTAACATCTTCGACTGCCCATATCTCCTCAACTGTTTATGTTACAGATAAAGTTCCTTAATATTTTTGGCATAACTCTTTATGCTCTTTCTAAATATGTATTCAGATTTACAATACAAGATAGTTGATATTTTCTGACCGTGACCAATGGTGCAATACTTTGATGAGCGATGACGTAACCCCCGTCACTTTTACAAAATTCTCACGTGGTGGTCGACTTTTATATATATTTTATATTTTATATCTCGTTCCTTGAGTTTTTCTAGAAAAGGTTTGCTTCTTGGGAATTTCTTGAATGTTGTTTAGAATTGCACTAAATTTCTCAATTTTTCGAGATTTTGAAGTTGGTTTAAATGTTTTCTGATCACAACTGTGTTGATATTTTGTGAATATTCGAGATTCCCCCGGAACAACTGAAATCTAGTTTCAGGGCACTCAAAAAAGCTGGCATACTCAAGTCCATATTTTTCCAGTTTGATAAGACTACTTGCAAAAACGATATGAATAGAGCACATGGAAACAAGGGATCATGCAACGAGACTAGCTATTATAATATTACCAATATTACCAAACTAGCTATTATAATTTACCAATGAAGCCAGCTGGCCAGTTTTAAAATTGACTCTTTCACTCTTTCACTCGTTAAATACGTGTCAGATTTTTAAAAAAGATTCAGATTTGAAATCAGTTGTGAAATGAGCGTTCCACGTTTTCTGGAAACAGGAAATCAAAAAAGCATATAGTGGAACTTGAAAGACGACAGTGTTATCATGGAGGCCAAAAATTCAAAGTAGTATCTGGGGCATTACATTAGAAATCTCCAATATCCCTTCTTCTAAATAAAATTACCTGTGACTTTGCATTCCGTAATTCATTTTGCAGTTTGCGAATGATCTCATTTCCCTAAGAAAACAAAACAACTTCCAAACAAAACGTCTAAATTGTTAAAGTTGCTCAATTTACTGGTAAATTAGCAATCATTCATGTATTTGAAAAAGGTATTAACAATGAATATATCTAGTGCAAATTTAATTTGGCCTTGTACCTTTAAGACCTCATCAGAAACGGACTTTAGATTTACGTCCAGTTTATTGATATGGATAATTTTACTCTGCAGTTCGCCATCCAACACTTTCTGCGAGAGAAGAAATCTATACTTCAGAAAACAAAGCATTCCACATCATTCAAATTTCTGCCAGGTACAAAATTAACAGTATCACAATGTTAGAGTAATTTCTGCCATAATTACAAAGTATTACAGACATTTTCATGAAATTTTGAAACCAAGATGAATTTCTTACTTGACGCTGACTTGAAATTTCATGTAGCTCAGACGACCTAATAATAGCCTGCAAATAAATAGGACATATGTCTTTAATTCTTGTTAATAAACATGGCAAAAATAATAGTGTATAAAATATTGACAACTCGGTATACTAAACATAAACTAAATGCTAAAAATGGGATCCAGCGATGTTTCGAAATATGGGGGTTCAAAATTGGATACGCAACTGCAATTCGTAGCTTAAGTGATTGTTTGGGGTCGCAAAGTGGGCTAAATCAAGTTAGGGAAGAACGTTTAGCGTGTGATCTAATTTTCCCACACAAACTGAATAGAAACGTGATTGTGGTGTCGTCATTCTGAGGTCATTAATTCCTACAAGCCTGGGTGGGTTCAGCATGCAAACCGTGACAATGGACCATCAATTGATAAAATGCAAATAAATTTCGAAAAATAAAATGCCACATACTTCTTCTTTATCTTTCAATTCTTGTTCAAGAACAGCGACCCTAGTTCTCACGTGATTAAAGGTTTTGTCTTTCTCGTGTCGCTCTGAATTTAAACTTGCGTTTTGACGTCGAAGATTTTGGATATCTTTGTTCATATGATGGCACTCCTAAAAAAACAAGATAAATGACTTATACACATGCACTAGTAAGTTTTAAATCCAGTTTTCATTTGAAAATAAAACAGCAATACCTCTTCAAAGTTTGAAACTCTGGACTGAAGCCCTCGAATAAGTGCGTCATTTTTATATTTATTATCCAATAGGTCCTAATCCAATAAAAAATGAAATCGTTACAATAATTGGAAATTGGACGAGGATAAGTTTCAAATTTCAAAGACAAATTCAAAAATGTACACCTTGTTTGAGGCATCAACTTCAATAATTCTTTTCTCCAGCCTGTCAATCTGTATCATAAAAAGTCTTAGTTCATCATGAAATGCCTTTCTTTGATCACAATGATAAGGTGATACTCATTTTAACTCTACAATGAAACATACATTATTTCTATGCTTTTCTTTCAAACTTTCTCTCTCTTTAGACATTTTTTCTTCATACGAACTTTGAAGCTAAAATCAAACATAACCATCACTACGTTAGACTCAGAGGACCAGTGGCCAAAATATTGTGAGCAAAAGCTACCTACAACGTAACGCAAAATGGTATCTGAAAGAAAGAAAATTTGCATAACAATATTTGAAAATTCAAATGGGTTTCAATGACAAACTCCTTTGACAGAAGAATACTCCATATTTCATAAATTTCCAAGTCAAAGCAGAATTTAGAGTATATCGCACTGTTTCTAGAATAACGAAATGATATGATACTTTTAAGGTAGAAACTTTCGCGGGAAGAAACTTTCGCGATCTTCGCGTTTTTGGCCAAATTTCGTGAAAGTTCATTGCGCGAAGCTTTCTAAAATATGAAATTCGCGAAAGTTTATTCTTGCTAAAAATTTCAAAATTGGAAATTCGCGAAAGTTTATTCTCCCAAAAACGCTATTGTGAAAAACTGGTAACCCCAGAGTGGAAGGCGATTAACAAAGAAAAACATTTATTCATTTCATTAGTTAGTTTCATTGGTCAATTAATTATAATGGCGTCAGTTTCTAATGTTGCTTTAGTTTCCTTTTCTTTTTTGGTTTTACTAAAAAACGTACATAGTTCTTCTGTTTACGTTTTTAAAAATTGAAAACAATTTATGAAAAAAGTTTCACTTTGAATAAAAACTACTTCAAGATTTCTGTTCAAAGTTTCTGTTCAGACTTTTCGCGAACGTTTATTCTGGCAAAATTTTCGACCTTAGCTGAAACGCGAAAGTTTATTGGCGCAAAATATCCGATTTTGCCTAAAACGCGAAAGTTAATTTCATAAATTTCGCGTTTTTCTTGCTTCGCGAAAGTTTCTTTCAAAGTAGTCTAAATTATGTATTTTCTATTCACACTAATGGTTGTCGGGGCGTGACGTGGGCCCTGATCCTTTTCCGAACATATGAACATTGTTGGGGATAAAACAACCCTTGCGAGGTATTGTCTCCTGTGGAATCTTCTTCAAATTTGCATCGTTTATAGAAAGTGATGGCGTCACACACAGGGATAACCCGAGAATCGAGTTTGTTGCATAATAGTTAATTACTTTGTGTAACCAAAACATGAATAACATAAAAGTGAGTGAATGGATCTCTGAAGTGCACGTGTTCTTTTCTGATCTGCAATCTAAAAATCTACAATGCCGTCATAGGGGAGAGTTTGCGTGTCAAACAAGTCATATGTAAAATTACAAAATGGCAGACTTAAAAAATTCTTATTTTGCTTCCACGCCAGCTTTTTCATAATTGTTTTTAAAGCTCTCCATCTTTAAGATAATTGTTAAAGATGGAGAGCTAACAATAACAAAGACTCACGCCTCGGATAAAATAGTTTAAAATATAGAGGATAAAAATTAAAAAATATTTACAATTAAATCAAAAAAACATATATCTAATTAAACCCACCAATCTTTGTAAATACGTTCTTTTCTTTTGCTGCTCCTGCCTGGCGAAGGCTTCTTTGGTGGTGTGGTTCGAATTAATAATTGAGTTTACATGTGCGACACGTATATCAAAGAAAGCTACTTGGCCCTTTCTCCAAAAATTACTAGCTTTAATGTCCAATCTTGCATTGTCACTTCTGTTGGTGGATCTCAGCGGAAATTGTTCGTCATCAACTGGAATGAGGAGAGGTTCCGATTCTACGTTGGGTCTAAAAGAGTGGTCAAAGTGTGTCTTATGTGATTGTGACGCAATGATACAAAACAACCCTTTTTGCATGATAGAGAATGACCCAGAGAAAATTTCTGGCGACATGGGCACCACGTTGGCAAATTTTGTAGACTCAAGTTATATCTTATCCATAGAGCATGCCTGAAATCCTACTTGTTTAGTCCCAAGCCCAGATCCTTCAATGGAAGTGCTGATAACCAAGAACTTGCTCTCTTACTTGCGCTTTTCAGGTAATTGCTTCATGGCTGATTCCACCTTCTTTTTGTCCTTTTCATGTTTTAGTATCATCAACTCTTTCTTTCTTTCATCTTGAATCGCACTATATATAGATGCAGCCCAGTAATAAGCGTCGATCCTTTGAATTGGTCATTATCTTCATCAATCACGTTGGAATAGCTATTCCACCATTCTTCTATGGAAGGGAAAAAGAACTCTCCAAATAGTCTGGGAGGAATTCTGCTTGCCCAAATGCTGTCACAAGATCGTTCCATAGAATTTCTTGGAAAGGATAAAAGTGGCTTTCAAACTCGGGTATTGTTCTCATGAAATACGTTAACTGAAGTTACGTTATCTGACCTTTCGAAGTACGTGAAATACTTCAAAAGGAAAACTTTTGTCAGAACTGCGTAGGCTGCTTGAGGAGAAGACTTTCAAATTTCAGGGTTTCTAGCTCCTTGCACAATTTCCCTACTTTTGCTTTGCAATATTGATCTTCAAATTGCTTTCATCCCAGAGCTGGCCCAAGGTGACGCTGCCCCTCTGTTGTTATATTCACACTCGCCCCAAATACCTTCTTTGTCCTTCATTTATAATCCAACATTTCGTCTCATTTACATGGTATCCCATCTTTTCTCCTTCTCTTATCAAGGAGTGATACCATAGGAATATATTTTCGATTGTCCAACTTGCAGCTGCATCGTCTGCTAACCATACCTGCTTAACACTTGTCGTAAGTAATTTATGAGGATTGTAGTGTTTAAGGAGTACCAAGGCATTGTCAAGGGATCAACTTGTGTGGCTCCCTCACTAGAGGTCACTCACTCACGCACTCCGATCCTCCTGATATAATGAGACGAGCACCTTGTCGATGTTTTTTTCAGCAGAAAAGTAGCTATCTCTGGGCAAAGGATAAAACTATTATGTAGCGCTACTTAGAAGCAGCTCTGAAAATGGTCTCTTCATTGATGGACGCAAAAGTAGCATCTAGCACATTGTCAATGGGCCTGTATAATAAGGTTCCCCGTGTTGCTGCTTTCATTTCGGGATGTTTTCCTGTAAATCATTTAGCACTTCCTCTCGGAAGGGCAAAACTCCACTACTGGTATAATCCAAGAATCTCATTGCTGAAGATATATTCCCTTCTATAACAAGCTTGGAAAATATTCTGCCTACATCCTCCACCGAGAGTGACTTTTTTGATGAGGTTAGTTTTCTTTGGATCAATTTTGCCTCGTTAAGCAGGAATTGTAAATCGCCCTGTTTCCATTAATCTAGCCTTCTTTTGAGTGCCCCTGTGTGTTCCTTTGCATTTGATCGTGATGATGAATTTTGTAGAAACAAGGATGGCAAAGTGATAAATGCCTTGACAACCACTCAATTGAGATGCGAATTTTTCGAATTTGAATTGTTTCAACCAAAAGACCAGCTTTGGAGTGAAATCTTTCCCAGCTTTGTCTGATTGAATCTTAAATAAATTTTCCTGAATTTCATGACTTCTTCATATGCATCATGTGTTACTTGATCAATCAGTTCTGCATGGGGAATTCTGCCCCAATGTCTTGTCTCTGCCGGCTGCATTTGAATAATATCAAAGCTTGGCAAATCCGGTTGACAATCATGCAGTGATTCTTTCAGAGGTATCCATGGAGTCAAATCCTCATTTTTTAAACCTTGGATTTTAGCCAGGACCGTTGTATGAAATTTATCTTTATATTTTTCAAAATTTGAAAGTACTCTTTTTTCAATGAGAGAGAATTTGCGTGGGTTTGAGTAAAAAAGTTATAATTATTGGCGTTTTAATTACTCCACTTTGATAATTTTTTGTGAAAAATTTTTACGGGACATCTTCACAGTTTCCTTTTAAAATTATTATAAAACAATATGGTATAGTTTCAATTTCACCATACTTTTTTATTCTATTTCTGGGTAGTTTTTGACGTAAAAATCGGTACTGCACTTTTTCAATTTTGAAAATAGCTCATTAACACCCCTTTTTACGCCTCCAAAGATGCACATTCCAGAAAAAAGTCGGGAACAAAGAAAACTGGGGCGAGGCCGGTGTGACGTACATGCTGGAACACATGAATTTTTTTATTGTGTTCAGCACCAGACGAAAATTCAACGTTTTGCATATCTATAGTCAAAACCAAGTCGTATTTAAAAAATTCAACAGTGCCACGCACTAGTTGAGGATCTAAGGAATCTGTTGCTGCCTCGTTTATCATGAAAAGCTTAAGGCTTATCGTTTATCATGACTTTTCACAAAAATGAGGACGCTTATGCTGCAAGCAGACGAGTTTTTCTGCTATTTTGGACTAATAATGCACGAAAATAACCCTATTTTGTCTTATCTGATGTGTATTTAAGGCAGCAGCTCATATTTTGGTAATATTTCAAGTGTACCCCTAGGTGTGTAGAAAAAGTAGAAAATCCAGTCCAGGAGTGTAAATATTATTGTCCAGAGATCGAAGATTTCACAAGTTAAATGTGAATTCGAAGAAAAACTTTCCACCAGAATGTTGGGCTTCATCCTGTTGTTCTGGTTTTGAGCCCTTAACAATATCGAAAACTAAACAAAACACACACGGGGAGATGTCAATAAGCTTTGTAATGATGGTGTTGAAATGTCTTGAAAAAAATGTGTATTTATCATTGAAAACAAAGGAGAAAACCAGACGCGACGTTGTTTTCCCATACTGAAGCCAAAGAGAGAAGTTGATTCCGTTCCGGCATGTACGTCACACAACCTCGGCCCAGATCGTTTTAGGTTGCGCGACATTTCCAGAAATGGCTGAAAATCTCATTTTTGGAGCCGTGAAAAGAGGTGTTAATGAGCGAATTTCAAAATTAAAAACTGTAGTAACTGTTTTTACGTCAAAAACTACCCAGAAATGAAATAAAAAATATGGTGAGAGTAGCCCTTTAAAGAAGTTACAAATGAATTTCTTCAGAACTAAGACAAATGTATGACTTTTTGAAGCAGTGATGGATAAGGATGGAGTTGTTTAGAAAGACTTTCAGCGACTTGTATATAAGAAAATTTGTCAAAACAGTAATGTATTTCAACTGATTTAGGAAAGGCATTTTGTTTGGCGTTTTGCATGAAAATGTTATGGTTTTTAGAGGGACTTGCGAAAAGGCCAACAATTTGCAGCTCAAAACATTCTTCCAATTACTTGATAGAATTTGTTTTACACTCAGTGAGGGTTTGGCTTTGTTTATTACGAAGCCTTTCTTTGCCTTTACATAGAAATTTACTTGTTGATAGCAGGACTTGCGTATTTCTAAAACCCTTACCTGTTCAACCATTTCAATTCATGAGTTCTGCATCTTCAACTAGGAAAATCTGAAAATTCCTCTTGCCGTGTACAGAATTCGGCAATTTACGCAATAAGATTGCTGCTTAAATTTAGATACGCTAATTTTCATTCCTTCACAAAAATTTGTTTCCAGTCAAAGTCAATTTATCGCCTCAAATTCTCCGTTTGCTTTCAATATTAAGTGTCACAGGTGTCCCTCAGATTGACACTGAGGCCAGTGGGTTTTTATATCATATCAAATATCGCGCCCAACCAAACCTGTAAAAGGAACTGGCATCCCTATATATCATTGTTCTGGATATTGTTTGTAAGGGGGTCGTGTCATGAAAAAATTAAGAATTACGGAAATCAAGGCAAATCATTTTTGCCCGGTTTTTCAAACAGAACTGTGATAAGTCCCTGTAGGTTAGCGAGAGTCGGGCTAAGCACAGGGACGCAATGTAATGAGTCTAGGGACATATCACATTGCTATTTCAAAAACCAATAGAGATGAAATACACTAGAGGGCGAACCAGGCCCCGCGCGGTGACAAAGTTGGGACACAATCTTGTTGGATGCTCATTTCACGATTTGAACCCTTCTACTTGAACAAGAATTACGTAGATATTAGGATTGCTTAACCTCAAAGATTGGAACCCTCATAATATCCTAGTCGGTTCAACATATTAAGTTTTATTGCTGGATCAAGTGTATTACAACTATTTTTCGAAAGACGGATTTCCATTTTACCGACTACCCCCAAATAGGATAAATCAGATATCAATCGGCCCCCAATGAGCTCCTGAGTACGAATATGCAATAATATTTGCGGAACACCCCTGGATTTAAAAGATTTTTGCAATGTTTTTACTTGCCCCACCTTTAGTTGCCGTGGATTGGTGATTTGTAGGTGTTACGCCAAAGATAAAAAGGAGCATTACTTTTGAATGCGGGCATCTTCAACAAATTTTATTGCAGATTCATACTCAGGAGGTCATTGCCTATCGATTGATATCTAATATACTCCGTTTGAGCGTCGTCCGTACCACACAAATTCCCCCGTACTTCGTATTGCCAAATGCCAAGGCCAGCACTCTACTTTCATACAGCAATAATAATATCCATGTATTTTACATTTATATATATGCCAAGGCTTCAGACCGTAAATTTCTTCCACGAGCCTCCAACAAGATGGCTGACCAATGCTTCAACTTTTGTAGCAATGCGTCAATTGGAGTGTGCACTCTAGTGTATCTTATATCCTATCTTTATGCAAAAACCGGACAAAAATGATTTGCCTCGATTTCACTAATTCTAACAATTTTCATGACACGACCCCCTTACAAACAAACTCCAGAACAATACTTGCGTCAGTGTCAATCTGAGGGACACCTGTGCACTGAATATTGAAAGCAAACTAAATACAGCGGAGAATTTGAGGGGATACTGTAGGAATTTGTCCCGTATTCCCACCAAGCTACGTGACCCACCTCTCCAAACTTTCCTTGCCATTTCTTCTTGATTTTAACGAGCAGAGAACACAGGGCCAGAGAGAGAAACAAGTCGTGTTTGCTCTGTATTGATGTTGACTGACTGACTTAAACTGAGGCCCCGTTCACACGATGCCGGATTCATATTGCTTCGGATCGCTTTTCATATCGGATAGCCTTTCTGTTCACACGACACCATACCAATCCGAAACGTTTCGCATCATTTTTCCGGAGTCAAATCACTCCGCTCTATCGGATTGCCTATGGAATCCAAAACGAAATGAATCCGGCATCGTGTGAACGGAGCCTGAGAATTATATAGCAAAAATGGGGTTGGTTTTCCATTGTCATTGCCTCCGCTCTGAGAGGAACCGTGATCTTAAGCAAAAGTGGGGTTTGTTTTCCATTGTTATTGCCTCCGATCTGAGTTGAAAAGTGATCTTAAAGTGCCACTATACTTTTTTTTATTTGCTAAAACTATAGATTCTAATTCGCTGATTCTGAATCTGCTTTTACTTTTTTGATCTGATGAGTAATTTTTGAGCTACAAGGTGTTTTTCCTCACACCTTCGTGACACACTTCGAGGACTGGAATCTACTTAATTAATAATACCTAGTCAGTTGCTTTAAAATTGAAATGCAAAATTTCCATTTAGTGGCTGTCCAATCTGTCGGCACAGCAAGGGCACATGCCACGGCCTGATAATAAAGTATTCGGGTCAGGTTAACCTAAGAGTAAAAGTGAGTTTGTTTGTATGGAAGTTACTTTAATTGAAAAGATGATAGTAAAAACTAAAGCAAAATATTGTATGCCACTATAATTTCTTGGAAGACTAATGCCGATAAAACACAAGTTGTTCCCATTAGAAGAGGAGTATGCGATGAGTGCTGGCCAAAC
Source organism: Sanderia malayensis (assembly GCA_013076295.1). NCBI lineage: Eukaryota > Metazoa > Cnidaria > Scyphozoa > Semaeostomeae > Pelagiidae > Sanderia > Sanderia malayensis. The sequence continues at coordinate 148,020 of RQOL01000618.1, read as the reverse complement.
TATACAGGCATACATGGCCTAAATTATTGCATTGAATTTCAATTTACGTTTTACGTACAAGCCAACTTATTTCCCAGTGTCGTTAAATTGCTTCGAAAGGTCTCTTTTTGTGTGGAACTTTCCTTAAAACTTTTTATTGAAAAGTCCCCACTATGATGTCATAGTAAGGACCCCGTTCCCCATCCCAGTCCTCGAAGTGTGTCAAGAAAAATGGCGAAAGTGACGAAATATCTACACTTTCACTTGTTATAACTCGTGAACTACGCATCAGATTCCAAAAATATTTTAGATTTAAAATCAGGGTTGCAAGTTTTCCTGATATAAAGAATAAAAAAAAGCTATAGTGGCACTTTAAGCAAAAGTGGGGTTTGTTTTCCATTGTTATTGCCTCCAATCTGAGTTGAAAAGTGATCTTAAGCAAAATTGGGGTTTTAGTTTTCCATTGTTATTGCCTCCGTTCTGAGAGGAACCGTGATGTTGCTGAAAATCTTTCTAAACAACTCCGTCCTTATCCATCCCTGCTACAAATACATTTGTCTGCGTTTTCGAGAAATTCATTTGTAACTTCCTTTGTAAATTTTATAGTTCTAGGCCATGTCAAGCTAATCTTGAAAACAGCATGGGAATGTTGCATTTGTGGAATATTTGATTTTTCTGCTGATTTTAAACACTGTTGCTTTAAAAGGAAGCTATTGTGGACTAATGAGGTCGCATTTGCATACCAAATAGGTAATACTTATGCTGCCATATTATTTACCTTCAAACCATATTCTTTTGCTGAAGTAAGTTCAGCATGGTGTTTGGATAAAGATGCATCCAATTGAATTGTCCAATCACTTTTCAGATTTTCCAGCTCCTCTGTTTTCTCCTGCAATTTCTAAAACAGCAAAACAATATATCAAACATAACAAGTTAGAACCTGCATATCCTTATAACTTTTAACAAAACCAAAAATATAAATATATCAATAGATGAATGTAAAAATAGCAATTGAATTTGTCTAACAACAGCTATTCAGTGTCTGCCCAAATAGTTTATTAAATGCCCACCTGACTTATTGCCGAAAATTGTAAAGAAAAATCTGTTTCAAGGCATTGAACTTTCTTCAAGAGGCTTTCTTTCTCATTCTAAAGGAGACACATACAGCTATTAGTTATATATAGAAATATATATTTTATGATGTATATGAGAGTGATAAACCGGTATATTTTTGTCACAACACAACATAAAACTGATGGAGAAACAAATACATTTTCAAATAAAACTGGTGAAAATACATTAACAGGTTGTAAATACCTTTAAATGTGTAAACACTGTGTAGCATACCTTTATGTTCTTTAAGCATTTTGCAAGATATCTTTTAACCTCTTCATCACCACCAGGAAAAAACTTTAATGACAGGTGAGTGAGATGCTTGAATGGATTTGTTTCTATTATATCCAGTATACCATTACCAGCTCTGTCACTTCCAGATAACTTAAACTGAAGTAAAAACCTAAGAAGCAATAAATATCACTTAGACAAGAAAGAAGTAGACAATTACTCCAGAAAAGTAATATTACAATTTGGATTACCTTGGGGTACTATTGTTCTCTTCTTTACTGCACATATCAACTAAATCAATTAGCTTTTGTGGGAAGGCAGAGAAATCTACAAGAAGTCCTTGTTGAGTTTTCAGACTGTCGAAAAAGTAATTAGTATAAGAACCATTAGTGAGTGGCATAAACTTTCTAATAAAAAAAGGAGAAATTATACAAACCTTTGGAAATCATCATTGTTAAGATATAAGAATTGCAGGAAAAATGGATCATTGTCATCTGTCAGCCTAATGTGTAGTTCCTGGATAGAATTAAAATCATAAAAAATCACAAAGACAAAGTAGACACCAATGTGTTGTATCAAGAAAACGTTATGCCTCAATCTTTGAAAATAGATAGTAACATGAAAATTGTAAAATAACAGGGGCTTACTATAAAATTTCAGCACATAATTAAATACCTTTTTGCAAATACCAGATGAAGAAGTACTAAAACCAATAAATATTTTGAGCTTTGTTTCCCTATTAATAAAAATGTCAGCATGAATAGACAAGACATCTAGAACAATAAAGTAAAAAGGAGTCCAGTGCGCCAATTCTAGCTGAGGGAAGGGCAGGAAGACAGATGCTTGTTGTGCCATGCTAGTTTTAATGACAAGCAAAGGGCAAAGTAAAAGTGTAGCTTTAAAGAGAAAACTGCATTACAAGATTTTCATCAAATATTCAAGTCTGATAAATCTTTCAACAACAACTGATAACTTATCATGAAAAAAAAACCTAAAAGTTTCACGAAGTAAAATAGACCACCAACATATTGATGAAATGTAACCAGAAAACAAGCCCATAACATTTCGTCATTAAAGATGTATGGTACTTAGGCTCTCATAAATTTGAATTCTTGGCAGAAATATTTATGGCAGAAATATACTGAAAATCTTATACATTCTCAAGTGACAGCACAATTAGCTATATCACATTGTTTTGCAATAACAATAAAAGAAACTACAAAGGAATAGAATGAAAATTGGAAAGACTGAAGCATCTTCTTATAAAGAATTTACATGCTTTTGTGAAAGATATTTATTGCCATTTTTCTTACTCCACTTTGACAAGTTTTGTAAAACGATTTTCAAACACTGCCTTGCAGCTTTCTCTTATTATAACAAAACAATATGACAAATTCTAAATTATGTTTTCCCTTGGAAATTTATGAGCTATTGCCTATCTTTCAGCTGAAGAAATTTGTCTTGAAGCCTGTGTGATGTCTAAAACTCAAAAACTGAGTTTGGTAGCGTGTAACTTTGGCCAACAGAGTGCGTTATTGAAGAGGATCATCTGGTTCCTACTGGGGGGAAGAAATGAGTTTGCACAACAAAAATATAAACAAACCGAGCAGATAAAAAAGGTAAAGCTCCTAGAACGACTGCAGTCTAAAAATAAATATTGTTTAACCATTTCCAAATAATAATGTGATTATACCATGGCGTAAAACTTTCTTCCTATGAAAAAACGTCTTGAAAGCTTGATGGAGAAAATCTGTCTGCATACTTTGATGTGTCATAAAATATTCCAATAGATTTCATTTTACATATAAAATAGGTTTTTTATTGTACTTTCTCTTATTTTATCATTGACTTCAATTTTAAATTCCCTTTCATTACCTTCCCGCACTTGTTAAACGTACTTCGGGCTAAAGACTAAAACCAACGCTACTTGTTTCGTTTCTTTGCTGGTGATTTCAGAATATTTGAGAATATCTATATGAATGAAGTGTTCAAAATGTGCCCTCGATTTTGGCCTTGCCTCCTCGTCCAGTCAAATACGACACAAAAATTGAGAGAATGAAGTCTCTTAAGCTTACCTGTCAGCTCCATTTTCTCCTCCAAAGCGAACATGTATATCTCTGCAGAGAAGCTGCTTGTATGCTATATCATTGGCCATCTTGGAAATCAAAAAAGCAAAGCAACAAAGCGAAGAACAGCAACAAATGCAAAATCAAAATACATATGTAGGCGCGCGCGAATTTATTTAAGGAGAGGAGAACGAGGCCATTGGTCTAAAACAGACTGGAACGAGCAAACTTTCTATTTCCTTCATGGAGATAGGTAGGATACAAGTTCCAGGCCGTTATACCAAGCAGAGGCGGATATTATGGGAGGTTTGGGGGGGGGCGAACGACCCCCCAAAAAATTATTTGTCGGCGAATGTTAACTTTTTACGGCATTTTGTCGGTATTTACTTAGACAGATTTTTACTATGTATTCTTGAAAGTTTCTTAACTTACAAGCGACGTAAACGACGAAATGGTGCCTGGCATCATAACAAAGGCTAATGGAATCCTTACTATAATCAAAGTTCGAATTTACGCTCATGGTGGTCATATTTGATCAAATAATGCAACCGACATTCGACAAGCATCCTGAGCAAAATACTACAAGGCAGTGAGATTGACTTGGCCGAAGCTCTTCTCTTTATCGACCCATGCATTAGGAAATTCCAAGCATTAAGAAATGATCCTACATAGGCGCCGACTTTTACTTTTCCCAGGGGGGACTCAAAATTAAAAAAAAATTTAAAAAAGAAAAGGTAGACAAATTCCCTGTCACTAACATACAATATGCATATGTATTATGTGTAATAAATTATGTGTAACATCATGGTCTACAGATCATCAGTTTAATTCTTTGATTAATGTTTCTTCAATAAAATAAACGTGTTTTTTTATATCCCAAACAATGTTCCCAGGGGGAGCCCCCGATAGAAATTTCCAGGGGGGGCTTGAGCCCCCAAGCTCCCACGTAGTCGGCGCCTGTGATCCTAAGTTTGACGAGTTTATTGTTCAAGCGAAAGAAATCGCAGAAAAGTCAGGAACAGAATATGATTTTGCAAGCCGAAGAGCGAGAAAAAGGATTGGACGAGTTGTGCTCAGATTGAAGCACCATCTGAACCAAAAGAGGTCTTCAAGTGTAACGTTTTCTTCCAAACGAAAGGCACAAAGTTCAAAGATCTTGTAGTTGTAACTGAACTGTAATTTATTTTCAAAATTGTTCACATTTTAAAAATCTCGAGAGGTAAAAAAGTAGCAAAGCCCCAAAACCTTGATAGGGGCTTCGCCCCGTTGACCCCAACAAGAGCTCTAACCTTCGGTTTCTTGGTTTAGAATTTTGTCGGCAAATCGGCACTATTCGCCCCACCACCAAATATGGCCAATGTCCGCCTCTGATATCAAGTGTTCGTTATACAGGGAGTATTTACAGTAGGATTTACTTCCCAGAATCCAAGGGACCGGAGTTTTAGTTCGTAATACCGGGAAGCTCGTTATAAGCGGGGTTCGTTATAGCGGGATTCCACTGTACTGCTAGTTTTTTCTTGCTTTTCATTCATTCGTTCATAGTCTTTTCGCACGCTTAATTATTTGGCCATGTGCTATGTCTTGTCGCAGCGGTACTGTTTATGTCTCTTTAATCTGATATTTTATTTCATCTCACGGGAAAAACTGCAGGAGAAGTTCAGGGACAACCGATTCGCCGACTTTCCATTGTGTTCGAAACAATCAAGACAATGAAATTATTCCTGAAGCTTGATTGAATATTATTCACTGGTTTATAATTCACTGGTTTATATGATAAATAAAAGACCATCTTGGAAAATGTAAGACAATTTTACTGAATTATCTATTCATAATTGATAATATAGATAAAACTATTCGTGTATAAACAAAGAGGGTATATAGACACCTGACTTGTCGAAAATGCAGGAATATTTCGGTTTTAGACATCGTTTTTCTTTTGCAAAGTAAGGTTGCTGTTACGAAACATTACACCGCCAACTCTGGTAACTTCTATTTTTAAATGCCAGGCGTAGAAGGTGTTTTTAGTTTCGTGGTTTCGTGAGATATTGAAACATGCATGAATGTAATATAGGAGATCGACTCGTGAGCGACCTAATATAATATGAAGCATTTTGCGTGCAGAAAGAGTGTGGTATAAATTTCTTAGCTGGGTTATATGTGAATATGCTGGAATAGCAAGGTATATGGATGTATAAAACCTTTAAATAGCGTCAATGAAGGTAATTTCCTGTTTCACATTGCAGGGTCAATCCCGCTTCGCGTTTTCGTTTGACGCATTTTCACGTTATTAATAGGCATGATTCATGGAATTTCAAGCGCCTTTTTCCCCCTTGTTCTCCTGTCTCATCATTAAAAATTATATATTGAAATGAGCGACATTGACTGTTGCGTGGTATTCGGCATAGACTGCCCTTATATGTTTGCGATCATGCTGTAAGCAGAGTTAAATATGTGTTCGGTCCCGTACGGGCGTATGTAAGCAAATGTTCCACAAGCAATGGCAGTTATACAAAGTTGAAAAACAAATACGTCAAGTTTTCTAGACAGATGATAGAAAAAGATGATAGTCAAATGATACAAAGATCAAATCGTGGTTTTTTATTGCCCAAACATTTCGTGTAAACAGTCTTTTTTTAAGGTTACTCGATGTCAAGAAGCTTTTCAGAAAGTATACGAATCATTTCACAATTTGCGATTTGATATTCTGCTCTCATATTCCACGCTTATTCTCTGTTTGTGGCATTTATACTAGCTAATAATTTTATTTATTTGTTTATTCGTCGATTGTTTTATTAATTAGCTTGTTGTTTAATAAGACAACGATATGATGGTAGGACGGATTAGCAACATTTGTCAAATTTGCATGTACTCATAATTTTGATATTATCGGTATACGGAACGCGATATTTCGTAGCATTGAGGCATCATTACATGTGTTAGTTACCCACCCGGAGTAAAGCCAATTTGCCGTACATTATCATATCGATTTCAACCCGTTCACGGGGGTGGAACGGGTACCAAAATTGCTCAATGCTTCAAAACGACGTGAGTCTCTTTTTTGGACAACATAATGTTGCAAAGTCAAGAGTAATTACTGATTGAATTGAAATTGAAAGTAATGAATCACATTTGTCACTTAAAGGAGGAGAAATCAACGATATAGGATTAGCTTATTATGCTTTGCCATAATTAGTTAATTTATCGAGTACAAAGAAGGCACGCCGAAATGTATGAAGCATGCCACAAGTTTGAATTTGAAGGAAGCGCAACAAAAGTTCTATTCGAATTCAGATTTGGATTGAAGTCAAATGGATCGACTCTTTAAGGAATAGCGCTGGGTTATTTTAGGAAAATGAGCTCCGTGATCGTCGTTACTAAAAAGCGGAACAACCCAAGAACAACCCAAGAACAAGCTGAACAACCCAAGAACAACCCAAGAACAGGCTGAACAACCCAAGAACAACCCAAGAACAGTCCGAAAACCCCAAGAACCACCCAAGAGCAACCTTCAAGCCCCAAGAACAAGCTGAACAACCCAGAAAGAACGCAAGAACAACCCAAGATTATCCTAACAAGGGTTCTTTCTTTCCCATTTTCACATGGCGTTGCATAAAACATGGTCCGCCGTGAGTGCCGTGTGGCATGGCATGGCACGTTTTGGATGTTTAGGACTTGTTTAGAATGTGTTAGACCGATTACTCTGAGAAATAATCATATACTTTACAAAACTCTTCATTTGCATGCGCTTATTGTTTGTGTTCTGCAGTACTCGTCCCCCTTTTGCGATTTCCCCAAGCAATAATGTCGTGTCGTGGCTGGCGGTAAGGTGACTTGTTGTGGTGAAATTTAGGCCTTGTCGCCTCTTCCCTGCTTGCCCATTCATCCAGTGAAGTTTTATCTTTTTCGTGTCGTTAGTGGGAATGCCCGTACGTCATAGACGAAAGAAACGCTATGTGAGGGTGCAGCATTATATTATGACTTTCAAGTCCACTCATCAATTTAAGTATGACTTAATTTGTTTTTAGTGAAGTTTACGCAAACCACTTCGTTTAGGGTTTGTAGTGAAATTGCATTGCATTGTGTTTCCCCAAAATGTTCTAGAATGCTGACTAGCTTTCAACAAAAATTATCCAGTGGATGCCTCGTTCTGACTTGCTTTATAACCTTACGAAAATTAGTTAGGCCACTTTGTACAAAAACAACAACATCCCCAACCCACAACAACGCCATGAAAATGGGAAAGAAAGAACCCTATTATGATAATTTTGGGTTGTTCTTGCGTTCTTTCTGGGTTGTTCAGCTTGTTCTTGGGGCTTGAAGGTTATTCTTGGGTGGTTCCTGGGTTGTTCTTGGGGTTTTCGGACTGTTCTTGGGTTGTTCTTGGGTTGTTCAGCCTGTTCTTGGGTTGTTCTTGGGTTGTTCAGCTTGTTCTTGGGTTGTTCCGCTTTTTAGTAACGACGAAAGAGATACCCTTATCAGTTTAAATAGTCAACCCATTGAAAATGCGGGCACCTTTAGATTTCTTGGACATGTATTGAGTAATATCAAGATAAAAACTATACCATCATTTATTACACATAAAATAAGTAGTGCCTATGCAAAATGGAATGAGTTAAGAACTGTATTTACTGACAAAAGAATCAATATCAAAACACGTATCAAATTCCTGGAAGCCTACGTACGCAGTAGATTATTAATTCAGTTCAAGCTTGAAATTTAAGTAAATCAGAGTTGAAGAAGATTGAAACTATATGGAATGGGTTTTTAAGGAGAATGATTTCAGGAGGTTTTAGAAGAAAGGCTCTCCTGGAAGTAAAGACTTGGACCCTAACACTGAATGCGATTGGTCTTTTGAAATAAGCAATGAAAGATTAAGAGAGATAACCAACACGGCAGGGATTACGTCATTCTGTCTTGTACAACACATGAAATACATAGCTCACATCACAAGGAGTGGTAATAACAGTTTACAAAAGCAGCTATTATTCTGTAAAATAACACAAGATCGGTGGAAGAAGTATCCCAGCAGCTTTGGAATAGACGAACAACAATTGAGAAGATTAATGATTCACAAAACCAATTTCTTGTTGCTACTGGACAACCTTCAGTAACATACCCTGAAATAAAATCTTGATGGTGTAACGTGTACGGTGGCACAATAGTATGGCACAGATAGAGACGTTTTTCAGCGAGATCTTTCTTATCGAGAATCACATATACCGTAAATCCTCGAATTGCCCCCCCCCTCGAATAAGCCCCCACCCCAAACATGCTGATGTTTGCGTACAGCAAGTTCGAGAAAATTTTGTTTTTCTAACCATTTTTTCACCAATATCTGAGCATTCTTTTGTTTATCTGTGTATATAAAATACTTTGCTTGAACAACTAAACCAATTTCCCGTTTATTTTCCCAGTAACAGCGTCAATTTTTGTGCCATATTTCAGATAGTTTTATAAGCCCCCCCTTGAATAAGCCCCCCTCTGAAAATGTCAAAAATAAATAACCCCCAGGAGGCTAATTCGAGGATTTACGGTATATCTAACTATTTTACACAGATACAAAGACTATACATTGACGGAGCTCTGGCTACCGGAACACTGAGACAATACACAAGCTAAGATATTAGAACATAAACTGTACATGACGAGAGATACAAACGGAATATTGACAGGGAAACAAAGTATAATTAATAGAAGAAAATCACGCAACATATAACTAAAATGAATGAACAGTCACGTGCTTTATACACGTGACAATGGGAAAGTAGATGATGATGATGATGATGTGAACTGATGTGTTATCCAAATCACAGACTAATTCTAAACTTAATGATGTTTCACCCAACTACTTGAAGATGCCCTGGCTGCATCACGAAACGATTGACTTGACTTACCAGAATCTGAACGCCGTGTTATGAGGCTAATCTCCACTGACACCACGTGGCTAAAGCAACTGCAATCTCAAATTATAGCCAAGAGAATAACATTCTCATATTTTGTCGCTAAAAGCATTGTCTACTGTGAAAAGGGAGCTCTTTTTAGAATTTTACAAAAACTTAGAACCTTAGTTCAGGATCGCTTTTTGTCCCACTCAGATCATATTATAAAACACATCGGAGGCAATACCAATGGAAAACCAACCCCCATTTTGCTTAAGATCACTGTTCCACTCAAAACGGAGGCAATAACAATGGAAAACGAACCCCACTGTTGTTGAAGATCGCTGTTCCACTCCATCGAGGGCCAACTATAGGGAGGTACTGGGACACAGGATATTATCCTATATCCTTAATATATTGATACATGTATGTGAATAAAACTAACCTCGTTTTATTACTTACCGTAATTACTCGAGTGAGCGCCGCCCCCGTATGAGCGCCGCCCCCGAATGAGCGCCGCATTTGAGAGAGATAAAGTTAAAGAGCGCCGCCTCCGAATATTTTTTGTAAATGCAGTGCTACCTGAGGAATTTATTTTCTTGCTTCAAAACACATTTAAGTGTTTCAAACTTGTATATTTTACTACCAAAGGATTGTTTAAAAGCTGACTTGCTTTATTAAAAAATGACAGAGTTTGTAAACACGCCGCCCAGGTAAGAGCACCGCCCCTGACTCGAGTAAATACTGTACTTGAATTTTCACCTGGCCTTGAGCTATGCATTATCAGAAGTGAATCTTCCAACCTTTGCTGTTCGAACAATTGTTCATCAAAAGAATCGCCGTCGCAAAGAATCGATTCTGTACGCCAATAGTTTTGTCATCGTTTTAATTTTGTTTGTGTTCTCCTCCAATCGTGAAAAAAAGCTCTCCAAACTTGTGAATTATTGTTCACATCAGTATCTCGATTATGGCCTTCTACGATTATGGCCTTTTACCTCATTTGGACCAGTTTTCATTGAGTCAAGCTATAGAAATAGGAAAATAAGAGAAACTTGTGAAAAGCACTGAAACTTTCACAAATTTGAGCTTCACTTCGCTTCCCCTGCGATTCCCGCTGTTTCAAATATTTGTAATGTGGCGTTTGCGCCAAAATTTGACAGCCTATACCAATTCCCGTTTTCAACAATTTCCGAAATTTAGCTTTGTGTGTAGTTTTTAATAAAAACAACCATGAAATTTATATATTCTCAACTATCAACCATGGTTCGGAATGCACCGTTTTCAATTGTTTCCGTGTAAACGCAGTATCGCAAACGGATCGAAGGGGAGGGGGTCTTTATACAATTTTGCTGGGTCAGATGCTGTAAAATTGAAATGAAAAATATCAATGTAATGGCTGTTCAACTGCTGGGCGCAGGCACATTCCGCGGCCTGAATAAAGCATTCGAGTTCAGGATAAAAGTAAAAGCGAGTTTGTGTGTATGGAATTGGCGTTAATTGAAAGAACGATAATAAAAACTAAAGAAAGGTATCATATAGCTACTTTTACAATGTCTTGGAAAATCGATACTGATATAACAGAAATTTTCCCATGAAGAAACTATGTAATTGTGAGTTCTGGCCAACTTTACAAGTATACAGGGCCTAAAATATTGCTTTGAATTTCAATTTACAGTGAAATCCCGCTATAACGAACCCCGTTTATAACGAACTTCGCGCTATTACGAACTAAAACTCTGGTCCCTTGGATTCTGGGAAGTAAATCCTACTGTAAATAATCCCTGTATAACGAAAACTGGATATAGCGAACTTTCGTTATTACGAACGAAACTTCCGATCCCCTGACCACAAATACCCTCGATATAGCAAATTTTTGAAAAAACTGAGCAGGAGAAATTTTTGAAAAAACTGATCGCCATGGCGCGCAGGGCCACAGACGTATATATGGTTTTAATCATAATCTAACCGGCTTATTACTTTCGCCCAAGTTTCATACGACCTCAAAGTATAAAGTATGGATGGCGAAAGTGAAGAAGAATGTGATGCAATGGAGGAAGAAGCTGTGCAGCCACCAACGAAGGGTGAAGTTTTTCAAGCTCTGGATGTGCTTCAAACATGGAGCCTTTTTTGTGTGGAATTAGGGGACAATATGCGAAGAAAATCAATTCCCTTTTGAAATTATATGACGTAGCAATTAGCAACAAAAAGGAACAAAAACATATCAATGATTTTTTGTTGAAGAGAACAGAAAATAAAAGTAGAAAAAATTAAAAAGAAATGAAAAAATTGACATCAAGTGGTAATATCGACTTTGCATTGTGATGTTTCATTGTTAAATAAGTTTGAGATTTTTTCCTGTTGCAATCTGTCAGAAAAATAACCTTTGTCATCCTGTAAACTGTTTTTTGAAACAATATAGTGTGCATCTTAAACGCGAATACTCGAGGAAGGGTCCAACAGACATATTCTGGCCCATTTCTGTTTGGAATTCTTCCTAAAAATATTTCCCTTCTGTACAACGAACTCCCGCTCTTGCGAACTATTTTTTCGGTCCCTGCAGAATTCGTTATAACGGGATTCCACTGTACGTTTTACATACAAGCCAGCTTGTTGCTCAGTGTCCTTAAATCGCTTCGAAAAGTCAATTTTTGCGTGGACTTTTCTGTAAAGCTTGTTATTAAAACAGTCTTGGGCTGCGCTAAAAATTAGCATGAATTCGACCAACAACACGCCTTCGCAGAGTTTATTTCATGTCCAAAGTCACTACAACCAACACATACAGTCTCATCCTCTCCGATGATCTTTTTTATCAGGATTATATAAGAATCACTTTATCTTATAACCACTGTCCAATAAAGAAACTTTAGCAGCTATGACTTTATTTTATTGACTGCTTGCGTTGTTCTAAAAGCACAAACTTTGCAAAGATATTCATTGCTTTGATTTGCTGTTGCCCTCCTCTCACAACACAACGTACACACGTTCATATCACAAACACATATCACCCACCACACAAGAACACATTTCTTCAGCTCAGCTTGTCTTGTTCATGCATCCGCATACAGCGGACGTGCCGCCCCGTGCCCACAGATTGCACAACCACTAAATGGAAGCTTTGCATTTCAATTTTAAGGAAACTGACGGATCAACATTGTTTAAAAATTCCAATCTTTGTAACCGACGCTCAATTTCTAACTTTTAAAGTAAAAAAAGAACAAATAAAAATAGTCGTTTTCTGGGGAAAATCAGTGTCGAACTTGTTGCTTCAATACGGGGCCTACTATGATGTCATAGTAGGCAAGCCCCAGTCCTCGAAGTATGTCTCGAAAGTGTGAGAGAAAAAGCCCTGCAACGCAAAAAGTATCATAAAGTCGAAAAAATGAAAGCAGATCCAGAATGAGCGAAATCGAAACTATAGTTTTAGCAAATAAAAAACAAGTGTAATGGCACTTTAGAAATTCGAAATATAAAGAACAATAATATCAATGTTGTAAATTGTTTTGATGAAATTCCTCAGGATGGGGAGATTCCCTGAGAAATATCATTCGGGTTCAACAATAATCATTCTGATGGCACTCCAAAGTGTGTGATCTTTAATAACTCTAATGCGCATGCAATGTACTATTTGAGCAAGTAGCGGTTCGTCTTCTTTTTTTTCCGATGATACTTCGATTGATGCTGAATTTTCGAAAGTTTTTGCCATTGTGTAATTAACGCATTGCATTTTGTCATAACTTAATTCGAAAACAGCATCAACTAGCGAATCTCGTAAGAACGAGTCCAAGCCAGTGTCGATGGCAATTCTCTTCAATTTTGTCAAATTATTTAACATTATTGTAAATGTATCTCCTTTTTGTGGCTGATAGAACCACGAAGGACCCGTACCTAAGTATGCGTAAGCCTGGTTGTCGTTGTAAATACTCTTCATTGTCGTTACGACATTGGCAGGAGGATTATTGAACTGGACCTGCTGATTGTCATATAGCACTTTGCTATTATGTATTATCTTTGTTTCATTCACAGATGCGTGTTGAAATATGAAAAGCATTCTATTCAATGCCCCAACAAATGCCATTGAGTAAAGAAAAGACGAAAGTCTTGGGAGAAATCTGGCATTATACAAATGCCCGCCCGGTCCATCATTAAAGGTGGCTTCAAGAGTTGATGGAGTCATTTTGTTTACTTCATCATATATTGTCTTCAAGGCATCAGGTCTTGGACGTACACCACTGTCAATCATGGTAAAATACTGTGCCATTTTGTGACTATAATGACAGAGATATGAGAGCTGTAAATTTACTTTGATTGTCGATTTTGGTACATCATGCACTCTACTTCGCTTGAACAGTCGCTCGAATTGTTCAGGTTTGGAATCAAATGGGGATATGATCATGTGAATGTAGCCTTCTGACAAGTATGTTGACAGGTCATTTCGAAGGACTTGAAAAATCTTCTGGATCTTCGACATTCTGCTCTCGCTCAGTAATAAAACAATCACCAATGACCTTGCACCTTTGGGTTTAGGATCTTGTCGTATTATTTCTTGTACAGTATTTACAAATGTTACTTTGTCCATCGCGTTTACTGCAATTATCATGCCGAAGGCTATTGTTACTGGAAGTAAAAGTTTCTAAATTATGTTCGGCACGGATCTTAGGACGGTATCAGAATTTCTAAAATCTTTTAGAGAGTTGCAAATGCATACCTTTCCGAGACACCTTTCCAAGTAGTAGGCCTTTGTGAGAAAAGAATTCTCGAATCGGTAACGAATCTATAATGTCTTCATTACCATCAGGTCGGAGTCGGTTGCTGTACTGCATAGTGGTGCTGAAGTTTCCTTTAGTAATAAATTAGAAAGGAAAAGTGTATTCTCCATATTATATCGTACATGAATTAAAAAAATACATCAATATTCAGGGGACAGGGTGAATAAAGAAACTTTTAATTAATCCAAAGTATTATACTTACTGTGAAGAAGTAAACAAAAGTTAAATAGGAATATGATTGAGAAGACAACGCCAAACAATCCTATGTTGACGAACTTGAATCTTCGAATCATCCTCTTAGATACAGTTGTTGCAATAATCCTGAAAATTTGCTGATAAAAACTATTTGACAATTGTTCTCAATTAAATTGCGGTGGAAATTGCGTCTCCATCAAATTCTAAAAAATATATTTCCCAATCATACTAATATTTGGTTTCAAAGAAATGCTCTGTTAATATACCACAAACAGACTTTAATTCATATAGTTGAAAGAGGAACAAACTCGGCAATCCTATGTAAAAATAGAATGGAGCATACTCACCAGAAAGTTATTTTAAAGTCCTTTATCTCCTTTGATGTGATGCAGACTCGTGTTTTAATCTGCATTACATCAACTGGTTTTGTTGACGTAGGCAAAGGCTGAGAATTCTTTGCCCCATCAAAAGACATCGTCGTGGAAACTACATTTCTAATACTTTATTTAGCATTGTTCTAAATGTGTCACATTATTTGCACAATCGAACAAAAAAGTTGACATTTGTATGCGTGACTTTTATTGTTGCCGTGAATGCTCTTCATTGTTCTTATCAACGTGGGCAATTGCCAATAATTCTTCCCGCAATGAAAGAAATCGTCGTGGAAACGACACTTCTAGTTCGACATACGACGTCAAAAGACGTTCGACGTCGACGCCAGTCTTGCATTGCAACTAAAGCTGAAGTGTGTTAGTAAGCTTTAACAGTGTGAATGAGAATGGTAGTTGATTTTTTCTTAACTGAGCAGGAGAAATCTGTGTCAACGATGTCTTTACTGGCATGGCTTGCAAAAACAACTGCTCTATTGCTTGTTTTAATATTAGTGATATCTCAACTGCATAATCTTATGTCCAACCAAAGTGAGTATTCAAGTTTTGAAATATTCTATTCCGTTTCAAAAAAAACAATGTCTCCTCTTCATCTGTGAGAGCATGAATGAACATCAACAAAGGCCACTATTACATTGTGCAATAAGTATAGCTGGCACAACTCGAAAAATATCCATGTCCATTGCCCGTTCGCGACCGACTTAATCAGTAAAAATTTCGAATGGGACTGGGTTTTAAAATCACCGGAGGGGTGTCATACCCAAGGCGCATTAATTTGCGCCCTTGAATTTATATCCATTTAAAAGAAATTGAATAAAAGTTTGAACAACAATGTGGGGAACAAGCAATGCCAGGAGAAGACAAAATAGTCAAACCCTGCATTCATTTAGAATGAGAACATTGAAGATAGTTGAACGTTGCTCCGCATGGAGAAAGCTCTCATTCATTTAAAAATAATTGTGCGTTTCTGTAATATATTTTCCCACGAAATTTTAATGCCATTACGTAACAATATAAATAGTAGATGATTGGCTTCGTTTCCAGGACACAAAAATTCGATCCGCGATGTTGCAAAAAACGACATAAATTACCTAGACAACGTTGAAGATTCAAGTGACTTCATTTGCTATGACAGATACGGTCAGCCTATTTTAAGGAAGCAAGCCAAGCTGGTCCAGAACAATGAATTAAGAGATCCTGATACAAGTAAGTAACTTTCAATTAAAATATCATATTAAAATAAA
Organism: Sanderia malayensis; assembly: GCA_013076295.1. Taxonomy (NCBI): domain Eukaryota; kingdom Metazoa; phylum Cnidaria; class Scyphozoa; order Semaeostomeae; family Pelagiidae; genus Sanderia; species Sanderia malayensis. The sequence continues at coordinate 132,158 of RQOL01000618.1, read as the reverse complement.
CTGTGCTTAAAAACTGTTATGCCAAAAGACTCTGCAACGGACGCACCCAGTGAAGGTCATATGCATTTCATACACCTGGACGAAAGATTATTTATTTATCCAATTCGCTTCCCTTCCGGTATTTCTGTTGGACGAAAGAGCTGTGAAAATATATAGGATGATTTATAAGAATATTAAAGGGTAAAATGACTTGTATAAATTTTATCATAACCTTAATCAAACTGATAACAGAACATTTACAGAATGCAAGATGATTTGACAGAGCTGATAAAACCTGTAAAGTTGTCGACTTCATCATATAAACCACGGCAACCATGGTTAGATAACCCAGATACATTTCAATTTGTGTATTGGAGGCAATCGTATTTTCTTTCTCTGCTTTTTATTGCTTCATAAATAACTCATGAACTAGCTGACAACATTGTTAAAATGAGTGCTGCTATGATGTAAAACTAATAATCAGTACTAAAGCATCTACCATTTGATTGAAACGATATGTTTTGAAGTGAGTGATTTGAAAAAATATGGAGAGGGGGTGTTTAGCGTGCCTGGAAACCTAGGTATCTATATCTGATGTGGTTGAATGTTGTCATTTGTATTTGACATTTTTTATTGTCATCTACGTTTCATAGTTGGGTTTTGGAATTTCAGCAATAATCGGTTTCAGCAAATTATTCTTAATCAGAAGAATGTGTACGCTCAGTTTGAAAGTTAAAGATAAAATTCAAGCCTTGATGTGACTTCAGCATCAAAACAAAACAATACCAAAAACAAAGGAATGAATGTAGAAAACGGCAGATTAAAAAAAACTAAATTAAATGCACATAATCATCAACAATTTTAAATCTGCATCTGCAGTTACTTTCAATATACCATGCTAAAATGAAAAAAATATGTATCTTTTGTCGTGACGTCAAACTACAGGGATACAATTTATTCTATCAAAGGTGATAGAAAATCAGATCTAGTTATTTTTCTATCAAAGGTGATAGAAAAATAACTAGATCTGATTAGGCTCGATTGAAAACACCGAAGCATATGTCTTTAAGGACCAACTCTCCGCGTAAATAGTCTATGCAGGTTATGCAAACATCTATTCATTTATTAACATATTTTCTGTGGCATATTAAATTAAAATAATACGGTGCTTCATAGTAGCTATGCTTTCATGACAAAATAACAGCCACAACTCCTTGTTTCCACCCTTGCCACAGGATCAACTAATGATGAGGTTATGATTAAGAATGATTAGTAAGGATTCGTAAGGATTAGTTAAGGAACAACTAAGGATCAGGTAGTGTTTAGGATTGATTGGTAAGGACTAGTAAGGATCAACAGATGATCAGATGATGATTAGGAAAGATTGATAAGGACTAGCAAGGATCAGTTAAGGATCAACTGATGATCTGCTAATGATTAAGTATGATTGGTAAGGATTAATGAGGATCAGCTAAGGATCAACTGATGATCAGGTAATGATTATGTATGATTGGTAAGGATTGGTGAGGATCAGCTAAGGATCAACTGATGATCAGTAATGACTATGAATGACTATAAGGATCACTGAGGATCAGTTAAGGATGACATCATGATCAGCTAATGATTAGGTATGATTGGCTAGGATTATCAAGGATCAGTAAAAGATCTACTGATGATCAGGTAATGATTATGTATGATTGGTAAGGATTGGTGAGGATCAGTTAAGGATCAAGTAATGATAAGGTAATGATTAGGGATGATTAGTTAGGATTAGTGAGGATCAGTTAAGGATCAAGTAATGATAAGGTAATGATTAGGAATGATTAGTTAGGATTAGTGAGGATCAGTTAAGGATCAAGTAATGATAAAGTAATGATTAGGGATGATTAGTTGGGATTAGTAAAGATCAGTTAGGGATCAAGTAATGATAAAGTAATGATTAGGAATGATTAGTTAGGATTAGAAAGGATCAGTTAAGGATCAAGTAATGATAAGGTAATGATTAGGGATGATTAGTTAGGACTAGTGAGGATCAGTTAAAGATCAAGTAATGATAAGGTAATGATTAGGAATGATTAGTTAGGATTAGTGAGGATCAGTTAAGGATCAAGTAATGATAAGGTAATGATTAGGGATGATTAGTTAGGATTAGTGAGGATCAGGAATTAAGGTAATGATCAAGTAATGATAAGTAAGATTAGTTAAGGATTGTATTAGATTGTAGAGGTAATCAGTTATAGGATGAATGATTAATGATTAGGAATGATTAGTGATTAGTGAGGATCAGTTAAGGATCAAATGATAAGGTAATGATTAGGAATGATTAGTTAGGATTAGTGAGAATTAGTTAAAGATCAACTGATGATCAGTAGTGACGCTAAAGATTATCAAGGATCAGTTAAGGATCTACTGATGATCAGGTAATGAATAGGTATGATTGGTAAGAATTAGTAAGGATCAGTGAAGGATCAACTAATGATCAGGTAATGATTAGGAATGATAATCAAGGATGTATTGAGGATCAAGTATTGAGAAGGTAATGACTAGGAATGATTAACTAGAATGGAGTAGTCATTAATCAGGATTAGTTAGCATTATCCAAGGATTAAGTTCTGTTTATTCGGAAATATCATTCAGTCCCTCTCCCGTATCATATTGAATGGAGGAACTTATCTATAAAATCAAGCGAGTTGAGACTCTAGAATTCAGGGATTTAAGAGTTAGTTGGTAATTATAAGTAAACAGCTAGCCATGAGTCAGTATAAATGTGATCAATGTGAATTTTCTTCCAAGTATAAAAGTAATGTTACACGACATGGAGAAGAGATGCACGAGGAGAGCAGTGAAGAGTCTGACTCAGATGATGAGATAGAAGTTGAAAGTGATCATGATAATGATGAAACTGTCAACACTGATGAGGATCTTCCTTTAGGGAATGTATGGCCTTCTATGCGTAAGGAAGTGGATGAAGATGAAAATATATTGCAAGTTTTCAAACGTAGATTTTTATATAATAGAAGTTTTGAAAGTGATGCTGTTGTAACTGCAGTTATAGCAACGATGCAAAAAGCACAGAGGGAAGATGATATGGATATGCAAGAGGCCTTAGATTATGCTATTGAGAAAAGAAAATATCTCATCATACGTCAAGCAAAGAATGACGAAGAAGAGGAAGCTAGTGATTCTGAGGATGCTGCTATGAATGAACTTGTATTTAATAGTACTCCAGAATTTCCATATAGTAGGATATAACAATGCTTATATCCTACTATAACATTGATATAACAATGGATATAAAAAGTTTAGATATTATTGTTTGCTAATGCAGAAAATGGCCTCTTTTTCATGGCGTCTTTCTTCTTGAAACGTGTTAAAATAGTTTCTTCAACAGCTTGCACATTTTGTTTTGAATAATGTCTATTTCAAGTTTTGTTTTAAAGTGACTCGAAATCTTGGCTATCAGCCAATCAGATTGCAGAGATTTTCTGTTTCTAGAAAAATCTTTCAATGTGACGTCAGGGGATTTTCCCTCGGAAAAGTTCTAGAAATTTCTGATTTCCCCTTTCTCATGACAGAGATTTGACGCGTACATTCGAACGTCGCATTCGAAAGTTTCTGATTGGTTCTTTGAATTCAATCTCGAGCCGAGAACGTGAATTTGCCAGTTCCTCAATATTTTTGTGTTTTCTTGCGATTTACTTAACAAATTCTTATCATCTTATAAGTGCATGAAAAATATGGAATAATTCATTCAATATAATCAAGAGATTTTCTTTTTATTGGTGTAAAAATCTTTTTCATAAACAAAACCGTTTTTTAGTTATTAAGCTTTTTATGGGTTTTTTATCAGCTTTGGCGATGTTTTGCAACTTCAAACTAACTTTCCACAACCTGTCGTTTTCGATTATTTTTTACTGTTCATGCTCTTTTCAATTCTCGAAGACTCTCGCGCATGCGTGATCTTAACACTAAAATAAAATAAAAATTCTACTGCGCATGCGTGCGCCAGGACGCCTACCTCATCTCCTACTAAAGTGTGCCATAAAAAATGGCGAAAGTGGCGAATTATCGACACTTTCATTGATAACATCTTTTTAAGAATTATTTTAAGCCCACTAATTATAATGCATGAACACTTTCATACACCAAGGTATTTCAACAGCCAACTCTGAATCTGCTTTCAACAAACGTATAAACATTACTTGTTACTTTCTAGGGTTCTTGACAATTGGGATTCCAACAATAGAGCGCTCATATAGGGGCAAAAAAGAATTTTATTTGACAAGAACTTTGAAAAGTTTACTTGAAAACCTTTCGGAAGATGCAAAGAAAGAGGTCAAAATTGTAATTTTTTGCGGCGACGAGGAAGCAGACATGCGAAAATCAATTCTTGAGAAAATAGAAATGGAGTTTTCAAGCTACCTAAATCACGGATTAATTGATATTATCTATGCACCGGCAAGATACTATAAAAAACTGGATAATCTGCCCTTGAATTACAATAATACTCCTACTCGAGTAAGATGGCGAAGCAAGCAGGCTCTTGACTATGCTTTTATGTTGTATTATTCAAGTGGCCAAAGCAGATTTTACATGCATCTGGAAGATGACATTGAAAGCAAAGCAGGATTTTACAAGGTGATAAAAGATGAGGCTAATAAAAGAAGTACTGGCAAAGATAATTGGATAATTCGAGGCTATTACCGAATGGGATTCATTGGTAAATTAATACCAACAGAGTACACAAGATTACTGGCTGATTTATACAGAATATATTATTACCAAATGCCATTAGATTGGTTGCACCATAACTTTATAGGTGTTGTCAACGGAGGAGGGAAAGAGTCAATGTCAAATAATTACTTATTTAGACATATTGGCAAACAGTCATCTTCCAAAAATAAAGAATAATTTCGTAGTAGAATGCAGTGGCGGATCCAGAGGGGTGCAAAGGGTGCAAGCGCACCCCTCAGATTTTTCAACAAATGTGAATAAATTAATAATGACCATTATTAGTATCATAAATATTTAAATATTAACTTTTTGACAATCTTTCGCGTCCTGAGCAAGCTTCCGGCAACTTTCCAAACACCGTCTTGTTTTCGTTTTGCTCGAAGGCCTTGTTATAGGGTTGTCGTAAAATGCAGACCAGAATCCCACATCATCCTCCAATGAGATTACGTCGGATTATTTGATCTTGAGTATGCACCTCTGACCCGTGGATTACGTATTGACACGTACATTTTCAGTAAATTACTGACCAAAATCTGAGGTTCTCCTCCAATGAAATCACGTCGGTGTGACTGATCATAACTTTGCTCCCCTGACCCGTAAATTAAGTACTGTCAGTAGCGTGAACAACCAATAAGAAGCTTCAATTCTGCTCCCTCAACTCAGTTTTGCACCACTCAAGGCAGATCAACCAATCAAAATGCATATTGAGGGGAGCAAGATTGATTTTCAGGGGGTAACTCGGGGTGTAATGTAGATGTAAAATAAATTTATCAGCACGCGTGTATCAATGTCAATGTGGCGAATGATATTTCCATTCACCTTATCGGTAGAAGGAAATTTTCAATGGGCCTAAGCATTTGATAAAATATATTCACCGAATTGGAATCTGTAAAAGTTCTGCTTTAAAGTAATTCAGGTTAAAGTGAGGTGACGAATTTGAATTTGATATTGCAAGGAATGAAGGAGTTTGCCGAGATGTAAATATAATATCTTGAAGAAACACGATTTGAATTTTATAGGCTGTCTGCTGTTTGTTTTCCTAATTTGACACTCAGCTCAGTGCTTCCATGGTTTCTACAAATATGGGTGTGGCCAATATTTTAATAAGAAATTGGGTGTGGTCAAAGCCACCAGCCACCGTTATGCACCCCTCAGATTTTTAGCTGGATCCGCCCCTGATATGATAAGGATAATCAAAACAAATCATCTAATTACAGTTCTATTGATGAAGAACAATCACAAAGGAACGGAGTTGGTATCTTTTTGGCATACATTTATTTTGATATTATGAAAATAGTTGATAAGTAAACTAAGACGCAAGTCCGAGCATTAGTCCAAATATACAATTTTATTTGTAATAGCTTAGGATAGCTACGTTTTATTTTACTGCATGTCTTTCAGATGAATTAGAATAAAGAACATATCTAGGTTGATATCTTATCACCTTTTTGCTATAATTTAGTTTATTCTCGCGTTAAATTGGGTTTCATTTTTTCCTCGAGGCATATGCGTTTGTGGTTTACCTACCTCTTCACTATGCGCATGTAACGAATCGGTCTATTATTATTATGAATATTGTGCAATTGTATTAAACTGGAGAGTCATGTGCCTCTGACAATGAGTCAGGAGCATGTGACTCTAACACGATATATGTATGTCGTAATCATAAAATATAAGTTAGATTGGTGATTTTTGAGATACGAACAAGGCTTTTGTGTTTGTGTTTCTACGACTCGGTCCTGCCGAACCGAATACGTTACACATTGAAGGTACATCTTTAGCTCATTAGATATTGCTCAGCCAAACAACACCACACCTATGTGGCGTGTTCGGGTTCCAAGCAATGAGTCAGAAAACACAACGAATATATGCGACTTCATTGAATTCACGAAAAGCAACGGAAATTTTAAAGAAAACCTAATGAGAAATGATAATTTTTCATCTTATTGTATTTTTCTAAATGTATATTTTCTTGGGGCTATAAAATCAAAGCATACTTTCCAGCCACTGCAAACACAGAATAGAGATAATACAGAAGGCCAACTCGTGTCCTGTCGGTATCCTTTGAAGTTCATGGTCATGGATTTTGTGGAGTCCTTGAACTCGTTTTCATGTCGTCAGTGGCCGCGGCCCAATACGAATAGAGAATAGGCCTGTGTTTAATGGCAGATAGTGAAAAAATGCTGTGGCAGGGAGAGCGGGTCTTGTGTGTGAATGTCATTAAAAGAGCAGTACATACAAATGAAGAAATTATCACTCATACACGGAATAACAATATAAATGCATAATTATTGTGTTCTTTTGATTTAGCTTATTTAGCATATCACACAACACGTGTTTTGGAGTCCTTAACCTCGCTTACATGCGTGACCATCGAAAATGCCCAAGTTGGCCTTCTGTATTATCTCTATTATGTGACTGCAAAGGCCTTTACCAAGAAATATGTAAACAAACTCGTCGATTTTAGTGGATTCTGATTGGCTTAGAATGATTTTAAACAAAAAAGTTGATTGGGTAAAAACGAAATTCACCCTTGCTCTACCAATTAGCATGTGGGTGTTTAAGAGAGAGAGAGAGAGAGGGGGGGGGGGGAGAGAGAGAATGAGATTGAGAGACTTAACACGACAAAACGGCAACTTTTTTACTTGCCAAATAATCATTTGAAAAGTACAATCGACATTAGCAGAATGACATGGACAGTCTGTAGAAAGGTTGTTTTATACAATGGTCACGCGCGAATATCACAAAATTATAACCCTCCCCAACTTCAATGAAAATAAGACACATTAATGCCGAATCGATGAGTCCAAAAAGGTAAAATGGGTTTACCGTAAAACATTGAATTAGCCCCCTGGGGGCTTGTTTATTTTTGACATTTTCAGTGGGCGGCTTAATCGAGGGGGGGCTTTTATCTCTTTTTCACACGTTGTGGTCCATTTCCAAATGTAAATACGGGGAGGTCATTGACATTTCTAAAAGCACCATACCTTTGTGTAGAGCCAGAATCATGTGTTCCACGAGTTCGAGTGTCTTGCCGTTGTTGGGTTTGATTCAGTGAAGTTCCATTGTCAAACTGAGGAGTACATGGTGGTTACAACAAAGAACATTGGAAAATATGCATAAACTATGTATCATGTCTAAGGCAAATTTTAAATTAAAGAAGAAAGGATTTCATTTTCAAAAGTAATCAGAAACGTTAATTTCTTCTGTCTCTGATGACGTTTGTTGACGGATTGAGATCGACTTGAAAAGTGTCAACATTTGGGAAGTGGCTTGAAAGTCCGTGCAGCATTTCCTTACATTCGAGTTTTGCAAATTCTTATAATAGCATTTATCATCTCCAGTTTCATTCGATTCCTTAGCTTTGTTTTGACGCAGGTCAGTTGTGAAAACACTCTTTCACAGACAGCATTACTGACAGGCGTGGCAAGTACTGTTAACGCGTAAATGGCCAGTTCTAAAAGTCCTTTTTCCTGAAGATGTTTCATGCTTGAACACCTTTACCCAAAATTCTGACGAATCAACTGGAATTTTTCCGCCATACCCACATCACACATCACACCCACATCATGCAAAATTTGATGATACTGCTCCTCGACAACTTTCATGTTTTCTGCTATGTGTAACATTGACAGAGAATTCAGAAGCGGACGATCTATTTGGCAAAGGAAAATTTTGGAATTCAAGTAGTTTAATCCAGGAAATATCGTTTCATTAAGCGGCAATCTATTCTCCACTTGATTCAAGAGATCTACAAGAAAGCTTTTGCACCGTCTTGATATCTCCGTCACACTTGCTTTAGCGATGTTGACGATGCTTTAGAAGGAAACCATGATTTATAGGCATTTCCGCAAAGGCATGCTGTGTGCGAATCATGCGAATCATAAGGCATGCGAATCCTTGACAAACTTCTCTCGCCTATAATAGTTGATGCACCGTCTTTTCAAAGACCAAAGCAGTTTACCAAGCCCAAACCAATTTCTTTCAGAGACATCAAAAACTTCCACAATGCCAGCATAAGATGTTTCAATAGTCATACTTTTTTCACTAAAGTATCGTATGCAAATACAAAGGTTTTTCTTTGCCGCAATATCTTTTGTTTTATTAATTCGCACTGCAAATTCTTTGCCCTTGACATGCTTTTGCAATTCAAGTTTGATAGCTGGTGAAATGACTTTTGTCAGTAGCAAACTGTAATTCGTAACATGAAGACGAATTTCACCACTTGCTGCCTCTTGCTGACAAATTTCTCCCCATGACTGATGACTGATAGGCGCAATTCGTGCGCTGCATTTGCTAACGCTCATGCCCTTTTAACTATCTCCCCAAGATGATCAACTGCCATGGTGGATGAATGTCACGCAATCCCAGAAGTTAATCGAACCTCAGCTTTCTTCAACTTGTCCTTTAATCCTGGCTTTGATTCTTTTCCAAAAACTATTGGCCGCATTCCTTGACTTACAATCTAACAAATCGCGACAATCTAACAAATTGCCTAACCGGTAGTTTATTTCTATGTTCCTATGATTTAAGGGGTGGAGATTAACATTCCAAGATGGGTCCAGCTAAATTATGCCTGGATGCTAGCGTGGTGATGACGTCACTTTAAAGGTTGACAGAAAAATAAGATCTCGATTATCTGACTCCATGTTTTAGGTAGAGCATTGAAAATTGCATCAATCGATAGATCCTTAGGCTACCTATCGAATGAGCGAAGGGAAATTAAAATGTGACAACATCAGCATTCTCACGATGACGTCATCAAAATGCTTAAAATGACTAAAAGGGATGAAAAGATATGTAAAATAATCGAAAATCAGTTTATGGCCATGAAAACATAAAAGGTTGTAGAAATGAACGGAATCATGTACATGCTGTCATGAAGGTATGCTTAGACGGCCATTCACTGATTGTGACGCAATGAGAAAATTTAAAAAGCTCAAAGTTAAATATCTAAAACTAAAACTATCAAAAAAGAAACTTCATGGAGCCCAGTCAGTATCTTCATCACTGCAATCACTTTCACCAGAGGAGTCGCCAAAAAATCAAACCAAGCTCACTCAGTTAATCATCTACGTCAGCTTCGGTGGTGGACTCGATATCTTCATTATTATGTATTTTCGCTCGCTTTGCCTCTGGCTCTTTTTCTTTGGTTGCTTTCACCAAAGATACTGGAATAGTGATTGGATAGGAAAATGCGAAGCGGAAAATAGAACATGGTACAAAACATTGCTTAATCAAACTTGTAGGGAATGATCATTTCCTGTTAGTGTGGTTTTGATGGATAATAACGCGATTCGGAGCTTTATGTTAATACCTTGAACGCTTTTTATGTTCAGTCGGGATTCTTCCATTTAATAGTTAATAAATGGAATATTGAAGTTTAGATCAGAAGGCCTACATCACGGTCACTTATATTCTGCTTCACGTAGGCAGATATTGGCTGCAGTGCCTTTTAATACATAAAGAAAGGAATTACATTACCTCGATAGCAAGTTCAAGTAAGTCTTGATTGATTTGGTCAGCAAAATAGGTGAAATCCATTCTTGGATGATCCTTTCGGTGAGAGTTCTGGTCGTGATACTAAAACCGGAAATCACTATACCCTAAAACTTTTCCAAAACATGTTGTTATGTAAACTAGATTCCGTGGGTCTAAGGCTTTTTCTCTTGTTACCATCAGTTTCCTTTGTGAGACGAACAACACGAAAAGACACAAAATAAACAAAAAACGACACAATTCTATTCTTTCATTTCCTCCACATAATCTAGAGCTTCCTTGCAGCATACAGTACGACAATCGACACACGACAAACATCACAGTATCTCCAATACTGCGAAAAACGGACGCAAAAGCAACAAATTTAAAGTGCCTCTACACCTTACTTTGTTATTGGCTAAAACTATAGATTCGAATGCGCTGATTCTGAATCCGTTTATATGTTTTTGATATGACTAGTAGTTTTTGAGATACGAGGCAACGCGTGCCACTTTTTCGTTGTTAACTTTTAGGACTGGGTCGAGTCCACTACGACATCATAGTTGAGCCTAGTTGTGCCCCGTTCATTTTCCCGTACTGAAGCAACAAATCTGACATCGATTTTCTCTCACACGATGGGCTAGATATTTGTTTTTTTGACTTTGATGATTAGAAACAGGTTGGCGCATTATGGCATTTGGGTTTGAAAGACTTGCGATGAGTTTGCAGCTGTGGAGAGGAATTACAAAATTCCCATATAGTGGCTGCTCGTTGTGCTCAGTGGCGGCAGCCGTAGGCCGTGCAATGTTAAAACTGTACGGGAACTGGACAGAGAATGAAAACGTGATTAAAGATTGTTAAATTTATGTGTGAAACTGGGAAAATATGCCATATCGATGTGTTTTGCTAGCCCATGGAAATACACCCGATAAATCAGAATTTGCATGGCTTCACAAAATTCTGCTATATCAGGATGATCGCCCTAAAACTGTGAGGAGAAGGAGATGGATAGATTTCATCAATTCGCAACGATGGAAGAAATTCTATGGACGCACGCATCATCATGAATGAAATAAATCAAACAACAAAGCGCAACAATTTCGGTACAATAACGAAATTCGTGTGTAGTATAAGGAATTGTGTTGCAGATTTTCTACACTTGCTGTTCCAAATGAAAATCGAATCTTTTCAGGCCCTCTTCAAACCCCAAAGGTTTAGACTGACACGGATATGATGGCCTAAATTATGTTGCGTCTATTGAATTTTGATACACACTTTTACTTCATCAAATACACAACAAAAAGATAATAATTCAGATCCAGTCAAATGCCCGGAAAGTTTTCTTTCAACATTTCTTTTCTCGCTCAAATCTCTTCCATGGCTTTGAGTGAAAGAGTTCTAAGCCAAATAGGATCAAATGCATCATGTTCTCCTTCATCGGTCTGCGCAATCGATCGTATCCCCTTGCCATCTTTGCATTCCTCGGCACTCTGCAATCCTTACTGTCATGAACTATTATCCGACTAACAATGTTAATTTATGAAAACTTTCTATTCAATTCTGATCACCAACATTGCACAAATTCCCACGAATACAAATAACGAGACAGACACGCCAAAGCGCAAACACTATTTATTATACTGAATGTAGGCCTACGCCCGCCGCCACTGAGCACAACAAGCAGGCACTACATGGGAATATTGTAATTCCTCCCCACAGCTACCAACTCATCGCAAGCCTTTCAAATTCCAATCTCATTATGCGCCAGCCTGTTTCTTATCATCAAAGTCAAAAAACAAATATCAAGCCCATCGTGTGAGAGAAAATGGATGTCAGATTTGTTTCTTCAGTACGGGAAAATGAACGGGGGGGCACAACTAGGCTCAACTATGATGTCATAGTTGATTCGACTCAGTCCTAAAAGTTAACCAAAAAAATGGCGAAAATGGCGAAACATCGACACTTTACCACGTTATAACTCGATAACTATACGTCAAATTTAAAAAATATTTTCGGATCTAGAATCAGCAAAGAAAGTTTTATCGATGTAAAGAATAAAAAAATAAGGGGTAGAGGCACTTTAATAGCAACTAACAGCTGAGGCAACAAGATCTCTCTCAAGCATCTCGATCCCCAAACACATGCTCCAAAACAACGGCAACAAGATCTTTCTCAAGCATCTCGCTCCTCAACGGCATGCTCTCTCCTACGTCATGCTTAAAAATCCAGGGGAGTCTAAAAAGTGATTAATTAAAACTAAAACCCTTACAGTTAACTACTAAAATCACGTAACAACGATACAAACGACACAAACGATACAAACGATAACGAAACTAACTACGTCAATAGGGAGTATTTATTAACGTGAATTCATATGTAAATTCTGGGAACGAATGTTAATTCTCATTAGTGAAAATTGTGGGAATTAATGATAATTTCTTTAGTGTAAATTGTGGGAATGACTGCTATATGTTCATTAGTTTAACTGTATTTACGTGGATTCATGTGTAAATTGTGGGAATGAATTTTGATATTACTGAATAAAGTAACTAAAAATGTTGTCACTATGTCTTGGATGTATTCACGTGGATTCATGTGTAAATTGTGGGAATGAATATTAATTTTCATCAGTCTAAATTGTGGGAATGAATGTTATTTTTCATTAGTGTAAATGGTGGGAATGAATGTTAAGTTTCATTTGTCTTAATTATGGGGATGAATGCTATAATTTCCTTAGTTTTAGTTGTATTTACGTGGATTCATCTGCAAATTCTGGGAATGAATGCTAATATCACTGAAAAAGTAACTAAAAGTGTTTTCACTAAGTTTTAGTCGTATTAACATGGTTTCATGTGAAAATTGTGGGAATGAATGTTAATTTTAATATTTCTTTTGCTAACATTTAGCGCTAGCCTCTTTAACAGATCGCGTGTGTTGTAGGACAAATTATATTTTGGTAAATTCATTTTTGCACCATAATTAAACACACATAACATGTACTTACATTACATTGCTCATGTATGTATGTATGTATGTATGTATGTATGTATGTATGTATATATGTATGTATGTATGTATGTATGTATGTATGTATGTATGTATGTATGTATCTATGTATGTATGTATGTATGTATGTATGTATGTATGGGCATGAGCGGGAGCGAATGCAGCGCGCGAAGCGCGCCAACCACATTAAACTTTTTGTACTTGAGGGGCTCCGGGAAGCGAGCGTAGCGAGTGCCCCCGGCTAGTCTCTATTAATTAATGTTAATTTTCATCAATCTAAATTGTGTGAATGAATGTTATTTTTCATTAGTGTAAATTGTGGGACTGAATGTTATATTTTAGTAGTTTTATTTCTATTTACATGGTTTCCTGTGTAAATTGTGGGAAAAATGTTAACATCACTGACAATGTGACTAAGAGTGTTTTCAATTTTCATTATTGTAAATTGTGGGAATGAATCTTATATTTTTATTATTTTTTGCCGTATTTACGTGGAATAATGTGTACATTGTGGGAATGAATGCTAATATCACCGAAAAAATAACTAAAAGTGTTTTCACTATGTTTGAGATTTATTAACGTGGATTGATGTGCAAATTGTGGGAATGAATATTAATCTTCATCAGTGAAAATTGTGGGAACGAATGTTATTTTTCACTAGTGTAAATTGTGGGAATGAATGTTATATTTTTATTAGTTTTATTTCTATTTACATGGTTTCATGTTTAAATTGTGGGAATGAATGTTAACATCACTGAAAATGTAGCTAGGATTGTTTTCACTAAGTTTTAGATGTATTAACGTGGATTCATGTGAAAGGTGTTGGTGTTAATTTAATCTTCATTATAATAAATTGTGGGAATGAATGTTATATTTTTATTGGTTTTAGCTGTATTTACGTGGATTCATGTGTAGATTGTGGGAATGAATGCTAATATCATTGAAAAAAGTAACTAAAGGTGTTTTCATTACGTTTTGGATGTATTCACCTGGATTCATGTTCAACTTGTTGGAATGAATGTTAATCTTCATTAGTGTAAATTGTTTGAGTGAATGTTATAATTTGCTCTATTTACCTGGATTCGCGTGTAAATTGTGGGAATGAATATTAATTTTCATCAGTCTTAATTGTGGGAATGAATGTTTTTTTCATTAGTGTAAATTGTCGGAATGAAGGTTATACTTTTATTACTTTTAGCCCTATTTATATGGATTTATGTGTAAATTGTGGAAATGAATGTTAACATAACTGAAAAAAGTAACTAAAAATATTGTCACTAATTTTCAAACGAATTAACGTGGATTCATGTGAAAAGTGTGGGAATGAATTCTAATCTTCATTATAGTAAATTGTGGGGATGAATGTTATATTTTTATTTGTTTTAGCCGTATTTGCTTGAAATCGTCTGTAAATTGTGGGAATGAATGTTAATTTTCATCAGCCTAAATTGTGGGAATGAATGTTATATTTTTATTAGTTTTAGCTCTTTTTACATGCATTCATGTGTAAATTGTGGGAATGAATGTTAATATTACTGAAAACACGTGAATAATAGTTTATTTCACTAAGTTTTAAGTGTATTAGCGTTTAATCATGTTTCAATTATGGGAATGTGTAAATGTTTACTTTCATTAGTTTAAGATGTGCGAATGAATGTCAACTTTCTTTAGTGTAAATTGTGGGAATGAAGGTTATATGTTCATTAGTGTAATTTGTGGGAATGCATTTTATACTTTCATTACTTTTAGCTCTATTTACATGAATTTATGTGTAAATTGTGGAAATGAATGTTAACATAACTGAAAAAAGTAACTAAAAATGTTTTCTCTAAATTTCAAATGTATTAACGTGGAATCATGTGAAAAGTGTGGGAATGAATTCTAATCTTCATTATAGTAAATTGTGGGGATGAATGTTATATTTTGATTTGTTTTAGCCGTATTTGCGTGAAATCATGTGTAAATTGTGGGAATGAATGATAATATCACTGAAAACACGTGAATAATCGTGTATTTTACTCAGTTTTAAATGTATTAACGTGAAACCAAGTTTAAATTGTTGGAATGAATGTTAATTTTCATTAATGTAAATTGTGCCGATGAATGTCAACTTTCTTTAGTGTAAATTGTGGGAATGAAGATTATATGTTCATTAGTGTAATTTGTGGGAATGCATTTTATACGTTTTTTACTTTTAGCTCCATTTACATGGATCCATGTGTAAATTGTGGGAATGAATGTTAACATAACTGAAAAAAGTAACTAAAAATGTTTTCACTAAACTTGAAATGAATTGACGTGGATTCATGTGAAAATTGTGGGAATGAATGTTAATTTTCATCAATCTAAATTGTGTGAATGAATGTTATTTTTCATTAGTGTAAATTGTGGGACTGAATGTTATATTTTAGTAGTTTTATTTCTATTTACATGGTTTCCTGTGTAAATTGTGGGAAAAATGTTAACATCACTGACAATGTGACTAAGAGTGTTTTCAATTTTCATTATTGTAAATTGTGGGAATGAATCTTATATTTTTATTATTTTTTGCCGTATTTACGTGGAATAATGTGTACATTGGGAATGAATGCTAATATCACCGAAAAAATAACTAAAAGTGTTTTCACTATGTTTGAGATTTATTAACGTGGATTGATGTGCAAATTGTGGGAATGAATATTAATCTTCATCAGTGAAAATTGTGGGAACGAATGTTATTTTTCAATAGTGTAAATTGTGGGAATGAATGTTATATTTTATTAGTTTTATTTCTATTTACATGGTTTCATGTTTAAATTGTGGGAATGAATGTTAACATCACTGAAAATGTAGCTAGGATTGTTTTCACTAAGTTTTAGATGTATTAACGTGGATTCATGTGAAAGGTGTTGGTGTTAATTTAATCTTCATTATAATAAATTGTGGGAATGAATGTTATATTTTTATTGGTTTTAGCTGTATTTACGTGGATTCATGTGTAGATTGTGGGAATGAATGCTAATATCACTGAAAAAAGTAACTAAAGGTGTTTTCATTACGTTTTGGATGTATTCACCTGGATTCATGTTCAACTTGTTGGAATGAATGTTAATCTTCATTAGTGTAAATTGTTTGAGTGAATGTTATAATTTGCTCTATTTACCTGGATTCGCGTGTAAATTGTGGGAATGAATATTAATTTTCATCAGTCTTAATTGTGGGAATGAATGTTTTTTTCATTAGTGTAAATTGTCGGAATGAAGGTTATACTTTTATTACTTTTAGCCCTATTTATATGGATTTATGTGTAAATTGTGGAAATGAATGTTAACATAACTGAAAAAAGTAACTAAAAATTTTCACTAATTTTCAAACGAATTAACGTGGATTCATGTGAAAAGTGTGGGAATGAATTCTAGTCTTCATTATAGTAAATTGTGGGGATGAATGTTATATTTTTATTTGTTTTAGCCGTATTTGCTTGAAATCGTCTGTAAATTGTGGGAATGAATGTTAATTTTCATCAGCCTAAATTGTGGGAATGAATGTTATATTTTTATTAGTTTTAGCTCTTTTTACATGCATTCATGTGTAAATTGTGGGAATGAATGTTAATATTACTGAAAACACGTGAATAATAGTTTATTTCACTAAGTTTTAAGTGTATTAGCGTTTAATCATGTTTCAATTATGGGAATGTGTAAATGTTTACTTTCATTAGTTTAAGATGTGCGAATGAATGTCAACTTTCTTTAGTGTAAATTGTGGGAATGAAGGTTATATGTTCATTAGTGTAATTTGTGGGAATGCATTTTATACTTTCATTACTTTTAGCTCTATTTACATGAATTTATGTGTAAATTGTGGAAATGAATGTTAACATAACTGAAAAAGTAACTAAAAATGTTTTCTCTAAATTTCAAATGTATTAACGTGGAATCATGTGAAAAGTGTGGGAATGAATTCTAATCTTCATTATAGTAAATTTGGGGATGAATGTTATATTTTGATTTGTTTTAGCCGTATTTGCGTGAAATCATGTGTAAATTGTGGGAATGAATGATAATATCACTGAAAACACGTGAATAATCGTGTATTTTACTCAGTTTTAAATGTATTAACGTGAAACCAAGTTTAAATTGTTGGAATGAATGCTAATTTTCATTAATGTAAATTGTGCCGATGAATGTCAACTTTCTTTAGTGTAAATTGTGGGAATGAAGATTATATGTTCATTAGTGTAATTTGTGGGAATGCATTTTATACGTTTTTTACTTTTAGCTCCATTTACATGGATCCATGTGTAAATTGTGGGAATGAATGTTAACATAACTGAAAAAAGTAACTAAAAATGTTTTCACTAAACTTGAAATGAATTGACGTGGATTCATGTGAAAATTGTGGGAATGAATGTTAATTTTCATCAATCTAAATTGTGTGAATGAATGTTATTTTTCATTAGTGTAAATTGTGGGACTGAATGTTATATTTTAGTAGTTTTATTTCTATTTACATGGTTTCCTGTGTAAATTGTGGGAAAAATGTTAACATCACTGACAATGTGACTAAGAGTGTTTTCAATTTTCATTATTGTAAATTGTGGGAATGAATCTTATATTTTTATTATTTTTTGCCGTATTTACGTGGAATAATGTGTACATTGTGGGAATGAATGCTAATATCACCGAAAAAATAACTAAAAGTGTTTTCACTATGTTTGAGATTTATTAACGTGGATTGATGTGCAAATTGGGGAATGAATATTAATCTTCATCAGTGAAAATTGTGGGAACGAATGTTATTTTTCACTAGTGTAAATTGTGGGAATGAATGTTATATTTTTATTAGTTTTATTTCTATTTACATGGTTTCATGTTTAAATTGTGGGAATGAATGTTAACATCACTGAAAATGTAGCTAGGATTGTTTTCACTAAGTTTTAGATGTATTAACGTGGATTCATGTGAAAGGTGTTGGTGTTAATTTAATCTTCATTATAATAAATTGTGGGAATGAATGTTATATTTTTATTGGTTTTAGCTGTATTTACGTGGATTCATGTGTAGATTGTGGGAATGAATGCTAATATCATTGAAAAAAGTAACTAAAGGTGTTTTCATTACGTTTTGGATGTATTCACCTGGATTCATGTTCAACTTGTTGGAATGAATGTTAATCTTCATTAGTGTAAATTGTTTGAGTGAATGTTATAATTTGCTCTATTTACCTGGATTCGCGTGTAAATTGTGGGAATGAATATTAATTTTCATCAGTCTTAATTGTGGGAATGAATTTTTTCATTAGTGTAAATTGTCGGAATGAAGGTTATACTTTTATTACTTTTAGCCCTATTTATATGGATTTATGTGTAAATTGTGGAAATGAATGTTAACATAACTGAAAAAAGTAACTAAAATATTTTCACTAATTTTCAAACGAATTAACGTGGATTCATGTGAAAAGTGTGGGAATGAATTCTAATCTTCATTATAGTAAATTGTGGGGATGAATGTTATATTTTTATTTGTTTTAGCCGTATTTGCTTGAAATCGTCTGTAAATTGTGGGAATGAATGTTAATTTTCATCAGCCTAAATTGTGGGAATGAATGTTATATTTTTATTAGTTTTAGCTCTTTTTACATGCATTCATGTGTAAATTGTGGGAATGAATGTTAATATTACTGAAAACACGTGAATAATAGTTTATTTCACTAAGTTTTAAGTGTATTAGCGTTTAATCATGTTTCAATTATGGGAATGTGTAAATGTTTACTTTCATTAGTTTAAGATGTGCGAATGAATGTCAACTTTCTTTAGTGTAAATGTGGGAATGAAGGTTATATGTTCATTAGTGTAATTTGTGGGAATGCATTTTATACTTTCATTACTTTTAGCTCTATTTACATGAATTTATGTGTAAATTGTGGAAATGAATGTTAACATAACTGAAAAAAGTAACTAAAAATGTTTTCTCTAAATTTCAAATGTATTAACGTGGAATCATGTGAAAAGTGTGGGAATGAATTCTAATCTTCATTATAGTAAATTGTGGGGATGAATGTTATATTTTGATTTGTTTTAGCCGTATTTGCGTGAAATCATGTGTAAATGTGGGAATGAATGATAATATCACTGAAAACACGTGAATAATCGTGTATTTTACTCAGTTTTAAATGTATTAACGTGAAACCAAGTTTAAATTGTTGGAATGAATGTTAATTTCATTAATGTAAATTGTGCCGATGAATGTCAACTTTCTTTAGTGTAAATTGTGGGAATGAAGATTATATGTTCATTAGTGTAATTTGTGGGAATGCATTTTATACGTTTTTTACTTTTAGCTCCATTTACATGGATCCATGTGTAAATTGTGGGAATGAATGTTAACATAACTGAAAAAAGTAACTAAAAATGTTTTCACTAAACTTGAAATGAATTGACGTGGATTCATGTGAAAATTGTGGGAATGAATGTTAATTTTCATCAATCTAAATTGTGTGAATGAATGTTATTTTTCATTAGTGTAAATTGTGGGACTAAATGTTATATTTTAGTAGTTTTATTTCTATTTACATGGTTTCCTGTGTAAATTGTGGGAAAAATGTTAACATCACTGACAATGTGACTAAGAGTGTTTTCAATTTTCATTATTGTAAATTGTGGGAATGAATCTTATATTTTTATTATTTTTGCCGTATTTACGTGGAATAATGTGTACATTGTGGGAATGAATGCTAATATCACCGAAAAAATAACTAAAAGTGTTTTCACTATGTTTGAGATTTATTAACGTGGATTGATGTGCAAATTGTGGGAATGAATATTAATCTTCATCAGTGAAAATTGTGGGAACGAATGTTATTTTTCACTAGTGTAAATTGTGGGAATGAATGTTATATTTTTATTAGTTTTATTTCTATTTACATGGTTTCATGTTTAAATTGTGGGAATGAATGTTAACATCACTGAAAATGTAGCTAGGATTGTTTTCACTAAGTTTTAGATGTATTAACGTGGATTCATGTGAAAGGTGTTGGTGTTAATTTAATCTTCATTATAATAAATTGTGGGAATGAATGTTATATTTTTATTGGTTTTAGCTGTATTTACGTGGATTTATGTGTAAATTGTGGAAATGAATGTTAACATAACTGAAAAAAGTAACTAAAAATGTTTTCTCTAAATTTCAAATGTATTAACGTGGAATCATGTGAAAAGTGTGGGAATGAATTCTAATCTTCATTATAGTAAATTGTGGGGATGAATGTTATATTTTGATTTGTTTTAGCCGTATTTGCGTGAAATCATGTGTAAATTGTGGGAATGAATGATAATATCACTGAAAACACGTGAATAATCGTGTATTTTACTCAGTTTTAAATGTATTAACGTGAAACCAAGTTTAAATTGTTGGAATGAATGTTAATTTTCATTAATGTAAATTGTGCCGATGAATGTCAACTTTCTTTAGTGTAAATTGTGGGAATGAAGATTATATGTTCATTAGTGTAATTTGTGGGAATGCATTTTATACGTTTTTTACTTTTAGCTCCATTTACATGGATCCATGTGTAAATTGTGGGAATGAATGTTAACATAACTGAAAAAAGTAACTAAAAATGTTTTCACTAAACTTGAAATGAATTGACGTGGATTCATGTGAAAATTGTGGGAATGAATGTTAATTTTCATCAATCTAAATTGTGTGAATGAATGTTATTTTTCATTAGTGTAAATTGTGGGACTGAATGTTATATTTTAGTAGTTTTATTTCTATTTACATGGTTTCCTGTGTAAATTGTGGGAAAAATGTTAACATCACTGACAATGTGACTAAGAGTGTTTTCAATTTTCATTATTGTAAATTGTGGGAATGAATCTTATATTTTTATTATTTTTTGCCGTATTTACGTGGAATAATGTGTACATTGTGGGAATGAATGCTAATATCACCGAAAAAATAACTAAAAGTGTTTTCACTATGTTTGAGATTTATTAACGTGGATTGATGTGCAAATTGTGGGAATGAATATTAATCTTCATCAGTGAAAATTGTGGGAACGAATGTTATTTTTCACTAGTGTAAATTGTGGGAATGAATGTTATATTTTTATTAGTTTTATTTCTATTTACATGGTTTCATGTTTAAATTGTGGGAATGAATGTTAACATCACTGAAAATGTAGCTAGGATTGTTTTCACTAAGTTTTAGATGTATTAACGTGGATTCATGTGAAAGGTGTTGGTGTTAATTTAATCTTCATTATAATAAATTTGGGAATGAATGTTATATTTTTATTGGTTTTAGCTGTATTTACGTGGATTCATGTGTAGATTGTGGGAATGAATGCTAATATCATTGAAAAAAGTAACTAAAGGTGTTTTCATTACGTTTTGGATGTATTCACCTGGATTCATGTTCAACTTGTTGGAATGAATGTTAATCTTCATTAGTGTAAATTGTTTGAGTGAATGTTATAATTTGCTCTATTTACCTGGATTCGCGTGTAAATTGTGGGAATGAATATTAATTTTCATCAGTCTTAATTGTGGGAATGAATGTTTTTTTCATTAGTGTAAATTGTCGGAATGAAGGTTATACTTTTATTACTTTTAGCCCTATTTATATGGATTTATGTGTAAATTGTGGAAATGAATGTTAACATAACTGAAAAAAGTAACTAAAAATATTGTCACTAATTTTCAAACGAATTAACGTGGATTCATGTGAAAAGTGTGGGAATGAATTCTAATCTTCATTATAGTAAATTGTGGGGATGAATGTTATATTTTTATTTGTTTTAGCCGTATTTGCTTGAAATCGTCTGTAAATTGTGGGAATGAATGTTAATTTTCATCAGCCTAAATTGTGGGAATGAATGTTATATTTTATTAGTTTTAGCTCTTTTTACATGCATTCATGTGTAAATTGTGGGAATGAATGTTAATATTACTGAAAACACGTGAATAATAGTTTATTTCACTAAGTTTTAAGTGTATTAGCGTTTAATCATGTTTCAATTATGGGAATGTGTAAATGTTTACTTTCATTAGTTTAAGATGTGCGAATGAATGTCAACTTTCTTTAGTGTAAATTGTGGGAATGAAGGTTATATGTTCATTAGTGTAATTTGTGGGAATGCATTTTATACTTTCATTACTTTTAGCTCTATTTACATGAATTTATGTGTAAATTGTGGAAATGAATGTTAACATAACTGAAAAAGTAACTAAAAATGTTTTCTCTAAATTTCAAATGTATTAACGTGGAATCATGTGAAAAGTGTGGGAATGAATTCTAATCTTCATTATAGTAAATTGTG
Organism: Sanderia malayensis; assembly: GCA_013076295.1. NCBI lineage: Eukaryota > Metazoa > Cnidaria > Scyphozoa > Semaeostomeae > Pelagiidae > Sanderia > Sanderia malayensis. The sequence continues at coordinate 109,658 of RQOL01000618.1, read as the reverse complement.
GGGATGAATGTTATATTTTGATTTGTTTTAGCCGTATTTGCGTGAAATCATGTGTAAATTGTGGGAATGAATGATAATATCACTGAAAACACGTGAATAATCGTGTATTTTACTCAGTTTTAAATGTATTAACGTGAACCAAGTTTAAATGTTGGAATGAATGTTAATTTTCATTAATGTAAATTGTGCCGATGAATGTCAACTTTCTTTAGTGTAAATTGTGGGAATGAAGATTATATGTTCATTAGTGTAATTTGTGGGAATGCATTTTATACGTTTTTTACTTTTAGCTCCATTTACATGGATCCATGTGTAAATTGTGGGAATGAATGTTAACATAACTGAAAAAGTAACTAAAAATGTTTTCACTAAACTTGAAATGAATTGACGTGGATTCATGTGAAAATTGTGGGAATGAATGTTAATTTCATCAATCTAAATTGTGTGAATGAATGTTATTTTTCATTAGTGTAAATTGTGGGACTGAATGTTATATTTTAGTAGTTTTATTTCTATTTACATGGTTTCCTGTGTAAATTGTGGGAAAAATGTTAACATCACTGACAATGTGACTAAGAGTGTTTTCAATTTTCATTATTGTAAATTGTGGGAATGAATCTTATATTTTTATTATTTTTTGCCGTATTTACGTGGAATAATGTGTACATTGTGGGAATGAATGCTAATATCACCGAAAAAATAACTAAAAGTGTTTTCACTATGTTGAGATTTATTAACGTGGATGATGTGCAAATTGTGGGAATGAATATTAATCTTCATCAGTGAAAATTGTGGGAACGAATGTTATTTTTCAATAGTGTAAATTGTGGGAATGAATGTTATATTTTTATTAGTTTTATTTCTATTTACATGGTTTCATGTTTAAATTGTGGGAATGAATGTTAACATCACTGAAAATGTAGCTAGGATTGTTTTCACTAAGTTTTAGATGTATTAACGTGGATTCATGTGAAAGGTGTTGGTGTTAATTTAATCTTCATTATAATAAATTGTGGGAATGAATGTTATATTTTATTGGTTTTAGCTGTATTTACGTGGATTCATGTGTAGATTGTGGGAATGAATGCTAATATCACTGAAAAAAGTAACTAAAGGTGTTTTCATTACGTTTTGGATGTATTCACCTGGATTCATGTTCAACTTGTTGGAATGAATGTTAATCTTCATTAGTGTAAATTGTTTGAGTGAATGTTATAATTTGCTCTATTTACCTGGATTCGCGTGTAAATTGTGGGAATGAATATTAATTTTCATCAGTCTTAATTGTGGGAATGAATGTTTTTTCATTAGTGTAAATTGTCGGAATGAAGGTTATACTTTTATTACTTTTAGCCCTATTTATATGGATTTATGTGTAAATTGTGGAAATGAATGTTAACATAACTGAAAAAAGTAACTAAAAATATTTTCACTAATTTTCAAACGAATTAACGTGGATTCATGTGAAAAGTGTGGGAATGAATTCTAGTCTTCATTATAGTAAATTGTGGGGATGAATGTTATATTTTTATTTGTTTTAGCCGTATTTGCTTGAAATCGTCTGTAAATTGTGGGAATGAATGTTAATTTTCATCAGCCTAAATTGTGGGAATGAATGTTATATTTTTATTAGTTTTAGCTCTTTTTACATGCATTCATGTGTAAATTGTGGGAATGAATGTTAATATTACTGAAAACACGTGAATAATAGTTTATTTCACTAAGTTTTAAGTGTATTAGCGTTTAATCATGTTTCAATTATGGAATGTGTAAATGTTTACTTTCATTAGTTTAAGATGTGCGAATGAATGTCAACTTTCTTTAGTGTAAATTGTGGGAATGAAGGTTATATGTTCATTAGTGTAATTTGTGGGAATGCATTTTATACTTTCATTACTTTTAGCTCTATTTACATGAATTTATGTGTAAATTGTGGAAATGAATGTTAACATAACTGAAAAAAGTAACTAAAAATGTTTTCTCTAAATTTCAAATGTATTAACGTGGAATCATGTGAAAAGTGTGGGAATGAATTCTAATCTTCATTATAGTAAATTGTGGGGATGAATGTTATATTTTGATTTGTTTTAGCCGTATTTGCGTGAAATCATGTGTAAATTGTGGGAATGAATGATATATCACTGAAAACACGTGAATAATCGTGTATTTTACTCAGTTTTAAATGTATTAACGTGAAACCAAGTTTAAATTGTTGGAATGAATGCTAATTTCATTAATGTAAATTGTGCCGATGAATGTCAACTTTCTTTAGTGTAAATTGTGGGAATGAAGATTATATGTTCATTAGTGTAATTTGTGGAATGCATTTTATACGTTTTTTACTTTTAGCTCCATTACATGGATCCATGTGTAAATTGTGGGAATGAATGTTAACATAACTGAAAAAAGTAACTAAAAATGTTTTCACTAAACTTGAAATGAATTGACGTGGATTCATGTGAAAATTGTGGGAATGAATGTTAATTTTCATCAATCTAAATTGTGTGAATGAATGTTATTTTTCATTAGTGTAAATTGTGGGACTGAATGTTATATTTTAGTAGTTTTATTTCTATTTACATGGTTTCCTGTGTAAATTGTGGGAAAAATGTTAACATCACTGACAATGTGACTAAGAGTGTTTTCAATTTTCATTATTGTAAATTGTGGGAATGAATCTTATATTTTTATTATTTTTTGCCGTATTTACGTGGAATAATGTGTACATTGTGGGAATGAATGCTAATATCACCGAAAAATAACTAAAAGTGTTTTCACTATGTTTGAGATTTATTAACGTGGATTGATGTGCAAATTGTGGGAATGAATATTAATCTTCATCAGTGAAAATTGTGGGAACGAATGTTATTTTTCACTAGTGTAAATTGTGGGAATGAATGTTATATTTTTATTAGTTTTATTTCTATTTACATGGTTTCATGTTTAAATTGTGGGAATGAATGTTAACATCACTGAAAATGTAGCTAGGATTGTTTTCACTAAGTTTTAGATGTATTAACGTGGATTCATGTGAAAGGTGTTGGTGTTAATTAATCTTCATTATAATAAATTGTGGGAATGAATGTTATATTTTTATTGGTTTTAGCTGTATTTACGTGGATTCATGTGTAGATTGTGGGAATGAATGCTAATATCATTGAAAAAAGTAACTAAAGGTGTTTTCATTACGTTTTGGATGTATTCACCTGGATTCATGTTCAACTTGTTGGAATGAATGTTAATCTTCATTAGTGTAAATTGTTTGAGTGAATGTTATAATTTGCTCTATTTACCTGGATTCGCGTGTAATTGTGGGAATGAATATTAATTTTCATCAGTCTTAATTGTGGAATGAATGTTTTTTCATAGTGTAAATTGTCGGAATGAAGGTTATACTTTTATTACTTTTAGCCCTATTTATATGGATTTATGTGTAAATTGTGGAAATGAATGTTAACATAACTGAAAAAAAGTAACTAAAAATATTTCACTAATTTCAAACGAATTAACGTGGATTCATGTGAAAAGTGTGGGAATGAATTCTAATCTTCATTATAGTAAATTGTGGGGATGAATGTTATATTTTTATTTGTTTTAGCCGTATTTGCTTGAAATCGTCTGTAAATTGTGGGAATGAATGTTAATTTTCATCAGCCTAAATTGTGGGAATGAATGTTATATTTTTATTAGTTTTAGCTCTTTTTACATGCATTCATGTGTAAATTGTGGGAATGAATGTTAATATTACTGAAAACACGTGAATAATAGTTTATTTCACTAAGTTTTAAGTGTATTAGCGTTTAATCATGTTTCAATTATGGGAATGTGTAAATGTTTACTTTCATTAGTTTAAGATGTGCGAATGAATGTCAACTTTCTTTAGTGTAAATTGTGGGAATGAAGGTTATATGTTCATTAGTGTAATTTGTGGGAATGCATTTTATACTTTCATTACTTTTAGCTCTATTTACATGAATTTATGTGTAAATTGTGGAAATGAATGTTAACATAACTGAAAAAAGTAACTAAAAATGTTTTCTCTAAATTTCAAATGTATTAACGTGGAATCATGTGAAAAGTGTGGGAATGAATTCTAATCTTCATTATAGTAAATTGTGGGGATGAATGTTATATTTTGATTTGTTTAGCCGTATTTGCGTGAAATCATGTGTAAATTGTGGGAATGAATGATAATATCACTGAAAACACGTGAATAATCGTGTATTTTACTCAGTTTTAAATGTATTAACGTGAAACCAAGTTTAATTGTTGGAATGAATGTTAATTTTCATTAATGTAAATTGTGCCGATGAATGTCAACTTTCTTTAGTGTAAATTGTGGGAATGAAGATTATATGTTCATTAGTGTAATTTGTGGGAATGCATTTTATACGTTTTTTACTTTTAGCTCCATTTACATGGATCCATGTGTAAATTGTGGGAATGAATGTTAACATAACTGAAAAAAGTAACTAAAAATGTTTTCACTAAACTTGAAATGAATTGACGGGATTCATGTGAAAATTGTGGGAATGAATGTTAATTTTCATCAATCTAAATTGTGTGAATGAATGTTATTTTTCATTAGTGTAAATTGTGGGACTGAATGTTATATTTTAGTAGTTTTATTTCTATTTACATGGTTTCCTGGTGTAAATTGTGGGAAAAATGTTAACATCACTGACAATGTGACTAAGAGTGTTTTCAATTTTCAATTATTGTAAATTGTGGGAATGAATCTTATATTTTTATTATTTTTTGCCGTATTTACGTGGAATAATGTGTACATTGTGGGAATGAATGCTAATATCACCGAAAAAATAACTAAAAGTGTTTTCACTATGTTTGAGATTTATTAACGTGGATTGATGTGCAAATTGTGGAATGAATATTAATCTTCATCAGTGAAAATTGTGGGAACGAATGTTATTTTTCACTAGTGTAAATTGTGGGAATGAATGTTATATTTTTATTAGTTTTATTTCTATTTACATGGTTTCATGTTTAAATTGTGGAATGAATGTTAACATCACTGAAAATGTAGCTAGGATTGTTTTCACTAAGTTTTAGATGTATTAACGGGATTCATGTGAAAGGTGTTGGTGTTAATTTAATCTTCATTATAATAAATTGTGGGAATGAATGTTATATTTTTATTGGTTTTAGCTGTATTTACGTGGATTCATGTGTAGATTGTGGGAATGAATGCTAATATCATTGAAAAAAGTAACTAAAGGTGTTTTCATTACGTTTTGGATGTATTCACCTGGATTCATGTTCAACTTGTTGGAATGAATGTTAATCTTCATTAGTGTAAATTGTTTGAGTGAATGTTATAATTTGCTCTATTTACCTGGATTCGCGTGTAAATTGTGGGAATGAATATTAATTTTCATCAGTCTTAATTGTGGGAATGAATGTTTTTTTCATTAGTGTAAATTGTCGGAATAAAGGTTATACTTTTATTACTTTTAGCCCTATTTATATGGATTTATGTGTAAATTGTGGAAATGAATGTTAACATAACTGAAAAAAGTAACTAAAAATATTGTCACTAATTTTCAAACGAATTAACGTGGATTCATGTGAAAAGTGTGGGAATGAATTCTAATCTTCATTATAGTAAATTGTGGGGATGAATGTTATATTTTTATTTGTTTTAGCCGTATTTGCTTGAAATCGTCTGTAAATTGTGGGAATGAATGTTAATTTTCATCAGCCCTAAATTGTGGGAATGAATGTTATATTTTTTATTAGTTTTAGCTCTTTTTACATGCATTCATGTGTAAATTGTGGGAATGAATGTTAATATTACTGAAAACACGTGAATAATAGTTTATTTCACTAAGTTTTAAGTGTATTAGCGTTTAATCATGTTTCAATTATGGAATGTGTAAATGTTTACTTTCATTAGTTTAAGATGTGCGAATGAATGTCAACTTTCTTTAGTGTAAATTGTGGGAATGAAGGTTATATGTTCATTAGTGTAATTTGTGGAATGCATTTATACTTTCATTACTTTTAGCTCTATTTACATGAATTTATGTGTAAATTGTGGAATGAATGTTACATAACTGAAAAAAGTAACTAAAAATGTTTTCTCTAAATTTCAAATGTATTAACGTGGAATCATGTGAAAAGTGTGGGAATGAATTCTAATCTTCATTATAGTAAATTGTGGGGATGAATGTTATATTTTGATTTGTTTTAGCCGTATTTGCGTGAAATCATGTGTAAATTGTGGGAATGAATGATAATATCACTGAAAACACGTGAATAATCGTGTATTTTACTCAGTTTTAAATGTATTAACGTGAAACCAAGTTTAAATTGTTGGAATGAATGTTAATTTTCATTAATGTAAATCGTGCCGATGAATGTCAACTTTCTTTAGTGTAAATTGTGGGAATGAAGATTATATGTTCATTAGTGTAATTTGTGGGAATGCATTTTATACGTTTTTTACTTTTAGCTCCATTTACATGGATCCATGTGTAAATTGTGGGAATGAATGTTAACATAACTGAAAAAAGTAACTAAAAATGTTTTCACTAAACTTCAAATGAATTGACGTGGATTCATGTGAAAAGTGTGGCAGGCGCGGATCGAGGGGGGGGGTGTTCTGGGTGCTTGAGCACCCATAAAAATTCTTAGGAAAATAAAAAAATATGTAACACAATTTAAAAACAAAATTTTGAAATATTCTCGTCAACTTTGGATAGCCAAATAGCGTCTCGACAAATCTGGTCGCGACAAATTTATGCACTGTTATTCAATTCAATTTTGGAGAAATGGTAGTTTATATATGTTGTAGCCCTGTGGTTGTAGCTTAACAATGAGCACCCATAAAGATGCTTGCTTGGCTTGATTGGTTTGCTCCAAAAATTCAAGTTTTAAGGGTGCTCCCGCCAGTTCTCAGCACCCGTAAAAGATGTTCACTGATTGGTCTGCTCCCTTTACAGGTGCTGAGATATTTAAGCCTGGTTCCCACTAGGACATAACGCGCTAAGAAAATTTGGGTTTTAACTTGTTAACGCTTTATGCCCCAGTGGGAATACAAAACCTAACGCGTTATTTCCAATAAAACTCAGTTAAACCACGGGTTTTATGGGGCTTAAATATAAAAAAGTTTTGATATTTAAACCCTTTAAAACCTCGACAAAATCGCAAGTGATGACATTTATTAACATTCTTGGATTGCTAAAAAAGAAACAACTTCAAAATGGCGTTCGAATGTGAAGGTACGAGCCTTCAAGTTGATGAACAATTATCTGAGTTAGTTTAAAGTTATCCTTGTCTGTATGCCAAAAAGAAAAAAGATTATAAGGACAAGAATGTCAGAAATAATGCTTGGGCAAATATTGCAAGAGAGCTGGGATTGGAGCAAGGTAATCAATTCAATTCAATTCAATTCAATTTCATTCGACAAACAATTTTACTATATAATATATAATATCAGTGGCGTAGATACAGGGGGGCATGGAGATCGCCCCCCCACCAGAGCTTCGAGCCATTTTGTCCGAAAACTTAAGATTTTGTCGGAAAGTTTTCGAAAATGATCTTAAGGCAAACAGTGGCAAACTTGCCATTAAGGAAGATGCAAGAACCCTTTCTTGAGGCAAAAACAAAAAAACCTTTCAATTAAACTATACATCAATTTGTTTTCGATGTTCTATTTTGGTTTTTGTTCTTTTGTAACCTTTTGAAAAGAATAATCACCAAAACATTTCATTTCCCAATTCGTGTTTTTCTCAACTAACTGTCATTTTTCATGTTCAAACTCTGTGTATATTCGGAAACGTCTTATCGAACAATTACCTAAATTCGGGCGTGCCCTTTTGGACACGCCCAAAAGACACACCTTTTTGTGGGGAAATTTTGGTCTTTGCCCCCCGCTACATATTTCTATCTACGCCACTGTATAATATTGTAGGTATACTGTAGAAACATTAATACGGATATATTAATTTAAAATGAAAAGTAACAGTACAATCTATTAATGTTCTTGTCTAGGACACCGAGATGAATCCTAATGATTTTCGAGCCCAGTGCCCTAAGTTAAGGTAGATCAACAAAACAATTATTATTATTCAATATTTTATCGTCTCGATGATGAATTTGAAAAAAATTTACGATTAAAATCATGACTAAACATAACAGAAAATACAAATAAAAGTTAAAAGAAAAAACAAAAGAAGGAAAAAGCAAGAGGGGTAGGCGGCGATTGACAAGTTAGGTTACTTGTTTTGGTGAGAAAAATGGTTGATGTGAATCAGTGTTATTAAAGATCTATGCTTACAAATGTTCAAAGCTTGTTTGGTTCACTAGAATAGCTTTGGAAGAGAAAATTACGAAAAAGTTTGGTAAAAGTGTTCTTGTTGCGTATTGACTTGATTTCTAGTGGGATTTCATTCAAAACCTTCACGCCAGTAAAGGCCAGGATTTTTTTCCGCAGGTCAGTTCTTACATTAGGCAGAGAAAAATTATTTTTTGTAGCTTGTCGGGTTTGGTAGTTATGCTTTACGTTGGTTTTCTCAAAAATTTTATACAGAGTTGATGTATTGATATCATTTTGTATATCATGCATAAATTTTGCAGTTTCTAGTTTATAGCAATCTTCAAACTTTAAAAGTTCGAGTTTTATAAAGAAAGGAGAAGATTTAGATTTAAAATCTTCAAAGCACATTAATCTAACAGCTTTATTCAAATTATAGTTTATTGTTTTAATCAAGTATTTGGGTGCAGTACCCCAGGTTATAATGGCATAATTGATATGTGGAATGATGAATGCATTGTAAAAATTTCTCAACATGGCCAAAGGAACAAAGTGTCTCATTTTTGCAATAATACCAATACCTTTTGAGAGTTTAATATTTATTTGTTTAATATGCTGTTTCCAATTTAGATTTTTGTCAATCAGTACACCTAAGTATTTTATGTATTCTTTCTCTACAATGGGGGTATCATTTATTTTTATACAAGTTTTAAATGAAGGTGATTTTCTGTTAGATATTAGGAGGTAATTTGACTTGGCTACATTTAAGGTTAGCCTGTTAGCAGAAAACCATTCAGAAACTTTTTTAAGTTCATTGTTGACAGTAGTTTCCAGGTCTTTTTGGTTTGTATGAGAGAAAAAAATGCTAGTATCATCAGCAAAAAGATGAAATTTCAAGATTTGTGAGCAGGACGGCATGTCATTAATGTATAGAAGGAAGAGAAGAGGACCAAGCACACTTCCTTGAGGGATAGCATGCGTTATATGGCGAGGTTCAGATAAAATACCATTTATGTAGACTTTCTGAGTTCGATTTGGGAGATATGAATTGAACTAATCTAATGCATTGCCTCTAATTCCATAATGGTTAAGCTTAGATAATAGTATTTTGTGGTTAACCGTGTCAAATGCTTTAGCAAAATCCAAAAATATACAGCATGAAATTTCTTTTTGTTCAATTGCATTGGTCAGTTGGTCACATAGTTTAAGTATTGCTTGGGTTGTCGATTTTTGTTTTTGAAAACCAAACTGATGAGAATACATAATCTTATGTTTTTCTAAAAAGTCCGATAGAACACTAGATAAAGGATCACTAATGAATTTCACCATTTTAATCGGGATGTCATAAGAATCTGGTGATTTAAAATCCTTAAGCATCATTATTTCATTTTTCACTTCATTAAAGTCAACAGGTGAAATAAAAAAACTTTCTGAAATTTGGTTTTTTAGGAAATCTTTATAGTCAGTCTTTGCAGGGCCTAATTTATTTGCTAGGCTAGGTGCTATGCTTGTGAAAAAGTTATTAAAGGCATCCGCTATTTGTTTATCATCAGATAAAAATTTACCCTGATACTCTAATTTTATCTTTTGTTGTGCTTTACGCTTGCTTTTGTTCAAAGTTTCATTTATTCCTTTCCAGATTAGTTTTGAGTCATTTTTGAAACTCTCAAAGTATAAAGTATAATGATTTTGTTTGCTTAGCCTAATTACTCTATTTAACATGTTTCTATACTTTTTATAACGTTGGAGCCAGAAGGGGTCATTTGTTTTGATAAACTTTCTTAAAATAGAATTTTTTGTGGAGATTGATTTTAAAATACCGTTCCTTATCCATGATTTACGCTGTTGTTTTTTAAGGCGTTTAGATTTTCTCTTTAGTGGAGCATGTTTATTTAGCAAGTTGAGAAACCTATTGTGGAAAATTTCAAATTTATGATCAAGTGAACAGGTTTCATCAAAGGTTGAAAAATTAATAAGTTTAGCATCATTTATATAAGTTTCCTTATTGAAATTGCGATAATCTCTAGATATTGAGGATTCTTTAACTTTAGTATTGTTATTAGTTTCAAATAGTGTGAAGCTAGGTAAATGGTCAGATATCTTATCTATTAAGTTTCCACTTATTGTTGTTGGTTCCATGAAGTTTATAAAGATGTTATCAATCAGGCTAGGAGAAGAGTTATCTACTATTCTTGTAGGCTTTAATATCAAGGGTTTGAGAAAGTTGGAGATAATTAAGTTAAGGAAGGAATCAGCAATAGACGATTTATCTACTTTGAGATGGTTAATGTTAAAATCTCCGCACATAAAAATTAACTTGTTTTCCCTATTCAGTTTAGACAATGTCGACTGCAAGTAATCAAAAAATGATGTTGGGTTTTTACGAGGATGATTATATACCACACCTATTATCATGTTCTGTTTGGTTTGATTATCGATTTCAACCCAATGAGCTTCAAATTCACACTCGATGCTTTTATAAGATTTGTTAATATCATCTCGGGAAACATAAGAAAGATGGTCCGCGATGAAAACACCACATCCACCTTTCTTATTACTACCTATTTTATTTGCTCTGAAAAACTATGGAATCCTTCAAGTTTAATTTGATTGATCTGCTTATCTTTATCTTTAGAATGCCATGTTTCACTTAACGCAAGGATGTCAAATTTGAAGTCAAGGTTATCAAGTAGAATTTCTAAGTTCTCAATATTTTTAGAAACAGATGAGATATTTGTGTGAAAGATACTTGACATCTTATTAACATTTACACAAGGGGAGTTAATTAATTTATGAAATTCGTGATTATCGTAATAAGTGAAATTAGAGAAATTCTCTAGATTAGACTCTACGTCGTTTTTAAAAAGTATTTCATGTTCTTTGAATGTTAATTTACAAGTTTCAAGCTGTTCAAGGTGGCTGTAGTCTGTCAAAGGAATAGCTGTAGAGTTACATTTACAAGAAAAGCTAGAATTATAAGAAAGATTAAACAAATCATTGTCATTGGTAGTGAAAAAAGGAAGGGAGGATAATGAATTTAAGCAACACGATGAACATTCCCAAGTAAGCAAGTGTCTATCAATATTGGGTATTTTCCAATTTTTGGTTTGCGCACATTTTTTATGAATGAAACGTTGACATTGACCACAGGGGACGGAAAAAATGGGCGTTCGGATGCCTTTGTGGCAAATCGAACACAACTTATCAAATTTTGATGTAATATTGATGAAACGAGTTTCGGATTTATCACTCACAAATTTAAGCTCTTTCGCAAATTTTACATCAGCTAGCCGCTGAAACGGAAGCGAGGCCTTAAGGCAAATATCGCAGAAAAATTCGTCATCCTTTTCAGCAAGATCGCAAAATAGTTTCATAGTCAGTCCGGAGCATTTCAGATGAACCCAACATTTGCATAGATCGCAAAAAATAGATTTTTGATTATCAAAAACGGTACGATTGCATTTGGGACATGTGGTTTCCTCAGTCATAGAAAAGGGGGTAAGAGTGGGTGAACGTGAAATTAGTATATAATAAAGTTATAACAGTTTGATAAACATTTAAGAAAAAGGAGAAAACAATTGAGAAGTTAAAATTAAGACTTACTCAAGAGAGTCCAGGTCGCTGATGAAATTGATTTTCTTTACTGGCGATGATTCGTTTTTCCTTATTAATGTTATCTCAAGAAATTGGGCGTTAAGCATACCGGCCCGGATTGCTTGAGTAGGAATAAGCTTTTACGGTCGGTGATACCGATTTGCTGTGCAAATTTCGGCCCACAGAACACGGAGTGTGACCCCACCGAACGTATTATTATTATTATTATTATTATTATTTTTGTTGCTTTTATTAAGTTCCTCTGTCAGGACTTGAAACCCTTCCAAACTAGCTATTCCAGGGGATTAGGTGGAATTGACTTCTCCTCGCCCTCCAAACAAAAGGCTTAACAAAATGGCAGGTCAGGAACAAATCGCTAAGTTAAATGCAAATCAAAAAAATCACAATGGAGGTCACCCGCAGCCAACTTCAGCGAGTCGGCAGTGGCCTCCTGAGGGAACTAAAAGCCAAAAAGGCCGCAGGCATAAGGCCAAACGAACCCAAAGAGTGGCATGTTGCAGCAAGCAGTTAGTATTCAGCCACCAACCACGGTCCGCATAACTTCAGTTGATATTAAGCCACCAACCACAGCCCGCATAATTACAGTTGATATTAAGCCACCAACCACAGCCCGCATAACTTCAGTTGATATTAAGCCACCAACCACGGCCCGCATAACTTCCAACAACAGCCGCAAAGTTTCAGTTGGTAACCAGCGACCAACGATAGCCGAATAATTTCAGTTGGTATTAGCCCACCAACAAGAGGCGCATAATTTCAGTTGGTATTAGCCCACCAACAAGAGGCGCATAATTTCAGTTGGTATTAGCCCACCAACGAGAGGCGCACTATTTCAGTTGGTATTAGCCCACCAACGAGAGGCGCATAATTTCAGTTGATATTAGCCCACCAACAAGAGGCGCATAATTTCAGTTGGTATTAGCCCACCAGCAAGAGGCGCATAATTTCAGTTGGTATTAGCCCACCAACGAGAGGCGCACTACTTCAGTTGGTATTAGCCCACCAACAAGAGGCGCATAATTTCAGTTGGTATTAGCCCACCAACAAGAGGCGCATAATTTCAGTTGGTATTAGCCCACCAACGAGAGTGAAATAAGTCTGTTGGCATTAAGGCACTAACGCTAGCGTATCATATCCGTGAGTATGAAGGTTCAGCCCAACGGCGTATTACATCTGGGCCTAAAACCTGTTGGCATTGAAAACTCAGTTGATATTAAGCAACCAACCGAGGCGGAAATTCTGGGCAAGGGAATTTGTGATGGTATGCAGTTACCCACCACTGCGTGTAATTCCCGTTGGCATACCGCCAGAATGACGGGATAAAATGCTGTTGGTATTAAGCCCCAACTGACGGCGTATTATGTCTGGGCGTAACATTCTGTCGAGCAACAACTATTGCGTATGATTTTTAGGCGTAAAATTATTGTGATGGTGCTAAATGATCAATGACGGCATGTAACTTCTGTTGGTATTAAGGCACCCACCATGGGATGTACTTGATGGGCGTAACACTCCGTCAGTATTAAGCCCTGCGCCATGGCGTATAATTTTAGGGCAAACCATTCTCTTAACTATGGTAAATAATTACGGGGTAAAACCCCATTGGTGTTAAGCCCGCAGCTATGGCGTATACGTTTTGGGCATAGTTCTCTTGGTAGCTATTAAGCCCCGAACGACAGCGTATAATTTTTTGTTGGCATAAAACAGACAACAACGGCCCATAGTTAGCCACGATAGCCACATGCTGGTGTGGTTTGCAAAACGTTGAATTTGATTGCTCACATGGTCTGTCTGATGTGAAATCGACGGTCTCGCATGGGTATACGTATATTGATAGGGACACTGCAGTGCATCCACCATCTGCTAAACCCACTTTACTTGTCAATGGACAATTAAAAGATCCGCAAAGTAGCAATCGTGCGGGCGCCCTGAGTCCAGGGGCCGCTAGCAGGATTTTCGGATGAGAGCCCCCATGTTGTTACTGTCTCTGAAGAAACAGCATAGTGTACGAGAAAAGGGGGCTATAACTCGATACCAAAATGAAGTTACATTCTTAGTTTCGCTAAATGGCCACACATGGGCAACAAAATATGTGCTCATCTCTTCGTTGTCACAAATTCAAGAAAAATTCCGGTATACGGATCAAAGGATCCATGCTGCAATTTACACCGGCACGGTCGTCCGTCATATTGAAAGGAAAACGCTATTCAAAAAATAGTTTCCCTTTGGAGGGATAAAACGGAGAAATTGGTTGAAAATTCAAATAGCTACACACCGCCAGTGGCTATTTGATTCGCGATTAAAAGATCGTTGTAAGCTACACTTATTGGTGAAACGCACGCGTACCCTTGCTCATCGTCAGAGTGGGATACACAGCAGGCTGATAAAATTCCCATGGTCAATAATTGGTCAGCAATGTTGATAAGGAATGCTATTTACAAAGAATAATTCGAATGACAAAACTGAAAAGCACTTTATACCCCTGGAATACCCCTATATCACTTGCAGAACAGCAATGGCGTCCGCCGCTCCAGGTTGAGTTATTCACAATGTAACTTTACTGTAAAAATGGCCCATTGCAAGAAATAGCCAACAAATGACGATCGATAATCTAAAAGCACTGAAGATTAAATTACCCATTAAGGCGTTTACCATGCGGACACGCGCTGAAACTGCAAAGGAGACAGTATGGTTCTATACCCACAGGGCGTTGCCTGGGTAATGCATTGCAAAGCACACGACAGGATAACACTGTCAAGGCAAGGAACACGCCGTATAACAGTGTACCGTGCGAAATCCCAGTGTTGCTATCGCTGGAATGCAAATATAATTGTCTTTTTCAATTAAGAGAGGCACTGAATTTTGATGAATAGTGACAGTCGTCACTAGCTGTGATGGCATTTCCCGGGGTTGGGCAATCCCCGGTTGTAAAAAGATTCGAGACAGGGGGCCTTCAAACTGATTCGTCTATCTGGTTATCGCTTTTGGTCGCAGCATGACGTTACGCTTGTACAAACAGCCAACACAGCGTGCAGTGCACTCGATCCTCTCCTCGCAGGACAAATGCAAATGCGATTGCAAGTTTAATACCGCAGTATTTCTAAGCACAATTTGAAAACAACAAGGTGTTTTGTTTGCCAGTGCAAAGCCCTGGCGGAATAAAAGCGAAAAGCTGAGGGTCTCAGCCCTGTAGTAACAAAGTAACCCCTCAATAAACAATAAAGTCTGTTTGAAGACTGGTAAAACAACGAAAGTTTGGTGTAAAATCAATATCGAAAGAAATGTGATAAGGAACAATCTCACCAAATCGACTCTCCTTTCTCCCTTGTATTGTCTTATGCGCAATCCTGCCAAGCCAACGAATTCCATGGCTTATCTGATCTTTCTTCAGTACAGTGAACCAACGTTAAGTCCAGTGTAACAAACACAAAGACAAGCGTGGATAGCAAAGAAGTCAAAAAGTCAATCCTTGTTCCATGCACTAGGCCTCAGAATGATTGTTCAAGCTTTCATTGATGAAGAGCCTTTGGTCAGTGGATTCAGTAAAACCAAGGTTGATGGCTTTAAGCTTCTGTAGCGTTTTGGGTATATACGCTCGGTTCTTTTGTAGCGTGTAGAGAGTGCTTCGGCCCGAAGGCCTAAGCCAGAAATACAATTGTCTTGATAACTTTAGAGATCTTTCTTGTCGAATCAACAGTAAAACTAAACTTATCTAACACAGAACATGAATTATAACACTGTTAACAAACAACACATAGACGTCACGGGACTTCAACACATTTACAATTCAATACAAAACACGGAAATGACAATATCACAAGGTTCAAGACAACAGGATACGATGGAGACACTGATACATTACGAGGATTAAACAATTATCGATAGAAGCTTTAAACACCAATCGTTACACTTCTAGACCTGATTTTTGACCTCTTTCATGAAGAACAAATCGCAGATTTTCCTGGATGCGAATTTAGTGATGATAACAAGCATCTTCCTTTCGAGAGTTGCGATGGCTGGCTTCTATATCATCATGCTTAATTTCGATGCCAATTTTTTTCCCGATCTCGATAATCAGCGCTTCACAATTTTCATTTTGAAGCCGGGGAATTCCAGAAACTTCTACCATCGATCTGCGCCCATGTTGCTCCAAGTCATCAATGGCTTTGCTTCTTTGTTGATCTTTTTTTTCCAGATCTCTAATACGTTTGAGGAGATGCTTATTTTCATTTTTAAGCTCTGTGTTTATTCTCAGTATACCTCCAATCTGTTCTTTGAAACTTTCATACTGATCAGATTGAAATTGCTGCGCCTTTTCGATGTCTTGCAATCTTTTATTTATTTTCTAGTACTGAGAGGCGAAGGCTTTATCGATGTTCTCTTCAATTGTAGTTTCGATTTCGGCTTTGAATGAGGCAAGTTTTATATCCAAGATCTCAGATAGTTTTTTATCTAATACATCAGCCATTTTTTTCTCATCCATAATGATTTAAAACCGCATAAAAGAGTAAAAAAACAAAAAACAAAAAAGACAAAAACTAAAAAAGTAGCATTACAAAGGATCGACTCGCATATTGGAAATCCTTTGAAGTCACCGCACATGAAAACACGTCCGCTTCTCACGGTGTTAGAGCTCCAGTTGATTTAGAGCTTGATTTAGAGCTCTAAATTTAATCATTTCCCTTTTAAATTCCAATTTCGTTTCGTTGTCTTACCGCCTAGAGCCCAAAACGTATGTTGTTTATGAATAACTGCAATTCATTTTTCTTTATTTTGGGGCAGAGGCAAAGAAGTTGTTTTTAAATTTGAAAAAGCGCTATAACAAACGTCGCAATGACCTGAAGAAAGTGGAGCGATCGGGGACATCAACTGCAGCTGTATCTTCTGCAAGACAACGCGTCCAAGAGTATCGGTTTTTGGGATGGCTGCAGCCATTTATTCGAGCCAGAGTGACTAAAACTAACGTGCTAATCAATTCAACAGTATCGACGCTTATAGGTATTTGTCGTCCCGAAGTCCAAGAGGGCACAGAAGGTTATCTTGACGAGAATGCAGACCAAGTTGATGAAGATGATTTGGATGATGACAATGATGATGATGATGATGATGATGATGATGCCATATCAAACAAAAGTCAAGCAATGGTCAAGGCCAATCTCAAGAGAAAGAAACTATCCATGAATAGCAGCATTTCAGAGGTAACGGAGAGAACAAAGTGGCAAAAAGAGAAGCCAGACCTAGACAGAATAGAGATGCAGTTTTTAAATAAGATGGAAAAGGTCATTGTAAGCCCAGAGGAGAAGGAGAAGAAAGATGACTGTGACATCTTTGGTATGCTAGTTACAGCTGAAATAAAGAAGCTGAACACCCACAACAGAATCATTGCCAAAAATCAAATCCAAAACATGATTTTTCAACTCCAAATGTCTCAGCAGCAGCAAGAACAAAACCAGTCTCAGCCTGAACAACAGTACAATCAACAACAAGAACAGCACAATCAACAACAACAACAATTTTATCAAGGCCGGTAATATGCTGAAAACACATCGTGTCTTAATTTAATACAAAGATAGCATACGCCAGCATCTAGCAGAAAATGAACACTTTTAAACATTTTGACCAAGCATGACTTTTTATTAATGTTTAATATGAGCAGTTCTCAGTCCTTCTTCTTGCCAATCCTTCTCACATATTCTAGCTGCCAATCAAAGGATCCAGCTTTGCAACAAACATATTCTTTCAAAGCTTCTCTTATATCTATAGCATCATTTGCATAGCGAGATCCGCGAACTCTGCTGATCGTTTGCAAGCCACTACCACCTTCCACTATTTTACGCCACTCTCCTGGCTTTATCTCACCACTGCCATTTTCGGAGTCAAAAAAGCCAGTAGGACAATATACAGCATTATCTGTTTGGCGTAAGTAGTTGTGCAAGCATATTGTTTCCAGAACGTAAGCTTCTACATTTTTGCGGGATGCACGAATAGGGCCACGAAATATTCTCCACCTAGCCACAAGTATACCAAAGGTGTTCTCGATTGTACGACGAGCTCGAGACAGTCGGTAGTTGAAGATTCTTTGTTTTTCGCTCAGGCTACCAGGAAATGGTCGCATCAGCCATTGCTTTAATGGGAATATTTCATCACCCACTAAATAGTAAGGTACCTCTTTCAATCGGCAACCAGTTATTTTTTCCGATTTAGGTATTTTAATGGATTTATCCTCAAATTGCTGTCAAATTTCCGAATTTAAAAGGACACCACTGTCATTGTTGCTACCAAATCGACCAGCGTCAATGGCTGTGAGGTTGTATCTAGCATCACATATCGCAAGAAGAACAATGCTATAAAATCCTTTGTGGTTATAGTCTTCACTCCCTGACTTTTTGGGACAATCTATTGATATATGTTTCCCATCTATGGCTCCAATGACATGAGGCATATTCCAAATTTTGCTGAAATCGTCTGCAATAGCTTTCCATCCGGTTGCATTAGAGGGTGCGGTCAGGTAAAGGGGTGACAGCTTAAAATATAATGCATTGCAAACTTCACTTATTATTTTGCATGCCGATGAACGCCCAAAACGAAATGCATAGCTTAGTGTTTGCTGTGAGCAGCCAGTTGCAAGATATCGCAATGTGACTACAAGCCTTGCTCTGGCAGGTATTGCTTTACGAAACTTAGTATCTCGCTTAGTTATTTCAGTCTCGAGGAGGCTAAAAAGATGGTCAAATCTTTCTTTGGACATCCTCAAATACCTATAAAAAAGATTAAATTCGCCTAAACTTTTTCACCTATTGAAGAGGTCACTGATAAAGAAAATGCAATGTTACATACATTGCATACCTGTAATGATACTCTCGGTCCTGCAGTCTCAATTCTTGATACAAGCTATGATATTCCCCAGGGGCTTTTGATTTGAATATTTTTCTGACCCAAAATTGTGCTTGTCTTTTTTGTTTTCGTTTCGCTCGCAGTCTTTTCTTGCGGAGAACATAAACAATACCCACAATTGCAGCTATTTGTTTGTGTCGTGAATACGCCATTTTGAATCAACAAAGACATGTTACTGATTATGGATGACTCATTTACATTTAAACCCAATAAATAACCATAGTGGAAACCAGAGGCGGATCTAGACTGGTGCAACTGGTGCAACTGCCCGAGTCAGATTCTCCCAAAAGCAGTGACGTAATCGATTAAAGATGACGTTCACACAAAATATAGTCCACAACAATAAGTGCAGATGAAATTATTTATTAAAAGTCCAGTCCACACTGAACCCCATTGATACACTTTCTGCGGTATATTATTAATTTACTGATGACATTCACAGCTGGACTGACTGTTTAGGCCAAGCAGAGCACCCACGTGGTAGGCAATGCTGTAAAAGAGAACGATTCGCAGTCCCTGGTAAAATGGTCAGAAACGTGGCAGATGGCATTTAATGTTACAAAATGCCACATTTTAAAAGTTTGTAAAAAGAAAAATCCTACTGATTTCCAGTATGCAATGAATAATGTTCCTGTGTCAGAAGTTGACCGTCATCCTTACTTGGGAGTCGAACTAGAACAAAATATGTCATGGTCTCAACATATAACAGCCACTGCTAATAAATCAAGTAGCACCTTAGGTTTTCTACGTAGAAACCTCTCTGCATGCTCTACCCAAGTCAAAGCTACAGCATACAAGACGTTAGTTAGGCCGAAGCTTGAATATGCATCATCGGTATGGGACCCCCATCATAGAAACAAAATTGAACAGCTGGAAAAAGTTCAAAAAAGCTGCCAGATGGGCCATGAATCAGCACAGCTGGGCGACTAGTGTCTCGGACCTCCAACGCCAACTTGAATGGCCGGCTCTTCATCAACGTCGACTGTATGCACGGCTTGTATTGATGTTCAAAATAAAGAATAACGATATTGCAATCCCATTACCATCATACATCATGATGCCAACAATGCGATCAACTAGATCTCTCTCTTCAGGGGCATGGAGACCCATTCAGATGAACACATCATGTGACAGCTACAAATACAGTTTCTTTTCCAGAACGATTGTAGATTGGAACAGACTCCCAGATAAAGTCACTATGACAAAAGATCTGGAACGATTCAAGACCGCAGTTGCAAACCATGTGTTTACATACTAAATTATTTCTTCGCGTGTTTTTTATATAAGATTAAAGAAATATGTATTTAAAAATTTCTCTTGGTTAACTGCAAAATGTAACAGATGTGGATTTGATGGGTATGAAAATTTTAGCTTCCCTTAGCTGGTCATAAGTGCTGACATTGTCAGTAGCTTGCTTTGATATGTTGGATTTTTTTTCACCTGTTGGGGCAGGTTTGAGTGTTACTGGCTTTCTGGCCGAGTTCCTTCCCATCTTCACATTTTGCAGTGGACAATTTAATTTATTTTTACTTGATTGAGCAAAATGCTATTGGCGATGCTCAGTAGTAGCGTTAAAGTTAAAGTTAAAGCTAGGCCAAATTTAAGCAGAATGGTTGTGAAAACGTGCTGCCCGTTGTATTGAAACACGTCACAGCTTTCTACTGCCCCAGTGACCCGGGTTTTGTTGTATCCAAACTTCAACATTAGCCAATGAAATGAGCTTTCACTGGTGCAAAACGTCATTTCCACTGGTGCAAAGACCAATCTACCAATGAAAATGCAGGGCTGACTGGGGCAAAACGTCATTATTACGTATTTATCGGAATGTTGATATTTTAATGTGGCCAGAGTCCTGTCCTGAACTGAAACTAAACTCCTTTGAAGATAAGTAAAGTGATACGTATAATTACTTTCGTTTGTTTTCTTCTAAAAATGTTGTGTTTTACTTTCAAGCTTCTTCTAAACAATCAAAGAAATATTTTAAAACATATGTTAAGTCAGAATGATTACGTGTTGTCTGTCGAAGGGTGTGGCCGTGTACGAAGGCCTTGGGACACGCCCTAAAACACATAAATTGCACCAGTCAGATTTTGGTCTGGATCCGCCGCTGGAAACGTGTGGGGTTTAAAGCGTTTAACAGCTTAAAACTTAAAATTCTTGACGCACTTAGCCCATTAAACCCCAATGGAAACATGTTGGACATGACGCGTTAACTGTAGCTTTCCTAACGCGCTTAGGGCGTTTTGTCCTAGTGGGAACCAGGCTTTAATGCCACTAAATCTAGGAATTCCGCAGCAAGATGGAATTAAAAGAAATTGTTTCATTTCATTGTCAAATGCATGTTAAAGGGAATGTGCAAGGTTAAAAGGTGTGCCTGTGCACATGCTAAAAATAGATTTGGTTTATTAACCAATCAGAGAAGCGCAAAGGGAAGATGTAATTTTTTCACGTGAACATTAGGCCTGTTGTTGTTACCATTTTGCATTCTCTTCCGGTTCTCATCACTGATCTCAAAATTTTCATGTGATCAGTTTATGTGACGCTTACTGCGCATGTCTACAATGAATTGAATTTCGATCTATTTTTAAACACAGCCTATTATGCTTGCACATTCCCTTTAATGGCGTCTCAAGCTTTGAATGAACTTCAACAAATTTTTATCAAACGTTCGGATGTAAATATAAATAAGGCTATTTTATTGTTGCGAGAAAATGTGAAAAGAGATCTTTTATCTTGTTTTGAAAGACCAAAGCGGATTAAACTTTCTTATTGTCCAATATCACACGGACAGTTTCCTGCTTCCCAGGTAGAACGGGTAAGGGAAAAATCGACAGCCAGTAAGGTACGTGTCTGGCTTGGCCTTTGCTCTAGCATTTTTAACGATAATATTTCAACATTATAAGGCAGCAGATAAGATATCTTTTATATCATTTGATTGCCATATGTAATTTTCTGCAACCATGATTTGAGAACTACATTGGAAAAACTATCTACACGTGTCATCCTCAGTGAACTCTATATAAGAACTCTGGAACGATAACTCTATTTAGCTCGAGTGTGTCACAAAATGGCTGCCGCTGTACGTACAGGGGAAAAAAAATCATCGTATTTCTCATCAGTTGTATCATTATTAGCTGCCAAAATGTACAGGATCATTTAATATACTTATTTATTTCTTAGAAATAAAAAAAATCATCGCTACACGCTTTTAATGTATTTTACGGGCAACTTTCTATTTTAGAAATTCTCTAAAAAACAAAAAAAGTATAACCTGCAAATAGCAATTCTACAACTTTTGAAATTCCATGTAGCTATGTATCTCATAAAATAAACGTGTAAGGTGACTTCAAATAATTTGGACGATGAGCTTAGGCCAAAAATCGCCACTACAAAAAGTCTTGTAGCGTTGACATTTCTCCATAAAGTTGTAAGTCATATATGTAAAGCTCTCGATAACATATTTCTCCAAATGACAACTTCAATTTCTTGGGTGAAACTCCACAATTCCTAGCAGAAAATAACAAATTTGCTTGTTGATGGTAGTGTACGTGTACAGAGCCAACTTGACAACATTTCTTGTACGTTACGTTTGCTTCACGTACAGCCTCTCTCCCACTCACCGAAGTGTATAAAAGCGGGAAATTCAACTTGCCGAACATGGGGAGTAAACAAAATGTATATCTACATTTCTTATTTATCATTATTAATTTGATCAGTAAATGTTAAAAGGCCTACACAGGTAAAAGCGTGGTAAATTCCAAACAAGTGAAATAAAAACAACGTGAAATTCTTCGTGAAATACCACACTTCTATGAAATTTTACAGTCATAGAAATGCTCTTATTTTATTGTGAAATACCCCGGTAAAATGCTACATTTAACGGAGAGTTTCTTGGGAGTGTGGTATTGCACCCTTGATAAAATACCACGCGTCATTAGTGCTGCTGTGTGCGATTATACGCTGCATTTTACGAGTCATTTCCTGTGGCATTTCTCAGCGTTTTTACTTAGGCCGAAGTTGCTGCCACTGCAAAATAGCCTTTTTACAACGATCTCCTTCCTTAACATTATTATTTCTAAGTCGGAAACGATAGAACAAATCTTACCATTATATGATTCCTTTATTTCGTTGAGGTAAAAATATCGATTTTGATGAAAATGAAATAAATCCGTAAAAAAATAGCTGCAGCACAATAGGTCTCCATTATAATTTCTAGCTTTTATACGTACAATGTGCGCGCATCAAATTCAAAAAGTGACACACTCACGGGCAGCCGAGAACAATAGAGTTATCGTTCCAGAGTTCTTATATAGAGTTCACTGGTCATCCCATAAATAGGCCAGGCCGCTAATGATAGGCTAATTATTGATGTTTGGCAGTTTGCCAGTTACCCTTGTACCAAACATCAATTTTGTACATCAACCTTTATTTGTACAAGACTGAAGGTTTGGAAAATAGAACAGGGTTAGGGGACCCCTTCTATAGTGAAGAGAGAATCATCTTGAAAATTGTTCAAAGCTTGGCACTGCATTACAATGTCAGTAATGAATTCTTCACTCATAAAACTGCAACAATCCTGAATCTAGTCTGATCATTGAGAAGTTTAGAAGTTTCATGTTATTGTTAAAAATCAGTATTGTTATTCTTTAGAACAACAGCAAATGGAAACTGTCTATTTAATACCTGCTCAGCTTCCCTCATTGGTGACGAGTCAATATCTTCACATCTTCGTTGTCTTACTAGCATTGAGCTATTTTTGAATTCTGAATATTATGCTCATCATCCACTTCTTTCTGGAAATGATCGACAGCCAAGTAGTATCTTTGCAGTCTCACTATCTTCAAAAGCATTTGAGAAATATCAGAAGGATGACAGAACCTTATCAATTAGAGCTGAAGCTGTCAACATTGCCAATAACTTCACATTCTCATCTCTTGTTGTCATGTTTGCTTTCTCAAGTGTCATTGGAATGGAAACTGAGGCTTATTATCCAATGACCAACAAGGAACCTGTAACCAACAAAGATGAGACGAACTGCGGCATTTTGAACCGACTGTAAGGCTAAAAGTTGTTGCTGCTTTAAATGAAAATAGAGAGAATTGCAATAATTTAGTTTTGAGAAGACTATTGATGTAATCAAGGTATTCAAGCATTCTACACGGAGAAAAAGTTTAATTTTTGCTATTGTTCTTAGAATTCAAAAACAATCTGATACAACTTTATTAATTTGTTTTTCAAGGTCCAACTCTGAATCTATCCAGACTCCCAGGCTCTTTGCCGAATCTACAAATCGTATTGTTTCCTCCTCCAGCTTAACTCCATGTATCTCTAGTTCAGATTTTATGGTTGGAGGGGACAATAACATAATTTTAGTTTTGATTCGTTTAGCTTGAGGAAATGTGATTTCATCCATTTACCTATAGAGGAGAGACAGTCAGAGATACCTGTCGTTAAAACAGAGGACTGAAACATTGGATGGAAAGTATGGTAAAGCTGGTGATCATCAGCAAATCCATAAACACAAAAGGAATTGGCATGAATGGTACTGTAAAGTGATTCTGTGTAGATATTGAAAAGAGTTGGTCCAAGGACTGATCCTTGCGGCACTCCATACTTGATTTCAATTGGCTGTGATAATGATTCCCCAATTTTAACTTGCTTGTCCCGATTTTTCAAAAAAGATTTCATCCAATCCAGAGCTGTTTCCCGAATTCCAATTTTTCTATACAAGATTTGTAGCAATATGTCATGATCAACAGTATCAAAGGCAGCACTGAGGTCCAGAAAAAGTAAAACAGTGGCTAGCTTGTTATCAAATCCCCTTAATATGTCATCTGTTACAGACCAGGAGGAGGATTGGGGGTATCGTCAAAGTTGGGGGGAATTTACCTGATGGGTCGAATATGGTCAATTTTATTACGCTGATTCTGAATATACTTGTTATATCAACGGATCTGGAGGCGTTTAGCCTCTATTACAGGTCAAACCTCGTTTTCATGAAAATTTACCTAAAATGTCAGTCATGATATTTATATAGTATATTGTACGAGGATCGTTATTTTAACTTAAAAAAACGCTTTCCTCTGGAATTCTTTATGAAATCAAACCCTGCAAAAGCAGCCTCCCTTTCAATACACTTGCCTCTACTTGGGTTTAAACCTCGTTTTCATGAAAATTTATCTAAGAATATTAGCAAAGTCTATACTAAGATATTTGATAAAACATTGTGATTTATCTTAACAAAATGTTTGCAGTATTTATTCTAAATATAACAAAACAGCGTCGTTGTAGAAGTGGCCTTGTTTTGAGGCATAATGAGTCAATCGACATCAAAAATTTCAATGTCACTGTCTTCGCTTTCATCGTATTCATTTCCATCGCTATTGGCTGGATCGTAATGCAAGAGCAACTCCTCCATATCATCTGGGTATGGCTCTTCACCCCAATTCGGCTGTAGGTCTTCTTTCCATCCATGCTCAGTTGGGTCTTCTAACATCATGATTGGGTCGATTGCTCGCTCCCACATCATTGCGACAAAATTTGAGCGCTTGATATGGAGCCGGAGTGTTTTTTGGCATGGGGGCAATAACGAAAGATCGATTATTTCATTTTTTGTTCGGAGACGTTGCCAAAAGATTGCTTTTCTGGCTTCATTAATTGCATCTTCAAAGTTCGCCATTTCATTCATTCCTCCTTCGGAAAGATCCTGCAAATCATCGGGAACTTCTAACTGAATTCGATCAAAGAACAATCGGTTAATGGCTTCAGCAAATGCCTCGTGCACCAACCATGCCCTATTGTAGTGCTTCCCATTAATTATACCACGTAGACTTCTGGATGCGCAAATCCCTGCCTGAAATACAACTTCTTCAAATCAACTTCCCGCAACAATACTTCCAATGAGACTGAAAAACTCCATGGTTGCGTGAAAATCATCAAGGTGAATAATGATGTTGGGGAAGGACTCGGGATTATTCCAAACAACTTGATATGCCTTGATGGCTGCGCCTACATCCATAGTAATGTGCGTGTATTTCATATTACACTGCTCAGCAAGCTTCTGAGATTGGTAAAATACTTCAAACATTGTTTGGTGTTCCGTAATTGGTCGATGGATTGGCGGCAGGTAGGTTACAAATGTTTTTTGTGAATCCATCACTTGAAACAATTGAATGATCCACCCAATATATCTTGGGCATCACTGTGTTGAGCTATTGAAATATCGCGCTATCGACCATAGCAAGTGAAGATCTTTGCAGGAAAAGTTTCTCTCTGGGTAAAGAGAGCGACTTCCTTCTTGTAGCAGAATTGGCTCTTTGTGTAGAATGATCTTTTGTTGCAAACGATTTTCTGTTTGTTGTGGAGCCAGGGCTCGCCTTTTGCTTCTTGGTATGGATGTTTTTTCATCGTTACGAACAGTGCTGCTTGAAGACTCTTGAAAAACTTCTCCATGAGTTGTGTGAATGATTCCATGTCCTGTTTTGGTTTCGATGTTCTGGTCAAAATTATCCCACCAAAAGAAGGAAGTTACTGTACTTGATTCAGTGGCTGGTACCAATGGCAGGCAGGCTCCTTGATGTTGTAAGGCTTCAACAAGCTCCGCTTGTGCTGTTTCTATTTCAAGGACCTGATCATTTGTGATACTATGTCCCTCTCTTGACAATATCCTAACCACTTGCTTCTGGCCAGTTAAAGTATGGAGTCCACATCCATTTAAGACGTGCTTGGCAGTGAAAAATGTTCCTTTGCTCAAAGCATATACAATATCTTGAGTATATGATTCCGCATATCTTGATACGGTGGATGATTCGGCATGGTGAGAATCTTTCGTGCTTAGAAGTTTCTTGAAAAAAATTAGAAGCTTTTCTGGTCCTAAGCGCGAAGCATCTCTCAGTTCATCTACCATTGGAGGCCAGGATAGATCTGGTTTACTTTCTATAAAATCAAATGTTTCCTTGCGAAGAATGGATGCTGCTTGTTGTATGTGGTAGTCATCGTTTAGCAGTGGCATGGAAGCCAGTGGCGTACTTTGAAGACATGTTGCACTAACGACAATGTACGCCTCATGATATTCAGATTTGAAAGCGAGGCTGCTCTTGCAAAGGAGTTTATTTCATAAATAATTCCAGAATAAGGCAATTTTAAAGTTAAAATTACAATCCTCATACAATATATTTTATAAATACCATGGCTGACAATCTTAGGTCAATTTTCATGAAAACGAGGTTTGACCTGAAATAGAGGCTAAACGCCTCCAGATCCGATAACAAGTATATTCGGAATCAGCGTATTGAAATTGACCATATTCGACCCATCAGGTAAATTCCCCTCAACTTTGACGATACCCCCCATCCTCCTCCTGGTCTAGAAGATCTTTGGGTATTGGAACTACAATGGCAGACTTAAGACAATCCACCGTTCCACTTTTCAGTGACAAATTTACTAAATCAACCCAAAATGGTAAAAGAATATCAATATGCTTTGAGAGCAATGTAGTATTCAGTGGGTCGGCTGATGGGCACGACATTTTGTAAGAATGTATTATAATCAAGAGTTCTTCAGAAGTTGTCGGTTCAAACATGCTCAGTTGCTCCAACTCTTCAGATATTGTCATGTTGGAAATGGTTTGGCAGGAAGAGTTGTTAAATGACAGTCGCAGGTTTCTAACTTTATCATGAAAATAATCGCTGAAGTTGTTGACAAGATCAACATCATTGTCACTTTTGGGCAAACATCTATCCTGGCCCTTGTCAAGGAAACCATTGGCCAATTGGTATAGTGTCCTGAGTTTATTACTTGACATATTTATTCTGTCTACATAATATGCTTGCTTCTTCAACTTAGCCAGCTGCACACACTCTTGCCTTAATTGCCTATACTTTTCTCTGTCAATATTTATTTTACTTTTTCTGAACAACTTTTCTGCTTTCCTTTTCTTTGCCCGTAGCAGCTTGTATTCATTATCAAACCAAGGTGAGTTTTTATTGAAGTTTACTGTTTTCTCAATTACAGGAGCATGTTTGTCTACAATATTCTGAAGTTTCAAATTGTAAGTATTAACTATGTTATGAAAGGTTGTATTAAAAGGAATTGTACTTATTGCCTTCTCAACATCTTTTTTGAAATCGTTATCATTTATCTGCGCAAGCTTACGAAAGGTGATTGTCTTTTTAATCTTTTTTGATGAAAAAGTTGTTATCGTAAACGAAATCAACTTATGGTCGCTCAGTAGCACATCTTTTACAGCTACGTTTTCAACATTCAGTTCATTTTCAGGAGCAATGACTAAGTCAAAGGTATGTCCCTGCCTATGGGTCGGCGTAATGACATATTGACGGAGGTTAAAAAGGGAAAATAAATTATTAAGTTGCTTTGTTAAGGGGTCAGATATGATATCAAAATGAATACTAAAGTCTCCAGAGATAATAAATGTATTTTCACTTGCAATAAGTATCTCAAGTAGTTCACCGAATTCATGGAAAAAAGTTTCTTTCTTTATATACAGCAGTCTGTAAATTACAACGCATATAATGGTGGATGTTTTGTATTGACCAATTCAGTCACACAACTCTCAAATGAATGAAACTGTCTCAATTTAAAATTTTTATTAGAGATTGAATTTTTCAGTGCTATTCCTACTCCACCACCAATGCTTTTTTGTCTGTTCATGCGGGAGATATTATGAAAGGTATAGTTAAAATCTTTAAAACATGCTAAAGGGACGGTATCATCAGCAGTCATCCATGTCTCAGTTAGCAAGACTACATCGGCATTGTGATCCACAACTTCCTCCATAAGAAGGGAAACTTTACTCCTCAGTGACTGACAATTCAAGAGGACAAAGTTTAAAGAACTCACTGTTTCTTCATTAGCAAGTTTATATTATCTGCTGCCTTTGACTTTGCATTCAATAGAGTTGGGCAATCTAGTGAGTCTGCCGCATGTTTACATTGATCAGTAGGAGCACTAGCTGATTGGCAATTAGCACAGCGTTTCAATATGATTGTACACGTGCGACTCTCATGATTACCAGAACATTGTGCACATGTGAAAACGGAAGCAGTACAGTTTTTGAGGTAATGACCATATTGTTGACATTTATTACAACCTTTTATGTGTTGCTGGTCGTAAACGTTACAAGATGATAGCCCAAACAATAATCTATCACCATTAAATTTAATCAGTTTCCTTGTAATTATTGAAATTCTAACAAATGCCTGAAAAATGTTATTGTTCGATTTGACAGGTTTTGCGGCAAAAACATTAAAGTCTCCACCGCTATTTCCAAGCCCAGACTGAGAGGAAAGAAAACTATTCTGGAACTTAAATGTTTTTTGTTAGTATCAAGTGTTAATATCACTGAAAACAAGTGAATAAATGTGCATTTCACTAAGCCTTAGATGCAATAGCGTGGTTTCATTTGTAAATTGTGGGAATAAATGTAAATATTACCGAAAAAAGTAACTAAATTTGTTTTCACTATGTTTCAGAATTATTAACGTGGATTGACGTGCAAATTGTGGGAATGAATATTTATCTTCATCAGTCTAAATTTTGGGAAGGAATATTATTTTTTATTAGTGTAAATTGGGGGAATAAATGTTTCATTTTTATTAGTTTTAGCTCTATTTTCTTGGATTCGCCTGTAAATTGTGGGTATGAAGGTTAATATCACTGAATAAAGTAACTAAAAATGTTTTCACTAAACTTCAAATGAATTAACGTGGATTCATGTGAAAAGTGTGGGAATGAATTCTAATCTTCATTATAGTAAATTGCGGGGATGAATGTTATATTTTTATTTGTTTTAGCCGTATTTGCGTGAAATCGTGTGTAAATTGCGGGAATGAATGTTAATTTTCATCAGCCTGAATTGTGTGAATGAATGTTTTTTTTCATTATAGTAAATTGTGGGAATGAATGTTATATTTTCATTAGTTTTAGCTCTTTTTACATGGATTCATGTGAAAATTGTGGGAATGAATGTTAATATCACTGAAAGCACGTGAATAATCGTGTATTTCACTAAGTTTTAAATGTATTAGCGTGGAATCATGTTTCAATTGTGGGAATGTTTAAATGTTTATTTTCATTAGTGTAAGATGTGCGAATGAATGCCAACTTTCTTCAGAGTAGATTGTGGGAATGAAGGTTATATGTTCATTAGTGTAATTTGTGGGAATGCATTTTATACTTTTATTACTTTTACCTCTATTTACATGGATTTATGTGTAAATTGTGGAAATAAATGTTAACATAACTGAAAAAAGTAACTAAAAATGTTTTCACTAAATTTCAAATGTATTAACGTGGATTCACGTGCAAATTGTGGGAATGAATATTTATCTTCATCAGTCTAAATTCTGGGAAGGAATATTATTTTTTATTAGTGTAAATTGGGGAAATAAATGTTTCATTTTTATTAGTTTTAGCTGTATTTTCTTGAATTCGCCTATAAATTGTGGGAATGAATGTTAATATAACTGAAAGCAGGTAAACAAATTTTTCACGACGTTTTAGATGTATTTGCGTGAAATCATATGTAAATTGTGGGTATGAATGTTAATAGCACTGAATAAAGTAACTAAAAGTGTTGTCACGAAGCTTTGGATATAATCACGTGGATTCATGTCTAAATTGTGGGAATGAATATTAACTTTCATCAGTCTAAATTGTGGAAAAGAATGTTATTTTTCATTAGTGTAAAATGTGGGAATGAATGTTATATTTTTATTTGTTTTAGCCGTATTTACGTGGATTCATGTGTAAGTTGTCGGAAGGAATGTTTACAACACTGAAAAAGTAACTAAAAGTGTTTTCACTAAGTTTTAGATATATTAGCGCAGATTCATATGAAAATTGTGGGACTGAATGTTAATTTTCATTTGTGTAAACTGTGGGAATAAATCTTATATTTTTATTGTTTTTATCTGTATTTACGTGGATTCATGTGTAAAATTTGGGAATGAATTTTAACATAACTGAATAAAGTAACTAGGATTTTTTGCATTAAGTTTTAGATATATTACCGTAGATTCATGTGAAAATTGTGAGAATGAATCTTAATCTTCATTTGTGTAAATCGTGGGAATGAATGTTACATTTTTATTGGTTTTAGGTGTATTTACGTGGATTCATGTGTAAGTTGACGGAAGGAATGTTTACAACTCAGAAAAAGTAACTAAAAGTGTTTTCACTAAGTTTTAGATGTATTGGCGTAGATTCATATGAAAATTGTGGTACTGAATGCTAATTTTCATTTGTGTAAATTGTGGGAATAAATGTTGAATTTTTATTGTTTTTATCTGTATTTACGTGGATTCATGTGTAAATTGTGGGAATGAATTTTAATATCAGTGAAAAAAGTAACCAAAATTGTTTTCACTATGTTTTAAATGTATTAGCGTAGATTCATGTGAAAATTGTGGGAATGAATGTTAATATGACGGAAAACACGTGAATAATCGTGTGTTTCACTAAGTTATAAATGTATTAGCGTGGAATCATGTTTCAATTGTGGGAATGTTTAAATGCTTATTTTCATTAGTTTAAATTGTGCGAATGAATGTCAACTTTCTTTAGTGTAACTTGCGGGAATGAAGGTTATATGTTCATTAGTGTAAATTGTCGGAATGCATTTTATACCTTTATTACTCTAGCTCTATTTACATGGTTTCCTGTGTAAAATGTGGGAAAAATGTTAACATCACTGACAATGTAACTAAGAGTGTTTTCAATAAGCTTTAGAGGTATTAGGGTGGATTCATGTGAAAAGCACGGGAATTATTTTTAATCTTCATAATTGTAAATTGTGGGAATGAATGTTATATTTTTGTAACTTTATGCCGTATTTACGTGGATTCATGTGTAAATTGTGGGAATGAATGTTAATATGACTGAAAACACGTGAATAATCGTAAATTTCACTACGTTTTAAATGTATTAGCGTGGAATCATGTTTCAATTGTGGGAATGTTTAAATGTTTATTTTCACTAGTTTAAATTGTGCGAATTTATGTCAACTTTCTTTAGGGTAAATTGCGGGAATGAAGGTTATATGTTCATTAGTGTAATTTGTGGGAATGCATTTTATACTTCTATTACTTTTAGCTCTATTTACATGGTTTCCTGTGTAAAATGTGGGAAAAATGTTAACATCACTGACAATGTAACTAAAAGTGTTTTCAATAAGTTTTAGAAGTATTAGCGTGGATTCATGTGAAAAGCGTGGGAATTATCTTTAATCTTCATAATTGTAAATTGTGGGAATTAATGTCATATTTTTATAACTTTATGCCGTATTTACGCGGATTCATGTGTAAACTGTGGGAATGAATGTTAGCATCACTGTAAACACGTGAATAATCGTGTATTTCACTAAGTTTTAAATGTATTATCGTGGAATCATGTTTCAATTGTTGGAATGTTTGTTATATTTTTATTTGTTTTAGCTGTATTTACGTGGATTCATGTGTAAATTGTGGGAATGAATTTTAATATCACTGAATAAAGTAACTAAAAATGTTGTCACTAAGTTTTGGATGTAATCACGTGGATTCATGTGTAAATTGTGGGAATGAATGTTAGTTTTCATCAGTCTAAATTGTGTGAATGAATGTTATATTTTTATTGGTTTTAGCTGTATTTACATGGATTCATGTGTAAATTGTGGGAATGAATTTTAATATCAGTGAAAAAAGTAACTAAATTTGTTTTCACTATGTTTTAGATGTATTAGCGTAGATTCATGTAAAAATTGTGGGAATGAATGTTAATCTTCATTTGTGTAAATTGTGGGAATGAATGTTATATTTTTATTGGCTTTAGTTGTGTTTACGTGGATTCATGTGCAAATTGCGGGAATGAATATTTTTTTTATCAGTCTAATCTGTGGGAATGAATGCTATATGTTTATTAGTTTTATTTCAATTTACATGGTTTCCTGTTTAAAATGTGGGAATAATGTTACCATCACTGACAATGTAACGAAGAGTGTTTTCAATATGTTTTAGAGGTATTAGCGTGGATTCATATGAAAAGAATGGGAATTATCTTTCATCTTCATTATTGTAAATTGTGGGAATGAATGTTATATTATTATAACTTTATGCAGTATTTACGTAAATTCATGTGTAAATTGTTGGAATGAATGTTAATATGACTGAAAACACGTGAATAATCGTGTATTTCACTACGTTTTAAATGTATTAGCGTGGAATCATGTTTCAATTGTGGGAATGTTTAAATGTTTATTTTCACTAGTGTAAATTGTGCGAATTTATGTCAACTTTCTTTAGTGTAAATTGCGGGAATGAAGGTTATATGTTCATTAGTGTAATTTGTGGGAATGCATTTTATACTTCTATTACTTTTAGCTCTATTTACATGGTTTCCTGTGTAAAATGAGGGAAAAATGTTAACATCACTGACAATGTAACTAAGAGTGTTTTCAATAAGTTTTAGAAGTATTAGCGTGGATTCATGTGAAAAGCGTGGGAATTATTTTTAATCTTCATAATTGTAAATTGTGGGAATTAATGTCATATTTTTATAACTTTATGCCGTATTTACGTGGATTCATGTGTAAACTGTGGGAATGAATGTTAGCATCACTGTAAACACGTGAATAATCGTGTATTTCACTAAGTTTTAAATGTATTATCGTGGAGTCATGTTTCAATTGTGGGAATGTTTGTTATATTTCTATTTGTTTTAGCTGTATTTCCGTGGATTCATGTGTAAATTGTGGGAATGAATTTTAATATCACTGAATAAAGTAACTAAAAATGTTGTCACTAAGTTTTGGATGTAATCACGTGGATTCATGTGTAAATTGTGGGAATGAATGATATTTTTCATTAGTGTAAATTGTGGGAATGAATGCTATATTTTTATTAGTTTTAGGTGTATTTACGTGGATTCATGTGTAAGTTGTCGGAAGGAATGTTTACAACACTGAAAAAGTAACTAAAAGTGTTTTCACTAAGTTTTAGATGTAATGGCGTAGATTCAAATGAAAATTGTGGGATTGAATGTTAATTTTCATTTGCGTAAATTGTGGGAATAAGTGTTATATTTTTATTGTTTTTATCTGTACTTACGTGGACTCATGTGTAAATTGTGGGAATGAATTTTAATATCAGTGAAAAAAGTAACTAAAATTGTTTTCACTATGTTTTAGATGTATTAGCGTAGATTCATGTAAAAATTGTGGGAATGAATGTTAATCTTCATTTGTGTAAATTGTGGGAATGAATGTTATATTTTTATTGGCTTTAGTTGTGTTTACGTGGATTCATGTGCAAATTGCGGGAATGAATTTGAATATCACTGAATAAAGTAACTAAAAATGTTGTCAGTAAGTTTTGCATGTAATCAGATGGATTGATGTGTAAATTGTGGGAATGAATATTTTTTTTCATCAGTCTAATCTGTGGGAATGAATGCTATATGTTTATTAGTTTTATTTCAATTTACATGGTTTCCTGTTTAAAATGTGGGAAAAATGTTAACATCACTGACAATGTAACGAAGAGTGTCTTCAATATGTTTTAGAGGTATTAGCGTGGATTCATGTGAAAAGCGTGGGAATTATTTTTCATCTTCATGATTATAAATTGTGGGAATGAATGTTATATTTTTATTACTTCATGCAGTATTTACGTAAATTCATGTGTAAATTGTTGGAATGAATGTTAATATGACTGAAAACACGTGAATAATCGTGTATTTCACTACGTTTTAAATGTATTAGCGTGGAATCATGTTTCAATTGTGGGAATGTTTAAATGTTTATTTTCACTAGTTTAAATTGTGCGAATTTATGTCAACTTTCTTTAGTGTAAATTGCGGGAATGAAGGTTATATGTTCATTAGTGTAATTTGTGGGAATGCATTTTATACTTTTATTACTTTTAGCTCTATTTACATGGTTTCCTGTGTAAAATGTGGGAAAAATGTTAACATCACTGACAATGTAACTAAGAGTGTTTTCAATAAGTTTTAGAAGTATTAGCGTGGATTCATGTGAAAAGCGTGGGAATTATTTTTAATCTTCATAATTGTAAATTGTTGGAATTAATGTCATATTTTTATAACTTTATGCTGTATTTACGTGGATTCATGTGTAAATTGTGGGAATGAATTTTAATATCACTGAATAAAGTAACTAAAAATGTTGTCACTAAGTTCTGGATGTAATCACGTGGATTCATGTGTAAATTGTGGGAATGAATATTTATTTTCATCAGTCTTATTTCTGGGAATGAATGTTATTTTTCATTAGTGTAAATTGTGGGAATGAATGCTATATTTTCATTAGTTTTATTTCAATTTACATGGTTTCCTGTGTAAAATGTTGGAAAAATTTTAACATCGCTGACAATGTAACTAAGAGTGTTTTCAATAAGTTTTAGAGATATTAGCGTGGATTCATGTGAAAAGGGTGGGAATTATTTTTAATCTTCATTATTGTAAATTGTGGGAATGATTGTCATATTTTTATAACTTTATGCCGTATTTACGTGGATTCATGTGTAAATTGTTGGAATGAATGTTAATATCACTGAAAACACGTGAATAATCGTGTATTTCACTAAGTTTTAAATGTATTAGCGTGGAATCATGTTTCAATTGTGGGAATGTTTAAATGTTTATTTTCATTAGTGTAAATTGTGCCAATGAATTTCAACTTTCTTTAGTGTAAATTGCGGGAATGAAGGGTATATGTTAATTAGTGTAATTTGTGGGAATGCATTTTATGCTTTTATTACCTTTAGCTCTATTTACATGGTTTCCTGTGTAAAATGTGGGAAAAATGTTAACATCACTGACAATGTAACTAAGAGTGTTTTCAATACGTTTTAGAGGTATTAGCGTGGATTCATGTGTAAAGCATGGGAATTATTTTTAATCTTCATAATTGCAATTCATTTTCAAAAATGAATTGCATGGCAAAACAGAAAGTTTTCATATCGCTGAAGGATCATAAAGACAACTTCGCAAACAAACCTACCTGCCGGCTAATTAACCCAGCAAAAAGTGAAATGGGACTTGTAAGCAAGAAGATATTGGATAGCATAAACGCCGAAGTGAGAAAATCTACACAGTTAAACCAATGGAAGAGTACGTCATCTGTGATTGAATGGTTCAAGGGTATTCCTAACAAGTCAGATTGCACTTTCACCGTATTTGACATAGAGAGCTTCTACCCATCTATATCAGAAGAACTTCTGAAAAAGTCAATCGAATATGCCAAGCTTCGCACTAAAATTACGGACGAAGACATCGATATAATTATGCATTCAAGGAAATCCCTGCTGTTTGATGAAGAAAATATGTGGATAAAGAAGAACAACAAACTGTTCGATGTAACAATGGGAAGTTACGACGGTGCCGAAGTTTGTGAGTTAGTAGGACTGTACATCCTTGACCGGCTAAAAGAAATATGTAAGAAACAGGACGTTGGTCTTTATCGAGACGATGGGTTGGCTGTCTTCTGCAAAAAATCAGGCCCCCAGTTGGAACGGATAAAGAAGAGTATCAACAAGACCTTCAACAAACTTGGATTAAAAATCACTATCAAGACAAACCTAAAAATTGTGAATTACCTGGATCTCACGCTAAACCTGAAAAATGGATCATATTCTCCGTACAGAAAGCCGAATGATCAACCGCTCTATGTCAACGCCAAATCCAACCACCCACCTACAATTATTAAGCACCTCCCTGCAGCCATCAACAAAAGATTGAACAAAATCTCCAGCAGCAAAGAAATATTTGAACCAGCAAAACCAATGTACCAACAAGCCCTACGA
This sequence comes from Sanderia malayensis, assembly GCA_013076295.1. Taxonomy (NCBI): domain Eukaryota; kingdom Metazoa; phylum Cnidaria; class Scyphozoa; order Semaeostomeae; family Pelagiidae; genus Sanderia; species Sanderia malayensis. The sequence continues at coordinate 73,058 of RQOL01000618.1, read as the reverse complement.
TCAAGCGGTCACCATGATCAACTATCCTACGACGAACCAGAGCCGCGCAGAGATAAGAAAAGAAACAGAAAAAGGAACATAATTTGGTTCAATCCACCGTTTAGCAAAAACCTCGAAACAAATGTCGGTAAGATCTTCCTCAGACTGGTCAGAAAGCATTTCCCAGCCAACCACAAGCTCCATAAAATCGTCAATAAAAATACCATCAAGGTCAGCTACAGCTGTATGAGTAACATGAAGACGCTCATAAAGAAACACAACAATAAGATCCTGTGCAACAGCATCGCCATACCAAAAAACGATCGATGCAACTGCAGAAATAGAAACAACTGCCCACTGGAAAACAGATGCCAAACACAAAGTGTTATCTACAACGCGCATGTATCATCAGCCAACAACCGGAACGGAACAAACTACGTAGGACTGACAGAAGGACCTTTTAAGAAACGTTATCACGCACATGAGACTTCATTCAAAGACAGGAGATACGAAAAGAGCACTGAGCTGTCTAAGCACATATGGAAGCTGAACGATCGGAATGAGAAACATGAGATCAAATGGTCGATAATTGCAAGGGCACAGGCATATAGCAACGAATCAAAGAAATGCAACCTTTGTTTAACCGAGAAACTGAAGATCGCGAAAGCAAGCACGGCAGGCCTTTTAAAGAAAAGATCAGAGATGGTGTCAAAATGCCGGCATGAAAACAAATTTTATATTTCGAACTTTAAGGACATTACATAATCTATACATTAGTCACAAGAGACGAGTAGGACTCCATCGACATTCGATATGTAATTTGTAGAACTCGACGCTCGATACGGTTTATTTTAGTATTGTATACCTTTAGATATTATACTTTGCTGTCTGACGATTGCATAAAAAGCATGAAACTCTGAGTAGCAGCATAGCTTGTTTGTCTTTATTGAATAGATTCTATTCTAATCTTCATAATTGTCAATTGTGGGAATGAATGTTATATTTTTATAACTTTTTGCCGTATTTACGTGGATTCATGTGTAAATTGTGGGAATGAATGTTAACATCACTGAAAACGTAACTAGGATATTTTGCACTAAGTTTTAGATGTATTACCGTAGATTCATGTGAAAATTGTGAGAATGAATCTTAATCTTCATTTGTGTAAATTATGGGAATGAATGTTACATTTTTATTGGTTTTAGGTGTATTTACGTGGATTCATGTGTAAGTTGTCGGAAGGAATGTTTACCACACTGAAAAAGTAACTAAAAGTGTTTTCACTAAGTTTTAGATGTATTGGCGTAGATTGATATGAAAATTGTGGGACTGAATGTTAATTTTCATTTGTGTAAATTGTGGGAATAAATGTTATATTTTTATTGTTTTTATCTGTATTTACGTGGATTCATGTGTAAAATGTGGGAATGAATTTTAATATAACTGAATAAGGTAACTAAAAATGTTTTCACTACGTTTTGGATGTATTCACGTGGATTCATGTTTAAATTGTGGGAATGAATGTTAGTTTTCATCAGTTTAAATTGTGTGAATGAATGTTATATTTTTATTGGTTTTAGCTGTATTTACGTGGATTCATGTGTAAATTGTGGGAATGAATTTTAATATCAGTGAAAAAAGTAACTAAAATTGTTTTCACTATGTTTTAGATGTATTAGCGTAGATTCATGTGAAAATTGTAGGAATGAATGTTAATCTTCATTTGTGTAAATTGTGGGAATGAATGTTATATTTTTATTGGCTTTAGTTGTGTTTACGTGGATTCATGTGCAAATTGTGGGAATGAATTTGAATATCACTGAATATAGTAACTAAAAATGTTGTCAGTAAGTTTTGGATGTAATCACATGGATTCATGTGTAAATTGTGGGAATGAATATTTATTTTCATCAGTCTAATCTGTGGGAATGAATGTTATTTTTCATTAGTGTAAATTGTGGGAATGAATGCTATATTTTTAATAGTTTTATTTCAATTTACATGGTTTCCTGTTTAAAATGTGGGAAAAATGTTAGCATCACTGACAATGTAACTAAGATTGTTTTCAATATGTTTTAGAGGTATTAGCGTGGATTCATGTGAAAAGCGTGGGAATTATTTTTAATCTTCATTATTGTAAATTGTGGGAATGAATGTTATATTTTTATAACTTTATGCAGTATTTACGTAAATTCATGTGTAAATTGTTGGAATGAATGTTAACATCACTGAAAACACGTGAATAATTGTGTATTTCACTAAGTTTTAAATGTATTAGCGTGGAATCATGTTTCAATTGTGGGAATGTTTGTTATATTTTTATTGGTTTTAGCTGTATTTACGTGGATTCATGTGTAAATTGTGGAAATGAATTTTAATATCAGTGAAAAAAGTAACTAAAATTGTTTTCACTATGTTGTAGATGTATTAGCGTAGATTCATGTGAAAATTGTGGGAATGAATGTTAATCTTCATTTGTGTAAATTGTGGGAATGAATGTTATATTTTTATTGGCTTTAGTTGTGTTTACGTGGATTCATGTGCAAATTGTGGGAATGAATTTGAATATCACTGAATAAAGTAACTAAAAATGTTGTCAGTAAGTTTTGGATGAAATCACATGGATTCATGTGTAAATTGTGGGAATGAATGTTAGTTTTCATATGTCTAAATTGTGTGAATGAATGTTATATTTTTATTGGTTTTTGCTGTATTTACGTGGATTCATGTGCAAATTGTGGAAATGAATTTAATATCAGTGAAAAAGTAACTAAAATTGTTTTCACTATGTTGTAGATGTCTTAGCGTAGATTCATGTGAAAATTGTGGGAATGAATGTTAATCTTCATTTGTGTAAATTGTGGGAATGAATGTTATATTTTTATTGGCTTTAGTTGTGTTTACGTGGATTCATGTGCAAACTGTGGGAATGAATTTGAATATCACTGAATAAAGTAACTAAAAATGTTGTCAGTAAGTTTTGGATGAAATCACATGGATTCATGTGTAAATTGTGGGAATGAATTTTAATATAACTGAATAAAGTAGCTAAAAATGTTTTCACTACGTTTTGGATGTATTCACGTGGATTCATGTGTAAATTGTGGGAATGAATGTTAGTTTTCATCAGTCTAAATTGTGGGAATGAATGCTATATTTTTATTAGTTTTATTTCAATTTACATGGTTTCCTGTTTAAAATGTGGGAAAAAGGTTAACATCACTGACAATGTAACTAGGAGGGTTTTCAATATGTTTTAGAGGTATTAGCGTGGATTCATGAGAAAAGCGTGGGAATTATTTTTAATCTTCATTATTGTAAATTGTGGGAAGAATGTTATATTTTTATAACTTTATGCAGTATTTACGTAAATTCATGTGTAAATTGTTGGAATGAATGTTGAATTTTTATTGTTTTTATCTGTATTTACGTAGATTCATGTGAAAATTGTGGGAATGAATGTTAATCTTCATTTGTGTAAATTGTGGGAATGAATGTTATATTTTTATTGGCTTTAGTTGTGTTTACGTGGATTCATGTGCAAATTGTGGGAATGAATTTGAATATCACTGAATAAAGTAACTAAAAATGTTGTCAGTAAGTTTTGGATGAAATCACATGGATTCATGTGTAAATTGTGGGAATGAATGTTAGTTTTCATATGTCTAAATTGTGTGAATGAATGTTATATTTTTATTGGTTTTTGCTGTATTTACGTGGATTCATGTGCAAATTGTGGAAATGAATTTTAATATCAGTGAAAAAAGTAACTAAAATTGTTTTCACTATGTTGTAGATGTCTTAGCGTAGATTCATGTGAAAATTGTGGGAATGAATGTTAATCTTCATTTGTGTAAATTGTGGGAATGAATGTCATATTTTTATTGGCTTTAGTTGTGTTTACGTGGATTCATGTGCAAATTGTGGGAATGAATTTGAATATCACTGAGTAAAGTAACTAAAAATGTTGTCAGTAAGTTTTGGATGAAATCACATGGATTCATGTGTAAATTGTGGGAATGAATTTTAATATAACTGAATAAAGTAGCTAAAAATGTTTTCACTACGTTTTGGATGTATTCACGTGGATTCATGTGTAAATTGTGGGAATGAATGTTAGTTTTCATCAGTCTAAATTGTGGGAATGAATGCTATATTTTTATTAGTTTTATTTCAATTTACATGGTTTCCTGTTTAAAATGTGGGAAAAAGGTTAACATCACTGACAATGTAACTAGGAGGGTTTTCAATATGTTTTAGAGGTATTAGCGTGGATTCATGAGAAAAGCGTGGGAATTATTTTTAATCTTCATTATTGTAAATTGTGGGAAGAATGTTATATTTTTATAACTTTATGCAGTATTTACGTAAATTCATGTGTAAATTGTTGGAATGAATGTTGAATTTTTATTGTTTTTATCTGTATTTACGTGGATTCATGTGTAAAATGTGGGAATGAATTTTAACATAACTGAATAAAGTAACTAAAAATGTTTTCTCTACGCTTTGGATGTATTCACGTGGATTCATGTGTAAATTGTGGGAATGAATGTTAGTTTTCATAAGTCTAAATTGTGTGAATGAAAGTTATATTTTTAATGGTTTTAGCTGTATTTACGTGGATTCATGTGTAAATTGTGGGAATGAATTTTAATATCAGTGAAAAAAGTAACTAAAATTGTTTTCACTATGTTTTAGATGTATTAGCGTAGATTCATGTGAAAATTGTGGGAATGAATGTTAATCTTCATTTGGGTAAATTGTGGGAATGAATGTTATATTTTTATTGGCTTTAGTTGTGTTTACGTGGATTCATGTGCAAATTGTGGGAATGAATTTGAATATCACTGAATATAGTAACTAAAAATGTTGTCAGTAAGTTTTGGATGTAATCACATGGATTCATGTGTAAATTGTGGGAATGAATATTTATTTTCATCAGTCTAATCTGTGGGAATGAATGTTATTTTTCATTAGTGTAAATTGTGGGAACGAATGCTATATTTTTATTAGTTTTATTTCAATTTACATGGTTTCCTGTTTAAAATGTGGGAAAAATGTTAGCATCACTGACAATGTAACTAAGATTGTTTTCAATATGTTTTAGAGGTATTAGCGTGGATTCATGTAAAAAGCGTGGGAATTATTTTTAATCTTCATTATTGTAAATTGTGGGAATGAATGTTATATTTTTATAACTTTATGCAGTATTCACGTAAATTCATGTGTAAATGGTTGGAATGAATGTTAACATCACTGAAAACACGTGAATAATCGTGTATTTCACTAAGTTTTAAATGTATTAGCGTGGAATCATGTTTCAATTGTGGGAATGTTTGTTATATTTTTATTGGTTTTAGCTGTATTTACGTGGATTCATGTGTAAATTGCGGGAAGGAATTTTAATATCAGTGAAAAAAGTAAGTAAAATTGTTTTCACTATGTTTTAGATGTATTAGCGTAGAATCAGGTGAAAATTGTGGTAATGAATGTTAATCTTCATTTGTGTAAATTGTGGGAATGAATGTTATATTTTTATTGGTTTTAGTTGTTTTTACGTGGATTCATGTGTAAATTGTGGTAATGAATTTTAATACCCACTGAATAAAGTAGCTAAAAATGTTGTCACTAAGTTTTGGATGTAATCACGTGGATTCATTTGTAAATTGTGGGAATGAATTTTAATATAACTGAATAAAGTAACTAAAAATGTTTTCACTACGTTTTGGATATATTCACGTGGATTCATGTGTAAATTGTGGGAATGAATGTTAGTTTTCATATGTCTAATTTGTGTGAATGAATGTTATATTTTTATTGGTTTTTGCTGTATTTACGTGGATTCATTTGCAAATTGTGGAAATGAATTTTAATATCAGTGAATAAAGTAACTAAAATTGTTTTCACTATGTTGTAGATGTATTAGCGTAGATTCATGTGAAAATTGTGGGAATGAATGTTAATCTTCATTTGTGTAAATTGTGGGAATAATGTTATATTTTTATTGGCTTTAGTTGTGTTTACGTGGATTCATGTGCAAATTGTGGGAATGAATTTGAATATCACTGAATAAAGTAACTAAAAATGTTGTCAGTAAGTTTTGGATGAAATCACATGGATTCATGTGTAAATTGTGGTAATGAATTTTAATATAACTGAATAAAGTAGCTAAAAATGTTTTCACTACGTTTTGGATGTATTCACGTGGATTCATGTGTAAATTGTGGGAATGAATGTTAGTTTTCATCAGTCTAATTTGTGGGAATGAATGCTATATTTTTATTAGTTTTATTTCAATTTACATGGCTTCCTGTTTAAAATATGGGAAAAAGGTTAACATCACTGACAATGTAACTAGGAGAGTTTTCACTATGTTTTAGATGTATTAGCGTAGATTCATGTGAAAATTGTGGGAATGAATGTTAATCTTCATTTGTGTAAATGTGGGAATGAATGTTATATTTTTATTGGTTTTAGCTGTGTTTACGTGGATTCATGTGTAAATTCTGGGAATGAATTTTAATATCAGTGAAAAAAGTAACTAAAAATGTTTTCACTATGTTTTAGATGTATTAGCGTAGATTCATGTGAAAATTGTGGGAATGAATGCTATATTTTTATTAGTTTTATTTCAATTTACATGGTTTCCTGTTTAAAATGTGGGAAAAATGTTAGCATCACTGACAATGTAACTAAGATTGTTTTCAATATGTTTTAGAGGTATTAGCGTGGATTCATGTGAAAAGCGTGGGAATTATTTTTAATCTTCATTATTGTAAATTGTGGGAATGAATGTTATATTTTTATAACTTTATGCAGTATTTACGGAACTTCATGTGTAAATTGTTGGAATGAATGTTAAAATGACTGAAAACACGTGAATAATCGTGTATTTCACTAAGTTTTAAATGTATTAGCGTGGAATCATGTTTCAATTGTGGGAATGTTTAAATGTTTATTTTTATTAGTTTAAACTGTGCGAATGAATGTCAACTTTCTTTAGTGTAAATTGCGGGAATGAAGGTTATATGTTCATTAGTGTAATTTGTGGGAATGCATTTTATACTTTTATTACTTTAGCTCTATTTACCTGGTTTCCTGTGTAAAATGTGGGAATAATGTTAACAGCACTGAAAATGTAACTAAGAGTGTTTTCAATACATTTTAGAGGTATTAGCGTGGATTCATGTGAAAAGCGTGGGAATTATTTTTAATCTTCATAATTGTAAATTGTGGGAATGAATGTTATATTTTTATAGCTTTATGCCGTATTTACGTGGATTCATGTGTAAATTGTGGGAATGAATTTTAATATAACTGAATAAAGTAACTAAAAATGTTTTCACTACGCTTTGGATGTATTCACGTGGATTCATGTGTAAATTGTGGGAATGAATGTTAGTTTTCATCAGTCTAAATTGTGTGAATGAATGTTATATTTTTATTGGTTTTAGCTGCCTTTACGTGGATTCATGTGTAAATTGTGGGAATGAATTTTAATATCAGTGAAGGAAGTAACTAAAATTCTTTTCACTATGTTTTAGATGTATTAGCGTAGATTCATGTGAAAATTGTGGGAATGAATGTTAATCTTCATTTGTGTAAATTGTGGGAATGAATGTTATATTTTCATTGGTTTTAGTTGTGTTTACGTGGAATCATGTGCAAATTGTGGGAATGGAATTTAATATCACAGAATTATGTAACTAAAAATGTTGTCAGTAAGTTTTGGATGTAATCACATGGATTCATGTGTAAATTGTGGGAATGAATATTTGTTTTCATCAGTCTAATCTGTGGGAATGAATCTTATTTTTCATTAGTGTAAATTGTGGGAATGAATGCTTTATTTTTATTAGTTTTATTTCAATTTACATGGTTTCCTGTTTAAAATGTGGGAAAAATGTTAACATCACTGACAATGTAACTAAGATTGTTTTCAATATGTTTTAGAGGTATTAGCGTGGATTCATGTGAAAAGCGTGGGAGTTAATTTTAATCTTCAATATTGTAAATTGTTGGAATGAATGTTAATATCACTGAAAACACGTGAATAATCGTGTATTTCACTAAGTCTTAAATGTATTAGCGTGGAATCATGTTTCAATTGTGGGAATGTTTAAATGTTTATTTTCATTCGTTTAAATTGTGCGAATGAATGTCAACTTTCTTTAGTGTAATTTGCGGGAATGAAGGTTATATGTTCATTAGTGTAATTTGTCGGAAAGCATTTTATATTTTTATTACTTTAGCTCTATTTACATGGTTTCCTGTGTAAAATGTGGGAAAAATGTTAACATCACTGACAATGTAACTAAGAGTGTTTTCAATACATTTTAGAGGTATTAGCGTGGATTCATGTGTAAAGCGTGGGAATCGATCTTAATCTTCATTTGTGTAAATCGTGGGAATGAATGTTATATTTTTATAACTTTATGCCGTATTTACGTGGATTCATGTGTAAATTGTGGGAATGAATGTTAACATCACTGAAAACACGTGAATAATCGTGTATTTCACTAAGTTTTAAATGTATTAGCGTGGAATCATGTTTCAATTGTGGGAATGTTTGTTATATTTTTATTGGTTTTGCTGTATTTACTTGTTTCATGTGTAAATTGTGGGAATGAATTTTTATATCAGTGAAAAAGTAACTAAAAATGTTTTCACTACGTTTTGAATGTATTCGCGTGGATTCATGTGTAAATTGTGGGAATGAATGTTAGTTTTCATCGGTCTAAATTGTGTGAATGAATGTTATATTTTTATTGGTTTTAGCTGCCTTTACGTGGATTCATGTGTAAATTGTGGGAATGAATTTTAATATCAGTGAAGAAAGTAACTAAAATTGTTTTTACTATGTTTTAGATGTATTAGCGTAGATTCATGTGAAAATTGTGGGAATGAATGTTAATCTTCATTTGTGTAAATTGTGGGAATGAATATTTGTCTTCATCTGTCTAATCTGTGGGAATGAATCTTATTTTTCATTAGTGTAAATTGTGAGAATGAATGCTTTATTTTTATTAGTTTTATTTCAATTTACATGGTTTCTTGTTTAAAATGTGGGAAAATGTTAACATCACTGACAATGTAACTAAGATTGTTTTCAATATGTTTTAGAGGTATTAGCGTGGATTCATGTGAAAAGCGTGGGAGTTAATTTTATTCTTCATTATTGTAAATTGTGGGAATAAATGTTATATTTTTATAACTTTATGCAGTATTTACGTAAATTCATGTGTAAATTGTTGGAATGAATGTTAATATCACTGAAAACACGTGAATAATCGTGTATTTCACTAAGTTTTAAATGTATTAGCGTGGAATCATGCTTCAATTGTGGGAATGTTTAAATGTTTATTTTCATTAGTTTAAACGGTGCGAATGAATGTCAACTTTCTTTAGTGTAAATTGCGGGAATGAAGGTTATATGTTCATTAGTGTAATTTGTCGGAATGCATTTTATATTTTTATTACTTTAGCTCTATTTACATGGTTTCCTGTGTAAAATGTGGGAAAAATGTTAACATCACTGACAATGTAACTAAGAGTGTTTTCAATAAGTTTTAGAGGTATTAGCGTGGATTCATGTGAAAAGCGTGGGAATTATTTTTAATCTACATAATTGTAAATTTTGGGAATGAATGTTATATTTTTATAACTTTATGCCGTATTTACGTGGATTTATGTGTAAATTGTGGGAATGAATGCTAACATCACTGAAAACACGTGAATAATCGTGTATTTCACTAAGTTTTAAATGTATTAGCGTGGAATCATGTTTCAATTGTGGGAATGTTTGTTATATTTTTATTGGTTTTAGCTGTATTTACTTGGATTCATGTGTAAATTGTGGGAATGAATTTTAATATCAGTGAAAAAAGTAACTAAAAATGTTTTCACTACGTTTTGAATGTATTCGCGTGGATTCATGTGTAAATTGTGGGAATGAATGTTAGTTTTCATCAGTCTAAATTGTGTGAATGAATGTTATATTTTTATTGGTTTTAGCTGCCTTTACGTGGATTCATGTGTAAATTGTGGGAATGAATTTTAATATCAGTGAAGAAAGTAACTAAAATTGTTTTCACTATGTTTTAGATGTATTAGCGTAGATTCATGTGAAAATTGTGGGAATGAATGTTAATCTTCATTTGTGTAAATGTGGGAATGAATGCTATATTTTTATTAGTTTTATTTCAATTTACATGGTTTCCTGTTTAAACTGTGGGAAAAAGGTTAACATCACTGACAATGTAACTAGGAGGGTTTTCAATATGTTTTAGAGGTATTAGCGTGGATTCATGAGAAAAGCGTGGGAATTATTTTTAATCTTCATTATTGTAAATTGTGGGAATGAATGTTATATTTTTATAACTTTATGCAGTATTTACGTAAATTCATGTGTAAATTGTTGGAGTGAATGTTGAATTTTTATTGTTTATATCTGTATTTACGTGGATTCATGTGTAAAATGTGGGAATGAATTTTAACATAACTGAATAAAGTAACTAAAAATGTTTTCACTACGCTTTGGATGTATTCACGTGGATTCATGTGTAAATTGTGGGAATGAATGTTAGTTTTCATAAGTCTAAATTGTGTGAATGAAAGTTATATTTTTATTGGTTTTAGCTGTATTTACGTGGATTCATGTGTAAATTGGGGGAATGAATTTTAATATCAGTGAAAAAAGTAACTAAAATTGCTTTCACTATGTTTTAGATGTATTAGCATAGATTCTTGTGAAAATTGTGGGAATGAATGTTATTTTTCATTAGTGTAAATTGTGGGAATGAATGCTATATTTTTATTAGTTTTATTTCAATTTACATGGTTTCCTGTTTAAAATGTGGGAAAAATGTTAGCATCACTGACAATGTAACTAAGATTGTTTTCAATATGTTTTATAGGTATTAGCGTGGATTCATGTGAAAAGCGTGGGAATTATTTTTAATCTTCATTATTGTAAATTGTGGGAATGAATGTTATATTTTTATAACTTTATGCAGTATTTACGTAAATTCATGTGTAAATTGTTGGAATGAATGTTGAATTTTTATTGTTTTTATCTGTATTTACGTGGATTCATGTGTAAAATGTGGGAATGAATTTTAACATAACTGAATAAAGTAACTAAAAATGTTTTCACTACGCTTTGGATGTATTCACGTGGATTCATGTGTAAATTGTGGAAATGAATGTTAGTTTTCATAAGTCTAAATTGTGTGAATGAAAGTTATATTTTTATTGGTTTTAGCTGTATTTACGTGGATTCATGTGTAAATTGGGGGAATGAATTTTAATATCAGTGAAAAAAGTAACTAAAAATGTTTTCACTATGTTTTAGATGTATTAGCGTAGATTCATGTGAAAATTGTGGGAATGAATGTTAATCTTCATTTGTGTAAATGTGGGAATGAATGTTATATTTTTATTGGTTTTAGTTGTGTTTAGGTGGATTCATGTGCAAATTGTGGGAATGAATTTTAATATCACTGAATAAGGTAACTAAAAAAGTTGTCAGTACGTTTTGGATGTAATCACTTGGATTCATGTGTAAATTGTGGGAATGAATATTTATTTTCATCAGTCTAAATTGTGGGAATGAATGATATTTTTCATTAGTGTAAATTGTGGGAATGAATGCTATATTTTTATTAGTTTTATTTCAATTTACATGGTTTCCTGTGTAAAATGTGGGAAAAATGTTAGCATCACTGACAATGTAACTAAGAGTGTTTTCAATATGTTTTAGAAGTATTAGCGTGGATTCATGAGAAAAGCGTGGTAATTATTTTTAATCTACATTTGTGTAATTTGTGGGAATGAATGTTATATTTTTATTGGTTTTACTTGTTTTTACGTGAATTCATGTGTAAACTGTGTGAATGAATTTTATATCACTGAGTAAAGTAACTAAAAATGTTGTCACTAAGTTTTGGATGTAATCACGTATATTCATGTGTAAATTGTGGGAATGAATTTGAATATAACTGAATAAAGTAACTAAAAATGTTTTCACTACGCTTTGGATGTATTCACGTGGATTCATGTGTAAATTGTGGGAATGAATGTTAGTTTTCATCAGTCTAAATTGTGTGAATGAATGTTATATTTTTATTGGTTTTAGCTGTATTTACGTGGATTCATGTGTAAATTGTGGGAATGAATTTTAATATCAGTGAAAAAAGTAACTAAAATTGTTTTCACTATGTTTTAGATGTATTAGCGTAGATTCATGTGAAAATTGTGGGAATGAATGTTAATCTTCATTTGTGTAAATTGTGGGAATGAATGTTATATTTTTATTGGCCTTAGTTGTGTTTACGTGGATTCAGGTGCAAATTGTGGGAATGAATTTGAATATCACTGAATAAAGTAACTAAAAATGTTGTCAGTAAGTTTTGGATGAAATCACATGGATTCATGTGTAAATTGTGGGAATGAATATTTATTTTCATCAGTCTAAATTGTGGGAATGAATGATATTTTTCATTAGTGTAAATTGTGGGAATGAATGCTATATTTTTATTAGTTTTATTTCAATTTACATGGTTTCCTGTTTAAAATGAGGGAAAATGTTAACATCACTGACAATGTAACTAAGAGTGTTTTCAATATGTTTTAGAGGTATTAGCGTGGATTCATGTGAAAAGCGTGGGAATTATTTTTAATCTTTATTATTGTAAATTGTGGGAATGAATGTTATATTTTTATAACTTTATGCAGTATTTACGGAAATTCATGTGTAAATTGTTGGAATGAATGTTAATATGACTGAAAACACGTGAATAATCGTGTATTTCACTAAGTTTTAAATGTATTAGCGTGGAATCATGTTTCAATTGTGGGGATGTTTAAATGTTTATTTTCATTAGTTTAAACTGTGCGAATGAATGTGAACTTTCTTTAGTGTAAATTGCGGGAATGAAGGTTATATGTTCATTAGCGTAATTTGTGGGAATGCATTTTATACTTTTATTACTTTAGCTCTATTTACCTGGTTTCCTGTGTAAAATGTGGGAATAATGTTAACAGCACTGACAATGTAACTAAGAGTGTTTTCAATAAGTTTTAGAGGTATTAGCGTGGATTCATGTGAAAAGCGTGGGAATTATTTTTAATCTTCATAATTGTAAATTGTGGGAATGAATGTTATATTTTTATAGCTTTATGCCGTATTTACGTGGATTTATGTGTAAATTGTGGGAATGAATGCTAACATCACTGAAAACACGTGAATAATCGTGTATTTCACTAAGTTTTAAATGTATTAGCGTGGAATCATGTTTCAATTGTGGGAATGTTTGTTATATTTTTATTGGTTTTAGCTGTATTTACTTGGATTCATGTGTAAATTGTGGGAATGAATTTTAATATCAGTGAAAAAAGTAACTAAAAATGTTTTCACTACGTTTTGAATGTATTCGCGTGGATTCATGTGTAAATTGTGGGAATGAATGTTAGTTTTCATCAGTCTAAATTGTGTGAATGAATGTTATATTTTTATTGGTTTTAGCTGCCTTTACGTGGATTCATGTGTAAATTGTGGGAATGAATTTTAATATCAGTGAAGAAAGTAACTAAAATTGTTTTCACTATGTTTTAGATGTATTAGCGTAGATTCATGTGAAAATTGTGGGAATGAATGTTAGTCTTCATTTGTGTAAATGTGGGAATGAATGCTATATTTTTATTAGTTTTATTTCAATTTACATGGTTTCCTGTTTAAACTGTGGGAAAAAGGTTAACATCACTGACAATGTAACTAGGAGGGTTTTCAATATGTTTTAGAGGTATTAGCGTGGATTCATGAGAAAAGCGTGGGAATTATTTTTAATCTTCATTATTGTAAATTGTGGGAATGAATGTTATATTTTTATAACTTTATGCAGTATTTACGTAAATTCATGTGTAAATTGTTGGAATGAATGTTGAATTTTTATTGTTTATATCTGTATTTACGTGGATTCATGTGTAAAATGTGGGAATGAATTTTAACATAACTGAATAAAGTAACTAAAAATTTTTTCACTACGCTTTGGATGTATTCACGTGGATTCATGTGTAAATTGTGGGAATGAATGTTAGTTTTCATAAGTCTAAATTGTGTGAATGAAAGTTATATTTTTATTGGTTTTAGCTGTATTTACGTGGATTCATGTGTAAATTGGGGGAATGAATTTTAATATCAGTGAAAAAAGTAACTAAAATTGCTTTCACTATGTTTTAGATGTATTAGCATAGATTCATGTGAAAATTGTGGGAATGAATGTTATTTTTCATTAGTGTAAATTGTGGGAATGAATGCTATATTTTTATTAGTTTTATTTCAATTTACATGGTTTCCTGTTTAAAATGTGGGAAAAATGTTAGCATCACTGACAATGTAACTAAGATTGTTTTCAATATGTTTTATAGGTATTAGCGTGGATTCATGTGAAAAGCGTGGGAATTATTTTTAATCTTCATTATTGTAAATTGTGGGAATGAATGTTATATTTTTATAACTTTATGCAGTATTTACGTAAATTCATGTGTAAATTGTTGGAATGAATGTTGAATTTTTATTGTTTTTATCTGTATTTACGTGGATTCATGTGTAAAATGTGGGAATGAATTTTAACATAACTGAATAAAGTAACTAAAAATGTTTTCACTACGCTTTGGATGTATTCACGTGGAGTCATGTGTAAATTGTGGAAATGAATGTTAGTTTTCATAAGTCTAAATTGTGTGAATGAAAGTTATATTTTTATTGGTTTTAGCTGTATTTACGTGGATTCATGTGTAAATTGGGGGAATGAATTTTAATATCAGTGAAAAAAGTAACTAAAAATGTTTTCACTATGTTTTAGATGTATTAGCGTAGATTCATGTGAAAATTGTGGGAATGAATGTTAATCTTCATTTGTGTAAATGTGGGAATGAATGTTATATTTTTATTGGTTTTAGTTGTGTTTACGTGGATTCATGTGCAAATTGTGGGAATGAATTTTAATATCACTGAATAAGGTAACTAAAAAAGTTGTCAGTACGTTTTGGATGTAATCACTTGGATTCATGTGTAAATTGTGGGAATGAATATTTATTTTCATCAGTCTAAATTGTGGGAATGAATGATATTTTTCATTAGTGTAAATTGTGGGAATGAATGCTATATTTTTATTAGTTTTATTTCAATTTACATGGTTTCCTGTGTAAAATGAGGGAAAAATGTTAACATCACTGACAATGTAACTAAGAGTGTTCTCAATATGTTTTAGAAGTATTAGCGTGGATTCATGAGAAAAGCGTGGTAATTATTTTTAATCTACATTTGTGTAATTTGTGGGAATGAATGTTATATTTTTATTGGTTTTACTTGTTTTTACGTGGATTCATGTGTAAACTGTGTGAATGAATTTTAATATCACTGAGTAAAGTAACTAAAAATGTTGTCACTAAGTTTTGGATGTAATCACGTATATTCATGTGTAAATTGTGGGAATGAATTTTAATATAACTGAATAAAGTAACTAAAAATGTTTTCACTACGCTTTGGATGTATTCACGTGGATTCATGTGTAAATTGTGGGAATGAATGTTAGTTTTCATCAGTCTAAATTGTGTGAATGAATGTTATATTTTTATTGGTTTTAGCTGCCTTTACGTGGATTCATGTGTAAATTGTGGGAATGAATTTTAATATCAGTGAAGAAAGTAACTAAAATTCTTTTCACTATGTTTTAGATGTATTAGCGTAGATTCATGTGAAAATTGTGGGAATGAATGTTAATCTTCATTTGTGTAAATTGTGGGAATGAATGTTATATTTTCATTGGTTTTAGTTGTGTTTACGTGGAATCATGTGCAAATTGTGGGAATGGAATTTAATATCACAGAATAAAGTAACTAAAAATGTTGTCAGTAAGTTTTGGATGTAATCACATGGATTCATGTGTAAATTGTGGGAATGAATATTTGTTTTCATCTGTCTAATCTGTGGGAATGAATCTTATTTTTCATTAGTGTAAATTGTGGGAATGAATGCGTTATTTTTATTAGTTTTATTTCAATTTACATGGTTTCCTGTTTAAAATGTGGGAAAATGTTAACATCACTGACAATGTAACTAAGATTGTTTTCAATATGTTTTAGAGGTATTAGCGTGGATTCATGTGAAAAGCGTGGGAGTTAATTTTAATCTTCATTATTGTAAATTGTGGGAATAAATGTTATATTTTTATAACTTTATGCAGTATTTACGTAAATTCATGTGTAAATTGTTGGAATGAATGTTAATATCACTGAAAACACGTGAATAATCGTGTATTTCACTAAGTTTTAAATGTATTAGCGTGGAATCATGCTTCAATTGTGGGAATGTTTAAATGTTTATTTTCATTAGTTTAAACGGTGCGAATGAATGTCAACTTTCTTTAGTGTAAATTGCGGAAATGAAGGTTATATGTTCATTAGTGTAATTTGTCGGAATGCATTTTATATTTTTATTACTTTAGCTCTATTTACATGGTTTCCTGTGTAAAATGTGGAAAAAATGTTAACATCACTGACAATGTAACTAAGAGTGTTTTCAATAAGTTTTAGAGGTATTAGCGTGGATTCATGTGAAAAGCGTGGGAATTATTTTTAATCTACATAATTGTAAATTGTGGGAATGAATGTTATATTTTTTATAACTTTATGCCGTATTTACGTGGATTCATGTGTAAATTGTGGGAATGAATGCTAACATCACTGAAAACACGTGAATAATCGTGTATTTCACTAAGTTTTAAATGTATTAGCTTGGAATCAAGTTTCAATTGTGGGAATGTTTGTTATATTTTTATTGGTTTTAGCTGTATTTACTTGGATTCATGTGTAAATTGTGGCAATGAATTTTAATATCAGTGTAAAAAGTAACTAAAAATGTTTTCACTACGTTTTGAATGTATTGCGTGGATTCATGTGTAAATTGTGGGAATGAATGTTAGTTTTCATCAGTCTAAATTGTGTGAATGAATGTTATACTTTTATTGGTTTTAGCTGCCTTTACGTGGATTCATGTGTAAATTGTGGGAATGAATTTTAATATCAGTGAAGAAAGTAACTAAAATTGTTTTCACTATGTTTTAGATGTATTAGCGTAGATTCATGTGAAAATTGTGGGAATGAATGTTAATCTTCTTTTGTGTAAATGTGGGAATGAATGCTATATTTTTATTAGTTTTATTTCAATTTACATGGTTTCCTGTTTAAACTTTGGGAAAAAGGTTAACATCACTGACAATGTAACTAGGAGGGTTTTCAATATGTTTTAGAGGTATTAGCGTGGATTCATGAGAAAAGCGTGGGAATTATTTTTAATCTTCATTATTGTAAATTGTGGGAATGAATGTTATATTTTTATAACTTTATGCAGTATTTACGTAAATTCATGTGTAAATTGTTGGAACGAATGTTGAATTTTTATTGTTTATATCTGTATTTACGTGGATTCATGTGTAAAATGTGGGAATGAATTTTAACATAACTGAATAAAGTAACTAAAAATGTTTTCACTACGCTTTGGATGTATTCACGTGGATTCATGTGTAAATTGTTGGAATGAATGTTAATATGACTGAAAACACGTGAATAATCGTGTATTTCACTAAGTTTTAAATGTATTAGCGTGGAATCATGTTTCAATTGTGGGGATGTTTAAATGTTTATTTTCATTAGTTTTAACTGTGCGAATGAATGTGAACTTTCTTTAGTGTAAATTGCGGGAATGAAGGTTATATGTTCATTAGTGTAATTTGTGGGAATGCATTTTATACTTTTATTACTTTAGCTCTATTTACCTGGTTTCCTGTGTAAAATGTGGGAATAATGTTAACAGCACTGACAATGTAACTAAGAGTGTTTTCAATAAGTTTTAGAGGTATTAGCGTGGATTCATGTGAAAAGCGTGGGAATTATTTTTAATCTTCATAATTGTAAATTGTGGGAATGAATGTTATATTTTTATAGCTTTATGCCGTATTTACGTGGATTCATGTGTAAATTGTGGGAATGAATTTTAATATAACTGAATAAAGTAACTAAAAATATTTTCACTACGCTTTGGATGTATTCACGTGGATTCATGTGTAAATTGTGGGAATGAATGTTAGTTTTCATCAGTCTAAATTGTGTGAATGAATGTTATATTTTTATTGGTTTTAGCTGCCTTTACGTGGATTCATGTGTAAATTGTGGGAATGAATTTTAATATCAGTGAAGAAAGTAACTAAAATTCTTTTCACTATGTTTTAGATGTATTAGCGTAGATTCATGTGAAAATTGTGGGAATGAATGTTAATCTTCATTTGTGTAATTTGTGGGAATGAATGTTATATTTTCATTGGTTTTAGTTGTGTTTACGTGGAATCATGTGCAAATTGTGGGAATGGAATTTAATATCACAGAATAAAGTAACTAAAAATGTTGTCAGTAAGTTTTGGATGTAATCACATGGATTCATGTGTAAATTGTGGGAATGAATATTTGTTTTCATCTGTCTAATCTGTGGGAATGAATCTTATTTTTCATTGGTGTAAATTGTGGGAATGAATGCGTTATTTTTATTAGTTTTATTTCAATTTACATGGTTTCCTGTTTAAAATGTGGGAAAAATGTTAACATCACTGACAATGTAACTAAGATTGTTTTCAATATGTTTTAGAGGTATTAGCGTGGATTCATGTGAAAAGCGTGGGAGTTAATTTTAATCTTCATTATTGTAAATTGTGGGAATAAATATTATATTTTTATAACTTTATGCAGTATTTACGTAAATTCATGTGTAAATTGTTGGAATGAATGTTAATATCACTGAAAACACGTGAATAATCGTGTATTTCACTAAGTTTTAAATGTATTAGCGTGGAATCATGCTTCAATTGTGGGAATGTTTAAATATTTATTTTCATTAGTTTAAACGGTGCGAATGAATGTCAACTTTCTTTAGTGTAAATTGCGGGAATGAAGGTTATATGTTCATTAGTGTAATTTGTCGGAATGCATTTTATATTTTTATTACTTTATCTCTATTTACATGGTTTCCTGTGTAAAATGTGGAAAAAATGTTAACATCACTGACAATGTAACTAAGAGTGTTTTCAAGAAGTTTTAGAGGTATTAGCGTGGATTCATGTGAAAAGCGTGGGAATTATTTTTAATCTACATAATTGTAAATTGTGGGAATGAATGTTATATTTTTATAACTTTATGCCGTATTTACGTGGATTCATGTGTAAATTGTGGGAATGAATGCTAACATCACTGAAAACACGTGAATAATCGTGTATTTCACTAAGTTTTAAATGTATTAGCGTGGAATCAAGTTTCAATTGTGGGAATGTTTGTTATATTTTTATTGGTTTTAGCTGTATTTACTTGGATTCATGTGTAAATTGTGGCAATGATTTTTAATATCAGTGTAAAAAGTAACTAAAAATGTTTTCACTACGTTTTGAATGTATTCGCGTGGATTCATGTGTAAATTGTGGGAATGAATGTTAGTTTTCATCAGTCTAAATTGTGTGAATGAATGTTATACTTTTATTGGTTTTAGCTGCCTTTACGTGGATTCATGTGTAAATTGTGGGAATGAATTTTAATATCAGTGAAGAAAGTAACTAAAATTGTTTTCACTATGTTTTAGATGTATTAGCGTAGATTCATGTGAAAATTGTGGGAATGAATGTTAATCTTCTTTTGTGTAAATGTGGGAATGAATGCTATATTTTTATTAGTTTTATTTCAATTTACATGGTTTCCTGTTTAAACTGTGGGAAAAATGTTAACAACACTGACAATGTAACTAAGAGTGTTTTCAATATGTTTTAGATGTATTAGCGTGGATTCATGAGAAAAGCGTGGGAATTATTTTTAATCTGCATTTGTGTAAATTGTTGGAATGAATGTTATATTTATATTGGTTTTAGTTGTTTTTACGTGGATTCATGTGTAATTTGTGGGAATGAATTTTAATATCAGTGAATAAAGTAAGTAAAAATGTTGTCACTAAGTTTTGGATGTAATCACGTGAATTCATGTGTAAATTGTGGGAATGAATTTTAACATAACTGAATAAAGTAACTAAAATTGTTTTCACTACGTTTTGGATGTATTCAAGTGGATTCATGTTTAAATTGTGGGAATGAATGTTAGTTTTCATCAGTCTAAATTGTGTGAATGAATGTTATATTTTTATTGGTTTTAGCTGTGTTTACGTGGATTCATGTGTAAATTGTGGGAATGAATTTTCTTATCAGTGAAAAAAGTAACTAAAAATGTTTTCACTATGTTTTAGATGTATTAGCGTAGATTCATGTGAAAATTGTGGGAATGAATGTTATTCTTCATTTGTGTAATTTGTGGGAATGAATGTTATATTTTTATTGGTTTTACTTGTGTTTACGTGGATTCATGTGCAAATTGTGGGAATGAATTTGAATATCACTGAATAAAGTAACTAAAAATGTTGTCAGTAAGTTTTGGATGTAATCACATGGATTCATGTGTAAATTGTGGGAATGAATATTTACTTTCATCAGTCTAGATTGTGGGAATGAATGATATTTTTCATTAGTGTAAATTGTGGGAATGAATGCTGTATTTTTATTAGTTTTATTTCAATTTACATGGTTTCCTGTTTAAAATGTGGGGAAAATGTTAACATCACTGACAATGTAACTAAGAGTGTTTTCAATATGTTTTAGAGGTATTAGAGTGGATTCATGAGAAAAGCGTGGGAATTTTTTTTAATCTTCATTATTGTAAATTGTTGGAATGAATGTTAATATCACTGAAAACACGTGAATAATCGTGTATTTCAATAAGTCTTAAATGTATTAGCGTGGAATCATGTTTCAATTGTGGGAATATTTAAATGTTTATTTTCATTAGTTTAAATTGTGGGAATGAATGTCAACTTTCTTTAGTGTAATTTGCGGGAATGAAGGTTATATGTTCATTAGTGTAATTTGTCGGAAAGCATTTTATATTTTTATTACTTGACCTCTATTTACATGGTTTCCTGTGTAAAATGTGGGAAAAATGTTAACATCACTGACAATGTAACTAAGAGTGTTTTCAATACATTTTAGAGGTATTAGCGTGGATTCATGTGTAAAGCGTGGGAACCGATCTTAATCTTCATTTGTGTAAATTGTGGGAATGAATGTTAACATCACTGAAAACACGTGAATAATCGTGTATTTCACTAAGTTTTAAATGTATTAGCGTGGAATCATGTTTCAATTGTGGGAATGTTTGTTATATTTTTATTGGTTTTGCTGTATTTACTTGTTTCATGTGTAAATTGTGGGAATGAATTTTTATAATAATAATAATAATAATAATAATAATAAGTTTTACTCACAGCTACTATTGCTTCAAAGTATTGATAGCAATTTGCACAGCTGTGGACAAATTTTGTAATAATGAATTTTTAAAATACCTAGTGTGCTTAATTCTGATGATTTTTATCACATTATCTATTAATTGAGGTTATTGTAAAAGTTGCACAAGTTTGTTGTCATTAAAAACGATTTTAGTTTACTTTTGAAGTCTTCTTTTTGTTCTATCAATCTTATATTCTCAGGCAAACTGTTCCAGATTTTCGGTGCTGCTCTTGAAAAAGCTCTTTCTCCATACTGTGTTTTACAGCTGTTTATTTTCAGTATGTTGTTACGTCTGTTTAAAATTTCAACCGAATTCCTGAGTAACATTGGAGCATTTCCCCAAACACAATATTGAGCAATTATGCAGATTTTAAAAACTATCCGTTCACGAACTTTTAACCAGTGCATCTCATTGAATAGAGAGGATATTGATATTCTATCGAATTTTCTTTTGTCAAATATTATTCTTATTGCTGCGTTTTGTACAGATTGAAGTTTATTAATTAGTTTTGAATTAATTCCGAAAAGAAGAGAGTTGCAATAATCAAGCTTGGAGGAAACTAATGCAGAAATTAATATATTAAGGCATTCCTTTGGAACGAAACACTTAATCTTTGCAATTTGTCGAAGTATTTCAAAACAATGTGATGTTATTGTATTTACATGCTTTTCAAAACTAAGGTTTTTGTCGAGCCATACTCCCAAGTTTTTGGCATTGTCTACAAAGCGAATACATTCATTGTCGACAAATGTACCTTGAATTTGTATTAGTTTTGATACAGATGGAGGGCTGAGAACTAAAATCTTTGTCTTCGATTTATTTAGTTTTAGAAAAAATTCTGACATCCATTTAGAGACCGAGTCAAGACACTGTTGAATGCTTTCTGTTAGAACATTGAATTGAAAACTTGAATTAAAAGATTGAAATAGTTGATGGTCGTCGGCAAAGCCCAATACTTGAAATGCGTTCGACTGTATGAGAGGATAAAGCTGATTTATATAGACATTGAAAAGAATGGGTCCTAAAACAGATCCTTGTGGAATGCCGTAATCAAGTTTTGCAGAATCAGACAATGCGTTGTTCACTTTAACAGTTATTGATCTGTCTTTTAAAAATGAGGCAAACCACTTTAGTGCAGTGCCTTTTATTCCCATTTGTAAGTTTAGAATGTCTAATAGTTTGTCCTGATCAACAGTATCAAAAGCTGCACTTAGATCCAGTAGAAGTAGCACAGTTGAACATTTGTTGTCAAAACCCGTTGCGATACTCTCAGTCAAACTTAAGAGCAAATGTTCAGATGAATGACCTTTTTTATAGCCATATTGGTACTTGCAATCTAAGTTATTTCTATCGATATGGTTTTGTAGACGGCGTGCAACACATCTTTCAATAAGTTTACTCACATAGAGCAGGTTTGACACTGGTCTATAATTTCGACATAGGTCTCTATCCATAGTATCGTCTTGATGTTTAAGAAGAGGAGTCACAATTGCAGATTTCAAACCCTCAAAGGATCCACATTCCAAAGAAATGTTAACCAATTTAACCCAGAATGGTAGTAGCTGGTCAGTGAAATCAACTAAAATTTGTCTATTAAATGGGTCATTCGGGGAGCAGTTGACTTTGTTTGACTTTATAATGTTTAAAAGTTCTTCTTCTGTTGTAGGTTCAAATTTGGTAAGTGTATTGCAATTTGGAAAATTATTAAAAAGGTGAGTAGTTTCAAGGTTTGTAGACTCTTTGAATGATGTGCGTATATCCTGAACTTTTTTCTTGAAATATTCTAGGAAATTATTTGCTAAAGAATGATTATTACAACTTGTAATAGATGGTGAGTGGGATTCGGGCTTGGTAAGTGATGTTGTTAGTTGGAATAGAGTTTTCATTTTATTTGTAGAGAGCTTAATTTTATTTCTATAGTATCGCATTTTCTTTGACTTTGCTAAAGCTGTTGTCTGAGATCTTAGTCTAATGAATTCATTTTTGTTTGTTTCATTTCGGGTTCGTTGATATAGTTTCTCTGCCCTGCGTCTCAATTTACGTAGATCGCTATATTCATTGTCAAACCATGGTGCTCTCTCGACTACCTTCATTCTTTTTTCAAGAAGTGGTGCATGCTTATCAAGTAATTGACGTAATTTTCTGTTGTAGTTTCCAACTATGCTGCCCATGTCTTCATCTAATTTTATCGTGTTCAAAAAGTCTTGTAATTCATTTCCAAATTCGTCTTTGTTAATAGAATACGTCTTTCTATATGCTATTTTTCTATAATGAATTTCTCTGCATGTTGACGTAATCTTAAATGAAATTAACTTGTGATCACTTAATTCTACATCGTGAATTGTTGTTGAAGAAAGATTCAGTTCATCATGTTCACATATCACCAAATCAAGGGTATGACCACCAACATGGGTTGGACCAGTGACGTATTGAGACAGGTTGAAAAGGGTAAGAAGTTGGTTAAATTCTTTTGTAAGGTTGTTATTTACATTATCAAAATGGATGTTGAAATCACCTGTCACAATGTATTTCTCATTACATGATGTCAATGTTTCCAGTAACTTAGTAAACTCAGACAAGAATATGTTTTGAGGCTCATAGATTATTCGATAAATAACAACAAGTAGAATCGAGCTTTGTGATTCTTGCAATAATTTGATAATGCAACACTCAAATGTTTGGTACGTGGATACTGGAATTTGTTTATACATCAATGTGTTTTTCATTAAAATACCAACTCCGCCACCTATTTCTTTTTGTCTGTTCTGACGATGAACATGTGTTAGCCTATAGTTATAGTCCTTGAAAAATGCTACAGTATTGTTGTACTTTGACGTTTGCCAAATCTCTGTGAGAAATACTATGTCGGCATTAAAGTCTATTACATGCTCCATCAGGAGGGCTGCTTTATTATTCAAGGAGTGACAGTTTAGAAGCAGACAGTTTATATGTGTCAATTTTGGCTCAGATTCAAGTTTAAATCACTCTTTGCTTTATTCTTTATTTTAGCTACTGTTGGACAGTTTGCGGCATCAGCTGAGTGACGACATTGTTCTTCTGTCAGCCCATCCTTAACACAGTTGGTGCAACATAGAGTCTTTGAATTGCAACTGTTTGTCGCATGCTCTTTTGCACACTTTCCGCAAATCTCAGAAGATGCATTACATTTAGCCATATAGTGTCCAAAGTCTTGACATCTGTTGCATCTTTTCACATGAAATTGATCATAGACCTTGCATGATGTTAGTCCAACTATAAGCTTGTCACCAATAGCTTTAACTCCCTGTCTGATGGATAGAGAAACTCTAACAAATGCTTGAAAGATAGTATTACTATTTCTTACATTTTTTACCAAAAAGACCTTAAGATGTTCTGCAATATCTTTATATTCAAAAATGGTTTCAAGAAATTTATTTTGTTTAACTATCATGTTTTGAACTTCTTCATTTGTGTATTGTTTCGAGAAACCAACAACTGATATCACTGTTGACTTTAATTTGGGTGCTTTAGGTGTAAAATTCATTTCGGAAGCATGTTCTTTTAACTTGTTCCGAGCTTCTAAAGAAGGACAGACGACTACAAGATCACCGGACTTGTTCGTATATGAACTTTTTATTGGAATGTTTTCCTCAACAATAAACTTTTCAAGCGCATCCATTGCCTTTCCTTCGCTCAGAGAAGATTCCTCTTTACTCAAAATCAAAACTGGGTCATTAAAATTTTGGAAAAGTGAGTGGACTTTTTTCATGTGTAAATTGTGGGAATGAATTTGAATATCACTGAATAAAGTAACTAAAAATGTTGTCAGTAAGTTTTGGATGAAATCACATGGATTCATGTGTAAATTGTGGGAATGAATTTTAATATAACTGAATAAAGTAGCTAAAAATGTTTTCACTACGTTTTGCATGTATTCACGTGGTTTCATGTGTAAATTGTGGGAATGAATGTTAGTTTTCATCAGTCTAAATTGTGGGAATGAATGCTATATTTTTATTAGTTTTATTTCAATTTACATGGTTTCCTGTTTAAAATGTGGGAAAAAGGTTAACATCACTGACAATGTAACTAGGAGGGTTTTCAATATGTTTTAGAGGTATTGCGTGGATTCATGAGAAAAGCGTGGGAATTATTTTTAATCTTCATTATTGTAAATTGTGGGAATGAATGTTATATTTTTATAACTTTATGCAGTATTTACGTAAATTCATGTGTAAATTGTTGGAATGAATGTTGAATTTTTATTGTTTTTATCTGTATTTACGTGGATTCATGTGTAAAATGTGGGAATGAATTTTAATATCAGTGAAAAAAGTAACTAAAAATGTTTTCATTATGTTTTAGATGTATTAGCGTAGATTCATGTGAAAATTGTGGGAATGAATGTTAATCTTCATTTGTGTAAATTGTGGGAATGAATGTTATATTTTTATTGGCTTTAGTTGTGTTTACGTGGATTCATGTGCAAATTGTGGGAATGAATTTTAATATCACTGAATAAGGTAACTAAAAAAGTTGTCAGTACGTTTAGGATGTAATCACTTGGATTCATGTGTAAATTGTGGGAATGAATATTTATTTTCATCAGTCTAAATTGTGGGAATGAATGATATTTTTCATTAGTGTAAATTGTGGGAATGAATGCTATATTTTTATTAGTTTTATTTCAATTTACATGGTTTCCTGTGTAAAATGTGGGAAAAATGTTAACATCACTGACAATGTAACTAAGAGTGTTTTCAATATGTTTTAGAAGTATTAGCGTGGATTCATGAGAAAAGCGTGGTAATTATTTTTAATCTACATTTGTGTAAATTGTGGGAATGAATGTTATATTTTTATTGGTTTTAGTTGTTTTTACGTGGATTCATGTGTAAACTGTGTGAATGAATTTTAATATCACTGAGTAAAGTAACTAAAAATGTTGTCACTAAGTTTTGGATGTAATCACGTATTTTCATGTGTAAATTGTGGGAATGAATTTTAATATAACTGAATAAAGTAACTAAAAATGTTTTCACTACGCTTTGGATGTATTCACGTGGATTCATGTGTAAATTGTGGGAATGAATGTTAGTTTTCATCAGTCTAAATTGTGTGTTTTATTGGTTTTAGCTGTATTTACGTGGATTCATGTGTAAATTGTGGGAATGAATTTTAATATCAGTGAAAAAAGTAACTAAAATTGTTTTCACTATGTTTTAGATGTATTAGCGTAGATTCATGTGAAAATTGTGGGAATGAATGTTAATCTTCATTTGTGTGAATTGTGGGAATGAATGTTATATTTTTATTGGCCTTAGTTGTGTTTACGTGGATTCATGTGCAAATTGTGGGAATGAATTTGAATATCACTGAATAAAGTAACTAAAAATGTTGTCAGTTAGTTTTGGATGAAATCACATGGATTCATGTGTAAATTGTGGGAATGAATATTTATTTTCATCAGTCTAAATTGTGGGAATGAATGATATTTTTCATTAGTGTAAATTGTGGGAATGAATGCTATATTTTTATTAGTTTTATTTCAATTTACATGGTTTCCTGTTTAAAATGTGGGAAAATGTTAACATCACTGACAATGTAACTAAGAGTGTTTTCAATATGTTTTAGAGGTATTAGCGTGGATTCATGTGAAAAGCGTGGGAATTATTTTTAATCTTTATTATTGTAAATTGTGGAAATGAATGTTATATTTTTATAACTTTATGCAGTATTTACGGAAATTCATGTGTAAATTGTTGGAATGAATGTTAATATGACTGAAAACACGTGAATAATCGTGTATTTCACTAAGTTTTAAATTTATTAGCGTGGAATCATGTTTCAATTGTGGGAATGTTTAAATTTTTATTTTCATTAGTTTAAACTGTGCGAGTGAATGTCAACTTTCTTTAGTGTAAATTGCGGGAATGAAGGTTATATGTTCATTAGTGTAATTTGTGGGAATGCATTTTATACTTTTATTACTTTAGCTCTATTTACCTGGTTTCCTGTGTAAAATGTGGGAATAATGTTAACAGCACTGACAATGTAACTAAGAGTGTTTTGAATAAGTTTTATAGGTATTAGCGTGGATTCATGTGAAAAGCGTTGGAATTATTTTTAATCTTCATAATTGTAAATTGTGGGAATGAATGTTATATTTTTATAGCTTTATGCCGTATTTACGTGGATTCATGTGTAAATTGTGGGAATGAATTTTAATATAACTGAATAAAGTAACTAAAAATGTTTTCACTACGCTTTGGATGTATTCACGTGGATTCATGTGTAAATTGTGGGAATGAATGTTAGTTTTCATCAGTCTAAATTGTGTGAATGAATGTTATATTTTTATTGGTTTTAGCTGCCTTTACGTGGATTCATGTGTAAATTGTGGGAATGAATTTTAATATCAGTGAAGAGAGTAACTAAAATTCTTTTCACTATGTTTTAGATGTATTAGCGTAGATTCATGTGAAAATTGTGGGAATGAATGTTAATCTTCATTTGTGTAAATTGTGGGAATGAATGTTATAATTTCATTGGTTTTAGTTGTGTTTACGTGGAACCATGTGCAAATTGTGGGAATGGAATTTAATATCACAGAATAAAGTAACTAAAAATGTTGTCAGTAAGTTTTGGATGTAATCACATGGATTCATGTGTAAATTGTGGGAATGAATATTTGTTTTCATCAGTCTAATCTGTGGGAATGAATCTTATTTTTCATTAGTGTAAATTGTGGGGATGAATGCTTTATTTTTATTAGTTTTATTTCAATTTACATGGTTTCCTGTTTAAAATGTGGCAAAAATGTTAACATCACTGACAATGTAACTAAGATTGTTTTCAATATGTTTTAGAGGTATTAGCGTGGATTCATGAGAAAAGCGTGGGAATTATTGTTAATCTTCATTATTGTGAATTGTGGGAATGAATGTTATATTTTTATAACTATATGCAGTATTTACGTAAATTCATGTGTAAATTGTTGGAATGAATGTTGAATGTTTAGTGTTTTTATCTGTGTTCACGTGGATTCATGTGTAAAATGTGGGAATGAATTTTAACATAACTGAATAAAGTAACTAAAAAGGTTTTCACTACGCTTTGGTTGTATTCACGTGGATTCATGTGTAATTTGTGGGAATGAATGTTAGTTTTCATCAGTCTAATATGTGTGAATGAATGTTATATTTTTACTGGTTTTAGCTGTGTTTACGGGGATACATGTGTAAATTGTGGGAATGAATTTTAATATCAGTGAAAAAAGTAACTAAAAATGTTTTCACTATGTTTTAGATGTATTAGCGTAGATTCATGTGAAAATTGTGGGAGTGAATGTTAATCTTCATTTGTGTAAATGTGGGAATGAATGCTATATTTTTATTAGTTTTATTTCAATTTACATGGTTTCCTGCTTAAACTGTGGGAAAAATGTTAACATCACTGACAATGTAACTAAGAGTGTTTTCAATATGTTTTAGATGTATTAGCGTGGATTCATGAGAAAAGCGTGGGAATTATTTTTAATCTGCATTTGTGTAAATTGTGGGAATGAGTGTTATATTTTTATTGGTTTTAGTTGTTTTTACGTGGATTCATGTGTAAATTGTGGGAATGAATTTTAATATAACTGAATAAAGTAACTAAAAATGTTTTCACTACGTTTTGGATGTATTCACGTGGATTCATGTGTAAATTGTGGGAATGAATGTTAGTTTTCATCAGTCTAAATTGTGTGAATGAATGTTATGTTTATATTGGTTTTAGCTGTGTTTACGTGGATTCATGTGTGAATTGTGGGAATGAATTTTAATATCAGTGAAAAAAGTAACTAAAAATGTTTTCACTATGTTTTAGATGTATTAGCGTAGATTCATGTGAAAATTGTGGGAATGAATGTTATTCTTCATTTATGCAATTTGTGGGAATGAATGTTATAATTTTATTGGTTTTACTTGTGTTTACGTGGATTCATGTGCAAATTGTGGGAATGAATTTGAATATCACTGAATAAAGTAACTAAAAATGTTGTCAGTAAGTTTTGGATGTAATCACATGGATTCATGTGTAAATTGTGGGAATGAATATTTACTTTCATCAGTCTAGATTGTGGGAATGAATGATATTTTTCATTAGTGTAAATTGTGGGAATGAATGCTGTATTTTTATTAGTTTTATTTCAATTTACATGGTTTCCTGTTTAAAATGTGGGGAAAATGTTAACATCACTGACAATGTAACTAAGAGTGTTTTCAATATGTTTTAGAGGTATTAGAGTGGATTCATGAGAAAAGCGTGGGAATTATTTTTAACCTTCAATATTGTAAATTGTTGGAATGAATGTTAATATCACTGAAAACACGTGAATAATCGTGTATTTCACTAAATCTTAAATGTATTAGCGTGGAATCATGTTTAAATTGTGGGAATGCTTAAATGTTTATTTTCATTAGTTTAAATTGTTGGAATGAATGTCAACTTTCTTTAGTGTAAATTGCGGGAATGAAGGTTATATGTTCATTAGTGTAATTTGTCGGAAAGCATTTTATATTTTTATTACTTTTCTCTATTTACATGGTTTCCTGTGTAAAATGTGGGAAAAATGTTAACATCACTGACAATGTAACTAAGAGTGTTTTCAATACATTTTAGAGGTATTAGCGTGGATTCATGTGTAAAGCGTGGGAATCGATCTTAATCTTCATTTGTGTAAATCGTGGGAATGAATGTTATATTTTTATAACTTTATGCCGTATTTACGTGGATTCATGTGTAAATTGTGGGAATGAATGTTAACATCACTGAAAACACGTGAATAATCGTGTATTTCACTAAGTTTTAAATGTATTAGCGTGGAATCATGTTTCCATTGTGGGAATGTTTGTTATATTTTTATTGGTTTTAGCTGTATTTACTTGGATTCATGTGTAAATTGTGGGAATGAATTTTAATATCAGTGAAAAAAGTAACTAAAAATGTTTTCACTATGTTCTAGATGTATTAGCGTAGATTCATGTGAAAATTGTGGGAATGAATGTTAATCTTCATTTGTGTAAATGAGGGAATGAATGCTATATTTTTATTAGTTTTATTTCAATTGACATGGTTTCCTGTTTAAAATGTGGGAAAAATGTTAACATCACTGACAATGTAACTAAGAGTGTTTTCAATATGTTTTAGATGTATTAGCGTGGATTCATGAGAAAAGCGTGGGAATTATTTTTAATCTGCATTTGTGTAAATTGTGGGAATGAATGTTATATTTTTATTGGTTTTAGTTGTTTTTACGTGGATTCATGTGTAAATTGTGGGAATGAATGTTAACATCACTGAAAACACGTGAATAATCGTGTATTTCACTAAGTTGGGAATGTTAGTTAGTTAATAGAGCTAATGTTAGTTTTCATCAGTCTAAATTGTGTGAATGAATGTTATGATTTTATTGGTTTTAGCTGCCTTTACGTCGATTCATGTGTAAATTGTGGGAATGAATTTTAATATCAGTGAAGAAAGTAACTAAAATTGTTTTCACTATGTTTTAGATGTATTAGCGTAGATTCATGTGAAAATTGTGGGAATGAATGTTAATCTTCATTTGTGTAAATTGTGGGAATGAATGTTATATTTTTATTGGTTTTAGTTGTGTTTACGTGGAATCATGTGCAAATTGTGGGAATGGATTTTAATATCACTGAATAAAGTAACTAAAAATGTTGTCAGTAAGTTTTGGATGAAATCACATGGATTCATGTGTAAATTGTGGGAATGAATATTTGTTTTCATCAGTCTAATCTGTGGGAATGAATGTATTTTTCATTAGTGTAAATTGTGGGAATGAATGCTATATTTTTATTAGTTTTATTTCAATTTACATGGTTTCCTGTTTAAAATGTGGGAAAAATGCTAACATCACTGACAATGTAACTAAGAATGTTTTCAATATGTTTTAGAGGTATTAGCGTGGATTCATGTGAAAAGGGTGGGAATTAATTTTAATCTTCATTATTGTAAATTGTCGGAATGAATGTTATATTTTTATAACTTTATGCAGTATTTACGTAAATTCATGTGTAAATTGTTGGAATGAATGTTAATATCACTGAAAACACGTGAATAATCGTGTATTTCACTACGTTTTAAATATATTAGCGTGGAATCATGTTTCAATTGTGGGAATATTTAAATGTTTATTTTCACTAGTTTAAATTGTGCGAATTTATGTCAACTTTCTTTATATGTTCAGGTTTTATGTTCATAAGTGTAATTTGTGGGAATGGATTTTATACTTTTATTACTTTTAGCTCTATTTACATGGTTTCCTGTGTAAAATGTGGGAAAAATGTTAACATCACTGACAATGTAACTAAGAGTGTTTTCAATAAGTTTTAGAAGTATTAGCTTGGATTCATGTGAAAAGCGTGGGACTGAATGTTAATTTTCATTTGTGTAAACTGTGGGAATAAAAGTTGAATTATTATTGTTTTTATCTGTATTTACGTGGATTCATGTGTAAAATGTGGGAATGAATTTTAATATCAGTCAAGAAAGTAACTAAAATTGTTTTCACTATGTTTTAGATGTATTAGCGTATATTCATGTGAAAATTGTGGGAATGAATGTTAATCTTCATTTGTGTAAATTGTTGGAATGAATGTTATATTTTTATTGGTTTTAGTTGTGTTTACGTGGAATCATGTGCAAATTATGGGAATGGATTTTAATATCACTGAATAAAGAAACTAAAAATGTTGTCAGTAAGTTTTGGATGTAATCACATGGATTCATGTGTAAATTGAGGGAATGAATATTTGTTTTCATCAGTCTAATCTGTGGGAATGAATGTATTTTTCATTAGTGTAAATTGTGGGAATGAATGCTATATTTTTATTAGTTTTATTTCAATTTACATGGTTTCCTGTTTAAAATGTGGGAAAAATGCTAACATCACTGACAATGTAACTAAGAATGTTTTCAATATGTTTTAGAGGTATTAGCGTGGATTCATGTGAAAAGCGTGGGAATTAATTTTAATCTTCATTATTGTAAATTGTCGGAATGAATGTTATATTTTTATAACTTTATGCAGTATTTACGTAAATTCATGTGTAAATTGTTGGAATGAATGTTAATATCACTGAAAACACGTGAATAATCGTGTATTTCACTACGTTTTAAATATATTAGCGTGGAATCATGTTTCAATTGTGGGAATATATAAATGTTTATTTTCACTAGTTTAAATTGTGCGAATTTATGTCAACTTTCTTTATATGTTCAGGTTTTATGTTCATTAGTGTAATTTGTGGGAATGGATTTTATACTTTTATTACTTTTAGCTCTATTTACATGGTTTCCTGTGTAAAATGTGGGGAAAATGTTAACATCACTGACAATGTAACTAAGAGTGTTTTCAATAAGTTTTAGAAGTATTAGCTTGGATTCATGTGAAAAGCGTGGGACTGAATGTTAATTTTCATTTGTGTAAATTGTGGGAATAAAAGTTGAATTATTATTGTTTTTATCTGTATTTACGTGGATTCATGTGTAAAATGTGGGAATGAATTTTAACATTACTGAATAAAGTAACTAAAAATGTTTTCACTACGTTTTGGATGTATTCACGTGGATTCATGTGTAAATTGTGGGAATGAATGTTAGTTTTCATCAGTCTAAATTGTGTGAATGAATGTTATATTTTTATTGGTTTTAGCTGTGTTTACGTGGATTCATGTGTAAATTGTGGGAATGAATTTTAATATCACTGAATAAAGTAACTAAAAATGTTGTCAGTACGTTTTGGATGTAATCACTTGGATTCATGTGTAAATTGTGGGAATGAATATTTATTTTCATCAGTCTAAATTGTGGGAATGAATGTTATATTTTTATTGGTTTTAGCTGTGTTTACGTGGATTCATGTGCAAATTGTGGGAATGAATTTTAATATCACTGAATAAAGTAACTAAAAATGTTGTCAGTACGTTTTGGATGTAATCACTTGGATTCATGTGTAAATTGTGGGAATGAATATTTATTTTCATCAGTCTAAATTGTGGGAATGAATGATATTTTTCATTAGTGTAAACTGTGGGAATGAATGCTATATTTTTATTAGTTTTATTTCAATTTACACGGTTTCCTGTGTAAAATGTGGGAAAAATGTTAACATCACTGACAATGTAACTAAAAGTGTTTTCAATATGTTTTAGAGGTATTAGCGTGGATTCATGTGAAAAGCGTGGGAATTATTTTTAATCTACATAATTGTAAATTGTGGGAATGAATGTTAACATCACTGAAAACACGTGAATAATCGTGTATTTCACTAAGTTTTAAATGTATTTGCGTGGAATCATGTTTCAATTGTGGGAATGTTTGTTATATTTTTATTGGTTTTAGCTGTATTTCTTGGATTCATGTGTAAATTGTGGGAATGAATTTTAATATCAGTGAAAAAAGTAACTAAAAATGTTTTCACTACGTTTTGGATGTATTCACGTGGATTCATGTGCAAATTGTGGGAATGAATATTTATTTTCATCAGTCTAAATTGTGGGAATGAATGATATTTTTCATTAGTGTAAATTGTGGGAATGAATGCTATATTTTTATTAGTTTTATTTCAATTTACATGGTTTCCTGTGTAAAATGTGGGGAAAATGTTAACATCACTGACAATGTAACTAAGAGTGTTTTCAATATGTTTTAGATGTATTAGCGTGGATTCATGAGAAAAGCGTGGCAATTATTTTTAATCTTCATTTGTGCAAATTGTGGGAACGAATTTGAATATCACTGAATAAAGTAACTAAAAATGTTGTCAGTAAGTTTTGGATGTAATCACATGGATTCATGTGTAAATTGTGGGAATGAATATTTACTTTCATCAGTCTAGATTGTGGGAATGAATGATATTCTTCATTAGTGTAAATTGTGGGAATGAATGCTGTATTTTTATTAGTTTTATTTCAATTTACATGGTTTCCTGTTTAAAATGTGGGGAAAATGTTAACATCACTGACAATGTAACTAAGAGTGTTTTCAATATGTTTTAGAGGTATTAGAGTGGATTCATGAGAAAAGCGTGGGAATTATTTTTAATCTTCAATATTGTAAATTGTTCGAATGAATGTTAATATCACTGAAAACACGTGAATAATCGTGTATTTCACTAAGTCTTAAATGTATTAGCGTGGAATCATGTTTAAATTGTGGGAATGCTTAAATGTTTATTTTCATTAGTTTAAATTGTGCGAATGAATGTCAACTTTCTTTAGTGTAAATTGCGGGAATGAAGGTTATATGTTCATTAGTGTAATTTGTCGGAAAGCATTTTATATTTTTATTACTTTTCTCTATTTACATGGTTTCCTGTGTAAAATGTGGGAAAAATGTTAACATCACTGACAATGTAACTAAGAGTGTTTTCAATACATTTTAGAGGTATTAGCGTGGATTCATGTGTAAAGCGTGGGAATCGATCTTAATCTTCATTTGTGTAAATCGTGGGAATGAATGTTATATTTTTATAACTTTATGCCGTATTTACGTGGATTCATGTGTAAATTGTGGGAATGAATGTTAACATCACTGAAAACACGTGAATAATCGTGTATTTCACTAAGTTTTAAATGTATTAGTGTGGAATCATGTTTCCATTGTGGGAATGTTTGTTATATTTTTATTGGTTTTAGCTGTATTTACTTGGATTCATGTCTAAATTGTGGGAATGAATTTTAATATCAGTGAAAAAAGTAACTAAAAATGTTTTCACTATGTTCTAGATGTATTAGCGTAGATTCATGTGAAAATTGTGGGAATGAATGTTAATCTTCATTTGTGTAAATGAGGGAATGAATGCTATATTTTTATTAGTTTTATTTCAATTTACATGGTTTCCTGTTTAAAATGTGGGAAAAATGTTAACATCACTGACAATGTAACTAAGAGTGTTTTCAATATGTTTTAGATGTATTAGCGTGGATTCATGAGAAAAGCGTGGGAATTATTTTTAATCTGCATTTGTGTAAATTGTGGGAATGAATGTTATATTTTTATTGGTTTTAGTTGTTTTTACGTGGATTCATGTGTAAATTGTGGGAATGAATGTTAACATCACTGAAAACACGTGAATAATCGTGTATTTCACTAAGTTTTAAATGTATTAGCGTGGAATCATGTTTCAATTGTGGGAATGTTTGTTATATTTTTATTGGTTTTAGCTGTATTTACTTGGATTCATGTGTAACTTGTGGGAATGAATTTTAATATCAGTGAAAAAAGTAACTAAAAATGTTTTCACCATGTTTTGGATGCATTCACGTGGATTCATGTGTAAATTGTGGGAATGAATGTTAGTTTTCATCAGTCTAACTTGTGTGAATGAATGTTATGATTTTATTGGTTTTAGCTGCCTTTACGTCGATTCATGTGTAAATTGTGGGAATGAATTTTAAAATCAGTGAAGAAAGTAACTACAATTGTTTTCACTATGTTTTAGATGTATTAGCGTAGATTCATGTGAAAATTGTGGGAATGAATGTTAATCTTCATTTGTGTAAATTGTGGGAATGAATGTTATATTTTTATTGGTTTTAGTTGTGTTTACGTGGAATCATGTGCAAATTGTGGGAATGGATTTTAATATCACTGAATAAAGTAACTAAAAATGTTGTCAGTAAGTTTTGGATGTAATCACATGGATTCATGTGTAAATTGTGGGAATGAATATTTGTTTTCATCAGTCTAGATTGTGGGAATGAATGATATTCTTCATTAGTGTAAATTGTGGGAATGAATGCTATATTTTTATTAGTTTTATTTCAATTTACATGGTTTCCTGTTTAAAATGTGGGAAAAATGCTAACATCACTGACAATGTAACTAAGAATGTTTTCAATATGTTTTAGAGGTATTAGCGTGGATTCATGTGAAAAGCGTGGGAATTAATTTTAATCTTCATTATTGTAAATTGTCGGAATGAATGTTATATTTTTATAACTTTATGCAGTATTTACGTAAATTCATGTGTAAATTGTTGGAATGAATGTTAATATCACTGAAAACACGTGAATAATCGTGTATTTCACTACGTTTTAAATATATTAGCGTGGAATCATGTTTCAATTGTGGGAATATATAAATGTTTATTTTCACTAGTTTAAATTGTGCGAATTTATGTCAACTTTCTTTATATGTTCAGGTTTTATGTTCATTAGTGTAATTTGTGGGAATGGATTTTATACTTTTATTACTTTTAGCTCTATTTAAATGGTTTCCTGTGTAAAATGTGGGGAAAATGTTAACATCACTGACAATGTAACTAAGAGTGTTTTCAATAAGTTTTAGAAGTATTAGCTTGGATTCATGTGAAAAGCGTGGGACTGAATGTTAATTTTCATTTGTGTAAATTGTGGGAATAAAAGTTGAATTATTATTGTTTTTATCTGTATTTACGTGGATTCATGTGTAAAATGTGGGAATGAATTTTAACATTACTGAATAAAGTAACTAAAAATGTTTTCACTACGTTTTGGATGTATTCACGTGGATTCATGTGTAAATTGTGGGAATGAATGTTAGTTTTCATCAGTCTAAATTGTGTGAATGAATGTTATATTTTTATTGGCTTTAGCTGTGTTTACGTGGATTCATGTGTAAATTGTGGGAATGAATTTTAATATCACTGAATAAAGTAACTAAAAATGTTGTCAGTACGTTTTGGATGTAATCACTTGGATTCATGTGTAAATTGTGGGAATGAATATTTATTTTCATCAGTCTAAATTGTGGGAATGAATGTTATATTTTTATTGGTTTTAGCTGTGTTTACGTGGATTCATGTGCAAATTGTGGGAATGAATTTTAATATCACTGAATAAAGTAACTAAAAATGTTGTCAGTACGTTTTGGATGTAATCACTTGGATTCATGTGTAAATTGTGGGAATGAATATTTATTTTCATCAGTCTAAATTGTGGGAATGAATGATATTTTTCATTAGTGTAAACTGTGGGAATGAATGCTATATTTTTATTAGTTTTATTTCAATTTACATGGTTTCCTGTGTAAAATGTGGGAAAAATGTTAACATCACTGACAATGTAACTAAAAGTGTTTTCAATATGTTTTAGAGGTATTAGCGTGGATTCATGTGAAAAGCGTGGGAATTATTTTTAATCTACATAATTGTAAATTGTGGGAATGAATGTTAACATCACTGAAAACACGTGAATAATCGTGTATTTCACTAAGTTTTAAATGTATTTGCGTGGAATCATGTTTCAATTGTGGGAATGTTTGTTATATTTTTATTGGTTTTAGCTGTATTTCTTGGATTCATGTGTAAATTGTGGGAATGAATTTTAATATCAGTGAAAAAAGTAACTAAAAATGTTTTCACTACGTTTTGGTTGTATTCACGTGGATTCATGTGCAAATTGTGGGAATGAATATTTATTTTCATCAGTCTAAATTGTGGGAATGAATGATATTTTTCATTAGTGTAAATTGTGGGAATGAATGCTATATTTTTATTAGTTTTATTTCAATTTACATGGTTTCCTGTGTAAAATGTGGGGAAAATGTTAACATCACTGACAATGTAACTAAGAGTGTTTTCAATATGTTTTAGATGTATTAGCGTGGATTCATGAGAAAAGCGTGGCAATTATTTTTAATCTTCATTTGTGCAAATTGTGGGAACGAATTTGAATATCACTGAATAAAGTAACTAAAAATGTTGTCAGTAAGTTTTGGATGTAATCACATGGATTCATGTGTAAATTGTGGGAATGAATATTTACTTTCATCAGTCTAGATTGTGGGAATGAATGATATTCTTCATTAGTGTAAATTGTGGGAATGAATGCTGTATTTTTATTAGTTTTATTTCAATTTACATGGTTTCCTGTTTAAAATGTGGGGAAAATGTTAACATCACTGACAATGTAACTAAGAGTGTTTTCAATATGTTTTAGAGGTATTAGAGTGGATTCATGAGAAAAGCGTGGGAATTATTTTTAATCTTCAATATTGTAAATTGTTGGAATGAATGTTAATATCACTGAAAACACGTGAATAATCGTGTATTTCACTAAGTCTTAAATGTATTAGCGTGGAATCATGTTTAAATTGTGGGAATGCTTAAATGTTTATTTTCATTAGTTTAAATTGTGCGAATGAATGTCAACTTTCTTTAGTGTAAATTGCGGGAATGAAGGTTATATGTTCATTAGTGTAATTTGTCGGAAAGCATTTTATATTTTTATTACTTTTCTCTATTTACATGGTTTCCTGTGTAAAATGTGGGAAAAATGTTAACATCACTGACAATGTAACTAAGAGTGTTTTCAATACATTTTAGAGGTATTAGCGTGGATTCATGTGTAAAGCGTGGGAATCGATCTTAATCTTCATTTGTGTAAATCGTGGGAATGAATGTTATATTTTTATAACTTTATGCCGTATTTACGTGGATTCATGTGTAAATTGTGGGAATGAATGTTAACATCACTGAAAACACGTGAATAATCGTGTATTTCACTAAGTTTTAAATGTATTAGTGTGGAATCATGTTTCCATTGTGGGAATGTTTGTTATATTTTTATTGGTTTTAGCTGTATTTACTTGGATTCATGTGTAAATTGTGGGAATGAATTTTAATATCAGTGAAAAAAGTAACTAAAAATGTTTTCACTATGTTCTAGATGTATTAGCGTAGATTCATGTGAAAATTGTGGGAATGAATGTTAATCTTCATTTGTGTAAATGAGGGAATGAATGCTATATTTTTATTAGTTTTATTTCAATTTACATGGTTTCCTGTTTAAAATGTGGGAAAAATGTTAACATCACTGACAATGTAACTAAGAGTGTTTTCAATATGTTTTAGATGTATTAGCGTGGATTCATGAGAAAAGCGTGGGAATTATTTTTAATCTGCATTTGTGTAAATTGTGGGAATGAATGTTATATTTTTATTGGTTTTAGTTGTTTTTACGTGGATTCATGTGTAAATTGTGGGAATGAATGTTAACATCACTGAAAACACGTGAATAATCGTGTATTTCACTAAGTTTTAAATGTATTAGCGTGGAATCATGTTTCAATTGTGGGAATGTTTGTTATATTTTTATTGGTTTTAGCTGTATTTACTTGGATTCATGTGTAAATTGTGGGAATGAATTTTAATATCAGTGAAAAAAGTAACTAAAAATGTTTTCACTATGTTTTGGATGCATTCACGTGGATTCATGTGTAAATTGTGGGAATGAATGTTAGTTTTCATCAGTCTAACTTGTGTGAATGAATGTTATGATTTTATTGGTTTTAGCTGCCTTTACGTCGATTCATGTGTAAATTGTGGGAATGAATTTTAAAATGAGTGAAGAAAGTAACTACAATTGTTTTCACTATGTTTTAGATGTATTAGCGTAGATTCATGTGAAAATTGTGGGAATGAATGTTAATCTTCATTTGTGTAAATGGTGGGAATGAATGTTATATTTTTATTGGTTTTAGTTGTGTTTACGTGGAATCATGTGCAAATTGTGGGAATGGATTTTAATATCACTGAATAAAGTAACTAAAAATGTTGTCAGTAAGTTTTGGATGTAATCACATGGATTCATGTGTAAATTGTGGGAATGAATATTTGTTTTCATCAGTCTAATCTGTGGGAATGAATGTATTTTTCATTAGTGTAAATTGTGGGAATGAATGCTATATTTTTATTAGTTTTATTTCAATTTACATGGTTTCCTGTTTAAAATGTGGGAAAAATGCTAACATCACTGACAATGTAACTAAGAATGTTTTCAATATGTTTTAGAGGTATTAGCGTGGATTCATGTGAAAAGCGTGGGAATTAATTTTAATCTTCATTATTGTAAATTGTCGGAATGAATGTTATATTTTTATAACTTTATGCAGTATTTACGTAAATTCATGTGTAAATTGTTGGAATGAATGTTAATATCACTGAAAACACGTGAATAATCGTGTATTTCACTACGTTTTAAATATATTAGCGTGGAATCATGTTTCAATTGTGGGAATATTTAAATGTTTATTTTCACTAGTTTAAATTGTGCGAATTTATGTCAACTTTCTTTATATGTTCAGGTTTTATGTTCATTAGTGTAATTTGTGGGAATGGATTTTATACTTTTATTACTTTTAGCTCTATTTACATGGTTTCCTGTGTAAAATGTGGGGAAAATGTTAACATCACTGACAATGTAACTAAGAGTGTTTTCAATAAGTTTTAGAAGTATTAGCTTGGATTCATGTGAAAAGCGTGGGACTGAATGTTAATTTTCATTTGTGTAAATTGTGGGAATAAAAGTTGAATTATTATTGTTTTTATCTGTATTTACGTGGATTCATGTGTAAAATGTGGGAATGAATTTTAACATTACTGAATAAAGTAACTAAAAATGTTTTCACTACGTTTTGGATGTATTCACGTGGATTCATGTGTAAATTGTGGGAATGAATGTTAGTTTTCATCAGTCTAAATTGTGTGAATGAATGTTATATTTTTATTGGTTTTAGCTGTGTTTACATGGATTCATGTGTAAATTGTGGGAATGAATTTTAATATCACTGAATAAAGTAACTAAAAATGTTGTCAGTACGTTTTGGATGTAATCACTTGGATTCATGTGTAAATTGTGGGAATGAATATTTATTTTCATCAGTCTAAATTGTGGGAATGAATGTTATATTTTTATTGGTTTTAGCTGTGTTTACGTGGATTCATGTGCAAATTGTGGGAATGAATTTTAATATCACTGAATAAAGTAACTAAAATGTTGTCAGTACGTTTTGGATGTAATCACTTGGATTCATGTGTAAATTGTGGGAATGAATATTTATTTTCATCAGTCTAAATTGTGGGAATGAATGATATTTTTCATTAGTGTAAACTGTGGGAATGAATGCTATATTTTTATTAGTTTTATTTCAATTTACATGGTTTCCTGTGTAAAATGTGGGAAAAATGTTAACATCACTGACAATGTAACTAAAAGTGTTTTCAATATGTTTTAGAGGTATTAGCGTGGATTCATGTGAAAAGCGTGGGAATTATTTTTAATCTACATAATTGTAAATTGTGGGAATGAATGTTAACATCACTGAAAACACGTGAATAATCGTGTATTTCACTAAGTTTTAAATGTATTTGCGTGGAATCATGTTTCAATTGTGGGAATGTTTGTTATATTTTTATTGGTTTTAGCTGTATTTCTTGGATTCAAGTGTAAATTGTGGGAATGAATTTTAATATCAGTGAAAAAAGTAACTAAAAATGTTTTCACTACGTTTTGGATGTATTCACGTGGATTCATGTGCAAATTGTGGGAATGAATATTTATTTTCATCAGTCTAAATTGTGGGAATGAATGATATTTTTCATTAGTGTAAATTGTGGGAATGAATGCTATATTTTTATTAGTTTTATTTCAATTTACATGGTTTCCTGTGTAAAATGTGGGGAAAATGTTAACATCACTGACAATGTAACTAAGAGTGTTTTCAATATGTTTTAGATGTATTAGCGTGGATTCATGAGAAAAGCGTGGCAATTATTTTTAATCTTCATTTGTGCAAATTGTGGGAACGAATTTGAATATCACTGAATAAAGTAACTAAAAATGTTGTCAGTAAGTTTTGGATGTAATCACATGGATTCATGTGTAAATTGTGGGAATGAATATTTACTTTCATCAGTCTAGATTGTGGGAATGAATGATATTCTTCATTAGTGTAAATTGTGGGAATGAATGCTGTATTTTTATTAGTTTTATTTCAATTTACATGGTTTCCTGTTTAAAATGTGGGGAAAATGTTAACATCACTGACAATGTAACTAAGAGTGTTTTCAATATGTTTTAGAGGTATTAGAGTGGATTCATGAGAAAAGCGTGGGAATTATTTTTAATCTTCAATATTGTAAATTGTTGGAATGAATGTTAATATCACTGAAAACACGTGAATAATCGTGTATTTCACTAAGTCTTAAATGTATTAGCGTGGAATCATGTTTAAATTGTGGGAATGCTTAAATGTTTATTTTCATTAGTTTAAATTGTGCGAATGAATGTCAACTTTCTTTAGTGTAAATTGCGGGAATGAAGGTTATATGTTCATTAGTGTAATTTGTCGGAAAGCATTTTATATTTTTATTACTTTTCTCTATTTACATGGTTTCCTGTGTAAAATGTGGGAAAAATGTTAACATCACTGACAATGTAACTAAGAGTGTTTTCAATACATTTTAGAGGTATTAGCGTGGATTCATGTGTAAAGCGTGGGAATCGATCTTAATCTTCATTTGTGTAAATCGTGGGAATGAATGTTATATTTTTATAACTTTATGCCGTATTTACGTGGATTCATGTGTAAATTGTGGGAATGAATGTTAACATCACTGAAAACACGTGAATAATCGTGTATTTCACTAAGTTTTAAATGTATTAGTGTGGAATCATGTTTCCATTGTGGGAATGTTTGTTATATTTTTATTGGTTTTAGCTGTATTTACTTGGATTCATGTGTAAATTGTGGGAATGAATTTTAATATCAGTGAAAAAAGTAACTAAAAATGTTTTCACTATGTTCTAGATGTATTAGCGTAGATTCATGTGAAAATTGTGGGAATGAATGTTAATCTTCATTTGTGTAAATGAGGGAATGAATGCTATATTTTTATTAGTTTTATTTCAATTTACATGGTTTCCTGTTTAAAATGTGGGAAAAATGTTAACATCACTGACAATGTAACTAAGAGTGTTTTCAATATGTTTTAGATGTATTAGCGTGGATTCATGAGAAAAGCGTGGGAATTATTTTTAATCTGCATTTGTGTAAATTGTGGGAATGAATGTTATATTTTTATTGGTTTTAGTTGTTTTTACGTGGATTCATGTGTAAATTGTGGGAATGAATGTTAACATCACTGAAAACACGTGAATAATCGTGTATTTCACTAAGTTTTAAATGTATTAGCGTGGAATCATGTTTCAATTGTGGGAATGTTTGTTATATTTTTATTGGTTTTAGCTGTATTTACTTGGATTCATGTGTAAATTGTGGGAATGAATTTTAATATCAGTGAAAAAAGTAACTAAAAATGTTTTCACTATGTTTTGGATGCATTCACGTGGATTCATGTGTAAATTGTGGGAATGAATGTTAGTTTTCATCAGTCTAACTTGTGTGAATGAATGTTATGATTTTATTGGTTTTAGCTGCCTTTACGTCGATTCATGTGTAAATTGTGGGAATGAATTTTAAAATGAGTGAAGAAAGTAACTACAATTGTTTTCACTATGTTTTAGATGTATTAGCGTAGATTCATGTGAAAATTGTGGGAATGAATGTTAATCTTCATTTGTGTAAATGGTGGGAATGAATGTTATATTTTTATTGGTTTTAGTTGTGTTTACGTGGAATCATGTGCAAATTGTGGGAATGGATTTTAATATCACTGAATAAAGTAACTAAAAATGTTGTCAGTAAGTTTTGGATGTAATCACATGGATTCATGTGTAAATTGTGGGAATGAATATTTTTTTTCATCAGTCTAATCTGTGGGAATGAATGTATTTTTCATTAGTGTAAATTGTGGGAATGAATGCTATATTTTTATTAGTTTTATTTCAATTTACATGGTTTCCTGTTTAAAATGTGGGAAAAATGCTAACATCACTGACAATGTAACTAAGAATGTTTTCAATATGTTTTAGAGGTATTAGCGTGGATTCATGTGAAAAGCGTGGGAATTAATTTTAATCTTCATTATTGTAAATTGTCGGAATGAATGTTATATTTTTATAACTTTATGCAGTATTT
Organism: Sanderia malayensis; assembly: GCA_013076295.1. Lineage (NCBI taxonomy): Eukaryota > Metazoa > Cnidaria > Scyphozoa > Semaeostomeae > Pelagiidae > Sanderia > Sanderia malayensis. Next base: position 28,802 of record RQOL01000618.1, on the reverse strand, counting down.
ACGTAAATTCATGTGTAAATTGTTGGAATGAATGTTAATATCACTGAAAACACGTGAATAATCGTGTATTTCACTACGTTTTAAATATATTAGCATGGAATCATGTTTCAATTGTGGGAATATTTAAATGTTTATTTTCACTAGTTTAAATTGTGCGAATTTATGTCAACTTTCTTTATATGTTCAGGTTTTATGTTCATTAGTGTAATTTGTGGGAATGGATTTTATACTTTTATTACTTTTAGCTCTATTTACATGGTTTCCTGTGTAAAATGTGGGAAAAATGTTAACATCACTGACAATGTAACTAAGAGTGTTTTCAATAAGTTTTAGAAGTATTAGCTTGGATTCATGTGAAAAGCGTGGGACTGAATGTTAATTTTGATTTGTGTAAATTGTGGGAATAAAAGTTAAATTATTATTGTTTTTATCTGTATTTACGTGGATTCATGTGTAAAATGTGGGAATGAATTTTAACATTACTGAATAAAGTAACTAAAAATGTTTTCACTACGTTTTGGATGTATTCACGTGGATTCATGTGTAAATAGTGGGAATGAATGTTAGTCTTCATCAGTCTAAATTGTGTGAATGAATGTTATATTTTTATTGGTTTTAGCTGTGTTTACGTGGATTCATGTGTAAATTGTGGGAATGAATTTTAATATCAGTGAAAAAAGTAACTAAAAATGTTTTCATTATGTTTTAGATGTATTAGCGTAGATTCATGTGAAAATTGTGGGAATGAATGTTAATCTTCATTTGTCTAAATGTGGGAATGAATGTTATATTTTTATTGGTTTTAGTTGTGTTTACGTGGATTCATGTGCAAATTGTGGGAATGAATTTTAATATCACTGAATAAAGTAACTAAAAATGTTGTCAGTAAGTTTTGGATGTAATCACATGGATTCATGTGTAAAGTGTGGGAATGAATATTTTTTTTCATCAGTCTAAATTGTGGGAATGAATGATATTTTTCTTTAGTGTAAATTGTGGGAATGAATGCTATATTTTTATTAGTTTTATTTCAATTTACATAGTTTCCTGTTTAAAATGTGGGAAAAAGGTTAACATCACTGACAATGTAACTAAGAGTGTTTTCAATATGTTTTAGAGGTATTAGCGTGGATTCATGAGAAAGGCGTGGGAATTATTTTTAATCTTCATTATTGTAAATTGTGGGAATGAATGTTATATTTTTATAACTTTATGCAGTATTTACGTAAATTCATGTGTAAATTGTTGGAATGAAAGTTGAATGTTTATTGGTTTTAGTTGTTTTTACGTGGATTCATGTGTAAATTGTGGGAATGAATGTTAACATCACTGAAAACACGTGAATAATCGTGTATTTCACTAAGTTTTAAATGTATTAGCGTGGAATCATGTTTCAATTGTGGGAATGTTTGTTATATTTTTATTGGTTTTAGCTGTATTTACTTGGATTCATGTGTAAATTGTGGGAATGAATTTTAATATCAGTGAAAAAAGTAACTAAAAATGTTTTCACTATGTTTTGGATGCATTCACGTGGATTCATGTGTAAATTGTGGGAATGAATGTTAGTTTTCATCAGTCTAACTTGTGTGAATGAATGTTATGATTTTATTGGTTTTAGCTGCCTTTACGTCGATTCATGTGTAAATTGTGGGAATGAATTTTAAAATGAGTGAAGAAAGTAGCTACAATTGTTTTCACTATGTTTTAGATGTATTAGCGTAGATTCATGTGAAAATTGTGGGAATGAATGTTAATCTTCATTTGTGTAAATTGTGGGAATGAATGTTATATTTTTATTGGTTTTAGTTGTTTTTACGTGGATTCATGTGTAAATTGTGGGAATGAATGTTAACATCACTGAAAACACGTGAATAATCGTGTATTTCACTAAGTTTTAAATGTATTAGCGTGGAATCATGTTTCAATTGTGGGAATGTTTGTTATATTTTTATTGGTTTTAGCTGTATTTACTTGGATTCATGTGTAAATTGTGGGAATGAATTTTAATATCAGTGAAAAAAGTAACTAAAAATGTTTTCACTATGTTTTGGATGCATTCACGTGGATTCATGTGTAAATTGTGGGAATGAATGTTAGTTTTCATCAGTCTAACTTGTGTGAATGAATGTTATGATTTTATTGGTTTTAGCTGCCTTTACGTCGATTCATGTGTAAATTGTGGGAATGAATTTTAAAATGAGTGAAGAAAGTAACTACAATTGTTTTCACTATGTTTTAGATGTATTAGCGTAGATTCATGTGAAAATTGTGGGAATGAATGTTAATCTTCATTTGTGTAAATTGTGGGAATGAATGTTATATTTTTATTGGTTTTAGTTGTGTTTACGTGGAATCATGTGCAAATTGTGGGAATGGATTTTAATATCACTGAATAAAGTAACTAAAAATGTTGTCAGTAAGTTTTGGATGTAATCACATGGATTCATGTGTGAATTGTGGGAATGAATATTTGTTTTCATCAGTCTAATCTGTGGGAATGAATGTATTTTTCATTAGTGTAAATTGTGGGAATGAATGCTATATTTTTATTAGTTTTATTTCAATTTACATGGTTTCCTGTTTAAAATGTGGGAAAAATGCTAACATCACTGACAATGTAACTAAGAATGTTTTCAATATGTTTTAGAGGTATTAGCGTGGATTCATGTGAAAAGCGTGGGAATTAATTTTAATCTTCATTATTGTAAATTGTCGGAATGAATGTTATATTTTTATAACTTTATGCAGTATTTACGTAAATTCATGTGTAAATTGTTGGAATGAATGTTAATATCACTGAAAACACGTGAATAATCGTGTATTTCACTACGTTTTAAATATATTAGCGTGGAATCATGTTTCAATTGTGGGAATATTTAAATGTTTATTCTCACTAGTTTAAATTGTGCGAATTTATGTCAACTTTCTTTATATGTTCAGGTTTTATGTTCATTAGTGTAATTTGTGGGAATGGATTTTATACTTTTATTACTTTTAGCTCTATTTACATGGTTTCCTGTGTAAAATGTGGGAAAAATGTTAACATCACTGACAATGTAACTAAGAGTGTTTTCAATGAGTTTTAGAAGTATTAGCTTGGATTCATGTGAAAAGCGTGGGACTGAATGTTAATTTTCATTTGTGTAAATTGTGGGAATAAAAGTTAAATTATTATTGTTTTTATCTGTATTTACGTGGATTCATGTGTAAAATGTGGGAATGAATTTTAACATTACTGAATAAAGTAACTAAAAATGTTTTCACTACGTTTTGGATGTATTCACGTGGATTCATGTGTAAATTGTGGGAATGAATGTTAGTCTTCATCAGTCTAAATTGTGTGAATGAATGTTATATTTTTATTGGTTTTAGCTGTGTTTACGTGGATTCATGTGTAAATTGTGGGAATGAATTTTAATATCAGAGAAAAAAGTAACTAAAAATGTTTTCATTATGTTTTAGATGTATTAGCGTAGATTCATGTGAAAATTGTGGGAATGAATGTTAATCTTCATTTGTCTAAATGTGGGAATGAATGTTATATTTTTATTGGTTTTAGTTGTGTTTACGTGGATTCATGTGCAAATTGTGGGAATGAATTTTAATATCACTGAATAAAGTAACTAAAATTGTTGTCAGTAAGTTTTGGATGTAATCACATGGATTCATGTGTAAAGTGTGGGAATGAATATTTTTTTTCATCAGTCTAAATTGTGGGAATGAATGATATTTTTCTTTAGTGTAAATTGTGGGAATGAATGCTATATTTTTATTAGTTTTATTTCAATTTACATAGTTTCCTGTTTAAAATGTGGGAAAACGGTTAACATCACTGACAATGTAACTAAGAGTGTTTTCAATATGTTTTAGAGGTATTAGCGTGGATTCATGAGAAAAGCGTGGGAATTATTTTTAATCTTCATTATTGTAAATTGTGGGAATGAATGTTATATTTTTATAACTTTATGCAGTATTTACGTAAATTCATGTGTAAATTGTTGGAATGAAAGTTGAATGTTTATTGGTTTTAGTTGTTTTTACGTGGATTCATGTGTAAATTGTGGGAATGAATGTTAACATCACTGAAAACACGTGATTAATCGTGTATTTCACTAAGTTTTAAATGTATTAGCGTGGAATCATGTTTCAATTGTGGGAATGTTTGTTATATTTTTATTGGTTTTAGCTGTATTTACTTGGATTCATGTGTAAATTGTGGGAATGAATTTTAATATCAGTGAAAAAAGTAACTAAAAATGTCTTCACTACGTTTTGGATGCATTCACGTGGATTCATGTGTAAATTGTGGGAATGAATTTTAATATCAGTGAAGAAAGTAACTAAAATTGTTTTCACTATGTTTTAGATGTATTAGCGTAGATTCATGTGAAAATTGTGGGAATGAATGTTAATCTTCATTTGTGTAAATTGTGGGAATGAATGTTATATTTTTATTGGTTTTAGTTGTGTTTACGTGGAATCATGTGCAAATTGTGGGAATGGATTTTAATATCACTGAATAAAGTAACTAAAAATGTTGTCAGTAAGTTTTGGATGTAATCACATGGATTCATGTGTAAATTGTGGGAATGAATACTTGTTTTCATCAGTCTAAATTGTGGGAATGAATGATATTTTTCTTTAGTGTAAATTGTGGGAATGAATGCTATATTTTTATTAGTTTTATTTCAATTTACATGGTTTCCTGTTTAAAATGTGGGAAAAAGGTTAACATCACTGACAATGTAACTGAGAGTGTTTTCAATATGTTTTAGAGGTATTAGCGTGGATTCATGAGAAAAGCGTGGGAATTATTTTTAATCTTCATTATTGTAAATTGTGTGAATGAATGTTATATTTTTATTGGTTTTAGCTGTGTTTACGTGGATTCATGTGTAAATTGTGGGAATGAATTTTAATATCAGTGAAAAAAGTAACTAAAAATGTTTTCATTATGTTTTAGATGTATTAGCGTAGATTCATGTGAAAATTGTGGGAATGAATGTTAATCTTCATTTGTCTAAATGTGGGAATGAATGTTATATTTTTATTGGTTTTAGTTGTGTTTACGTGGATTCATGTGCAAATTGTGGGAATGAATTTTAATATCACTGAATAAAGTAACTAAAAATGTTGTCAGTAAGTTTTGGATGTAATCACATGGATTCATGTGTAAAGTGTGGGAATGAATATTTTTTTTCATCAGTCTAAATTGTGGGAATGAATGATATTTTTCTTTAGTGTAAATTGTGGGAATGAATGCTATATTTTTATTAGTTTTATTTCAATTTACATGGTTTCCTGTTTAAAATGTGGGAAAAAGGTTAACATCACTGACAATGTAACTAAGAGTGTTTTCAATATGTTTTAGAGGTATTAGCGTGGATTCATGTGAAAAGCGTGGGAATTATTTTTAATCTACATAATTGTAAAGTGTGGGAATGAATGTTAACATCACTGAAAACACGTGAATAATCGTGTATTTCACTAAGTTTCAAATGTATTTGCGTGGAATCATGTTTCAATTGTGGGAATGTTTGTTATATTTTTATTGGTTTTAGCTGTATTTCTTGGATTCATGTGTAAATTGTGGGAATGAATTTTAATATCACTGAATAAAGTAACTAAAAATGTTGTCAGTAAGTTTTGGATGTAATCACATGGATTCATGTGTAAATTGTGGGAATGAATATTTGTTTTCATCAGTCTAATCTGTGGGAATGAATGTATTTTTCATTAGTGTAAATTGTGGGAATGAATGCTATATTTTTATTAGTTTTATTTCAATTTACATGGTTTCCTGTTTAAAATGTGGGAAAAATGCTAACATCACTGACAATGTAACTAAGAATGTTTTCAATATGTTTTAGAGGTATTAGCGTGGATTCATGTGAAAAGCGTGGGAATTAATTTTAATCTTCATTATTGTAAATTGTCGGAATGAATGTTATATTTTTATAACTTTATGCAGTATTTACGTAAATTCATGTGTAAATTGTTGGAATGAATGTTAATATCACTGAAAACACGTGAATAATCGTGTATTTCACTACGTTTTAAATATATTAGCGTGGAATCATGTTTCAATTGTGGGAATATTTAAATGTTTATTTTCACTAGCTTAAATTGTGCGAATTTATGTCAACTTTCTTTATATGTTCAAGTTTTATGTTCATTAGTGTAATTTGTGGGAATGGATTTTATACTTTTATTACTTTTAGCTCTATATACATGGTTTCCTGTGTAAAATGTGGGAAAAATGTTAACATCACTGACAATGTAACTAAGAGTGTTTTCAATAAGGTTTAGAAGTATTAGCTTGGATTCATGTGAAAAGCGTGGGACTGAATGTTAATTTTCATTTGTGTAAATTGTGGGAATAAAAGTTAAATTATTATTGTTTTTATCTGTATTTACGTGGATTCATGTGTAAAATGTGGGAATGAATTTTAACATTACTGAATAAAGTAACTAAAAATGTTTTCACTACGTTTTGGATGTATTCACGTGGATTCATGTGTAAATTGTGGGAATGAATGTTAGTTTTCATCAGTCTAAATTGTGTGAATGAATGTTATATTTTTATTGGTTTTAGCTGTGTTTACGTGGATTCATGTGTAAATTGTGGGAATGAATTTTAATATCAGTGAAAAAAGTAACTAAAAATGTTTTCATTATGTTTTAGATGTATTAGCGCAGATTCATGTGAAAATTGTGGGAATGAATGTTAATCTTCATTTGTCTAAATGTGGGAATGAATGTTATATTTTTATTGGTTTTAGTTGTGTTTACGTGGATTCATGTGCAAATTGTGGGAATGAATTTTAATATCACTGAATAAAGTAACTAAAAATGTTGTCAGTAAGTTTTGGATGTAATCACATGGATTCATGTGTAAATTGTGGGAATGAATACTTGTTTTCATCAGTCTAATCTGTGGGAATGAATGTATTTTTCATTAGTGTAAATTGTGGGAATGAATGCTATATTTTTATTAGTTTTATTTCAATTTACATGGTTTCCTGTTTAAAATGTGGGAAAAATGCTAACATCACTGACAATGTAACTAAGAATGTTTTCAATATGTTTTAGAGGTATTAGCGTGGATTCATGTGAAAAACGTGGGAATTAATTTTAATCTTCATTATTGTAAATTGTCAGAATGAATGTTATATTTTTATAACTTTGCGCAGTATTTACGTAAATTCATGTGTAAATTGTTGGAATGAATGTTAATATCACTGAAAACACGTGAATAATCGTGTATTTCACTACGTTTTAAATGTATTTACGTGGAATCATGTTTCAATTGTGGGAATGTTTGTTATATTTTTATTGGTTTTAGCTGTATTTCTTGGATTCATGTGTAAATTGTGGGAATGAATTTTAATATCAGTGAAAAAAGTAACTAAAAATGTTTTCACTACGTTTTGGATGTATTCACGTGGATTCATGTTTAAATTGTGGGAATGAATATTTATTTTCATCAGTCTAAATTGTGGGAATGAATGATATTTTTCATTAGTGTAAATTGTGGGAATGAATGCTATATTTTTATTAGTTTTATTTCAATTTACATGGTTTCCTGTGTAAAATGTGGGGAAAATGTTAACATCACTGACAATGTAACTAAGAGTGTTTTCAATATGTTTTAGATGTATTAGCGTGGATTCATGAGAAAAGCGTGGTAATTATTTTTAATCTTCATTTGTGCAAATTGTGGGAACGAAATTGAATATCACTGAATAAAGTAACTAAAAATGTTGTCAGTAAGTTTTGGATGTAATCACATGGATTCATGTGTAAATTGTGGGAATGAATATTTACTTTCATCAGTCTAGATTGTGGGAATGAATGATATTTTTCATTAGTGTAAATTGTGAGAATGAATGCTGTATTTTTATTAGTTTTATTTCAATTTACATGGTTTCCTGTTTAAAATGTGGGGAAAATGTTAACATCACTGACAATGTAACTAAGAGTGTTTTCAATATGTTTTAGAGGTATTAGAGTGGATTCATGAGAAAAGCGTGGGAATTATTTTTAATCTTCAATATTGTAAATTGTTGGAATGAATGTTAATATCACTGAAAACACGTGAATAATCGTGTATTTCACTAAGTCTTAAATGTATTAGCGTGGAATCATGTTTAAATTGTGGGAATGCTTAAATGTTTATTTTCATTAGTTTAAATTGTGCGAATGAATGTCAACTTTCTTTAGTGTAAATTGCGAGAATGAAGGTTATTTGTTCATTAGTGTAATTTGTCGGAAAGCATTTTATATTATTATTACTTTTATCTATTTACATGGTTTCCTGTGTAAAATGTGGGAAAAATGTTAACATCACTGACAATGTAACTAAGAGTGTTTTCAATACATTTTAGAGGTATTAGCGTGGATTCATGTGTAAAGCGTGGGAATCGATCTTAATCTTCATTTGTGTAAATCGTGGGAATGAATGTTATATTTTTATAACTTTATGCCGTATTTACGTGGATTCATGTGTAAATTGTGGGAATGAATGTTAATCTTCATTTGTGTAAATTGTTGGAATGAATGTTGAATGTTTATTGGTTTTAGTTGTTTTTACGTGGATTCATGTGTAAATTGTGGGAATGAATGTTAACATCACTGAAAACACGTGAATAATCGTGTATTTCACTAAGTTTTAAATGTATTAGCGTGGAATCATGTTTCAATTGTGGGAATGTTTGTTATATTGTTATTGGTTTTAGCTGTATTTACTTGGATTCATGTGTAAATTGTGGGAATGAATTTTAATATCAGTGAAAAAAGTAACTAAAAATGTCTTCACTACGTTTTGGATGCATTCACGTGGATTCATGTGTAAATTGTGGGAATGAATTTTAATATCAGTGAAGAAAGTAACTAAAATTGTTTTCACTATGTTTTAGATGTGTTAGCGTAGATTCATGTGAAAATTGTGGGAATGAATGTTAATCTTCATTTGTGTAAATTGTGGGAATGAATGTTGTATTTTTATTGGTTTTAGTTGTGTTTACGTGGAATCATGTGCAAATTGTGGGAATGGATTTTAATATCACTGAATAAAGTAACTAAAAATGTTGTCAGTAAGTTTTGGATGTAATCACATGGATTCATGTGTAAATTGTGGGAATGAATACTTGTTTTCATCAGTCTAATCTGTGGGAATGAATGTATTTTTCATTAGTGTAAATTGTGGGAATGAATGCTATATTTTTATTAGTTTTATTTCAATTTACATGGTTTCCTGTTTAAAATGTGGGAAAAATGCTAACATCACTGACAATGTAACTAAGAATGTTTTCAATATGTTTTAGAGGTATTAGCGTGGATTCATGTGAAAAGCGTGGGAATTAATTTTAATCTTCATTATTGTAAATTGTCGGAATGAATGTTATATTTTTATAACTTTGCGCAGTATTTACGTAAATTCATGTGTAAATTGTGGGAATGAATGTTAACATCACTGAAAACACGTGAATAATCGTGTATTTCACTAAGTTTTAAATGTATTAGCGTGGAATCATGTTTCAATTGTGGGAATGTTTGTTATATTTTTATTGGTTTTAGCTGTATTTACTTGGATTCATGTGTAAATTGTGGGAATGAATTTTAATATCAGTGAAAAAAGTAACTAAAAATGTCTTCACTACGTTTTGGATGCATTCACGTGGATTCATGTGTAAATTGTGGGAATGAATTTTAATATCAGTGAAGAAAGTAACTAAAATTGTTTTCACTATGTTTTAGATGTGTTAGCGTAGATTCATGTGAAAATTGTGGGAATGAATGTTAATCTTCATTTGTGTAAATTGTGGGAATGAATGTTGTATTTTTATTGGTTTTAGTTGTGTTTACGTGGAATCATGTGCAAATTGTGGGAATGGATTTTAATATCACTGAATAAAGTAACTAAAAATGTTGTCAGTAAGTTTTGGATGTAATCACATGGATTCATGTGTAAATTGTGGGAATGAATACTTGTTTTCATCAGTCTAATCTGTGGGAATGAATGTATTTTTCATTAGTGTAATTTGTGGGAATGGATTTTATACTTTTATTACTTTTAGCTCTATTTACATGGTTTCCTGTGTAAAATGTGGGGAAAATGTTAACATCACTGACAATGTAACTAAGAGTGTTTTCAATAAGTTTTAGAAGTATTAGCTTGGATTCATGTGAAAAGCGTGGGACTGAATGTTAATTTTCATTTGTGTAAATTGTGGGAATAAAAGTTGAATTATTATTGTTTTTATCTGTATTTACGTGGATTCATGTGTAAAATGTGGGAATGAATTTTAACATTACTGAATAAAGTAACTAAAAATGTTTTCACTACGTTTTGGATGTATTCACGTGGATTCATGTGTAAATTGTGGGAATGAATGTTAGTTTTCATCAGTCTAAATTGTGTGAATGAATGTTATATTTTTATTGGTTTTAGCTGTGTTTACGTGGATTCATGTGTAAATTGTGGGAATGAATTTTAATATCAGTGAAAAAAGTAACTAAAAATGTTTCCATTATGTTTTAGATGTATTAGCGTAGATTCATGTGAAAATTGTGGGAATGAATGTTAATCTTCATTTGTCTAAATGTGGGAATGAATGTTATATTTTTATTGGTTTTAGTTGTGTTTACGTGGATTCATGTGCAAATTGTGGGAATGAATTTTAATATCACTGAATAAAGTAACTAAAAATGTTGTCAGTAAGTTTTGGATGTAATCACGTGGATTCATGTGTAAAGTGTGGGAATGAATATTTTTTTTCATCAGTCTAAATTGTGGGAATGAATGATATTTTTCTTTAGTGTAAATTGTGGGAATGGATGCTATCTTTTTATTAGTTTTATTTCAATTTACATGGTTTCCTGTTTAAAATGTTGGAAAAAGGTTAACATCACTGACAATGTAACTAAGAGTGTTTTCAATATGTTTTAGAGGCATTAGCGTGGATTCATGTGAAAAGCGTGGGAATTATTTTTAATCTACATAATTGTAAATTGTGGGAATGAATGTTAACATCACTGAAAACACGTGAATAATCGTGTATTTCACTAAGTTTCAAATGTATTTGCGTGGAATCATGTTTCAATTGTGGGAATGTTTGTTATATTTTTATTGGTTTTAGCTGTATTTCTTGGATTCATGTGTAAATTGTGGGAATGAATTTTAATATCAGTGAAAAAAGTAACTAAAAATGTTTTCACTACGTTTTGGATGTATTCACGTGGATTCATGTGTAAATTGTGGGAATGAATATTTACTTTCATCAGTCTAGATTGTGGGAATGAATGATATTCTTCATTAGTGTAAATTGTGGGAATGAATGCTGTATTTTTATTAGTTTTATTTCAATTTACATGGTTTCCTGTTTAAAATGTGGGGAAAATGTTAACATCACTGACAATGTAACTAAGAGTGTTTTCAATATGTTTTAGAGGTATTAGAGTGGATTCATGAGAAAAGCGTGGGAATTATTTTTAATCTTCAATATTGTAAATTGTTGGAATGAATGTTAATATCACTGAAAACACGTGAATAATCGTGTATTTCACTAAGTCTTAAATGTATTAGCGTGGAATCATGTTTAAATTGTGGGAATGCTTAAATGTTTATTTTCATTAGTTTAAATTGTGCGAATGAATGTCAACTTTCTTTAGTGTAATTTGCGGGAATGAAGGTTATATGTTCATTAGTGTAATTTGTCGGAAAGCATTTTATATTTTTATTACTTTTCTCTATTTACATGGTTTCCTGTGTAAAATGTGGGAAAAATGTTAACATCACTGACAATGTAACTAAGAGTGTTTTCAATATGTTTTAGATGTATTAGCGTGGATTCATGAGAAAAGCGTGGGAATTATTTTTAATCTGCATTTGTGTAAATTGTGGGAATGAATGTTATATTTTTATTGGTTTTAGTTGTTTTTACGTGGATTCATGTGTAAATTGTGGGAATGAATGTTAACATCACTGAAAACACGTGAATAATCGTGTATTTCACTAAGTTTTAAATGTATTAGCGTGGAATCATGTTTCAATTGTGGGAATGTTTGTTATATTTTTATTGGTTTTAGCTGTATTTACTTGGATTCATGTGTAAATTGTGGGAATGAATTTTAATATCAGTGAAAAAAGTAACTAAAGATGTTTTCACTACGTTTTGGATGCATTCACGTGGATTCATGTGTAAATTGTGGGAATGAATGTTAGTTTTCATCAGTCTAACTTGTGTGAATGAATGTTATGATTTTATTGGTTTTAGCTGCCTTTACGTCGATTCATGTGTAAATTGTGGGAATGAATTTTAATATCAGTGAAGAAAGTAACTACAATTATTTTCACTATGTTTTAGATGTATTAGCGTAGATTCATGTGAAAATTGTGGGAATGAATGTTAATCTTCATTTGTGTAAATTGTGGGAATGAATGTTATATTTTTATTGGTTTTAGTTGTGTTTACGTGGAATCATGTGCAAATTGTGGGAATGGATTTTAATATCACTGAATAAAGTAACTAAAAATGTTGTCAGTAAGTTTTGGATGTAATCACATGGATTCATGTGTAAATTGTGGGAATGAATATTTGTTTTCATCAGTCTAATCTGTGGGAATGAATGTATTTTTCATTAGTGTAAATTGTGGGAATGAATGCTATATTTTTATTAGTTTTATTTCAATTTACATGGTTTCCTGTTTAAAATGTGGGAAAAATGCTAACATCACTGACAATGTAACTAAGAATGTTTTCAATATGTTTTAGAGGTATTAGCGTGGATTCATGTGAAAAGCGTGGGAATTAATTTTAATCTTCATTATTGTAAATTGTCGGAATGAATGTTATATTTTTATAACTTTATGCAGTATTTACGTAAATTCGTGTGTAAATTGTTGGAATGAATGTTAATATCACTGAAAACACGTGAATAATCGTGTATTTCACTACGTTTTAAATATATTAGCGTGGAATCATGTTTCAATTGTGGGAATATTTAAATGTTTATTTTCACTAGTTTAAATTGTGCGAATTTATGTCAACTTTCTTTATATGTTCAGGTTTTATGTTCATTAGTGTAATTTGTGGGAATGGATTTTATACTTTTATTACTTTTAGCTCTATTTACATGGTTTCCTGTGTAAAATGTGGGAAAAATGTTAACATCACTGACAATGTAACTAAGAGTGTTTTCAATAAGTTTTAGAAGTATTAGCTTGGATTCATGTGAAAAGCGTGGGACTGAATGTTAATTTTCATTTGTGTAAATTGTGGGAATAAAAGTTGAATTATTATTGTTTTTATCTGTATTTACGTGGATTCATGTGTAAAATGTGGGAATGAATTTTAACATTACTGAATAAAGTAACTAAAAATGTTTTCACTACGTTTTGGATGTATTCACGTGGATTCATGTGTAAATTGTGGGAATGAATGTTAGTTTTCATCAGTCTAAATTGTGTGAATGAATGTTATATTTTTATTGGTTTTAGCTGTGTTTACGTGGATTCATGTGTAAATTGTGGGAATGAATTTTAATATCAGTGAAAAAAGTAACTAAAAATGTCTTCACTACGTTTTGGATGCATTCACGTGGATTCATGTGTAAATTGTGGGAATGAATTTTAATATCAGTGAAGAAAGTAACTAAAATTGTTTTCACTATGTTTTAGATGTATTAGCGTAGATTCATGTGAAAATTGTGGGAATGAATGTTAATCTTCATTTGTGTAAATTGTGGGAATGAATGTTATATTTTTATTGGTTTTAGTTGTGTTTACGTGGAATCATGTGCAAATTGTGGGAATGGATTTTAATATCACTGAATAAAGTAACTAAAAATGTTGTCAGTAAGTTTTGCATGTAATCACATGGATTCATGTGTAAATTGTGGGAATGAATACTTGTTTTCATCAGTCTAATCTGTGGGAATGAATGTATTTTTCATTAGTGTAAATTGTGGGAATGAATGCTATATTTTTATTAGTTTTATTTCAATTTACATGGTTTCCTGTTTAAAATGTGGGAAAAAAGCTAACATCACTGACAATGTAACTAAGAATGTTTTCAATATGTTTTAGAGGTATTAGCGTGGATTCATGTGAAAAGCGTGGGAATTAATTTTAATCTTCATTATTGTAAATTGTCGGAATGAATGTTATATTTTTATAACTTTGCGCAGTATTTACGTAAATTCATGTGTAAATTGTTGGAATGAATGTTAATATCACTGAAAACACGTGAATAATCGTGTATTTCACTACGTTTTAAATATATTAGCGTGGAATCATGTTTCAATTGTGGGACTATATAAATGTTTATTTTCACTAGTTTAAATTGTGCGAATTTATGTCAACTTTCTTTATATGTTCAGGTTTTATGTTCATTAGTGTAATTTGTGGGAATGGATTTTATACTTTTATTACCTTTAGCTCTATTTACATGGTTTCCTGTGTAAAATGTGGGGAAAATGTTAACATCACTGACAATGTAACTAAGAGTGTTTTCAATAAGTTTTAGAAGTATTAGCTTGGATTCATGTGAAAAGCGTGGGACTGAATGTTAATTTTCATTTGTGTAAATTGTGGGAATAAAAGTTGAATTATTATTGTTTTTATCTGTATTTACGTGGATTCATGTGTAAAATGTGGGAATGAATTTTAACATTACTGAATAAAGTAACTAAAAATGTTTTCACTACGTTTTGGATGTATTCACGTGGATTCATGTGTAAATTGTGGGAATGAATGTTAGTTTTCATCAGTCTAAATTGTGTGAATGAATGTTATATTTTTATTGGTTTTAGCTGTGTTTACGTGGATTCATGTGTAAATTGTGGGAATGAATTTTAATATCAGTGAAAAAAGTAACTAAAAATGTTTTCATTATGTTTTAGATGTATTAGCGTAGATTCATGTGAAAATTGTGGGAATGAATGTTAATCTTCATTTGTCTAAATGTGGGAATGAATGTTATATTTTTATTGGTTTTAGTTGTGTTTACGTGGATTCATGTGCAAATTGTGGGAATGAATTTTAATATCACTGAATAAAGTAACTAAAAATGTTGTCAGTAAGTTTTGGATGTAATCACATGGATTCATGTGTAAAGTGTGGGAATGAATATTTTTTTTCATCAGTCTAAATTGTGGGAATGAATGATATTTTTCTTTAGTGTAAATTGTGGAAATGAATGCTATATTTTTATTAGTTTTATTTCAATTTACATGGTTTCCTTTTTAAAATGTGGGAAAAAGGTTAACATCACTGACAATGTAACTAAGAGTGTTTTCAATATGTTTTAGAGGTATTAGCGTGGATTCATGAGAAAAGCGTAGGAATTATTTTTAATCTTCATTATTGTAAATTGTGGGAATGAATGTTATATTTTTATAACTTTATGCAGTATTTACGTAAATTCATGTGTAAATTGTTGGAATGAATGTTGAATGTTTATTGTTTTTATCTGTGTTTACGTGGATTCATGTCTAAAATGTGGGAATGAATTTTAACATAACTGAACAAAGTAACTAAAAAGGTTTTCATTACGCTTAGGATGTATTCAGGTGGATTCATGTGTAATTTGTGGGAATGAATGTTAGTTTTCATCAGTCTAAATTGTGTGAATGAATGCTATATTTTTATTGGTTTTAGCTGTGTTTACGTGGATTCATGTGCAAATTGTGGGAATGAATTTTAATATCACTGAATAAAGTAACTAAAAATGTTGTCAGTACGTTTTGGATGTAATCACTTGGATTCATGTGTAAATTGCGGGAATGAATACTTGTTTTCATCAGTCTTATTTGTGGGAATGAATGTTATTTTTCATTAGCGTAAATTGTGGGAATGAATGCTATATTGTTATTAGTTTTTTTTAAATTTACATGGTTTCCTGTGTAAAAAGTTGGAAAAAATGTTAACATCACTGACAATGTAACTAAGAGTGTTTTCAATTCGTTTTAAATGTATTAGCGTGGAATCATGTTTCAATTGTGGGAATGTTTGTTAAATTTTTATTGGTTTTAGCGGTATTTACGTGGCTTCATGTGTAAATTGTGGGAATGAATGTTAACATCACTGAAAACACGTGAATAATCGTGCATTTCACTAGAATTTAAATGTATTAGCGTGGAATCATGTTTTAATTGTGGGAATGTTTGTTATATTTTTATTGGTTTTAGCTGTATTTATTTGGATTCATGTGTAAATTGTGGGAATGAATTTTAATATCAGTGAAGAAAGTAACTAAAATTGTTTTCACTATGTTTTAGATGTATTAGCTTAGATTCATGTGAAAATTGTGGGAATGAATGTTAATTTTCATTTGTGTAAATTGTGGGAATGAATGTTATATTTTTCTTGGTTTTAGTTGTGTTTACGTGGAATCATGTGCAAATTGTGGGAATGGATTTTAATATCACTGAATAAAGTAACTAAAAATGTTGTCAGTAAGTTTTGGATCTAATCACATGGATTCATGTGTAAATTGTGGGAATGAATGTTATTTTTCATTAGTGTAAATTGTGGGAATGAATGCTATATTTTTATAACTTTATGCCGTGTTTACGTGGATTCATGTGGGAATGAATGTTAACATCACTGAAAACACGTGAATAATGGTGTATTTCACTAAGTTTTAAATGCATTAGCGTGGAATAATGTTTCAATTGTGGGAATGTTTGAGATATTTTTATCGGTTTTAGTTGTGTTTACGTGGAATCATGTGCAAATTGTGGGAATGGATTTTAATATCACTGAATAAAGTAACTAAAAATGTTGTCAGTAAGTTTTGGATTTAATCACATGGATTCATGTGTAAATTGTGGAAATAAATTTTAATATCACGGAATAAAGTAACTAAAAATGTTGTTACTAAGTTTTGGATGTAGTTACGTGGATTTATGTGTAAATTGTGGGAATGAAAATTTACTTTCATCAGTGTAAATTTTGGGAATGAATGCTATTTTTCATTAGTGTAAACTGTGGGAATGAATGTCAACTTTCTTTCTTTCTTTGTTTTTACAGCTGAAACTAAGTAAAAGACACATGCATTTGCTTGTTTCCAGTGATATTAACATTCATTCACACTAATTGCACATGAATCCACGTTATTACAGCTGAAACTAAGTAAAAGACACATACATTTGCTTGTTTTCAGTGATATTAACATTCATCACATATTGCACATGAATCCACGTTATTACAGCTGAAACTAAGTAAAAGACACATGCATTTGCTTGTTTTCAGTGATATTAACATTCATTCACACTAATTGCACATGAATCCACGTTATTACAGGTGAAACTAAGTAAAAGACACATGCATTTGCTTGTTTTCAGTGATATTAACATTCATTCGCACTAATTGCACATGAATCTACGTTATTACAGCTGAAACTAAGTAAAAGACACATGCATTTGCTTATTTTCTGTGATATTAACATTCATTCACACTAATTGCACATGAATCAACGTTATTACAGCTGAAACTAAGTAAGAGACACATGCATTTGCTTGTTTTCAGTGATATTAACATTCATTCACACTAATTGCATGTGAATCTACGTTATTACAGCTGAAACTAAGTAAAGACACATGCATTTGCTTGTTTTCAGTGATATTAACATTCATTCACACTAATTGCACATGAATCTACGTTATTACAGCTGAAACTAAGTAAAAGACACATGCATTTGCTTGTTTTCAGTGATATTAACATTCATTCACACTAATTGCACATGAATCTACGTTATTACAGCTGAACTAAGTAAAAGACACATGCATTTGCTTGTTTTCTGTGATATTAACATTCATTCACACTAATTGCACTTGAATCTACGTTATTACAGCTGAAACTAAGTAAAAGACACATGCATTTGCTTGTTTTCAGTGATATTAACATTCATTCACACTAATTGCACATGAATCTACGTTATTACAGCTGAAACTAAGTAAAAGACACATGCATTTGCTTGTTTTCAGTGATATTAACATTCATTCACACTAATTGCACAAGAATCCACGTTATTAAGCTGAAACTAAGTAAAAGACACATGCATTTGCTTGTTTTCAGTGATATTAACATTCATTCACACTAATTGCACATGAATCCACGTTATTACAGCTGAAACTAAGTAAAAGACACATGCATTTGCTTGTTTTCAGTGATATTAACATTCATTCACACTAATTGCACATGAATCTACGTTATTACAGCTGAAACTAAGTAAAAGACACATGCATTTGCTTGTTTTCTGTGATATTAACATTCATTCACACTAATTGCACATGAATCCACGTTATTACAGCTGAAACTAAGTAAAGACACATGCATTTGCTTGTTTTCAGTGATATTAACATTCATTCACACTAATTGCACATGAATCTACGTTATTACAGCTGAAACTAAGTAAAAGACACATGCATTTGCTTGTTTTCAGTGATATTAACATTCATTCACACTAATTGCACATGAATCTACGTTATTACAGCTGAAACTAAGTAAAAGACACATGCATTTGCTTGTTTTCAGTGATATTAACATTCATTCACACTAATTGCACATGAATCTACGTTATTACAGCTGAAACTAAGTAAAGACACATGCATTTGCTTGTTTTCAGTGATATTAACATTCATTCACACTAATTGCACATGAATCTACGTTATTACAGCTGAAACTAAGTAAAAGACACATGCATTTGCTTGTTTTCAGTGATATTAACATTCATTCACACTAATTGCACATGAATCCACGTTATTACAGCTGAAACTAAGTAAAAGACACATGCATTTGCTTGTTTTCAGTGATATTAACATTCATTCACACTAATTGCACATGAATCCACGTTATTACAGCTGAAACTAAGTAAAAGACACATGCATTTGCTTGTTTTCAGTGATATTAACATTCATTCACACTAATTGCACATGAATCTACGTTATTACAGCTGAAACTAAGTAAAAGACACATGCATTTGCTTGTTTTCAGTGATATTAACATTCATTCACACTAATTGCACATGAATCTACGTTATTACAGCTGAAACTAAGTAAAAGACACATGCATTTGCTTGTTTTCAGTGATATTAACATTCATTCACACTAATTGCACATGAATCTACGTTATTACAGCTGAAACTAAGTAAAAGACACATGCATTTGCTTGTTTTCAGTGATATTAACATTCATTCACACTAATTGCACATGAATCCACGTTATTACAGCTGAAACTAAGTAAAAGACACATGCATTGCTTGTTTTCAGTGATATTAACATTCATTCACACTAATTGCACATGAATCTACGTTATTACAGCTGAAACTAAGTAAAAGACACATGCATTTGCTTGTTTTCAGTGATATTAACATTCATTCACACTAATTGCACATGAATCCAAGTTATTACAGCTGAAACTAAGTAAAAGACACATGCATATGCTTGTTTTCAGTGATATTAACATTCATTCACACTAATTGCACATGAATCTACGTTATTACAGCTGAAACTAAGTAAAAGACACATGCATTTGCTTGTTTTCAGTGATATTAACATTCATTCACACTAATTGCACATGAATCTACGTTATTACAGCTGAAACTAAGTAAAAGACACATGCATTTGCTTGTTTTCTGTGATATTAACATTCATTCACACTAATTGCACATGAATCTACGTTATTACAGCTGAAACTAAGTAAAAGACACATGCATTTGCTTGTTTTCAGTGATATTAACATTCATTCACACTAATTGCACATGAATCCACGTTATTACAGCTGAAACTAAGTAAAAGACACATGCATTTGCTTGTTTTCAGTGATATTAACATTCATTCACACTAATTGCACATGAATCCACGTTATTACAGCTGAAACTAAGTAAAAGACACATGCATTTGCTTGTTTTCAGTGATATTAACATTCATTCACACTAATTGCACATGAATCCACGTTATTACAGCTGAAACTAAGTAAAAGACACATGCATTTGCTTGTTTTCAGTGATATTAACATTCATTCACACTAATTGCACATGAATCTACGTTATTACAGCTGAAACTAAGTAAAAGACACATGCATTTGCTTGTTTTCAGTGATATTAACATTCATTCACACTAATTGCACATGAATCTACGTTATTACAGCTGAAACTAAGTAAAAGCACATGCATTTGCTTGTTTTCAGTGATATTAACATTCATTCACACTAATTGCACATGAATCTACGTTATTACAGCTGAAACTAAGTAAAGACACATGCATTTGCTTGTTTTCAGTGATATTAACATTCATTCACACTAATTGCACATGAATCAAATTATTACAGCTGAAACTAAGTAAAAGACACATGCATTTGCTTGTTTTCAGTGATATTAACATTCATTCACACTAATTGCACATGAATCCACGTTATTACAGCTGAAACTAAGTAAAAGACACATGCATTTGCTTGTTTTCAGTGATATTAACATTCAATCACACTAATTGCACATGAATCCACGTTATTACAGCTGAAACTAAGTAAAAGACACATGCATTTGCTTGTTTTCAGTGATATTAACATTCACTCACACTAATTGCACATGAATCTACGTTATTACAGCTGAAACTAAGTAAAAGACACATGCATTTGCTTGTTTTCAGTGATATTAACATTCATTCACACTAATTGCACATGAATCACGTTATTACAGCTGAAACTAAGTAAAAGACACATGCATTTGCTTGTTTTCAGTGATATTAACATTCATTCACACTAATTGCACATGAATCCACGTTATTACAGCTGAAACTAAGTAAAAGACACATGCATTTGCTTGTTTTCAGTGATATTAACATTCATTCACACTAATTGCACATGAATCACGTTATTACAGCTGAAACTATGTAAGAGACACTTGCATTTGCTTGTTTTCAGTGATATTAACATTATTCACACTAATTGCACATGAATCACGTTATTACAGCTGAAACTAAGTAAAGACACATGCATTTGCTTGTTTTCAGTGATATTAACATTATCACACTAATTGCACATGAAACGTTATTACAGCTGAAACTAAGTAAAGACACATGCATTTGCTTGTTTTCAGTGATATTAACATTCATTCACACTAATTGCACATGAATCACGTTATTACAGCTGAAACTAAGTAAAGACACATGCATTTGCTTGTTTTCAGTGATATTAACATTCATTCACACTAATTGCACATGAATCCACGTTATTACAGCTGAAACTAAGTAAAAGACACATGCATTTGCTTGTTTTCAGTGATATTAACATTCATTCACACTAATTGCACATGAATCCACGTTATTACAGCTGAAACTAAGTAAAAGACACATGCATTTGCTTGTTTTCAGTGATATTAACATTCATTCACACTAATTGCACATGAATCACGTTATTACAGCTGAAACTAAGTAAAAGACACATGCATTTGCTTGTTTTCAGTGATATTAACATTCATTCACACTAATTGCACATGAATCACGTTATTACAGCTGAAACTAAGTAAAAACACATGCATTTGCTTGTTTTCAGTGATATTAACATTCATTCACACTAATTGCACATGAATCACGTTATTACAGCTGAAACTAAGTAAAAGACACATGCATTTGCTTGTTTTCAGTGATATTAACATTCATTCACACTAATTGCACATGAATCACGTTATTACAGCTGAAACTAAGTAAAAGACACATGCATTTGCTTGTTTTCAGTGATATTAACATTCTTCACACTAATTGCACATGAATCCACGTTATTACAGCTGAAACTAAGTAAAAACACATGCATTTGCTTGTTTTCAGTGATATTAACATTCTTCACACTAATTGCACATGAATCTACGTTATTACAGCTGAAACTAAGTAAAAACACATGCATTTGCTTGTTTTCAGTGATATTAACATTCTTCACACTAATTGCACATGAATCACGTTATTACAGCTGAAACTAAGTAAAAACACATGCATTTGCTTGTTTTCAGTGATATTAACATTCATTCACACTAATTGCACATGAATCACGTTATTACAGCTGAAACTAAGTAAAGACACATGCATTTGCTTGTTTTCAGTGATATTAACATTCATTCACACTAATTGCACATGAATCACGTTATTACAGCTGAAACTAAGTAAAAGACACATGCATTTGCTTGTTTTCAGTGATATTAACATTCATTCACACTAATTGCACATGAATCACGTTATTACAGCTGAAACTAAGTAAAGACACATGCATTTGCTTGTTTTCAGTGATATTAACATTCTTCACACTAATTGCACATGAATCACGTTATTACAGCTGAAACTAAGTAAAGACACATGCATTTGCTTGTTTTCAGTGATATTAACATTCATTCACACTAATTGCACATGAATCACGTTATTACAGCTGAAACTAAGTAAAAGACACATGCATTTGCTTGTTTTCAGTGATATTAACATTATTCACACTAATTGCACATGAATCACGTTATTACAGCTGAAACTAAGTAAAAGACACATGCATTTGCTTGTTTTCAGTGATATTAACATTCATTCACACTAATTGCACATGAATCACGTTATTACAGCTGAAACTAAGTAAAAGACACATGCATTTGCTTGTTTTCAGTGATATTAACATTCATTCACACTAATTGCACATGAATCACGTTATTACAGCTGAAACTAAGTAAAAGACACATGCATTTGCTTGTTTTCAGTGATATTAACATTATTCACACTAATTGCACATGAATCACGTTATTACAGCTGAAACTAAGTAAAGACACATGCATTTGCTTGTTTTCAGTGATATTAACATTATTCACACTAATTGCACATGAATCACGTTATTACAGCTGAAACTAAGTAAAAGACACATGCATTTGCTTGTTTTCAGTGATATTAACATTCATTCACACTAATTGCACATGAATCACGTTATTACAGCTGAAACTAAGTAAAAGACACATGCATTTGCTTGTTTTCAGTGATATTAACATTCATTCACACTAATTGCACATGAATCACGTTATTACAGCTGAAACTAAGTAAAAGACACATGCATTTGCTTGTTTTCAGTGATATTAACATTATTCACACTAATTGCACATGAATCACGTTATTACAGCTGAAACTAAGTAAAGACACATGCATTTGCTTGTTTTCAGTGATATTAACATTCATTCACACTAATTGCACATGAATCACGTTATTACAGCTGAAACTAAGTAAAAGACACATGCATTTGCTTGTTTTCAGTGATATTAACATTCATTCACACTAATTGCACATGAATCACGTTATTACAGCTGAAACTAAGTAAAAGACACATGCATTTGCTTGTTTTCAGTGATATTAACATTCATTCACACTAATTGCACATGAATCACGTTATTACAGCTGAAACTAAGTAAAAGACACATGCATTTGCTTGTTTTCAGTGATATTAACATTCATTCACACTAATTGCACATGAATCACGTTATTACAGCTGAAACTAAGTAAAAGACACATGCATTTGCTTGTTTTCAGTGATATTAACATTCATTCACACTAATTGCACATGAATCACGTTATTACAGCTGAAACTAAGTAAAAGACACATGCATTTGCTTGTTTTCAGTGATATTAACATTCATTCACACTAATTGCACATGAATCACGTTATTACAGCTGAAACTAAGTAAAAGACACATGCATTTGCTTGTTTTCAGTGATATTAACATTCATTCACACTAATTGCACATGAATCACGTTATTACAGCTGAAACTAAGTAAAAGACACATGCATTTGCTTGTTTTCAGTGATATTAACATTCATTCACACTAATTGCACATGAATCACGTTATTACAGCTGAAACTAAGTAAAAGACACATGCATTTGCTTGTTTTCAGTGATATTAACATTCATTCACACTAATTGCACATGAATCACGTTATTACAGCTGAAACTAAGTAAAAGACACATGCATTTGCTTGTTTTCAGTGATATTAACATTCATTCACACTAATTGCACATGAATCACGTTATTACAGCTGAAACTAAGTAAAAGACACATGCATTTGCTTGTTTTCAGTGATATTAACATTCATTCACACTAATTGCACATGAATCACGTTATTACAGCTGAAACTAAGTAAAAGACACATGCATTTGCTTGTTTTCAGTGATATTAACATTCATTCACACTAATTGCACATGAATCCACGTTATTACAGCTGAAACTAAGTAAAAGACACATGCATTTGCTTGTTTTCAGTGATATTAACATTCATTCACACTAATTGCACATGAATCACGTTATTACAGCTGAAACTAAGTAAAAGACACATGCATTTGCTTGTTTTCAGTGATATTAACATTCATTCACACTAATTGCACATGAATCACGTTATTACAGCTGAAACTAAGTAAAGACACATGCATTTGCTTGTTTTCAGTGATATTAACATTCATTCACACTAATTGCACATGAATCACGTTATTACAGCTGAAACTAAGTAAAAGACACATGCATTTGCTTGTTTTCAGTGATATTAACATTCATTCACACTAATTGCACATGAATCACGTTATTACAGCTGAAACTAAGTAAAAGACACATGCATTTGCTTGTTTTCAGTGATATTAACATTCATTCACACTAATTGCACATGAATCACGTTATTACAGCTGAAACTAAGTAAAAGACACATGCATTTGCTTGTTTTCAGTGATATTAACATTCATTCACACTAATTGCACATGAATCACGTTATTACAGCTGAAACTAAGTAAAAGACACATGCATTTGCTTGTTTTCAGTGATATTAACATTCATTCACACTAATTGCACATGAATCACGTTATTACAGCTGAAACTAAGTAAAAGACACATGCATTTGCTTGTTTTCAGTGATATTAACATTCATTCACACTAATTGCACATGAATCACGTTATTACAGCTGAAACTAAGTAAAGACACATGCATTTGCTTGTTTTCAGTGATATTAACATTCATTCACACTAATTGCACATGAATCACGTTATTACAGCTGAAACTAAGTAAAAACACATGCATTTGCTTGTTTTCAGTGATATTAACATTCATTCACACTAATTGCACATGAATCACGTTATTACAGCTGAAACTAAGTAAAGACACATGCATTTGCTTGTTTTCAGTGATATTAACATTCATTCACACTAATTGCACATGAATCACGTTATTACAGCTGAAACTAAGTAAAAGACACATGCATTTGCTTGTTTTCAGTGATATTAACATTCATTCACACTAATTGCACATGAATCACGTTATTACAGCTGAAACTAAGTAAAAGACACATGCATTTGCTTGTTTTCAGTGATATTAACATTCATTCACACTAATTGCACATGAATCACGTTATTACAGCTGAAACTAAGTAAAAGACACATGCATTTGCTTGTTTTCAGTGATATTAACATTCATTCACACTAATTGCACATGAATCACGTTATTACAGCTGAAACTAAGTAAAAGACACATGCATTTGCTTGTTTTCAGTGATATTAACATTCATTCACACTAATTGCACATGAATCACGTTATTACAGCTGAAACTAAGTAAAAGACACATGCATTTGCTTGTTTTCAGTGATATTAACATTCATTCACACTAATTGCACATGAATCACGTTATTACAGCTGAAACTAAGTAAAAGACACATGCATTTGCTTGTTTTCAGTGATATTAACATTCATTCACACTAATTGCACATGAATCACGTTATTACAGCTGAAACTAAGTAAAAGACACATGCATTTGCTTGTTTTCAGTGATATTAACATTCATTCACACTAATTGCACATGAATCACGTTATTACAGCTGAAACTAAGTAAAAGACACATGCATTTGCTTGTTTTCAGTGATATTAACATTCATTCACACTAATTGCACATGAATCACGTTATTACAGCTGAAACTAAGTAAAGACACATGCATTTGCTTGTTTTCAGTGATATTAACATTCATTCACACTAATTGCACATGAATCACGTTATTACAGCTGAAACTAAGTAAAAGACACATGCATTTGCTTGTTTTCAGTGATATTAACATTCATTCACACTAATTGCACATGAATCACGTTATTACAGCTGAAACTAAGTAAAAGACACATGCATTTGCTTGTTTTCAGTGATATTAACATTCATTCACACTAATTGCACATGAATCACGTTATTACAGCTGAAACTAAGTAAAAGACACATGCATTTGCTTGTTTTCAGTGATATTAACATTCATTCACACTAATTGCACATGAATCACGTTATTACAGCTGAAACTAAGTAAAGACACATGCATTTGCTTGTTTTCAGTGATATTAACATTCATCACACTAATTGCACATGAATCACGTTATTACAGCTGAAACTAAGTAAAGACACATGCATTTGCTTGTTTTCAGTGATATTAACATTCATTCACACTAATTGCACATGAATCACGTTATTACAGCTGAAACTAAGTAAAAGACACATGCATTTGCTTGTTTTCAGTGATATTAACATTCTTCACACTAATTGCACATGAATCACGTTATTACAGCTGAAACTAAGTAAAAGACACATGCATTTGCTTGTTTTCAGTGATATTAACATTCATTCACACTAATTGCACATGAATCCACGTTATTACAGCTGAAACTAAGTAAAAGACACATGCATTTGCTTGTTTTCAGTGATATTAACATTCATTCACACTAATTGCACATGAATCACGTTATTACAGCTGAAACTAAGTAAAAGACACATGCATTTGCTTGTTTTCAGTGATATTAACATTCATTCACACTAATTGCACATGAATCACGTTATTACAGCTGAAACTAAGTAAAAGACACATGCATTTGCTTGTTTTCAGTGATATTAACATTATTCACACTAATTGCACATGAATCACGTTATTACAGCTGAAACTAAGTAAAAGACACATGCATTTGCTTGTTTTCAGTGATATTAACATTATTCACACTAATTGCACATGAATCACGTTATTACAGCTGAAACTAAGTAAAGACACATGCATTTGCTTGTTTTCAGTGATATTAACATTCATTCACACTAATTGCACATGAATCACGTTATTACAGCTGAAACTAAGTAAAAGACACATGCATTTGCTTGTTTTCAGTGATATTAACATTCATTCACACTAATTGCACATGAATCACGTTATTACAGCTGAAACTAAGTAAAAGACACATGCATTTGCTTGTTTTCAGTGATATTAACATTCATTCACACTAATTGCACATGAATCACGTTATTACAGCTGAAACTAAGTAAAAGACACATGCATTTGCTTGTTTTCAGTGATATTAACATTCATTCACACTAATTGCACATGAATCACGTTATTACAGCTGAAACTAAGTAAAAGACACATGCATTTGCTTGTTTTCAGTGATATTAACATTCATTCACACTAATTGCACATGAATCACGTTATTACAGCTGAAACTAAGTAAAAGACACATGCATTTGCTTGTTTTCAGTGATATTAACATTCATTCACACTAATTGCACATGAATCACGTTATTACAGCTGAAACTAAGTAAAAGACACATGCATTTGCTTGTTTTCAGTGATATTAACATTCATTCACACTAATTGCACATGAATCACGTTATTACAGCTGAAACTAAGTAAAAGACACATGCATTTGCTTGTTTTCAGTGATATTAACATTCATTCACACTAATTGCACATGAATCACGTTATTACAGCTGAAACTAAGTAAAAGACACATGCATTTGCTTGTTTTCAGTGATATTAACATTCATTCACACTAATTGCACATGAATCACGTTATTACACTGAAACTAAGTAAAAGACACATGCATTTGCTTGTTTTCAGTGATATTAACATTCATTCACACTAATTGCACATGAATCACGTTATTACAGCTGAAACTAAGTAAAAGACACATGCATTTGCTTGTTTTCAGTGATATTAACATTCATTCACACTAATTGCACATGAATCACGTTATTACAGCTGAAACTAAGTAAAGACACATGCATTTGCTTGTTTTCAGTGATATTAACATTCATTCACACTAATTGCACATGAATCACGTTATTACAGCTGAAACTAAGTAAAAGACACATGCATTGCTTGTTTTCAGTGATATTAACATTCATTCACACTAATTGCACATGAATCACGTTATTACAGCTGAAACTAAGTAAAGACACATGCATTTGCTTGTTTTCAGTGATATTAACATTCATTCACACTAATTGCACATGAATCACGTTATTACAGCTGAAACTAAGTAAAAGACACATGCATTTGCTTGTTTTCAGTGATATTAACATTCATTCACACTAATTGCACATGAATCACGTTATTACAGCTGAAACTAAGTAAAAGACACATGCATTTGCTTGTTTTCAGTGATATTAACATTCATTCACACTAATTGCACATGAATCTACGTTATTACAGCTGAAACTAAGTAAAAGACACATGCATTTGCTTGTTTTCAGTGATATTAACATTCATTCACACTAATTGCACATGAATCACGTTATTACACTGAAACTAAGTAAAGACACATGCATTTGCTTGTTTTCAGTGATATTAACATTCATTCACACTAATTGCACATGAATCTACGTTATTACAGCTGAAACTAAGTAAAAGACACATGCATTTGCTTGTTTTCAGTGATATTAACATTATTCACACTAATTGCACATGAATCTACGTTATTACAGCTGAAACTAAGTAAAGACACATGCATTTGCTT